>OY728163.1:2106064515-2107264515 GCA_963277665.1 Viscum album | reverse complement strand
ATTCCTATATTAAATAAGATACATAAGACACCTCATTGAGGTCTGAGCCCGATATTCATGTCCTTACCGTATGATGTTAAACTACATGGATGAGTCCAGTCACACAACCTTAAACTATGTCAAATGAACTATGTATGTTTTGATTATTATTTTCAAATATACCTAGGATTCCTCATAGAGGTTCAATCCCATCTCCAAGACACCAACCGTGTCCCTGGATGAAAATAAACTACAGAGTGCTCAAACTTGTCCATATCCTAGAGCATCTTCAATAAATAAGAGAGTGATAGAGAGCTTGCGATATGCATGTAGTTATTCCTATAAATACATGTTCATAATCAAGTATTTGGAATGGGTATATTTAGTATGTATTAGGGTCTAGTAAGGATTTATTTAACATATATTAAATATATAAGATAATCCCACAGTAGGAACCAATTCCCCCACCAAAGGGTTTGATGAGACAGACCTCCCATCCTCTCGACCAATGTGAGTCCCTAAGAGTCATTGAGCCTGAAAAACTAAGTAACTACTGACCTTTGGAAACAAGTTATATACCTAGTTACATATGGTGGAACCATTTAGAGTTTTTAGAGAATACTAAATAAATGGAAAACTCGATGTTATCGATTGAGCGAGGCCTTAAACCACCCACATAAAACCCATCAGGAGAAACCCATTCCACATCCCATTTCCCGACGAAACAAAATGGTGACACCAAAGTGAATTACTTTAGTAGTGTCATAAATTTCATAGGTAAAGAAGGATATATTTTATAGTGATGGTTAGAACAATTTATGCTATCTCCATTTCACAAAAAATTGGTCAACTGGTCATGTTTCTTTTAACCGCATTGAACCTTGTGTAAAAACAGGGCTGCCTCTTTATCTTTTAACTGTGAAAGTTATTGATAAAAAATGTACTCATATATATGTTTCTACATTGATTATTTTTATTTTTTATTCTTTATGAATTTTCAATATTCCTTTAAATTTAAATCATGTAATTGAATTTTCCAATGGAAACGGAGATCACCAGACAAGCTGCTTTGACCCTATGGCCTCGACATACGTTGTCACCAAAACACCACTTCTAGTATCGATTGGTGGAAGTATTAGGCCGAGAATACCACATCAATATATAAATAATGAATTTGGAATCATCTCATGAAATCTTTTATAGGACGAGTTCCCCTCATCCATCATTCCCATGATAGGCCACAAGAGAGGAAGTGACATTTATTGCCACTTTTAACAGCTTTGGGAGACTATCCCTAGTGTAAATAAGTGCACATATTCCCTACCTCATGGAGGTGGATAAGGATAGTCAACATGAAAACTCAATAACTCGATCATTTCTTGGGAGAGCTACCATCTGTACTAGTCATCATCACCATCACGTGACCCTGACTCAACAAGGATCTGAAGATGAAGTTGTGCCTACACCAACTATCCTAGTTGGGGCATCCAATAAGAGATCCCTCTTGGGGTATCCAAACGATGTAGCTACAAAGAAGGATTATATACATGATATGTACAATATATACAAGGCCAACCATTGTATCTTGACAGCTTTCTAGAATTAGTCCCAGATCATCTCTAGCTAGGAGCCTCTGACTTCCTTACAGCTAGCCTCGGTGACTGTGGAATCCAAAAGAGCACCCCACCCATAGGGATGAGGGAATTTTCCTCATATTTTAACTTTTTATATTGTTAATCATGAGTACATAACCCAACAATGGTATCATTTTCACTGAACCCTCAAATAACATTGTGGGAACCGGCCCCTCAAATGGTAGTATGGGTACCGAACCCTCAAATGGTTTACCGGACACCAGCCCGACAAATGAGATACCGCACCGAGGAGGACCTCCAGAATGTTTGTGTACCAGTAAATATGATAACAATTAGATTCAAAGATTAACCCTAAGATCTAGATGTGTACACACCTGAAGGGTAAAATAATACCCTCCTATAGCCATTTGAGTCACAACAGTTTAGCATACCTTCTATCATTGATAAGGGGAAATAAAGGTTCATAGATATGTATCAAGTATCTATAGATTGTGTTACTGACCCTACTGTTATTTATGAGGGTAATATAAAATGAGCATATAAACAATGGTAGCAGTGGATTTGGTCTAGGGGGTCCACATCGGAACTCCCATCATCATCCACTTACCTTTCAACCGACATAGGAAATGGTGTTTTCATGACTTCATCAAGCCAGTCCCTTAAGGATGATAAGGAAATTTTTACAGAAGAACATATCACTCAAATCCAACAAGAGAATAGGTATCTCAGGGAGATAATTGTGGGAATACTCCTAAGATCTATACCTTGGGATGATGTACCAATACCTTCCTATGGAAGACCTCTTTGTAGTGAAGTTCCCCATCCCACAAGGCTGGGGGAATTTTCATATTTTTCATTGTTCGACCTCACCCCAACCCATAGGGTTGCAAGAATTTCAATATTTTACACCTCCTCATAAAGGATATTCTGGAAACGATCTGATCATAGGTGTTTCTAAAAAAACTTCAAGAGAGTTGGGATCTTTTAATAAATGGGGAGAATCTATTCCATTAAAGACCCCCAATGCTTCAACACCTTCCCCCAGACCAATAAATACTTGAAATCTATACCCTAGACTCTTGACTCAACAATGAACCCACACTAATGGTGGCATAAATAACATGCGAGAGAATTAGAATGGTCACCCATATCTTGAATAAAGGTAGATAAAAGTATATTCCTTCCAATCTAAACAGGTTACTAGGTATTTTAGCTAGGCCATGGAGAATGGTTTGATAGATCTCTCTATATTGAGAAAGCCAAGTGAGGCACATATGGTAGTCCATGAAAATCATTTACCCTACCATTAATGTATCAGATATGAAATAGAAGGTTGAATTTACTTTTAAATATTGGATTCAAGTGAAGATGGAAATGGTGGTTTTGGAACCTCCAACACCTGAATCCCTACTCCAGTCATATAAATACTCTAAATAGGGCACACCAATTATGCATCAGAGCATGATCCACCTTCCTCCCAGGGAGAAATGATCATCTTTCAATGAAAGATTGAACAAAACCTATTCCTTAACAACAAATAATACCTCTATGTATTTTGACTAAACCATGAAAATGTTTTTATGGAAATCCCAATAATGAGGAAGCTGAATGAGGCAAGGTTTAAAGGCCATGACAACCATTTACCCTACCATCAACTTCTCAATAACACAATAGAAAGATGATTTTTATTTAAAGATCAGTTGGAGAAACATGAATCTACAGGCTTGATAGATTTTAATAATTTTTATACTCATAAAATATATATAATATTTATCCATGCTACATTGGATGATCCATTATATTAATAGGTTATTCCCCACCATCCTTACCATAAGACATTAAACTGCATGACTTATGTCCTTACCACAAGACATTAAACTGCATGACCATCATCCTTAATGCAAGACATTAATATACATGAATTTTGTCCTTAATATAATACATTAAACTTTATGTAAATTTTCCTTATTGCAAGACATTAAATTATGTGAATGATGTCCTTACCACAATATATTAAGTTGCACAACCATCATCCTTACCAAATGAAATTAAACTGCATGGTTTATGTCTTTACTGCAAGTCATTAATCTACATGTAGATCATCCTTAATGAAAGACATTAAACTGAATGGATAATTTCCTTACAAGAATACATTAAACTTCATGTCCATTATCATTACCACAAGACATTAAACTTCACAGTTTATGTCCTTACAACAATACATTAAATTGCCTGGCCATTATCCTTACCGCAAGACATTACACTACATAGAAAATGTCTTTACCATAAGACATAAAACTACACAGACATCATCCCCACCATAAGGCGTTAAACTGAACGGATCACTTACTTACCAAATGTTGTTAAAACTACATGATAGAAATCCTTACTGAAAGATATTAAACTGCACAACTCATATCCTTTCTGCATGACATTAAACTGTATTGGTTTTTATAGAACTACATACATATTGATTCTCATTTTCAATGAGATATGTAGGGATTCATCAATCCTATATCTTGGTCTATACACCACAAGATGAAAAATACCCCCATCCTATCATCTATTTCCTCTTCATGGTGAAAGTAACCCTTATCATTCCTTGTTTCTCACACCAAGTATATCTCATGTGAGCTTAGGAATTTAAATAAGGGTTTCCGCACACAAAAAGAATGGAATCTTGAGACAAGATCATTATTGTTCTGAATGAAATATTTTAAAAGGAATACCATGAGTCATCACCAAATAACATTAAACTGCATGGTAATGTATCTTACACAATGTAAAACTATATGTTGTTATAGACCTCACCTGAGGGGACAACTGTTGCCGGTGTCGATCTCCTACCACAACTGAATTCTAGAACTATGTACAGATTTATTATCATCCTAATGAGACACATAGAGATACCTAGATTCTATATCCTAGCTATCCACCCATATTTTTATCCTTACCGAAAGACGTTAAACTACACGACTCATGTCCTTCTCACACGACATTAAAAAGAATAGGTTGTCTAGAACTATGTATGGTATGATTATCATCCTAATGAGATACACATGGACACATGGATTCTCTATCCTAGTCCAAATGAATATATTTTCATCCTTAAAACATGACTATAAACTAGACAGAACACATCCCAATCATAGTATGATAAAATATACAGTATCTCAATCTCTAGGAGACATTGTCAGCACTAGATGAAACATTCAGCATACTACATGGTGAAAAATCCACCTTCAAGACTTTCAGATCCATATATGCTGAATCATATTTATATAATAAGGTTGGTAAACTACCAATGGCAGATGATGATATAATAATTAAAGCTCCCAATGTTTTAAGGGACTTCCTCTATAAATACCTAGAGTATGCTCCACAGTGACTATGTGATCCCCATAAGTTTGGTCTAGGTAGCAGATATAATCCCAGAGATCTGAGCCTCTCCCATCCTTAACAATAGTGTAAAAGACAATCAACAATGACATCTCTCTTTTATGACTCATATAACAAGGGATTATGATATCTCTTCTAATAGCCTCCCCCACCCTAATAGTGATGAAGAAGACCCCATATTTCCAACTTCATCAGATTATGCCTCTACAAAGTCATAATTGGGGGAATATGAGGATGATCTTAGGATCAACTCTCCATAATTTGATAAAGATATCTCCACTAAAATATATAAGATTTGATAGGTAAATCTAGGAATGTAATAATACCCAATACATACTCTAATTAGTTCTTCCATTCCCCTTGAATATCAAGTTATGTGTATTTCATTTATAAAGTAGCACTGATATCCATTAATTTGGAACTATATGAAAATTACAGTATTGAATCCTTATGTAGAAATGCACCATATCAACCTACCCAATGCAAATAGAGGCTTAAAATAGGAATCTAGGAGGAAGAACCCCACTCATTCCAACATTCTAGAGGAAGAATTTGACAACTTGATCAAACCCAACTTTTTTCGAGAAGTGAAATAACATTGATGGATTGCCCACATCCTCCCTTCATAGAAAAAGAATGGGTAGATTAGGGTCCGAATTAACTTCAAAGACCTTAATAGGAATTTCCTAAAGGTCAATTTTCTATTTTTGATAAAAAAAACTATGGACTATCAATGGGATAATGACTATCAAAAAGGCCTTCAAAAGTCCCAAGCAGTACCTACTTCACCCATCAGTTTTTATGCCCTCGGTGGAAGGGATTCCACTCATATTTTATGTGGCTTCCATGGACCACTCACTAGGTGACCTCATAACATAGAAAAATGATACAAGAAGTGAGAAGAGTCTTTAATACCTCATTTAGGAGATGTTATGTACTGAGACTAGATATTTTGGTGTCAAGAAGAACTATCTTTCATTCCTTTTATGATGAAAAATATGAGGCATTACTTGAAACACCACGAATTCCACCTGGTATATCGTATTGATCCACTCAAGTACATCCTTGTACTCCCTATATTGACTAGGTTCTTGGATCAATGGGTGGTCATTCTATAGAAATATGACATTTAGTTCATATCAGAAATGTTAATGAATGGAAAATCCATAAATGATTTCCTCACAACACATACTACCTTGTAAAATACACCAGAAGACACTGAGATTCTTGATGAGGAGGTCTTCTATTCCCATGACACTCCTATACATAAGAGATTTACTTTAATGGAACCTCCTGGGGTTACGTTGGTACAAGGATGGAAAACCCGAAGCTCAATCAGATTGTTCTAGGGTTTATATTTGTCTCCCCAGAGAAGGTAGTTTTTCATTACTCTTTCTTACTATTAGAAGGCTACAAAAAAAACGGGGCAGAATACCAATCCCTCATTAATGGATTGAAACTTGTCCTATAGCTACACATACCTTACCTGAATATTAAATGGGTCTTTGAATTTGTGATAAAGAACATCAATGGTGAATATTCCATTAAAAAGGAATAACTAGCCCCCACACTGGATATATTAGGGATGGGTGGCATAATTCCTTTTTTGAACCCATATTTCATTATGTTCCACGATCAGTTAATGTTCATGCTGATGCATTGGAAAATGCATCCACCATATTGGATGATCTAGATCGGGAGGATGCAACCTTCCTTATCATGCATCAAATAATGACATGGTAATCCACATTAGAGAAATCCCCATCATTCATCCTAACCACATGATGTTAAATTTAATATATCTCTTCCTAACCTAATGATTCTAAACTATACAGATCTCATCCTAACCACAAGAAGTTAAACTGTATAGATCTTGACCTGACCACATGATGTTAAACTATATGGAGATCGTCCTAAACACATGACGTTAAACTGAATGGAGCTCATCCAGACCACATGATGTTAAACTATACAGAGCTCTTCCTAACCACATGAAATTAAACTATATGGAGTTTTTTTAACCACATGAAGATAAACTGTACGAAGTTCATCCTAGAAGCATGGCGTCAAACTACACAGTTTCTTAAGAATTATATATGGATTGGTTCATTCTATCATATGATATATAGTGATGCCAATAACTCTATTCTTAGTCCCAAAAATAGAATTATTTTCCTTTCACATCCATTGATCCAATTTCCTTACCACATGAAATTAAAATACAAGTAAAATTTACTTACCACATGATGTAAAACTGTATGGATCCATAATTTCCCTTTTCCTTCACATCAAGTGATCTACATCCTTTCCGTAAGACATTAAACTGCACAAATAATTTCCTTACCACAAAATGTTAAAATTTCACATCCCATATAGAACTACATAAAAATTGATTATCATTTTTCAATGAGATTCATAAGGATGTATCGATCTTATATTTTGGTCCAACCACTTTTCTTTGTCCTAACCACATGAAATTATACTATAAGGGGTTTGTCCTATCCACTTTACATTAAACTGTATGAAGTTCGTCCTATCCATATGATGTTAAAATATACAGAGACGTACTGGCAGCAAGACATTAAACTACATGACACCTCGTATCCTTACCATATGACAATAAACTGCATGGATCCATACCATCCATTTTTATTCACATCGAGTCACACACATCCTTACCGTATAATGTAAAATTGAACGAGATTACTAGAAATACATATTGATTGATTATAATTTGAAATGAGATATGTAGGGATTCCTCAATATTATATCTTAGTCCATCCACCACATGATACAAAATTCCCCTGTACTACTCTTAAATTCCTCTACACGTGGAGAGGAACCATTTTCATGCCTTCTTTCTCACACCAAGTATAGCTCATGTGGGATTAGGAGTCTCAATAATGGATTCCACATAAAAACAAGGAATAAAATCTTTTGAAAAGCCTATATTGGTAACATATAAAACATCATAGAATGAATAACATGATTCCTCACTGTATGATGTTAAAATGCACAGTTAATGTCCCTTGCAAGTCATGAAACTGCAGACTCTTGCATTCCTCACCTGAGGGGACCACTAAAACTGGTGTTGGTATTCTACCACACATTCATCCAATATATTCCTCTTCAAATTGGGGAGACAAAATCCTTTCTATATTATGGTAAACTATATGTTTCTTCAATAAGTATGTGTGTCTTGATTCTTATTTTCATGAGATACATAGAGACACTGATACTTCCATCCTTGAGCCGAGACGCAACATCACCACTTTTCCATGTCGATCCATATTTATAATTATTACATGATGTTAAAATGAATGGTTACTTATGAACTATGTTTGGATTGATTCATATTATCACTAGATGCACAGTGATGCTTGGGTCTTCAATCCTTTGTCTAGCTACAAAAATTATAGGAAATAATTCCCACCTCTATGTATGAATTAGAATTTCATAGAGTATTTCACAATCAAGAACCATGGGTGACTTAATTCCTTCCATTATAGAATACGTAGCAATTTCCACAACACCAAAACCAGTCCCAATCCCAACAAATCAAATATAAATATTCCACCGTCTTTACGTATGGGTTAGACCTATACAGGGAACTTCATTATGGACTACGTGAGGCTTGATTTCCATTACCATGGGATACGTAATGACACCCATAATTCTATCCAGGGGCCTATCCAGAATACTACCATTTCATGTCAATGGATCCATGTTCTCACTACATGATGTTAAACTACACATCCATTCATAACTAAGAGTGGTTTAATTCTCATTCTAATGAGATACGTAGTGATGGTCGAACTTCCACCTTTGGGCCCAAACGAAACATTTCTATCCATTCAGGTTATTTTCCACATCCTTACTGCATGATGTTAAACTTCACGGGAGTATGTCCTTTCCACCTGATGATAAACAACACGTAATTATGTCATTATCGCATGACGTTAAACTGTAAGAAAAACATCTTGGTCACATGACATTGAAACTGCACAACAAATACGTCCTTACTGCATGCTGATAAAATGAATGACAAATGTACTTACCACATGACATTAAACTGCATGGAAAATATCCCCACTACATTTTGATAAACAATTTAGGCCATCTCTCCTTTTTTTCATTCCTTATCAAAGGACCAAAAGATACTTACCTCATTCAACCAGAGTACGGGGTGATTTTACCATCTTTTAAAATCACATAAATCCATGTTACACACTTCACATATTGAGTACCTTAGGTTTCCACAAGAATTTCATATCCCTTGGAAAATAAACAAGATCTCTTGGTTCAACCATTATATCAATGTAGAAGGGACTGATACCCACCAGCTATCTATATCTTGGGAAAATATGAAGGGCATTATAATCTCTATAAACCTAACTTCATAGTAGAAGAACCCAACACCTGAGGGTTTTTTGGGTCATCCTTAGCATGACTATCCCATATAATTACTCATAACATGAGAACCTAAAGTATTGATTTACATCATTTCCATCTCCTTCTCATAAGGATGTTGGAGTGCTATTGAACCTGGGTATCCTAATTAGGATATCATGTGACATCTCCAATATTAGGTCTATCTGAGTAATGAAATTAAACTACCTAAACTTTGGTCAAATCTGAACGACCTTAAATGCTATAATACAATGGTACAAATCACAAGTCCATAAACTTCTAGTGAAAGATATGTAAAACTTTTCAGGTTGGAAACCCACAAAGGGAGACCAGATCAAAATTCAAGTCTTCACTCTCTAAAATATCCATCTACAGAGTTTAGGAAAAAATTTGCACAAAAATAAATAAGACATAAAGCTCACATGGTCTACATTTTCTCCCTCATAAAATCTGAGGTATACTCACTAGACCATTAGGTTTAGGAAAAATTTATATTGATGGTTTTTCACATCTCCTTATTGTGGGAATATGTTCTCTAAGTGGTGACACAACTTTTAGGGTTCCCAAACCCATATTGAATTTTATACATTTCAGAAACCACCTTAATTACTTATAATTCTAAGATGATGTAACGTCCCCACAACAAACTAGTAATAGGGAATTACTCTATTGAAGGGTCTATCAAATCCCATGAACCCCCCCTAAATCATGGATTTATTTCCTTGACCTCATGGAATAATAGAGGATTTATTGAACTGTATTCCTCATTTTTATTTTCTTTCATCTCGAGTGAAATCATATATTCACGGGGTGTAATTTACAATTCTCATAACTAGACTAATCATGTGGATTCAAAATCCTCAATATTATGTCACCTTGATTTGTACACTTTAAAAAAGGGGGTATGTGACACTCCATTCCCAAACCTTTTTATGTCTCACACCTCATGATTTAAAACCATATAGTGTATATATTGGGATTTATAATCAAGTGATAAGTTTCCCTAGGATTCTATAACCCTCCTTGGATATATTTCCTTCTATATCCAACTTTGTTGGTAAAACACTGAAGCATTCAAAAATATTTCATAGCCCTTGGAAAATAATAGAGACCCTCAGTTCGAAAACACTATTGATGTTGAAGGGCATGATACCCACCAACTGACGACATCTTGGACCTATATAAAAGGATTTATAATCCTTGTGATCCCTAGATATACCATGGAGAAACCATAAATCTTAGAGTGTTATGGTATATACCTGATATGTCTTCCCCATCCCAGTATTCACAGACTCAATCTTTTGGGTTATGGATATATCACCCACATTTCGACTATCCAAAAGGACCTGTCATCCCTAGTATTTCACCCTTATCCTATATTACATCTATAAATATTTCATGACCCTTAGAAAAGAGTATATATCATCTCTTCTTGTACATGTTATCAGTGTATAATGGATTTATCCCATCAACTAATGGTATCTCCTCCTTTCAATAAAGGAACTCCAATAATCATGATCCCTAATAACACCACATAAGAACTCATCACCCTAGAGTGTTTGGATTCATACCTGGTCTTCCTAACCCATATTAAGTATCCATAAATAAGTTCTATACACAAATACCCTAAACACAACACACCAAAGATCCATGATCAAATACCCTAAACTACAACACAAAAAAATTACATGCTCAAAGACCCTAAACTATAACACAAAAATGGTATATCTTACAGGGCATTAAAAATAGAAAGAGACATGATAATCACCAAGATGAAAAGATGAAAAGGGAATCCTGGACAAAAGTTGAGTTTTCACTCATTGGACACACACCATGTGTGATCTAGGAAATATTGAGAATCTATAAAATGGAAGAGGCATAGAAACTTGTTAGGTCCAAAACCAGTAAGAAGGTGGCCTGATAAAAATCCAATTTCAATCCCACTAAGTCTTCCTCCATATGAATCTTAAAAAAAAGGTAGGTAAAAACAAATAAAAAGATAAAAAGATTATGGGTCCCATCACATGGCCTTAGAAAAAATCAATCCATACTCGCTAAGTCCCTTAACTTAGACAAAAGTTAGAGCATTTGGGAAGGATAACATGTACAAATTGTCTATATAAAATAGAATATCTCAAGAATACTAGAGTAGGTGCATCAATAAATAATTTCATGTCAGTGTCCACTCATGAAAATTTATGAAAGAGTAACCTATTGAAAGTTAAGCACTCAAATCCAGGTGATTGGATCTGTTTTGTATTACACACAAGGGGTGGGAATAATGGATGATCTGAGAAATGTCTATACTTGAACATGGATCATTACCGGGGATTTCATAAAAAAATAGTGACATTTCACCTCTTACATATGAACTAAATCTACATAATAAAAATAATCATAGTGTTATTTATCTATAAATATTGGTTTCCTATGCATGATCTTGGTATGAATAGTGGTATTTTTAAGAACTATGTGTGTCTTGATTCCCAACCTCATGGGATACATAGTGGCATCCAAGTACATTACATTGGATCCAACCATAAGATCCATTCCACTAAATTCCTATTCTATTCAGGAACTCATACACATTCCAATTTATGGGTATCCATACCCCAAACCAAAGACACTTCCAATATTGGATTTAGCCAAGCACTCATGGTCAGAAGTCTGCTATAGATAACACCTCACTTTCTCAATGACATACTTGGGACGAATCATCTGGATAAGCTCAATAACAAAGATCATAAGATATTTATTTATGTGGAAAATTGATCTATTTCTAACTTGGAATCATATTCTTTTCATTTCGAACAAATCTCATTCGAGTGGGGGGGGGGGGGGATTGGTTGAAACCCATAATTGTGCATTTCACACTTTTTCGTAAAATATTTGAGGAACATAAAGATCGTGTAAAATATAAAAGTAATTTTCACAAAGAACATGGAAATTAAATACATGAATAAATGGGATCTATTTTAAGGGGATATACCTTGGGTCCTTGTTTCAGTCATCTTATAATTTTATTCTAAGAGTTTTACAATTTATTTTTCCAAAAAATATATTTAGTACACTAACTATCCAAGACAGTCTCACCCAAAGGTACATGTGGGGACATGGGCAGCAACACCTAATGGGATAAAAATTAGTATAGCCAGTGGACCTATTGGGGTGAATATATCTCTCAATAATTAGTAGGCCTATGTATAGGTCCTACGGTGCGCGAGGCCTCAAATGCACATAGGTTGGGTTGAATCATATAGGGTTGATGACTGGGTGGAAGTGATGCATTTGGTATGGGTGCTAAACCCCAATGAAGTGGATGTCACTAAAAGGATTATATATCTAAGGGATGTACCGGTGAGATTTTGATTTGGGATGGGGAAATAAAATCTGGACTACCTGGTCACGCCTCCTACTGATCTCATCTACCTATTTCAATCTCGTTGATTGCGAGTTAAAATTATTAAATCCCATTCCATGAAAATTTAAATAAGACCATATAACAACAAGAACTCAATATTTAACATCGCATTCAGCTGATATCCTCCAACACCAATGGTTTGACATGGTGACTCAAGGACAATCTCTTGATCACCCAGGGATCACTCAGACCACCACCACTAGTCCTTCACTTATAGTTGAATAATTCTGAGACAACCAACCTGATTTTCCATGATATTCAATTGAGAACACCAGTGGAATTCCAAAATATCCCCCACCAATTCTCAAATCCATTGAATTATCATCCTTTGATCATGCGATCAATGTGAAGACAATTGATGGAGGCATCACAAGTAGTTTATAATTGCGAAACCTTACTCCTCCTATGATTTTAATCTGATTTATATTGTATTTTCAAATCAAATGGAATCATATATAGAAATAAAGGCATTGCATGATAAAAAAATAATCATGTGATTAAGAACATGATGTCTTGCAGTAGTTTGATGACAATCTTATGAAATTCTCCACCACCTCAAGAAAGTGAACATGACGACCTCCCCATGAAGAGAGGCATCGAAATCGGCCTATCACAGCCTATAAAAACCCTACTACCATCAAGAAAAATGAATTAAAGTGGGAGAATATGGAGGAAGAAATAAGGAAAGCATGAAATAAGGATAATCTGACCACCATCCATCGAATAAAACCTTATGTGATTAGGAGAACCTTCCACATGATTGTTTAAAGATTTAGATATTTCATGAAGAACTGAGCGTTATGCGACACCTAGTTCTTATGTGGTAATCAAACAATCACATGATACCCATGAAGTTCATGACTTCATAAAGCATGATGTTTGGACATGCGTATAGTTCCTCCTTCAATCTCACGACTCCAAGAGCCCCTTTGTCTCGCGGTACTCACAGACAACACTGTACATAACCACCTCACCATAGTCAAAGATTTCATCACATGACCCCATGGAGGTCATGTGATTGAGGATGGGTTATTACGGTTTAGATAGTCCTATCATATGGGAATCCCTTAACCATACTCCTTCAACTAGGAGAAGCTCATAATTATGACCAGAAGCATACCAAGTCCTCAGTTAGGCAACATCATGGGTCCTTCTTCATGCAACATAAACCTTAGTAGACGTGCACGAACCCTCATACTCATGATTCCCACTCCCAGAAACAATGAATTCAATGAGAAATGACTCATGAGTCCCTGGTCAAGTGGAGGAATTTCCAAGGACAAGAACCCCATGACCGGTGGTGGGTTGACATTTATCAACTGAGAAACCTTGTTGGTATGTACAATACCGATAGGCATCCATAGCCACATTCACAGAGTCCCCATCATGACCCCTCATTGATCATGATATCACATGTTGATCATGTAAGACTATTCATATGATGCATGGGTGATGTCTATGCCAAATATTCATTATCAGGGAAGTTAAGAAGAAGTGACCTTAATCTCACAATGCCCCTTTGCTCAGTCTCACAGACACCTTCTCCATGCAAGATAAATAATGAGGATGTACGACTCACATTCCATGAATCCTTTTCATGCAGAGTGTACCCTTTACAATGTATAATACACCATTAAACATACCTACATGTGTAAGAAGATCCCATTTCAATACCTCTTTATGGTCATGCAAACTGCGAGCCTTCATGAAATTCTATCATGTGTACAACACTGCACTTGTACATGAACTTAACCAATAGGGGAACTCAAGGGGACACCATTCCATAGTAATAAATTCATCTATCTAGAAGAGTATTTTAATATGTGAACTTTGGGAATGATCCCTTTGGACATGAACTCACGAAACTTAAAAAAACATGAGAACCTAAACATATATGTGAGACCCCACCGTGTTAACGGTCTAAGGTAACACAATCACAAGATTCCTCCTGGGACTCAAGATGTAATTAGGAGACAATGGACTTGTTAATTTGATCACAGGATATGCCTTATATGAGTCTGAATTATCTCAAAAAAACGCCTTGACAAGGCACCGTTGATAATGCGACAACCCCTTGACATGTCCGTGTTGTCACAAGACAAGCTCTGGACAAGTCATGATGATCTCGCGAATGCTTATTGAAAAGTTTTCATTTTAATGAGATAGCCCAAAGATAAGTAATATTGATCATGCAGAAGTTCATGGTCATGTCTATATCAATCTTATGCCGAACACCGTACATGTCTTCTTTGGTTATGCAAAGAATCTCAGACATGTCAACTTAGATCATATAAAATAATCCAAGACAATTCATTTAATGATGTGAAGGATCCTTGATACTTAATTTTGTACCATGCGAAAGATTTTATATATGACAACATAGATCATATAAAGCATATTAAGAATGTTAGGAAGACCCCCATGGATGTCTCTACCGTGTTAGGTTGATGCCCCAAACATATCAAATAGATGATCAAGTCATGTCTTACCGAAATCCAAGACATGTCATGTAGATCCCTTATGGCATGGACACTTTTTTCAGAAGACCTACTTACAATGTAGACTCTGATTAGGAACCTTTGGTTGTATCCCCTTTTTATAAGGTAATTTTACTTGAGAAGTTAGGGTCACACACTCATGCGACCCTGCAAATTTCATGCTCTTGGATAGAACTTTTATTGTTACCAACTCTCTTTAATCCGTGAGAGGATAATGAATGAGTGTGTCAAAGTACTACCTCAGCGCGTAAGCCCAAATCAATGGGAACCCTCAATGTGTAAGCCCCAAACAAAGGGAATCCATCATAGACAAAGATATTATCATTATTAATCCTCATAGATAGTAGTAATGTATTTTATAATGATCATTTAACTTATCCCATTAGTGGGTTAAGGGATAAGTTAACTATGAGAACTATAATTCCCTCCATAATCAGGATACGTAGGAAACCTTCCTAAGGCCCGAGCTCTAAAGAGAATATACTTTGATATAATTCCCTTCCTATCACAAGTATTATTGAATTTAAAGATTAAATTCTCCCATAGGAATTCCATTCCTAATCATCTATCATCTAATGAGAATAGAACTAATATGTGGACATCATTTTAAGTATAAGCCCCAATCACTCCCTCATGTATTTCAAACCCATCAGCGGGTTAGGGGAAGAACTTAAGTAATATGTCTCTGATTCCTATTATAAATCAAGATTCATATGATACCTTATTAAGGAATGATCTCAATTTCATATCCACCATTAGATAGGTAATCATTCCCCTAAAATATAAACATTAATGTGTAAGCCCCATATGTATATACTGTCATGAAATGTGTCTAATATACCACTATCTATTGTTTCTCACATAGAGCATGAATCACATGGTATTAGAGACCAATGATGATTGTATCAAAATAATGTTGAGACTTCCCATAATGAGGGCCCATTATTGTGATATTAGCCTGATTACATCTAATCTCCACTCAAATGGATATATTCATGAAGAAGCAATCCAGGGTAGTCTCATATGCATAAGTCCCACCTAGGGCCTCTATTATCATATATATGATGAAAAAATTACCATCACAAGAAATAACTATAATTTTATTCCTATATTAAATAATATGTGTAGGATTCCTCATTGAGGTCCAAACCTAATATTTTTGTCCTTACCAGATGACGTTAAAGTACATGGATGGGTCCAGTCACATGACCTTATACTATTCTAAGGGAACTAAATGGGTTTTGATTCTTGTTTCAAAAGATATGTCGGATGCCTCATAGAGGTTCAACCCCATTTCCAAGACACCAACTACCTCCCTGGGTGTTAATAAACTCCAGAGTTCTCAAACATGGCCATATCCCAAAGCATAATAAATAAATAAGATAGATACATTGAACTCGTGATATGAATGTAATTGTTCCTATCGATACATGTTCATAATCAACTTATTGGAATGGTGGTATCCAATCCCATATTAGGGCCTGGGAAGGATTTAAAAAACATATTTTAAATCTATAAGAGATTCCCAAAGTAGAAAACAACCCCCAAAGGGTGTGGTGAGCCCAACATCCCATCCCCTCGACCAATGTGAGACCCTAAGAGTCATTGGTCCTAAAACCCCATATGAATGACATCCTTTGGAATAATGGTATGCACCCAATTACATATGGGGGAACTGCTGGGAGTTTCTAGGGAGGACTAAAAAATGGAAAACCTTATGAGAGCGATTGAGCGATGTCTTAAACATCCCTAAATAAAACCGTCGAGTGAAACCCATTCCATATCTCGTTACCTAGAAAAAAAGGTGTGGATAGAATAATACCTAAATATTATAAAATGAAGTCCTCCTTGACATGGTGTATATATGAAGAAAATTATATCTAATGAATAGTTCATGATAGTGCATTTTTTTACATAAACAAATCATTTATGTGTTCTCCTTTAATCTGTCCTTTTTTTGAGTCAGGTAAAATAATCATGTGGGTTTTCTTTCTATTTTATTATTTTCATAAGTTTCAATGAGAGTATCATTATAAGTGAGTGGTTTAATGGGTTACTTAAAACTAGGGAACAATATTTAATAATGTAGATAATGTGATCAATTAAATTAATCTTAGTGGGAAACACCATGATCCCCCCTATTAGGGTTTACATGTTCAACATAGTATCAATAAGATATATCAGAGCCTAAATATTTTGACTTGGTGTTCAATCTTCAAAATCTGTTTTTAGATTTGTCTTAAATATGGATTAAATGATTATTCCTCCTTTTTTCCATGGAACCAAACATGATTGATAAAATAAGGGGATACTTATTCCCATACATTATTTTTGAAAAGAGATCACAAATTCAACACAATAAGATGATAATTTGACTAAACATTGTAGAATAATTAGTGAAGAATGAACAAAGATTATATTTATTTGATATTTATCTAATGAGGTAAATAAATTAAAAAATCATTGTGATATTTCCTTAAAAATGTATAAAACTTTAGACTTTGATTATATAAACCCTATAGAATCCATATATATTGATTCATCTACTACCAAGGATGATGAAAAATTACCTTATATTAACAGGAAATAATAAAATGAGAAACTAGAAAAATAACCAAAAAATGAAGGGCACAACAAATATGGTATGTGTGAATGATATTTTTTTCAATTTTAGAACTAAATTTTCTATAGTAGATACATTTCATTTTTTAAATTCATATTTCCCTATGATTATTTAAGTGGTAGGTTGTTCTTTGAAATAAGTGATAATTACTTCAAGTAACCAATTTGAAGAATGTTCAGGCAGTAACCAAGATAAGATAAAATCCTTTTATGAGATGGTGGATCAACTAGAGATTATGTATGGAGTGAATTATGAATTAATGGAATATTTTAATTTAGAGAAAAAAATCTTGAGGAAATAAGATCTCCCCTTAAAAGGAGGCATTGTGAATATGGGTGAAAATTTGATATGTCAAATTGATCTACTTATAGATTTTTCATGAGAAATGGGATAAAAATGGCGAAAAAGAAGGAACTGGCTGAATGGGCCGAAGTCCTTTTTTTTATTATAGATAACCCCCATTTTAAGGGTTGAAGGGGATCCCATACATGACCCGTAGGCCCAAGGAACAAGGTCCGACATGACTTGCAATACATGAACCGAAGGCCCAGAGGCATACCATTCCCATTACATGACCCGTAGCCCCAGCCAACTAGAACTTCCCCTATCCAGAGTCTTGCATCCTTGATCACCTTAGCTCCCCACCTCACATTGATGACCGACCAGTATTTCCCCGTACAAAGCTGCACAGTCCCTGGTCCCGATGGCGGCTGCCATACCCTCTCATTCTTCTAATCAGATTAGCTATGCATCTGGTGGCTTCTACTCTTGTTTCTCTGATCCTATTCTGGGGCCTGTTCTATGTGAACTGGGCTACTCCATGTTCTACGTGACCCGAAGGCCCTGTGGCCCGAAGGCCTTTGATGACCCGAAGGCCCTGGAGACCCGTAGGCCCAAACCGGTGGCCTGAAGGCCCAAATCGGGTGAATAGTTCCGGATGCTACAGTACAGAGCAGTAACTGCTAAAATAATTCTACAGTAACTCAAAAATTCTCCTCCACCTGGTTTTGAACCTGGGTCTCTTGGATTCCAAGCAGGAGCCCTTACCACTCGGGTATGGGCTTGTTGGCCTAAAAAAGGAACTAAAATCAAGAATTATCTCTTACAAAAACAAACATAAAGAGAGGGAAAATTTTAGAAAATAACTTTGATCAAGGTTGAATGAAATGGATACTATGTCAATGTATATGGATGAAAGAATGTAAGATATTTTTTGTGGTTGAAAACCTCAACTATAAATATAATGAATCCTCTATTATTAGACTCAAAAATTGAAGTTAACAAATGTGGAAATATAATATCAATGATTAAGATAAATTTTCTTTCCAAATCTATAAGTAAAAGTTTTCAATAGAATATGGTATTAAAATTCTAATACTATGGATGAATTTGAAATATTATGAGAGTGTATATTGTATCACAGGGGATCAAAGGATGAAGGTAATATGTTTAAATATCATCTTAATTGAGATAATATCACACTATATATGATTTTATTAGGAGATGATTTATTTAAAATAAATGTGTTAATATGACAATAAATTACTGTAATAGTCGATCTAAAGGATCCATAAATAAATCATTTATTCCTATGAAAAATATAAATAATGTTTGTAGTAAATGGAAAATCTATTTTACTATAAAATCTATTTACTATATTACATGAAAATAATGTTTTAACTCAACAAAGGGTGCATCAAGAACAAATAATTGTTTACTTATAGTAGCCCTCATGAATATAAATAAATAAAATACTAAAGAAAAATAAGGATGTTAATCTAGTTGAGAGAAAGGTGGATTAATATGTGAAGAACATAACAACAATGAAAAATAATTCGGAGTTAGATCTAATAACTATCAAGAATAATAAGTATTTATCATACCGAAGTAGTTTGTTTAAATATTTCACATGTAATTAGGTGAATAACAATGGAAGAGCCCTATTATAGTAAAGGAGGCATGAAGAAAGATACAGTGATAAAGCATCAAAGGAATAACATGTAAAATTTTGATTAATTTAATAATGGATTTTAATCCTAATAAAAGAGGATAGAGAAATCTAAGTCACATATCCATAATAATTACACGTTGTTCCATACAGAAGAAAACCATATCAATGGTTTGGAAGTGGGTTGTAAGAAAAGGGTTGGTTCATCAAGACGAAAAACAATCCTCTACACGAGAATATCTAGGAAGTAACCCTATCCCCAGAAACATTATTTAATCCAACTATTGATTATGTGGTAAAAAATTAAGGGGAAGATGTGATCCAAGGGGTGTACATGCTGAAAAAAACATGAAAAAAGTGGTTTCAGAGAATGAAATAATAGTATATAGTAATGATCTAAATCAATTAGTGGTTTCAATATTCCACTATGGATACAAAAGATTAATTTTTTTAATTTTACATTTATTTAAAGAAGTAAAAGTTATTAAGAGAATGATCTATATTTCAAGTGAGAAAAAAATCCTATCTTAATTTTAAATCAGTATGTAATTGAATTTAAATATCAATAAATTATATCAAGCTATATTCTTAAAGAAAATAGTCATTAATGAAGGCGGATAACTTATGATGAAATCATAACATTATATACAACATTATCCTAGAGTTTTATGGTCCTTATATGTTTTCCATGATATATATGACATTTTATACTACCAACTCATCCATGATTACATGAGATTAATAGATTCTTTGAGATAACTCCCTAGTTTATTGATGTTCCTAAAAATCAGTTTATAGATTATTGGAGATTATTTTTAGGGGTATTTTACAAAAACCAAAGACATTTAAGATTATAGTTTATGAAAAACATTTAGGGTATCTATATTTATTATTTATATATCAATAGAGAAGAATTGAAAAGTGGTATTGATCACACAATATATTCTTTAAGGTTTTTTACTTATAAGTTTGTGTAGTGTTTTTACTAAAGACCACAGGGAATGTGTGTTTTTATTAGAGATTTTAATTCTTAATTTTACTATATTTTTTTAAAGTTGGTGGTGGCATGGAAATTATATAAGTTTCTGACTTAAACTCTTATTTTCTACACTCAGTTCTAAATTAGTAGGCTTAAAGGATTTCTTGATAACACATTGAAAAATAGTAAATTCACTCACTAAAATATCTAAGAGGATGCATGATAGGAGGCCTTTGTCTCAAATAACAACTCAATATTTTATTATTTACCTAGGAATAAAAGATAGTGAAATCATAGGGTCAATATCAAAAGGAGGATACTCATCCACATTGATTTTCTATTGTCACTATTTTTAATTAAACAATAATACTACATAGAAACCTATAGAAGTAGGAGTTTCATAAAATTTAGGTGATATATATATATATATATGAATATATTGTAAAAAAACAAAAAATTAAATCACTATAAAGTGATTATGAAGATAAAAAGAAAGTTCTACTATTATTAGTAGTATGGAGTGAAGTTTTCATTGTTTCCTTAAAATAATCTCATGATCCTATCCAATTTTGAGAATAAAAACTATCAATTATATCAAAAAACACTTGTTTAAAATGATATTTCCTTACACCAAGACCACTATATGTAGGAAAATTTCTCTCAGACTATATATGGGAGAAATCATCAGCACACATCCCCAACTCAATATTACTCCACCATATACTGTATTGAAATGATGAAGGATATTAGAAATGATAAACAAGAGGAAGAAATATATATCATTGAAATCATGATGACCACACACAACAATAATTTTATCCACTAATAAAATCATAGAATAAAATAACAAAAACAGATTGATGAAAAATGAACTCAAAACATCTTCTCTCCATTCCTTTGATAATAGTCGAAAATAATTATCAATTTTGATGGATATGAGATTAATTGAGAGAAAAAAAAATAAAATTAAAGAGAAAATATAGAAAAACAGAAACTAATATATTTTAGAACTTTAAAATAGTATTAAAATAGAAAAAATCACTTTATCTATTGAAAATGATGGACTCTATGAAATAAAAGTGGGGGTATACATTTATAGGGAAGAGTGGGGTTGGTTTCCTCCATATATATCCCCTAAATGCACATATCTATTTGACCTCATAAATGGATGAATCTATGAAATGCTAATTTTTTAATTTTTCAATTTCTATATTTTATGTCAACCCACATAAGTTTTTCTTAGTTGTACACATGTAGAAATAGTTATGACCAAAGTACTAAAGATTATTTTTGGTCTTAGCACACTACTTGAATTCCAATCATATGGTTTACCATGTATTTATATACATAAAAAGGGATGAATATTGGGTATCTATAGTTGAATTAATTATTAATTGACCACTTCAATATCTTTATTTAACTTTTATGCTTGTGTGTACTGGTAATTTGTGAAATATGATCCCAATATCAAAATTTATTAATACTATGAATTGATTTCGAAGACCCACATTCATGATACATTTGGGATATTTATATTTTGATTCATCTTTAGTTTTAGTTGAATGAAATTAATCCCAATGAATATAAAATACTAATAAATGAATTTCTCAATTTGGATTGATATATAAATTTATATGTGTAGATTATGAATATGATATAAAAATTAAAAATTAAACAATTTTCACAATAAAGTCCAAAATATCATTAAAAATTAAAAATCTGGAAATTATCCATACAATATCAAATTAGTAGGTTTAAAAAATTTATTTAATAAATAAAATAATTGTAAATATGACCTTCATCAATGAAAATATTGGTTTAATAGTTTGTAGTTTATAAGAGGGTCTTGAAATGTTTTCCAACAAGTGGTATCAATGGAATCAGAAAGTAATTTTCAAAATCTGGATAGGTCCTTGAAATTATTGGAATACATGTGATGAGGTTCCATATATACAAAATAGATATAGAATATTCATCAAAAAAGAGGTATCAATAAGGGGTTAATTTATTATTAATATTAAAAAGATTAAAGAGTTTCATGTTATTTTATAAGTTTTTCAAAGATCCCAAGAGCCTTTGAGGAAATTATTTTAAATAGTTAACAAAGAGTATAGTTTTTAATTTTAGCCAATGGTATTAAAATGGTTCTATGAATGTGTTTCATGAAAAATTGGAATTATAAAATATCTAAGTTTTTGTGTAATAATTTTCCAAACATGGGAGAATAAAGTTGACAAAGAAACCCCCATGATTTCTTATGAAAAAAGGTATGGGGTAATGAAAATAAAAATACAAAAAATAATACCTTTTTTTTATTTTCAAAGGTGATAAGAAAATTCACCATAATCCATACATGCAATTCAAGTAAATGGGTTTACATAATAGGGTTTGATTTAATTCGTAATTTATAACAAAATTAGAAGGGGGTGATTTATATAACTAGAAGTTGTAAGTTGGATTATTTTTTTAATTATAGTTAACAATGCTGTATATTGATGTAGAGAATGAATGTATCTAAGAGAGGAATCAGATGACAGTCATCATTAACCCAATGGTAATGTGTGGTTAGTGATGTTGGTTTCCATACATGGAAACAAAATTTGGTGAAGAATTAATTGACAAACATAGTATTGAATATTTTGGATGATCATGAATTATCTAATGAGTAAGTATTTAACCATATATAGTGGCTATATGGAGTTTTGAGAGAGGATATATCTTTATATATTTATATATCAAGGCCACTACATAATGATATCTAGATTTATAGTGTCATGTAATATCTAACATTTAAAGGTTATCGCCAAGTCATACCAATTCTATTATATTCTACTAAGGTTTCAGTATAAGTAAGATATTTCAAAAAATTGGTTGAAGAATAATGGAAGTGTTA
Source organism: Viscum album (assembly GCA_963277665.1). NCBI lineage: Eukaryota > Viridiplantae > Streptophyta > Magnoliopsida > Santalales > Viscaceae > Viscum > Viscum album. The sequence goes on along the minus strand of OY728163.1, from coordinate 2,107,240,770 downwards.
TAGTGAAGAAAGAAAATCAGTCCATACCAATAGTGACCACATCACAATCCAGTCTTCCTTGAGATTAAATATATTATATGTAAGAATAAATAAGAAGTTGGTTGGATTGTTGTTCTATGGAATGATTGAACACATTTCAAGGTGTCTCATGTCATACTAATTATATAAATACAAAGGATCTATGTTATATTAACTAATCCAATAAAAAAGTGTATCATGAAAAGTTATAAATGAATTACAACATGAAGGAAAAAACCATTGAAAAATTGCAAGAACCCGATACTTCTGTTGAGGTACGGTTTCTTTTAATCTTTTCCTGTGAGTTGTTTTGAGAAAAAAATGAAAACTAGATATGTACTGGAATCATACTATCACACAGGCTGATTCAGGGTTACACACTATGTAATCCTAAGTATATTCCATGAAGTTTGGCCGTGTATGAAGGGGAAACATGGAGTGTGGGCATGTTGGAAAGGAAAAGAGGAAAATACAACTACACACTGTTTATTTCTTCGTACACACCATGTAGTAATCTCGACAGGTCTTGGAAAGTAAGTCGGTAGAATTTAGCCACCAAATGAATAGTAAAATGATATAAATGTCATGTATATAGACTTACACATCGTGTACTTTGTGTTTTTCACTTAAAACTGGTTGTATCCTCATTTTCTATCATTTTTGGACAGAAGAGGCACCAGGTTTGCGAGGCAGCAGCACCAGAAGGAGATTTTGTTCCCAGTTGAGCATTGGAACTCCGTTTTGATCGTTGTTGGTCTTATTTGAACCCAATAGGTGAGTGATTGATTTCTATTAATCCATTCTTGGCGATTCTTGTTCTCAACTAAGTTATTTAAGGTATAATTGGTATCCTTGTTTGTAGATCTATACCGTTCTAGCTTGAATTGGAAGTCGAGACTAGACGAGGAGAGTCATACTACAATGAGGTATGTGGTCTCGTGCTAATTTTTTAATGTCAATTTGCTTATATGTGTTTTTGTGCCCTGCACCCATGTTTAGGGTGTATATTGATTCAGAATTTTACCCATGTTCTTACCTAATGACATTATTTAATTGAATAAATTAATTGAAGCATGTTTAGGATTATTTGGTTTGATTAAGGGACACCACATGCATGCGTCTTCCTTCAGATGGCCATTGTTCAACCATTTGTACTAGGATACCGATGGGAATGGATTGTTCCACTTAAAGGGTTGTTTTAGAATAAAATTGGTTAAATAAATATTTCCATGTAAATATGATTGTTAAATATTTTTGATAGTTTAATTCACATGCTAGTTTGGATATATAATTTTTCCAATATGAGAGGTTATTTTCTTAACCATGTAATGTGTAATTTACATGTGTTGGTTTTAATATGCTGAAATGATGATACACCAGGCTTGTACCTTATTTGAATATGTTGAAATGCTGATACAGAAGGATTGTACCAGACTTTAATATGCTGAAATGATGATAAACCGGGCTTGTCCCAGACTTTAATATGCTGAAATGTTGATACACTTTGCTTTTCCCCAATTTGAATATGCTGAAATGATTATATATTGGGCTTGTCCCTGAGAAATATTGAAATGGAATGATTGATAATGCATCTGTAAAGACAAATCACAGGCCTATATTTGGTCAACACTTCTTTGTTTAGATATCCTAGTAAGGTATCTGTTGTGTTTACTTTATATAGGCGATTGATGAGCTTAGGGAAGATCCTGAGAATTATATAATTCAGTAAAATGGAATTGATTAAATAACATGAAATGAATATAAATGAATGATAGTACTTATGGATTTTTTACTTTTGATTACCTGCTAGATTACTTCATTTCAATATTGTACACTACTATTTCATATACTCACTGATATATTGGCACCAACCATTGGTGGTTTCCTACTAGTATTTATTTCTCACACCCTATTTGGGTCATGTTTTTGGGCCCAAACAGACTATATTGCTATAGGGGTCGATAGGGGAAAGACTCCCTATACAGGTACTTGATTTCCACTTAGGAGCAAGAGAGCATGGGACTAAGCCAAGGCTTGCAATGCTGCTGAGTTTCATTTTTTTTACAGTACTTTGATATTGTATTTTAATTTATTGCAGTGTATCTTGTTTTCATTGTTTTCATAGAACATGTGACATGTTTCACCATTTAGATATTATATTCCTTCTAGTTATATTACCATTCAGACTTCTTCATTTACTTCAGTTACATGTGATTTACAACTTTCACTATTTTTATTATTTATTCTGCTATTTTACACTCTTCCAATGAGGGCATTGTTTACCCACTATCACACCCTAGTCCCTCGATGTTAGTCGGAAGCCTCTGCCATTTGGAGAAATGTGCTTGAGGCCATGTGGCCAACTGGGTACGGGGAACCAGGTGAGTGGCTTCCAGACCAGGGATGTTACAAAGTGGTATCAGAGAGTTTCTTTTATTCTTTTTATTACTGATTTGCGATAGTAGACTATAAGAGGAAGGATGTGATGTCATGACCCACCCCCCGGGGCCCCTATCGTGACTACCCCAAGCCCGCCTTCCATAGGCCAAGGGATGGTGACTAGCACCAAAAGCGTAAATCCCTAAACTAGGAAGTAATTGCCTTTATAATTGTAAACAAACAAAACATAGTACACAACTGGAAGAAAAACACTAAGTAAAACTGTATACAAAGAAAGTGCTGGAAAGTAAAAGGGTTGGGAAATAAAAGCCCAATAGGAGAGTACAAGTAAAACTGAAAGGATGTACAACTGAAGAAAAGTAAAGCAACTACTGGGTCGTCCTCCGGGGTTTCTACCTAAAGGGTAGGTATGGATGGCCTCCTCAGCACTCCACATCCGTCTGTCTCCTCTGTGTACCGTCACACTGAGTGGTCTACCTCTGAGTACTGTCTAGTCATGCTACTCTCTACCTCAGTCAGTGCTATCCGTTGTCTACAACCAACACCACGAGGTGCTGGAATAGCCCGTGCATGGGTGAGTATAACGATACTTAGTAGGGACCCCAAGACCCTCAAGGTCTCACAAAATCCAACAAGGATAAACCACAAAGTATGAAATAAATGGATAACCATTACTTAGGTATATGCCCATACATTTACCTATGTTATCTAGTAACCCATCTCAATCATGAGGAAAACACAAAAGTCATTGACTGAGCTCAAACCTGTATTTTCATTATCAAAACCATGATAACTGGATAAATCCTCCTCTGTCGAGTACAGTGTGTCTGCCGTGACACAAAGGCGCTTCTCACTAACCATGGACTGCTGAGGTACTCCTCCTATCGAGTACCGCGGGTCTGCTACCAACTACCAGGCACTCCTCTACCATGGGTTTGCCACCAACTACCAGGCGATCCCCCTAATAGCCTGCAGAGGTACTCCTCCGGTCGAGTACCGCGAGTCTGCCAATAACTACCAGGCGCTCCTCCACCGTGGGTCTGGCTCCAACTACCAGGCGCTCCCCAATAGGCTAGTCGAATCACTCTGAGTCGAATTGGTCAAGCAGTTGTCAGGTCTTCCAACTACTAGGTATATGCACTCTGACTACTCATCACTGGAAGGATCCGCTCCACGAGCTACTGATAAATACTCCAACTGTTGGGAAGTTCCACAAAAAAGTATCTCAAAGGTCCCCCACGTCATAGGGGTAAAACTAACCAATACGTGTCCAAGACACAGAGATGAGAAAAGCAAGCCATTTTCCCAAACACAGCGTGTACCTTATTCCAACACTCAGTGTACTTTTGGCCTGGAGTAGTGATCAGGATGGGTGACCTTTTGGGAAGTTTCCCAGGGTGTGTGTGAGTGAGGAAAAATCACACTGGAAAGGACATGGGTTGTCTTGTGGGGAAAATCATTAGTCAGATGACCCGTTCAGGCATGTGGGTGGACCCTAGGGTGGGCCCCACATGTCTTCAGGGGAAACTAGTGGTACCTGGTAGGCCAGGACCCGACGACTTGTTAAGGAGGGGTGTCTGTGCTGTCATTGGGACCCTGTTGTCACATGTGAATTTGGTAATTTGTTGTTCCCATGAGTAGCTACCCCATGTATAGGGAAAATCCAAATTTCCTCGAATTAAATTGGCGGATCATGATTCATTTTTTTATATATAATTTTACTATGACATGATTATGCTAGGGTACCAAAATTTTATTACTGGGGAGTATGGGCCTTCACGAATTGGAATTTGGAATCCCACTAGTAGGTTTTTCTATAAAACAAAGGTTTTCTGGGAAATATGGAGTTTCTGTTCTAAAAAAAACCCAGTATACACGACATTTAGTTTATCTTAACATATGGTGTGTTCATCCTATTCAGGGAGGAATATGTTTGACGTTTTAAAATGTTCACGCCGCGGACCATGTGTACACGCCATGTAGTATCTTACAGTGTAACAGGCTGTGTGAGAGTAAACACGAGTCGTGGAGTTCGGATTAAAACCCATCATGTTCCTTCATTACACACCGTGTAGGCTACCCAGGTAGAACCCATGTAGACCTGGCCATGTGGGAGTACATGGATAGGAAAATGGGCCTGTGTATATGCCATGTGTGCGTGGAACACGCCATGTACCCAAGGTTGATACACGCCCATGATGGCAGTAGCACACAACCATGTGATGACACAAGGGTACACACGGTGTACTCGTTATATGCACCGTGTAACCCCTTTTTTCCAAATTTTTAGGATCTTCTCCTATTTCATTCTTGGTACTTTTGAATGAAAAACATTGAAAATAAGTTTGAACTATGGCATGTTATTTACCTTGTAGAGTCATGTTGCCATGATGACCACGAGCTGTACGCTAGAAGGGAGGCGATGATCATACTCTATAAATGGTGGGCCATGGGCTACCGATGGATCTACCAGTTGTGATAGTTGTGGTTCATGCTGTTATACAAGACATGGGAAGATGCATAGTTCCATGAAAGCTTTTTAAGATTCATTCATGCCATTCAAGGAGAACCATAGACTACCACATTTATGGTAGAGCTTACGAGTATATTCTAGCAGAAGCATCCACCATCATTTTTAGGGGTTGGTGGACCACATGCTGCAGAATCATGGATAGAATCAGTTCTAACTGTCTTAGAGAATATGGAGACCCCTCTTGAGAGGAGGGTCATGCTCGCGACATATATACTTCATTATTATTCCAATAGATGGTCGGATGTTTTCACTCAGGTAGGGCATCATCGGGTTATGAAATGGGAGGAAATTAAGGTAGCCTTCTAGGATTATTATTTTTCTTAGATGCTGAGGGCTGACTAATCCCAGGAGTTCACACACCTAAGGAAAATCACACTGTTAGTTATGGACTATTCTTCCTGGTTTACTAATCTTCAGTGATTCACTACAATTCTAATGGGTGATGAAATATCGAATGCTAGACAATTCGAGGATGGTCTCAGGTTTAACATATAATCATAGGTGAATGTATTCAGGTTTCATAATGTATTTGTAATTGTCAATCAGGAACTGATTATCGAGCGCAACCTATGAGAATATGGGGGTGTGAGTTAGGTCTGTTCCGCATCGCGATTTGGTACTATCTCAACCAGAAGCAAGAATCATCATATGGATCTTTCTCATGGGGACACCAGCAGTCTGAACCCTTTTTTTGGTATCCAGGTGAGTTGCTACCAGTGCTGAAGGATTAGGAATACTAAACCTCAGTGCCCGATGCACCCGATCGAGTGCTGAGTTTGCAGAAAATATGGTCTATTTATAGTGGTTCTGTAGGACATTTCCACCAAATCTCGGGAGAGGAGGTCTTCACCAACTCCACATTCAGGAGTGGGGTTATAATCTTCTTACCGATAAAGGAACTGGAATATGTCAGGCCGTTCCGGCTGAGGAGGTGGTCATGGCCATGGTAGCCAGACCCCAGGAACTCAGTAACAATAGCGATGGTCAGCTTAGGGTAGCCAAGAAATTTCTCAGGGCTATGGTATATTTCAGACTTATGCATTACAATAGACCTATAAGGAGAAGGATCCCATACCTTCTACTATTAGAGGTACTATCCTAGTCACCTATGTTTTATCTTTTTCACTTTTTGATACTGGTGCTACACATAGTTTTATATCTATGGCCATTGTGGAAAGCTTTGGGCTCTTTTTTCAAACCAATTCTAATGTTATGATACAATAAACTCTATTAGGGATTAGAACAACATGTGTGATTTAGTGAAAGGAGTAACCCTTTGGGATTTTTGGGTGTCACTTTCTATGGAAACTCTATGTCTTAGAGATGACGGGATTTGATATCATTCTCAAAATGGACTGGTTAGATCTTTCTTGAGCCTTTGTCGATTACTGTCTTGGTAGGGTGAGTTTCACTTAAACAGAGGGTGGAGAGTTTCTACATAAGGGTGAATGGGATGTTTAGGCTAGCCAAACTAGACCCGAGCATCGTGGGCAGGGCATAATGATGTCAGAGATTGCGAGTTTATATCTGGATGACCAGGGAACATTTCTAGAATATTTCCCTCCAGTGGTTGATCATTTTAGGGACATTTTATTGTATGAATTATCAGGCTTACCTCCAGCCAGAGAGGTGGAGTTCACTATTGAGCTTGTGTCAAGAGTTCCACCAATATCCATTCCTCTTTACAGGATGGCTACAATGGAGTTGTAAGATCTCAAGAGGATGTTGGAAGATCTGGAAGCTGAGGCTTTTATCTAACCTAGTACTTCTCCTTGGGGTTCACCGATCCTTTTCACGAAAAAGGAAGATAGTAACCTTAGGCTATGCACGGACTTTCAAAAACTGAAATAGTTGAAGGATAAAAATCGATATCCCTTTCCATGGATAGATGAAATGTTTGATCAGATTCGGGGATATAGAGTGTTCTCAATGATTGAATTGAAGTCTGGATATCATCAGGTACATGTTCTACCTACATAAATGCATCATACAACTCTTCTTAGTAGGTATGGTCTATATGAGTACTTTGTTATGACATTTGGTCTCACAAACGTGCCAGTAGTTTTCATGGCACTGATGAACCGAGTGTTTCATCCTTACCTATATTCTTTTGTGGTGGTTTTCGTGGATGATATCTTGGTGTATTATGATAATCAACACAACCATGAAAAACATCTTGAGATCATTTTTAATACACTAATAGATCATCAGTAACATTCTAATCTCACAAAATTCCACTTTTGTATGGATTAGATTCACTTCACCGGTCACGTCATCTCAGAGACTGAAGTATTGGTGGGCCCAGAGAATGTAAGAAAAGTAGTTAAATGGGAGCAGCCTAAGAACGTTTTTGAGGTTTGGAGTTTCGTGGGGATGAATTATTACTACAGACATTTTATATAGGAATTCTCACTCTTAATAGCACTGATGATGAGCTTGACTTAGAAATGTGTGAAGTTTGAGTGGTCAGATTCTTATGAAACAACCTTTTAGAAGTTTAAGGGACGTTTGAATTCAATGCTGATACTGATATTGTCAGAGCTAGGAAAGAATTACACTATTTACTATGATTCCTCAGGTATTGGACTGGGAGTGGTGATTATACAGGGGGATCAAGTTGTTGTGTTTGAGTCTTGCTAGTTGAGTCCACATGAGAGGAATTACCAGATGTATGATCTCGTGTTGGATGCTGTTGTTCATGCTTTGTGCTTTTGGAGACATTATTTATTAGGATAACATTTTTTTTGTGTACATATACCAAAGAAGTCTTAAATACATCTTTACTAAGCATGATTTGAATCCGAGACAACAAAGGTGGGTGGAATACCTCCAGTTGTTTGATTTTGAGCTTGCCTATATGCCTATAAAAAGAAATGCAGTGGATGACGCACTGAGTAGGACTCAGATATAGGTATTTCAGGAGGCCAATGGTGAGTGGATTCTTATGTATTTGTCCTCTCGTATTCATTTGTAGGTGAACGACAGTCAGAGAAAGACTTATCTTTCATCTTTGACTATTAACTCTTCCCCTACTGGAAAGAGTGAGGATGAGGCAACTATCAGATTCTGAGATCCTAGTTCTATGAGAGAGTGTGGAAGGTGAGGACCCTCCTCCTAGATAGATGATAAGTGAGGATGAGTTTTTTCATATCGATGGATGTGTGTGGGTTCCAAGGGATATACGTGAGTATCTGATGCATGAGTTTCATGATTCAGCTTGGGAAGTGAATCCTAGAGTCACCAAGATGTATTATGACTTGTGCCGTCAGTACTGGTGGCAAGGTATGAAGCGAGAATTAGATGGTTTTGTTATGAAATGTTCCACCTATTACCAGGTGAAGGTGAAACATCAGAAACCATCTTGGATTTTACAGCAGCTACCCATTCTTGGGTGGGAATGAGATAATGTCATGATGAATTTTGTGACAGGGTTACCGAGGTCTCCTAGAGGCAATGATGATGTGTGGGTTGTAGTTTAAAAGCCACCCTTAGAACGATGGCCAGTCAGAGAATATGATTCTGGTTTTAGAGGACATGTTTCATGCATGTGTCATCAAATTTAGGGGATATTGGGAGAAGCATATACCCCTGGTTGAGTTCTCCTATAATAATAGATTCCATGCTACTATTCATATGGAACCATATGAGGATTTATAAAGGAGTCCATGCTGATCAACCCTGTGTTGGCTGGAGGTAGGAGAGGCCACTATGTTGGGACATCATCTTTTCTATGAGACTAATGAGTAGATCAAATTTTTTCAGATGCAGATGGATACTGTGCAGTATTTTCATAAATTATACGCTGATCACCATTGAATAAATTTGGAGTTTGAGGTCGGGGACCAGGTTTTCCAATGTGTCGTACCAAGGTTGGGACACTAGAGGATCATGAGATAAGGTAAACTTTCACCAAGATATATCGGACCGTTTGAGATTTTAGAGTGAGTTGGGTCGGTTACTTATCAATTACAGTTACCGCATAGGTACTTATCCATGCATGATGTCTTCTATGTATCTTAGCTACACCGCTATCACTCAGACCCATCTCACATTTTTCATCCCTAGGAGACTGAACTTCCAGTTGACGCATCCATTGAGGAGCATCCTATTTGTATAGTTGAACATAGAACGAAGGTTCTCCGAGGCTGGTCAGTTCCTCTCATAGGAGTACTATGCCAACAAATCCAAGTACATGACGCGACTTGGGAGAGGGAGGCCAATGTACATGCTCAGTGGTTAGATTTATTCTCAGATATTCCTTCACCACCCTTGGAAGGGAAATTCAAGGATGAATTGATTTAAGGGGGATGTTTTTAAGAACTGAGTTCTTCTTTTGAGGTACATTTTCTTTTATAATTTTACCTGTGAGTTATTTTTGAGAAAATAAAGAAAAACTATACAAGTATTGGAATTATTATGTCACATGGGATGATTTAGGGTTACACACCATGAAATCCTAAGTACACGCTCTTTAGTTTGGCCATGTATGAAAGGGATACACGGTGTGTGGGAATATTGTCAAGGAAAAGAGGAAAATCCAACTACATGCCATGTAATTCTTGGTACATGCCATGTACTTCTTGGTACACGCCGTGTAGTCATGTCAACGGGTCCTAGAAATTAAGTCGGTAGAAGTTATCCACTAAATGAACAGTAAAATTATATACACGCCATGTATATTGACTTACATGCAGTGTACTTTTTTTCTCTCTTAAAATGGGATGTATCCTTGTTTTCTATCATTTTTTGATAGAGGATGCACCAGGTTCACAAGGCAGCAATGTCAGATGGTTATTTGGTTCCCCGTTGAGCATCCAAACTCCGTTTGAATCGCTGTTGGTCTTGTTCGAACCCAATCGGTGAGTGATTGATTAGTATTGAGTTTTTCTTGGTGATTCTTGTTCTAGACTAAGTTATTTAAGGATGAATGGTAATCCTTGTTTTGTAGATCTATACTTTTCTAGCTTGGATTGTAAGTTGAGACTGGATGAGGAGAGGTATACTATGATGAGGTAGGTGGTCTTGTGCTAATTTTTTAATCTCAAGTTGTTTATATGTGCTGTTTTTTCACGAAACCATGTTTAGAGTGTCTCCTGATTGATAATTCAACCCTTGTTGACAATGGAAAATTTAATAAATTAATTAAACAATTTTTATCCATATTTGGGTTGATTAAGGGCCACCCCATGAGTGTGTCTTCCCTCGGATGACCATTTTTAGCTGTTTGTCCTAGGATGCCGATGGGAATGCCTTATTTCCTTTGAAGGGTTGTTTTAGAATGAAATTGGTTAAATAAATGTTTCCATGTGAATATGACTGTTAAAGATTTATGATAATTTAATTCACATGTTAGTCTTGCAATATAATTTTTCCCACATGAGAGGTTATTTTGTTAATGCTGTAATAGTGTAATTTACATGTGTTTGTTTTAATATTCTAAAATGATGATACGTTGTGCTTGTCCCTGATTTGAATATACTGAAATACTTATACACTAAGATTTCCCTGACTTTAATATGCTAAAATGCTGATACACTGGGATTTTCCATGAATTTAATATGCTTAAATGCTAATACACCGAGCTTGTCCGTAATTTAAATATGCTGAAATAATTATATATCAGGCTTGGACCTGAGATATATTGAAATGGAATGATTGACGATGCATCTGCCAAGACAAAGCACAAGATTGAATTCGATCTACACTTCTTTGTTTAGGTATCATATTGAGGTATCTACTATGTTTACTTTATATAGGGGATTGATGAGCTTAGGTCGGATCCTGAGACTTAGATAAATCAATGAATTGGAATTGATTAAAGAACATGAAATGAATGTAAATGAATTCCAGTACTTGTAGGATTGTTTAATTTTGAGTACCTTCTTGTTTACTAAATTTCACTACTGTACACTGCTGTTGCATATGCTCACTGATAGATTGGCACCGACCTTTGGTGGTTGCCTACTAGGATTTATTTCTCACACCATGTTTGTGTCATGTTTTTGGGACCAAACATACTATGTTGTTGTAGGGGTTGATAGGGGAAAGACTCCCCATATAGGAACTTTATTTCTTCTTAAGAGTAGGAGAGCATGGGACCAAGACAAGGCTTGTGATGCTGCTGAGTTTCATTTTTATAGTAATTTGATATTGTATTGTACTTGATTACAATGTATCCTATTTTCGCTGTTTTCTTAGAAAATGTGACATGTTGCATCATGTTGATATTATATGCCTTCTAGTTATATTAATTTTTAGTCTTCCATCATTTACTTCAGTTTAATGCTGTTTACTGCTTCCTCTATTGTTATTATTCATTCTAATGTGTTACACTCTACCAATGAAGGCATAATTTCTCCACTATCACACCCTAGGCCCTCACTGCTAGTCGAAAGCCTCTAGAATTTGGAGAAATGTTCTTGAGGCCATGTGGCCAACCGGGTACATGGAACTAGTTGAGTAGCTTTCGGACCTAGGATGTTTCCAAAATATACTCTATTTAGGATTAGTATTAAGATTAAAATAGATAATTGTTATGTAAATGGAAAGAAAATAACATAAATGGATGATTCATATGAATAATTTGAAAACTTTAAAAGTTATGTGATATTAATCAATGAAGCTTAAAAGAGATATATAAGAATACTATCCAAAGTATCATGTCACAAAAAGTATCATCTTTCTGAAATAGAATATATCTAATAATAAAATAAATCATGAATAGAGGAATTTTGGGTGAAAAAAATAATACTGAGAGGAAATAAAAAATATGTGTCTCCTCAGAATGTGATAGATAGAGAAATAATACAAAAATGAATAAACTATACTATGACTGAGAATGATATAAGAAGTACCCTCCCATGATATAATATTTTAACCATGGATGTGTGATTATGGTATAAATATAGAATTCATGAATTTATAAATATGTAGGTATTTCTGTTATTTAGAATAATTTCACACCACAATTAGTTAATGTTTTGAATAGGTATAGAAGATTACACTTTTATATCTAGAGAAAATTAAATAAGATATTATATGGATTTTCTGGATCAACAGTTGAATAAAGATCACTCCACTATAGAGGAGGTCATGTCACAAAATGGATGAATTTGATGGGGGTTATACTGCAGTGAAAGGTATCATTCCATGATCAGAAAATTTCTAGAATAATTTAAAGATTTTGTTTGGATTTAAAAATGTGAAAATATGGATGAATATTGTGGGAGTTGACTTGACCCAATTGGAGTTATTTGACAACATTTAATTTTTTGGGTCACTTGGATTAATATTTTACTATTGGAGGATAATGAAGTGATCCCAACCATTTATTTAAATGTTAGAGAGTTGAGAGAATTATAAAAACTAAGTTTTTTTTTTAAAAAGAGATAATTTTACATGATTTCCATTTCTAATTTTAAGGGGAATAATAGTAGATATCCATTGAAAATAGAGTTCCATTGATCATATCCATTTTTTTTGAGAAATAATTCTTAAAGAAGAAGATATATTTCTAATATATTCATCCATTGAATAATGGGAATAGTATTAATAATTCCACTACTTGATTATTATTTAACTAGAGGAAGGATTCCACTATGTCCATTCATGAAAGAAGAAGATATGCCTCCCTTATAGAGAAGTACGTATTATCTAGCCTTAGAGGATTAAAAGATTAATAAAGTTGAGATCAACATCAAATATATTTAAAAATGATGACGTAAGGTGTCTCAATAACCTATTCTTATTTGGAATATACGTTCATGTCTATAAGCTATTTCAAATAACCTTATGTATATTAAAAAACATATCCATACTCGAGGAAGTTAATAAAGTATATGAAAATGGATTTACCCTTGGGTGAGGAGTGACAGGGCCAAAAAATTTATAATAGGAAGTTATCCTTCATGTCGAGTCACTATGACCAAAATTATATCCACTCCATGATAGTGAATTTTGGAACATCAATACATTATTAGTTTCTATTCTATATATATAGACCTTTTTTGTATAACATGTAAAATCCCCATGTTCTTTGTGATTTATATTTATATATTTTCTTATTTTCAAATGAGAGTTCCATCTGGAGTGATAGATTAAATGAGATACTTTAAATAAGGGAACATTATCCAATAAAGGGGAAAATATGATCAAGTGAAATGTTTAAATTAGAAACACCCCAATTCACCCCCTCTCAAGGTGAACACATTCACCTTGATCCCAACATCATGTATCATGATAGGAACATGGTACCCACATAACATATATGTGTTTATTTTCCATTTATTCTCCTTTCATAGAAAGAGGGATGACTATTTAAAGTGTCAACAACAACCTATATGGGATTTTTTCATATAGTTTCTTGGTGTAATTATACTCAGTTAAAAAGAGTTGTGATTAATGGTGTTATCTAATATGTATATCTTTTGTGTGTGATATATAAGGTACATGAACATATGATGGGTAAGTTGGACCATATGGCTAGAAGGATGACACCTATGCATGGGTCGGGAAGTGTATAGGCTGACATGATGCATTATCTATTACTATTTTTACTTATATATATATATATATATATATGAAATTTTATATATCTATTCAGAATAGTATTTCATTCACAGGGATATTACAACCTGAAAACCTATATTTTAGCATCATAAGGGTAGTTATGTGGTGCCATTAAGGCATGAACTTGATGGGGATATTGAGGTAGGAGATGAGAATGAGATACAAATAGTGGTTATAAGAATTGTGGGTTTAACATAGTGATTAGAAGAGCTAGGTTAATGATGTTATGACTTTATTTTTATGGGTATAGTACAATTTATTCACTGAATTAATTAGGGTTATTGTGATACTGAGAGGTCCATGACATTTCTGACAGGAAGTTCCAGTCACAACACCCTCTCTTATTTTTAGGAGAGGGAGGAACCTAGGTAACCAAGTAGTAGATAAAGTTTGTTAGAATATATTATATTATATTTATATTACATCCAGGAAAAGGTTAAATATAGTAATGTATATGATTAGGAGACTAGAAAAATTTAAACAGGATTTTCAAGTATATATTGGTTGGAAATAAGGGATAACATTGAAAGAACTTGAGGAGAGCTTCTCTGAGCACTTTTTTCGAGATAAACCGAGGGAGGAATGATCCCATGATTTCATAAACATTATATGGGGGGAGGCATCATATAGAGATTATATTTATCAATTCACATATTTTCTATGTTTTTCACCAATTTTTATGGGAGATGGTATCAATATGGTATAATGATTTTATGATGGTATTTGACATGCTATTATGGTTCAAGTAACTATTTTTAGGGTGAGGTCCTTTTATAAGGTAGTAAAAAAATACCTAATAATAAGATAAATATTTTATGATGAGAATGTGCCTTGTTAGTTAGTGATGTCATATTGTATGGGTATAACAAATTTTGGTATCCATAACTTCGAATATGAGACCAATTGGAAAGATAGGGTTGAGTATGGATGTTTCCACTATGAAGTGATTCATAGGTGAGTTGTTAATACTATGAAAATACATGACACATTGAGGTTTAGTATGATCGACCACCAATGGAATTCGAGACATATGTCTAGATTGCATATTTTCAGTGGCATTTCCAGATGATAACAAAATTTACAGGTGGTTGGGGATAGGGTAAAACTCAAGCATCATAGGTAAAAATACAATCTATTCTAAGAGGAGATGTATATGATTCACCTATATTCTTAGATCATGGAAATGGATAATATACCGATTAGTGTTGGAAGTAAAAGAAACCAAATATGATTAGTTTGGGAGGTCATACATCAAGATGTCAAGGAATGGGATAATTAGACATGGTTGAGTTGATATATTAATATTTTGCTATAGATCCATTAACTATAAAAAGTAATCAATGAGTATGTTTTTTATATGATTCTTAATAGTACATGGAGTTCTCTATGTGTAAATGGAATTACTAGGTGATGGTTAAGGAATGGAATTTATTTTAATGAATGATGACTCTGTGTGATTTCTATAACATGTATAATTTAGAATTATGGTTGGGTAAGATACCATTGACTAGTTAGGTAGCTAGTTTATGGTGTGATTTTATAGATGAATCATATAGTGGGGATTAGCTCCAAATGGAATTATAATATCTTTGTAATTTATTTGAGATAATTTGGATGAAAAATATGTGTATAGACATATATTACTATTTTAGGATTATGGTTAGTGGGATTCTTAGGTTTTGGTAGGGGTTGGTTAGTGTCATGGTCAAAGAAAAATTAGGTAATATTTATTGTATGTTGGGGAGGTTTTGATAACCAAAGTATTTGGGTGAGGTAATCCTCATTTGGGGATAACATAAGAATGATTAATTTTTGGGGTTTGAGGTTTCTATATAGCAACTGGCGGCTCAAGAGTGAATTTCAGTAAAACGGGTTTGTGGTGGAGAGGTTGGAAAGAATGATAAACTCCCAGTAGAGTTCTTCTTGGAGTCTATTCAAGTTTTAGTGTCCCTAATAGTGTGTCTCTTCCAATATATAACCCTCCATAGTTTCATAAGGGGACCACTAGATTTCCATTACGTCGTTCAAGTTTTTTTTAATTTTTATAATTAATTTATAAGTTAATTAGGGTATTAATTGAGAGGGGGAGGCCCTAACTAACCTAAATATCCACCAACACTCCCCCATTACTCTCTTTTTATCAATGTGTATTCTCTCCCTTCATTAATTCAATTATAGTTCCATATGTCACAAGAGGTTACCATAAGTAAGGATAAATATCCTCTAGTTTTAATCATTGTTTATTTTTGATTTTATTACCACTACACTATTTTTTACTAAAACTTATACTTTATGAATATCTCTATGGGTTATAAATATCATCCTTCATAGGTCAAATCAGGATACAATATTTGATGTGCCAATATTTACTGGTATCAGGTATGTGATTCCAAACTATTTTCTTTATTATATATGTGCTTATGCACTATGTGATTTATGGGTGTGGCTAAGGTTGTGTGAGTGACTAGGGACGAAAAAATTTGTGGCCTCTAGGTTATATTAGAGTTATACTAGGGTAGTCTAATGAGTTTTATGTATCTATGGGTTGATCTGTTTTGATGGGGGTGTTGTGGGGAGACTATTGGACCAATGTTTTGAATAGGAAGTCATAGTCATGAGGCTTGAAATGGGTTTTGATTCTTGTGAATGAAATAGGGTATATATGTGGGTGGTATGGGATATGCCGATATAATATGGGTGGTGTTGATCACTAAGAATTGGGAAAGGGGTTTTTCTGAGTTATGGATATAGGTTTATTGTGATTCTTCTCACTATGGGGATGAGGTGAATAGAGTTGTGTGCACAAAGGTTTATTCCCATGAGGTGGTATTGACCATTAATGGGTTACAGATATCCTCCATAGTTTAGTGGATTAAGATGATGACATTGACTATCAAACTAGAGGATGTATATGCTATAGGGATTTCCAAAGGATATAGGTCGTGATTAAGATCATCATATTGGAGTGGGTGCTCTCCATGATTGGATTTCATTGGTCCATTGAGTGAGAAGTTGGAATATAAATAGACCTACCATAAGATTTTTGGTATGACATATGAATGAGGCTTTAGGGCATCATTACCAACGGGTTAGAATATATGTGAAGTTTAAGAGGGGGTGAGTTTCACAATGTGGTATATAACTGGTTTTAAGGACAAGGTAACTTCTAGTGTGGCAGATTATGGGTACATTATCCTACTCTATTGTTGGTTGAAGCAGGTAAAGTTATCACACATGGATAGTTGAGCACAAATTAGAGTAGGGTGAGGGTTATTTTGGTTATCATTTATCACACTTTTTATACACTCATATATACATTGATATTATCTAGGAATACCATTAACGACGACCTATTGAGTTTATATTAACACCCTAAAAAAGTCCTTTGGGACTCATGTATACTTTATGATTTATAACCCAGGAAAAGGTAAGGGCACAATGTTAGGAGTTTAGTAGCGGGAAAAACTATAGTTTCACAATTTTATTCATAAATATATTTTAAATATAGATCAATTTGTTCCTTGATATGGAGTTGGGGTTGTTTTTCTCTTTTTGGTCATGTTTTTATACAAATATCCTATAATAGACATGCTTTGACTTTTTATTATTTGTATCGAATTTTCGATTCTTATCATGAATACCTTGTTTTATATTTGGGGTTTATCTAAACTTTTTTATATGTGGACTAAATATTATTTTTATTTTTCTATTTTTTTGAAGATTCTTCTTATCTAAGGTTATTATATCCCCATCATCACTACATAGAACCTCATTTATAGTCATCTTACTTTAGAATATAAGGAAGAATGCCTGAGGTTTTTGGAAATATTGATCAGGTTCCATTCAAGAAATCTTGGCTATAGATGCTAAACCAGATGTGATACTCATAATACGAGAGGATAAATCCCATATTCATTAAGCCTCAACCGATGACATGATTATTTATATACCTAACCACCCCTCAATTAGGTAAGCCTTAATTATTGTGTAAAAAAGGTATCAGAGTATAAGGGTTTTCGTACTAGGTATCTTTCCAACCTTAGGTGTTGAGGAAATCCAAATATAAAACATTAATGCTTACTATACCAAATACATAGTGCATGACACTCAATGTGGCCTATTTGGTAGGTCATATTGTGAAAAAATCAATTTTGTTCCAAATGAGTATATTTCATATCTCTATACAAATATTACCAATAATAATGTTACCATTTCATCATAAAATATAATATTCTATGATGGAAATTAGTTAGGGATAACTCAAATTCATACTTTGAGAGGTAAATTATCATTTCACTTCATGTGATATAGGAAGCCAAGGTGAAATAATGATGAAATGGAGACATAATTTTGTATAAAAATAAATATTTTATATCCTAATAATATTTTAAAAATTATAACAAAACCATACGTAAGAATCTATCTAAACATATTCCATATGATAGAACTCCAGAGAGGCCTTATGTTTGTTACACTATTAGGATTTTGTTAAGCTCATTAAACCTCTTTGAAATAATTTTCATATCTCAATGTTACAATATGATAACATAATTCCACTAAACTCTTTTAGTGAGTAACATATATGGATAAATTCAGTTTTAATAATGAAGAGACTTAGGAATCCAATTCCTAATATTTGAAACCTTGAACAAGTTCAAGCTCCATAACTTCACAAAATAAAACGACACGATGTTAATAACTTATATTTTTATAATTATAAATTATTTCTATGTTAAACATCATTATAATTCTTTTAAATATCCCATAAAACTATATACTTTATATCATTTTGGTAATAATATATAAATTTTTACACTTTTATTTACCAATATATCCTAACTTCCTTTTAGGATATAAAGTGAAATTCACATTTTTGGTGAATAAATAAAACTCTTTAAATTTTTATAGAAACAACCTAAACTATTTTATAATAATGTTACATTCAATTTAAATCATTACTCATATAATCTTTTATTTATTTTACATAAACTTATTTAAGACCAAGTTTACTCTCCCTATACAATGACTCATACTTTACATTCATTGATATTACATCAAAATTGAAGAATATTAATCACAAAATATAACAAATCCACAAAATGTCCATATATGTATAGTGTTTTTAGAAACTAGGAAACATAAATAACCAGTTCATAAGACATCTTCATTGTATCCCACATATTTATTCATAACTAGACCTATTTTTGACATATATTACTTAATAACCTTCTTCATGACATGGGGAAAAGAAACATATGAAAGGGTGATCTCAGATTCCCAGTAAGGGTAAACAAGGGAGATATCAATCGTATCATAATCTTAAGATATAAGAACATAACATTTGAAAATCTTATTCTGCATATAAAATATTGTGACGTCATGCCATGGGATTAATTTTAAAAGTTCATAAGATCAATGAACATAATCCCAAAAGTCATAACATTAGAAAATAAATTTCATGGAATGCACATAAGCATACAAAATCCTTTCATATTAGTCAATTATAATTTCTAAGACCACCATAGTGGAGAAATTCCATTATTGAACTGAGTTCACTCCTTGTTCCGGCCCTATACTACCGAACTGAGATCATTTCCCAATCCAACCATGTTTATCTCATGAGATATAAATATTTACCCAATGAATTATAGGTTGAATAGTTACCATGAATCTCATAAATTAATAATTCTTATGTGTTCCATAATAACATAAATCAAAAAATTATTCTACCATAACATAATTCATATAAAACAAATGGATTTCATAAATATAATTCCATAATAAACACAATAAAACTATAGGAACAAGAAAAATATTATACTTGAATCATAACCCTACTAATAATTCCATCTTTGATGGAAAATAATTTCGATATAGCACTTGAAATTAATTCATGTTGAAATATCCTTTCTTCTTCAAAAGCAATTTCTTTTCTCAAAATGCTAGGAAATTTTAAAAGAAAAGATTTTTTTTGAAAATAATATTTAAATATTTTAATGTAATATTCCTGGAAATAAGGCATTATGAAAACTTAAAAATACATTCATTTATTTTATGTTAAAAAATATCCTCCTCGAACTTTTACAGGAAAAGTGAAAAAGTACCTCGTATCGACAAAAATAAAAGATTCCTTTCATACCATTTAAAAAAAATTCACCAATGGGTAACATTGAATCTGAATAATTGTCGAATAATAGAAAAAATATTTTTTAATACATAATTAGGAAGTATGGACATGGGTGATAAATATACCCTAGTAAATACTTACGTATATACAATCGTAGATAATAATGAGAGTGCAAAATTATCCCTTACTTTAGGTCCGATTTACTATTAATATATCCAAACCTCCTGTATAATGATTTAAATAATTTAATTTACTTATTTAATAATCATAATCATTTTTATGATATAATATATGATCATATTATAATTTTTTTTCCTGTAACAATATTACTCGTCCATCGGGTGTTAACTTCTTTATTTTTTAAGCATGTTTTATCATATAAGTTATTGTTCCTCATCTTAGGTCATAATTATATAATGTATATAATGATATTAGTATAATATATATCATATTTATTCATTAAATTCATTTACATGAACATTTTTAATGAATATCATGTAGAATTAATCACATCGCATAGTGGAGACGGTAGGCCGTACATAGGCATGAGCGACGATATCACTCCCATAATTTTTGAATGAAATTAAAGTGGATGGTGTATAATATTTAAGAATTAATATAATTTTATAATAAAAAAATATTTATTATTTATATCATTATACCTATCCGAGTAATTTGGTGGTGAAAAACAGATTACACCACGACGTGGAGACGATGAGCTGTATATACGCACACATGGTGATTTCATTTTTCATAGGATGGATAGATGATGGAATATTATTGTTTAATAATCAGAATAAAATCTTATTATATAAGTTATACTGGACTTATTACTTTATAATGAAAAAATCATGAAGAATAAGTCGAATAAGAAATAAGTCTGAAAGAATTGGTAGAGAAGATTACCTCTTCTTCGATGTGCTCCAACTAAATCTACTCTTAAAGCACTAGAGATGATCTTTAAAAAAGACCAGAACCTATAGAACATAACTAGGAAAGTTTATAAAGGAAATATTCAGGGTATGGCCGAGTTTGAAGGCTCAATGTGAAGTGAATAGGTGAGGGAGGAGGTTCCCTTTTATAATTGTGGTGAGGGAATCTTTTGGAATCTCTAAAAATATTAATCTATAATAAAATAAAAACGCATCCAAAAACCCCAAAATATCATAATGTTGAATATTAGATGATATAGGGTTTTAATATAATCATCCAATAAATATTAGAGAAGTTTTTATATCAATTTTAACCTTATCATTTTAATTAATACTTAGTTATTCTATTTAATTTTTAACCAGGGTTACAAATATTTCAATATTAAAAGGGATAAATATTTATTATTTGATGTCAATTAGATTATAAATAAATACCTGAGAACATTTTAGACCATATAAAAATTATAATATATTTCTAAAAAATGTTTTATGATTTTTAAATAATTTAATAAATCATTATTTTGATAAAAAATCAATAGTGTCGATTTTGATACAAATCAATTAATTGATTTTAAAAAATATTAAGATAACAGGTTATCTTCGAAAAAAATTATTTTATTATATTCCTAAAAGGTCAAGGTAATATATGAAATTAATTTTATATATTAATTATCCCAAAATATATTTATTTTAATATTTTTAATAATATTTATTTGATATTTCCCTTAATAAAATAATTACTACAACAGTTTTGTGTAATTATTTAATATTCTTATTTGTTGAATAAAAATTAAAAATAAAATACTATGAAAAAGATAAATCCTAAATATTTTCTAAGAATACTTATAATTGAATATATATTCTGTAGAATCCATGATTAATAATTTTATACTTATTAAAACATGAATGTGACATGTTTATTATCACTAAAAATAAATTAATATAAGTGTCATAATCTCTTTTATAAGGCTCCAAATGGTCAATAAATAGACACTTAGATGGTTATGGTAGATATATACTCTAGAATTTTTTTTCAAGTTTTTGTATCTTTTAATGGTTATTATCATTTTAATAATTATCATTTTATTGATTTCTCAACAATTAAATAATTTCTGCATCATTAAAGTTTAAGTTTTAAAGGTTATTATTCATTTACTAAAAATTAAAAATAAAATATGATGATAAATAAAAAAATTTCCTATTTAAAATGATAATTTATAATTGAATTTATATTTTTTACACCTTTATATTAACAGTTATATAGTTATTAAAATTTGAGTAAGACATATTTAACCTTTCTTTAAATAAAATTAATTAAATGTCCTAATCTCATCCAAGTGGCTTCCTAAGGACACTATTTAGACCCAAAAATTATTTATGTTGAAAAAACACATAAAAAGATATTAATAAAATTTTTAGGGTAATTTTATAATATTATTTTTACCCTTAATTACTTTATTTTCCCTTTTACCGTATTAATACAAATTACCAAAGTAACTATTAATAATGCCCAAAAATAAAAGTATGATATTTACATAATTTGGACATAATAATTAAAAATATGGAATCCATTTATCAAAATTCAATAAAATAGGTTTTAGTAATTAATTTAAAATCAATTTTGTTGTCAGAAAGGGGGGACATGTTTTTAATGTTAAAACATTGGAAAAGATTGAAATGTTTTTACATCTGATTTCAATGTAAAATTAATGATAATGAAATACATTATATTTAAGGATAAAAATAAGTTATATTTATAATTTAAAACCATTAAATACTATAATATAACCATATACATTATTTTGATGAAAAAAAATCAGTTAAAATTTAGTGTATCTTTACTATTCATTAAAACTTGAAAGTTACCCGAAAATAATTTTTTTTATCCAAAGTAAATTTTTAAATAACGATTTCAAATAAAATTATTATGTTTTCATATAAAAATTATTAATTTTTCAAAATATTAATTTAAAAGGTGTTCTCCATTAAAAAGAGGAAAATTACCCTTTTGAAAAAATATTGGTTTTTATAAATCAAATAGGGTTTATTCATGCCCTGTGATGAAAATATCTATTGGATGATTATAAAAAAATATTTTATTAAGTATATAACATATATATTTCATTAATTTAATTAAAGAATAGTAATTCACTAATTTTTTCAAAAATACAAATATATAATTGATTTATATTTTTTCATAAATAATTGGTTGCCAACGAATTCCCCAAACATTTTCATAAGTTAGTTATATTTATTCTTGATAAACAAATAGCTAGGTTAAAATTTTCATTTTATACTATGGGTTTCTTATGGTTCATTTAAACTCATGGTTACATTAAATTTAAGCTATTGATGAATTAAAATTATTTAAAATATATCATAAAAATGTGGGTGTTATATTCTACCCCCTTAAACAGAATTTAACCCTTTAAATTTACCATTTTGAAATAAATAGATGAGAATAACTCTGACTCATCACATTTTCAAGTTCCCATGTATCTTTCTCAATTTGGTGGATCTTCCATAAAACATTAACCAAGTGAGTGGTCTTATTTCGTAGAACGTTTTCACTATGATCCAGAATCTCAATTAGTTGTTCTTCATAATAAAGATATTTATTTAGTTGTAAAACTTATGAGTTTGGTACATGAAGAATAAATTATGTACTTTCTCATGAGAGATACATAGAACACATCATGAACTTGATAGAGATCTGGTGGTAGCAAAAATCGGTAAGCTACCTTCCTAACATGATCCATAATTCCATTAGGACCGATATACCTAGGGATTAACTTTTCCTTATTTATAAATCGTTTTACTCTATTCCAAGGAGATATTCATAGAAGCACCATGTCACCCACTTCAAACTCTAGGTATTTTCTTCGGATTTCAGCATAACTTTTTTATTGACTCTGAGCTGCTCTTATGTGTTGTTGAATAGATATAACATTTTCTGCCATTTAATCAACAAGATCAGGCCCTAATAGATTTATTTCCCCAACTTCATCCCTACAAGTTGGATTTCTGCACTTATTTTCTTAGAGGGATTCATAAGGATCCATATGAATACTATAGTGAAAGCTATTGTTGTAAGAAAATTCCAAAAAATGTAGGTGTTGATCCCAACCACCTTCTAAATCCATAGAGAATGCTCTCAACATGTCTTATAGATTTTGAATTGTCCTTTAAACCCGACCTTCTATCTAAGGATGATAAGCATTGTTGAAACGTACCACATTTTCCAAATCATACTGAAGACTTCCCCAGAACTTTGAGGTAAACCTCAGATCTCGATCAGATATAATATAAATTGTAACTCCATGCAATGTTACCACATCCTTTACATATATCATGGAAAGTTGATCAAGAAAGAAATCCTCTATAATATCAATTAAGTGTGACAAATTCATAAGGTGATAAACTATAACTCATATAACAATATGAACTTAATATATTTTGGGAAGTTCAATAACAAAGTCCATAGTTATGTTTTCCCATTTCCATTCTAGTATGGGTTATGGTTGTAACATCCCCTGATAATTATGTCCCTCATCCTTAACTTTCAGACACACCAAGCACTGGGATACATATTCAGAAACATCCTTTTCATGTCATCCCACCAGAAATACTCTTTCATGTCCTTTTACATCTTTTTTTGATTCTAGGATGAATAATGAAAGAAGAACTATGAGCCTCATCTAATAGATCCTTCTTTAATTATAGTAAGGAAGGAATACGAATCTGGTTTTTGAACGTTTTTATTCCATGTCAATGAATGTTTAATTCAATAACATTTATCACCTTCTTTTGTATCTCTACATATTTTTTATACGCCTCATTAATATTCACTTGTATATATGGTTGAAACTTCATTTGATAAAGAGAATATTTCTCCCCTTCCTTTAAAATTTCAATATCTATCCTTTGAAAATCCATAAATATTGGATATTTTTTGATCCTTATCATGGATAGGCTAGCATGGTCCTTTTGGATCAAATCATCTTCCCCCTTGTTCGGTTTCCAAGGGTGGTAATGTATTGAGCCTTTGTAATATTTAATCAACTCCAATCATCTTCTTTGACTCATATTCAACTCCTTTTTTGTGAAAATATACTTTAACATTTATGATCAGTATAAATATCACAACTTTCACTATAAAGATAATGTCTCCATATATTTAGTGGAAATATTATCACAAATAACTATAAATAATGAGTTGTTTAATTTTGATCATGGATTTTCAATTGTTGTTAGAAAAAAGCTATCACCATATAATTTTTCATGAGAACACAACCCAAACCCTTCTTAGATGCATCACTATAGATTACAAACCTTTATAAACTATACGGAAGTGTGAGAAAAAGTGGAATGGATAACCTTCTTTTTAACTCTTTGAAATTATATTCACATTCCTCCATCCACATGAACTTAACTCTTTTTTTAGTGAACTTGGTTAGTGGATTAAATAATCATGAGTAAAATTTCACAAAACATTGATAATATCCATCCAAACCATGAAAAATTTGAATATTAGTTACCATTGTTGGTATCGGCCAATATTTAATAATTCTTTTGGATCCAAAGATATCCCCTCCCTTGAGATTAGGTGACCAAAAAATTACACTTTTTTAAGAAAAAACTCACACATGGTAAATTTTTTACAAATATTTTCCTTTCTCAGGGTCTTCAGTACAATTATCAAGTGATCTTCAGGATCTTCCTTTCTCTTCAACTAGAAAAGAATATCATCTATAAAGACTACAAAAAAATGATCAAGATGGTCTCAAAAAACTCTATTAAATGGATCCATAAAGATAAAAGGGGAATTAGTAAGACCAAAAGTCATCACTATAAATTCATAGTGTCCATACCTTGTACAAAATGTCATCTTTGGTATATACTCCTTCTTAACTCTTAGTTAACAATATCTTTAATGAAGATAAATATTGGAAAAGTATTAAGCTACATGTAGTTGGTTAAATAAGTCATTAATATAGGGAAGAAGATGTTTTTCTTAATAGTGATCTTGTTAATTTCTCGATAATGAATGCAGAGTCTCATTGATCCACATTTCTTCATAAAAAATTGAACAGGTGGACCCTAAGGTGACACACTAGGGTGTTTTAATCCCTTGTCAATATTCTCTTAGATTTTCTTCTTCAATTCCTACAACTCAATTTGGGTAATTCTATAAGGTTTCATTGAAATTGGAATAACACCCGGTGTGAGTCATATTGAAAACTCAACCTCACGATTCAGTGGAAGTCCTAGAAATTATTCCAAAAAGACATCATCAATCTCTGATACAGTGGGTGTATTTTTAATTTTGAGTTTCCCCACTACCATTTGAGATAAATAACATTAATTTATAGGAATGAAGACCTAAAACTTGGAATAAATTCCACTGGAAGGTCATATATATCCTTGTATCGATAGATGATCATAGATTGATCCAGAATATGAAATGTGACTTCCCTTACTTGGAATTTAATATGAGATCCATATAGAGAAAGACAACAAAAAGACCAGGAACCAGCGGAAGCCAGCCCTAATAAAATTAATATAAAAACGTAGGAGAGTTAGGAATACAAGGGGTTATTACATAATCGAGTGTACAACACCCCACATCTATCAGCCTCCACAAGTGGGGCACAATAATCGGGCGCCATGAGAGACCACATTCTACCAAGATCAATAAGTGCCCTCTTTGCCAGAGCATCTGCCACATGGTTGGCCTCCTGATAGACATGTGAGACCTCCAGACACATTTGCGCTACCTTGATAACACAGTCAACCCATTGTGGTAGCACACACCAAGGTACATTACGTGTCTTAGTCTTCAAAGCATAAACCGTAGACTGGGAATCAGATTCAATCAATATGCACCTCCAATTAAACTGGACAACGTACCTGACAACATATATCATGGCCCAGATTTCAGCTTTGAATGCATTTCCAATTCCAATGGCATGTCGGAATCACCCTTTGACAAACCCTAGTTAGGTCCGGAACACTCCCCCACACTTATAAATACCTAGTGCGCACGACGAAGCCCCATCAACATTCACCTTGAGACAAGGCGCAATGGGTGGAATCCACCGAATATACTTCCACATTCGAGGCTTGCGCGGCCTACCTGAAACAACAATCTTTCTGAGAATTTGGAGATCATCAATAGTGTTAGACATGGCACCACCCTGGAACATGGAGGTAGCATACACATCCCTATGGATAACCATCATACCATGGTGTAATGTAGAGTGATCATATCCAAACAACATGCAGTTCTGGGCTTCCTAGCAATCTATAATTACAACCGCTACTGCCACCAAAAGAAGATTCTATATTTTTTCACATCATTGAGCATGCACCATCCCGGACAGCAGGTCCAAGACCAGCCTGCCTATATCAACCACAATCCTGAACAGATATTCAATGTAGGCCCAAAGATGCTTGGCATTCCTAGAATCCACAAACACCTACTGCATCGAATCCTCCTCCTCCCTATAGATGGAACACATCGATGCCATTTTCATGCTCGTATGCTTGATTAGGTTAGTTTTTGGAATCCTCTTCCTCCACAGTATCCGTATCAAGATGAACCTGGATGGCTAGATGAATCCAGCCTTGAAGCGCAGCAGCAATGCCGGTGAAGTAGATGACCCCCACAGGCTTTCCGGTAAAAAACATTAGAGTTAAACTGTCCAATTTTTGAATGAACCCAAATCAGAGCATCCACATCCATGAAAGCATAGCCATTAATTTTTGCTTCCACCTATACAGGAATATCAAAAACAAGATCATGCATTTGTGAAATAAAGTCCTAGATGGACATATGGGCTGCATCTATTAGAACATTCAGATCACCCAGAGGGTGTGTGAGCCACTTTTTGTCCAACAATTCATGTTTGAATCCCTGCAAACCAACCATTTAGTATACTGCACTATCTTCCCATATGCATGCTTGAGAAATTCCCAAAACGATGAGGCAAGATAGTATTTATAACCATTCAGGAGCCTCCTTGTAATTCGATTCGAAAGGAAATCATCATTAGCCTCATGTGTGATTAGGTTCCAAGTGAATTTTCCAATCAGGACATCATTGAAGGCACGAAGGTCCTTTACACCATGGCCTCCCATCTCCACAGGATTTATGCATTCCATCCACTCCACTGTAATTAGCTTCCTTTCATGTGGTGACCCCGTCCATATGAAGTTCTGGACCATGCTCTAAAGATCCTTAATAAGTCCTCTCGAACATCTATAAAGGGAGAAGGAATAAACGAACTTCGATGTGATCACTGAATTCACCAAGCAGACCCTCCCGGCCAGTGACATAGCCTTCCCCCTCCAACTATCCAGCTGATGTATGATACCAGCCGATATGCCCTCCAAATACTACCTTTTCACCCTTCCCCAAAACATTGGGACCCCAAGATATTGGAAAGGAAATGATCCTCTCCTCACCCCAAGATACCTTAAAATCCTATTCTTTTTACCAACCGAAACCCCATTCCCAAAAACAATTTTAGATTTTTCCCAGCTAATTTCCTGGCTAGCCACCTCCTCATAATGACTGAAGAGGTCCTTAATTGAGTGTATGGTTCTCCTTGAAGCTTGTCCAAATAGTAAGATGTCGTGTTCATATAATAGGTGGGATAGAGCCTTACCACTCACACTAGCCCTGATCTTTTTGTACCATCCCATATTACCAAGATCATTGATGCACCTACTAAGATAATCCTCTAAAAGCACAAACATAATTCCAGAAAGTGGATCACCTTGCCTCACCTCCCCGGGTGCAAGGGAAAAAGCCCCTCAGGACCCCATCAATAAGAATTGACAGCCTTGTAGAATGAAGAATTATGCAGATCATGTTCACAAATCTAGAAGAGAATCCATACTGCCTGAGGACATCCAAAAGAAAATACCATATCAACGTATCAAAAGCCTTGGATATGTCAATCTTGATCACAAAGTTCCCCTTCTTTGATTTCCTTCTTAGGAGGTTGACACTCTCAGATTCCATGAATAGGCACTTTTGGATGTTCCTCCCAGGGACAAATCCAAATTGGTTCATGGTGATCATTCCATCAACAATCCCACCCAGCCTTATCACCAAGATCTTACTGATAATTTTGGGTATTGTATTCCCAAGAGCCACCGTACTGAAGTCCTTGATGTCAGGGGAATTCTCTTTCTTGGGGATGAGAGCAATAAAGCATGAGTTCATACCAAGTGGAATGTAATAATGAGAGAAAAAGTCCTTCATGGCTTGATCTATATCATTCTGAAAAATTTCCCAGTAGAACATGAAAAACTTGTTTGTAAATTCATCAGGGCCCAGGGAAATCTCCAGGTTGAGAGAGAGGAGGGCGGCTCTGATCTCCTCTCTGCATGGGGCAGCAGTTAGGAACTGATCTAACTGATCATCAATGCAGGATCTAATGTTGTCCACCATACTGTGAATGCTGGACTGCCCATTATCCGAGTAAATTCCCTTAAAATACTCAACCACATCCAATGCACTCTCATTCTCCTCCGTGTAGAGTCTCCCATCAATGCTAATCACCTTGGTCCCTCCCCGCACCCTCTTTTCTTTGTGAAATCTATTGAAGAATTTAGAATTCCTTCCCCCATCCTTTAGCTACCGCACATTCAATTGGTTCTTGGCCAATATTTCCTTTACCATTAACAGATCATCATGTTTTTTCTGGGAAACAATTTCCTCTCATGAAGCCCTCATATTCTGCCCCCGATCAATCTGAATTCTGGATAAATCATCCTATGATTTCATGATCTTCTCATGCAGTTTGAAAAGGAATTCCTACTCCATGCCCTTAGCAGCCCCTTCAGATGCTTTAGTTTCGTAGCCATTCTTTGCAGCAGACTTCCAATTGTGTCAAGTTTCCATGCTTCTATCACAAGTTCCCTACAACCTGGAATCACCAGCAATCCATTTTTGAAGAGAAAAGGAATAGGGGCTGACCTTGTCATCTGATTATCAATATCAACAAAAATTGGGTTGTGATCAGAGTGGTGCTTAGGCAGTGTGAATCCAGAGACACCATGCGTTGTAGCCTGATCATCAATATGGACAAAACATCTATGCAACTTGTTGTCTTGTTTCCCTTACCAGTTGTACCTACACCATGTAAAATCATCTCCATTAATTGCAACCTGATCCAGATTGCAGAAATCAATACACTCAGAGAATTCAGAGGCAACAATCCTATTAAAATTTGTTCCAGTTTTTTCCTCGGGCTTCAAAACATTATTGAAATCACCAATAAGTAGCCACTTTTGGTCCATCCTCCTAGAGATGACTTTGAGCTCCTCCCATAGCTCCCTCCTCCTGACATATGAATTGGAAGCATAAACAAATGATAATGAAATATTCTTTCCAGCATTGGTACATCTCACTAGAATACTTTAGGGACTGCTATCACTTGAATTAACCAGCAGGGTGTTATGCACTAACACCCACAAGTGATCCATAGAGGATGCAGACTGACTGCGGGCCACAAAACTGTATCCTAGTGATTCCCATCTGAAGCCCTTCTAGTTATCAAACATAACTTTAGGTTCTTCAATACTGACAAACAATGGTTTGTAGGTCAAAATATAATGTCGAAGGGCCCTGACCATATGGGAGTTCCCCAGCCCTTGACAATTCCAGTACATAATCTTCATTTCTTACCAACCATACCTATTGTGAGAGGCCCCCATTTCTTCTTCATTGAGGCTTTCATTTTCCCTTTCTTCTTTTGACCTCCCTGTCCCTTCTTCAGGCCATGTCTGGGGACATTTGTGTTATCCTACTCCTTAACTACCTGCTTTACTTCGTTGGCATCCTTACCCATGCCTTGAGTTTTAACATCAGTTTTCATAGGCAGCTCATCCACTCCCCCACCATGATCCATAGCAGCCGCACCTGTACTGACTATGCCACATTCTGTAGGTACCTACCCCTCCACCCTCTTTTTCTTACCATCCATGACCAACAGCCCAAGAGATCCCTCTGCAACATCCTCGTCACCTGGACTGCTTCGATACTCTTCCTCCACCTGCACCACGATGCCTGCTTCAGCCAGCATCCCAGCCGTGCCAATGGAAACAGGCATCCTGCCCTCCACATCAGAACGTTGAGCCTCGATCTCCTCCTACGACCAAAGTCTTCCACTCAGAGGGATAAAGGTGTTGCTGTAATTTATGGGAGGATAACTACCCACAGTCAGCCTCCTTCATGTAGCCTTGAAGGGGGAGATCTGAGTAAAATCTCTTCCTGGGTCAGAAGCTGACTGGCGATTGGTGCAGGCCTCACCACCACTTTGGAAACCAGGGGGGATGACAATATGATCAGCCCCCATTCCTATGCACTTCTGCCCATTTCCATCATTATGAGAGACGACATCTACCCTGTCCACCACAGGAGCATAATCACCATCGGGAGGAGGATCCACCAGGGATTCATCAGTCAGGCCCCCCATATCCACAATAGGTCCACCAGGAGCCTCATTTGGAATTGAATCCTTCACTACTACCGTAGAGGAAGAGCCCCCTATGGCCAGAGTCCCCTTCTTCCCAGGACCAGACCCTTGACCAACACCATTGCTCTCTAGGTGCTCCATATGGAATTTTTCATTCCCCTTCCTTCACCTACACATGCTCTCATCATGCCCCTTCATCATGCATGAGTGAAAGACCGTGTCCCGCTTACATTCAGCAATTGTGTGCCCAAAGAGAAAGCTCCTCGAGCAGAATCTTAGATTCCTCTCATACAAGATCTTAAGCCTCATACTGTCATCCCTTGTTGTCAGAATCACCTCCTCCACAAGCATGTTTTCCATGTCAACTTCCACCAAAATTCTGGCA
Organism: Viscum album; assembly: GCA_963277665.1. Classification (NCBI taxonomy): domain Eukaryota; kingdom Viridiplantae; phylum Streptophyta; class Magnoliopsida; order Santalales; family Viscaceae; genus Viscum; species Viscum album. The sequence goes on along the minus strand of OY728163.1, from coordinate 2,107,209,317 downwards.
TAATTCCCTAGCTCTGTATTATCTGTCTGTTGATCCATTCAAATCGAATTGCCCACAGAAAAGGCAATATCCCCGAGAGTCCTTGGGTGCCAATACAACCAATTGAGTTTATAAATTCTGATCCATAGCTAAGTATGCCTGCTACGGATGTTCATGGGATCAAAGTTTCTGTCCAATTCTTGCACATTCAGGAACCCCGAATTCAAAGCAACAATACATTTGATCCACGCTTTAGTCTTCCCTTCATCAGAGGGGAAGACCACATGGTAGTAGCCCCTGCCAATCGCTATCATCCGCCAGTCATCAAAACCCCACACCTCAGCAATCCTCTTAGTCAGATCCTGAAATTTCCACAGCCGTTCCCCCTTTGGGATTATAAATCTCACAATGATTGAGAATCAGTATAAATTTAACCTTTATTCCACATCTTCTTGATTATCCGACACATGATAAATCTTCCCCTTCTGAATCACTGTCCCAGGAAGAGGGGCACCAAAGTTTGAGAAAGAGGGTCCCACCGCGTTTTTCACCACATCTTCAAAATTCTTCCCTATCTTCGTAGGGACTACATTACTCCAATAACCATTTCTTGCAAAAGAGAACATGGACTTGTGACTAAGAGGTTCATAAAGAGGCCTCTTACCCCTAGCATCTTCTACACATATCCCTGATTTGAGAACGGCGGGGTCATCATCGTCACCTGCGACGGGGATCTCCCCCAGTTCCCCTTGCGCCATCTCCTTCTCTATGTCCTACCTATAGAGAAATACATTCCATTCCAAGAATCACATAAAATTCCACTATAAGAAGGATCATAATATTTTTAGGAATCAATTTCCCACAAACATGAAACAGAGAATAATTATAAACTTTTTATGCGATAGTTGTGCCATTAGTAGTTTTCATAGCTAAGTTAACATCTAATTGTTGAGATAATATGGTGATACCCTTAAAAAATTATTTAGAAATAAAAGAGTGGGTGGGTCCAGAATAAAATAATTTTTTTTACTTTAGAGTGGATGGTAAGGGTACCATTCAAAAATTCATTATTGTACTCCACATCACTGATGGTGATCACATGTGACTTGAATTTGTCTTTGGTCTTAATATTTTTCTGACATCGATCATCATCAATAACACTTAGATTAAGGAATTGATTGGAATAATTCACTACTTCCTTTCAATTGTATCATTGAAGTATAGGCGGTGCATTCTGTGTATCCTTTTCTATATTTACATAATTAGACATATTTTTTCCCATTACATCATCATTAAACTACTCGATTAACTTCTCTCCCACACTTAAAAAATTTTCTAGTCCCTTTAAGATAACTTCATACATGGTTCTTTCCACACTTTTAGAATAAGGGAAAACTCATCTTCTTTTCAGTTTGGTCTTTAGATTTTCCTTTGAATTCCATTTTTCTCTTCTTATCAAACCCATAGGACTGATGGGTTACTCTAATATCCATATCAACCTTGAGAGATCATCGAATGATTTCCTTGTAGTTGTTGAAGTGCCTTATGTATAATTAACATTAGAAACATGGTTTTAATCCAATAAAGAATTGAAAATTTTACTCTCAGATTGGAAAATAATTCCATAAGCGTACCTTGGAAGTCTTAAAAAATTTTAAGTGCAGTTACCAAAATATTCATAATCCTTTTGATTAATTTCAAGTAACTCATTCTCCATTGTTGTTTGAAGAATACGAGGAATGTACAAATTGAAAAATAAGTTCCTAAACCCATCCCATTATATGGATTCAATTTCATCTATATTACTTGTATTCTTGATATTGTTCCACCATTGACCATCTTCACATTACAAATGATATACTGAGAAAAAGAATTTATCTTGTTTTGAATATTAGAGAACTAAAAATATCTTTTCAGTGGTACAGATCCATTTTTTAGCCACTAATGAATCAGAAGACCCAATGAAAGAAGGTGTAAATTTCCTCATGGAGGAATCAATATAATTTTATACCCTCCTTTGATTGTTTGGAAGTCCATATTGATTCATTGATTGAGAAAGTTTTGTGAGTATAGATATAATATTATTCATTGTTTATATCATAACATTTGGTTTCTTAGGAGGATAATAATTGAATTTCCCATCATATTCAATATTAATGCAGTTCCTTCGAGTTCTATCCATTGACTAAAACCAATAAGCATAGTGTGAGCAACACTAATCATAATGAAAAAAATACATAATCAAGAATAAAATTTCAATTTTGGAAACTTTAGGTTTTATCCTAGGTTATTTACGATAATTTTTAAAACACTATGATTGTAAAATATACTTGGACATATATTTACGTCCTTAATATTATTTTGTCATCCTAGTTTTTAAAGGTAAACTATTCCTTTCCTCTGATACCAAATATAACAACCCATTATTTACATACATTGATATTACTTCAAAACTGAAGAATATTCATTACAAAACATAAATAATACAAGACAAGATAGTATATGTATAGTGAATTTAGAAACTTGGAAACATAAAGAAATGGTTCATAAGAAATCTTCATTACCTCCCGCTTATTTATTCAGAACTAGAACCCTTTTTGAAAACTCTTACTGAATACCCTTCTTATTGACTTGAGGAAAAGAATTATATGAAAGGGTGAGATCAGATGCTCAGAAATGGTAAACACGAGAGATATAAATAGTATCATAATCATAAGACATAAGAACACAACATTGGAAAATCTTATCATGCACGAGATAAATCCTAAAAGTTCATAAGAATAAATTAATATAATACAAAAAGTCATACCATGAGACATGAAATTTTATGGTATACACATAAGTATAGAAAATCATTTCATATTATTCAAGGCTCATTGCCATGACTATCATCGCAGACAAAGTCCATTACTAAACAAAGTTCACTCTTCGTTCCAGCCCTGTACTACTGAACCAAGATCATTTCCTGTTCCATACATGTCTATCTTATGAGATAAAATATTTACCCAGTGAATTAGAGGGAGATATAGATCCCCTATCTCATAATGAAATCATTCTTTTGTGTTCCATAATAACATAAATCATTTATCATAACCCTAATAATAAAATGGGTTTATTTAAAAATCATTCCACCATAAAAAAATCCATGTAAAACAAATGGATTCATAAATATCATTCCTTCTTAAACACAATCAAACCATATGAACAATACAGATATTATACTTGAAACATAAAACTATTAGATAATTTTATCTTATATGAAAAATTATTTTGATATAACACTTGAAATTAATTCTTGAGGAAAATATACTTCCTTCCTCAAAATAATTTTGTTTTCTCTAAATTCTTGGAATACATAATTAGAAAATATGGACATAGATGATAAATAAACCTTAGTAAATACTTCCATATAAACAATCTTAGATAATAATGAGATTGCAAAATTATCCCTTAACTTAGGTATAATTTCCTTTGTATAAATAAAAACCTACAGTATAATGATTTAAATAATTTCATTGAATTATTTATGAATCATATTTATTTTTATGATATCTTATATGATCATATTATCATCCATTTGTTAGTAACATTATTACTCATCCATCGAGTGTTAACTTCTTTATTTTCTTACGCATGTTTTGTTGGATAAGTTATTAATACTCTTATTAGGTAATATTTATATCATTTAAAGAATAATATTATTATAATATATATAAAATTGATTCTTTACATTAATTTATACGATCAGGTTTTAATGAAGGTCATGTACAATAAATCACATCACATCATGGAAACGGTACGTTGTACGTACACATGAGCGACAATATCATTTGATTAATTGTTCAATGGTATTAAAGTGGATGGTGTATAATATTTAAGAATCAATATAATATTATAAATATCATATATAGTTATTATTTACATCATTGTACCCATCCAAGTGAGGTGTTGGGAAAAAACAAATTACACCATGATGTGGAGACGGTAAGCCATACGTACGAACGCATGGTGATTTCATTTTTTGTAGGATGGATAGAAAATGATATATGGTTGTTTCAAAATAATAATAACATCTCAATATATAAGTGTTAATGGAGTTTCTACTTTATAATGAAAAAACTCATGAATAGGAAGTAGAATAATAAAGAAGTTTGAACGAATCAGTAGAAGAGATTACCTCTTCTTCGACGTGCTCCCTCTAAATCTCCTCTTAAAAAACTAGAGTTGGTCTTTGAAGAAGACCAGAACCTCTAAAATGTAACTAGTGAAGTTTATAAAAGAAATGGTCAGTGTATGGATGATATTGAACACTCACACTGAAGTTAAGAGGTGAGGGAGGAGGTTATTTTTTATAATTAAGGTTAGGGGATCTTTTTTAGATCTCTAAAAATATTAATTTATAATAAAATCAAACCCCATCCAAAAACCTAAAAAATGACCCAATTTGGAATTTGAGATGAGATAGGGTTATAATATAATCAAACAATAAATTTTAGACTAGTTTTTATATCAATATAAACCTTATCATTTAAATTAACACTTAGTTATTCTATTTTATTTTTAACTAGGGTAATACATATTTGAATATTAAAAGGGTGAAATATTAATTATTTGATGTTAATTAGAAAATATATAAATAACTTATATAATTTTACAACATATAATTATTATTATATATTTTTTAAAAAAATTATGATTTTTTAATAATTTAATAAAAAATTATTTTGATAAACCATCAATAGTGTCAATTTTGACACTATTCAATTCATTGATTTTTAAAATATCAGGATAACAAGTTAACCATGAACAAAATATTTTATTATATTCTAAAGAGTTAAAGGTAATATATTAAATTCATTTGACATATTAAGTTTCCCATATTATATTTATTTTAATATTTTTAATAATATTTATTTGATATTTCCCTTAATAAAAGAATTACTACAATAGTTTTGTGTAATTATTTAATATGATTATTTTTTGAATAAAAATAAAAAATTAAATAATATGAAAAATATAAATCCTATATATTTTAGAATAATACGTACAATTGAATATATATTCTGTATAATCCATGCTTAAATATGTTATACTTTTTGAAACATGAATTTGACAAGTTTATCATCACATTAAATAAAATAATATACCTGCCATAATCTATTATATAAGGCTAAAAATAGTCAATAACTATACCCTTGGATGGTTATCGTAAATATATACTTGAACAATAAGATTTGGTTAATTTTTTGGGTCTTTTAATTGTAATTACCACTTTAATAATAATTATTTTATTGATTTATCATCAACTAAATAATTTCATCGTCATTAAAGTATAAGTTTTGAAGGTAATTATTTATTTTCATAAAAATAAAAACAAATCACGATAAAGGAAAATTTTTCATTTTTAAAATGATTATTTATAATTTAATTTATCTTCTGTATAACCTTATATTAAAAATGATCTGATTATTAACATTTGAGTAAGACATATTTAATTTTTTTAACTAAATAAATTAAATGTACTAATCGCATAAAAGTGGATTCTAAAGGAGAAAACTTTGATAGAAGGATTATTTTAGAAAATAAACACTCATCCAATGATATTAAGACAAGCGTTAGAGTAATTTAATAAAATTATTTTTACCCTTAATTACATGATTTACCATTTTACAGTATTAATAAAAAATAACGAAATTACTTTGCATAAAGCCCTAAAATAAAATCTATTTACATAATTTTGAATTAATGATTCCAAATATGGAATCAATTTTCAAAATTAAAATCACTTAAGTTTCATTAATTAATTTAAAATTAATCTTGTTGTCAGAAAGAGAGAATAGTTTTTTAAAATTAAAACATTATAAAAGATTGAAATGTTTTTACGTCTGAATTAAATTTAAAATTAATGGTAATGACATACATTATATTGAATGATTAAAATAAATTCCTTATATACTTTAAAACCATTCAATATTATAATTTATCCATACAAATTATTTTTATGAAAAAAGTTGTTTTCAATTAAAATTTAGTGTATTTGTACTATTCATCAAACATGAAAGTTATCAGAAAATGTATAAAATTCATTCAAAATAAATCTTTTAAATCCCATTTCCAAAGAACTTATTTATGTTGTCATATAAAAATTATTAATATGTAAAAATATTAATTTAAAGGGGGTTCTCTATTAAAAGTTTAAAAGTTTCCCTTTTGAAAAAATATAGTTTTGTATACATAGAATAGGGTTTATTCGCTCCCTTTAACCAAAATATCTATTGGATGAGTATAAAAAATATTTTATTATGTATATAACATATATATATTTCATTAATATCATTTACTAATAGTAATTCAATCAATTTATTAATACCAAACTACAAATATATAATTGATTTATATTTTTTTCATAAATAATTGGTAGCCGATGAATTCACCATACATTTTCATATGTTAATAATAGTTATTCCCGCTAACCTAAAAACTAGGTTAAAATGGTCATTTTATACTAAGGGTGTATCACGGTTTGTTTAAACTCACAGTTTAATGGAATGAAAGCTATTGAAGAATTAAAATTAATTTAAATATTTCATAAAAAATATGGTTTTTCAATTTTACCCCCCATAAACTGAATTCTCCCACAAAATTCATCATTAGGAAACAAAAAAATGAGGATACTTCTACCTCTTTACATCCTCAAGTTCCCACATAGCTTCCTCAAATTTCTGGTATCACCATAAAAATTTAACCAATCGAGTGGCCTTCTTTCATAGAACCTTTTCACTATGATCCATAATATCTATTGCTTATTTTTTATAAAAAGATCTTGCTCCAACGATAAAACTTCTGAGTTTAGTATATGTGAAGGATTAGGTATGTACTTTCTCATGAGAGATACATGGAACACATCATGAAGTTTAGAGAGATTTGGTGGAAGCGCCAATCAGTTAGATACTTTCCCAACATGATCTATAATTTCAAACGGACCGATATACCTAGGGCTCAGCTTTGCCTTTTTTTCCAAATATCATTACTCTCATCCAGGTAGATATTCATAAAAACACCTTATCACTAACTTCATTCTCTAGGTATTTTCTTCGGTTGTCAGCATAACTTTTTTGTTGATTCTGATATTCTATTCGGTGTTTTTGAATATATATTACCTTTTCTTCCATTTCATTAATAAGATCAGGTTCTAATAGCTTTCCATCCCCAACTCCATCCCAACATGTTATTGTTCTGTACTTCTTTCCATAGAGGGATTTATAAGGAGCCATATTAATACTATAGTGAAAGATATTATTGGATGAAAATTCCACCAAAGGCATGGGTTGATCCCTACCAATTTTTAAATCTGTAGAGAAAACTCTCAACATGTCTTATAGAGATTTTATTTCCCTCTTAAATTGACCGTCTATTTGAGGATGATAAGCAGTGCTGAAACTTAACTCTATATCCAGAGCCTACAAAAGACTTCACCATAAAATTTAGTTAAACCCTAAATCTTGATCATATATGATGTAAAGTGGTACTCCATGTAATCTTGCCACTTTTTTTATATATATCCTAGAAATCTGATCAAGAGACAAGTCCTCTCTAATAGAAATGAAGTATGCCGACTTCGTAAGGAAATAAACTATAACCCATATAGAATTATGGACTTTAGATGTTTTGAGAAGTATGATGACAAGGTCCATAGTGATGTTTTCCAATTTCCATTCTATTATGGGTAATGGTTGTAATATCTTCTTATACTTATTTTTATCATCCTTAACTTGATGACAAACTAAGCATCGAGAGACACATTCAAAAACCTCTATTTTCATGCCATCCCACCGGAAATACTCTTTCAGGTTCCTATACATCTTTGTTCTTCCCTAATGAATATATAATGAAGAAATATGCGCCTCATCCAACATATCATTCTTTAATTCTCATATGGGAGGAATAAAATTACATATTTTGAACCGTATTATTCCATCAAACTCAAGGTTGAATTCAATAACATTTCTCACCTTCTTTTGTAGCTCTATATATTTCTATTTCACCTACTTAATATTCAATTTTATATATGATTAAACATTCATTTTGAAAGATTATATTTCTCCCCTCCCTTTAAAATTACAATATCCATCATTTTGAAATCCATAAATATTAGATCTTTTTTATCTTCATCATAGATAGGCTAGCATGGTCCTTTCAACTCAAAGCATCAGCCACCTTATTCACTTTTCTCAGGTGGTAATATATTGAGCAATAATAATCTTTAATAAACAAAAACCATATTATTTGATGCATATTAAGCTAATTTTGTGTGAAAATATACTTTAGACATTTATGATCTATATAAATATGACACCTTTTACCATAGAGATAATGCCTCCATATCTTTAGTGCAAGGATTATCAAATACAACTCTAAATAATGAGTTGGGTAAATTTTCTCTTGCATTTTCAATTATCGTGAGGCATAATCTATCATCATATCATTTTTATTGAGAACACAACCCATCCCATTATTGGATACATCACTGTAGATTACGATCCTTTCTCCACCTCAAGGAAGTGTGAGCATAGGTGCACTGGCTAACCATATTTTTTGATCTTCATAATTCTTTTCATATTTATATTTCCACATAAACTTAAATCCTTTTCAATTTAACTTTGTGATTGGATTAGATAAGTGTGAAAAAATAGTTCAAAAAATGTCGATAATATCCAGCCAAACCAAGAAAACTTTAGATCTCAGTTTACGTTGTTGTTCTCATCCATCTTTTAATAACTTCTATTTTTTATGGATCTATAGATATCCCACATATTGAGATTATGTGACCCAAAAAAACCTTTTTGAAGCCAAAATTCACAATTGGTAAATTTTTCATAAATCATCTCCTTTCTCAGGATCTTCAGTACAATTATCAAGTGATCTTTTTTTCTCCCATGCTCTTCGAATAGAAAAAAATATTATCTTTAAAGACTACCATAAAAAGATCAAGAAATCATCTAAATACTCTATTCATTATATCAATGAAGAGAGTGGGGGCATTAGTAAGTCCAAAAAGTATCATATAAATTCAAAATGTTCACACCTTGTACAAAATGTCATCTTTGATATATCCTCCTTATTAACCATTAGTTGATGATATCATGAACATAGATAAATCTTGGAAAAGTACTGAGCTCTGTGTACTTGGTCAATAATTCATCAATGTGAAGAAGAAAATATTTGTTCTTGATATTGATTTTGTTAAGTTCTAAATAATAAATTCAAATTCTCATTGATCCATCTTTCTTCTTAACAAATAGAATAGGTGAACCCCAAGGTGACGCACTAGAGTGTATGAATACCTTTTCAATATTCTCTTGGAGTTACTTCTTCAATTCCCACAACTAAATTAGGGCTATTCTATAAGTTATCTTTGAAATAGTCATAACATCTGGTATGGGTTATATTGAAAACTCAACCTCATGATTCGGTAGAAGACATGTTAATTCCTTCGTAAATACATCATCAAACTCTAATAAAATGGGTGTATTATTAATTTTGTGTTTCTCACCAGCCATTTTTGATAGATAACCTTCATTTATAGGAATAAAGACCCCAAATATGGAATACATTTCCACTGTAATATTAATTCTTTCATTGATAGATGATCATAGATCGATCTAGATTATAAAATATGACTTACCTTACTTGTAAATTAATATGATCTACATATAGAGAAAGACAATCCCTGATAAGAATCACATAAAATTCTACTTTAAGAAGGATCACAAGATTTGTAGGAAGCACTTTCCCAAAAACATCAACCTGATAAGAATTATAAACTTTTGATGCCACCATTGTGCCATTTGGAGTTTCCATTACTAACTGAACATCAAATTGTTGAGGTAATATAAAGATACCCTTAGAAAATTATTCAAAAATAAAAGAGTGGGTGGATTCAGAATCAAATAAAACATTTTTTACTTTATAGTTGATGGTAAGTGTTCCTTTCCCCACTTCATTATCGTACTCCTCATCGCCTATAGTGATATCATGTGAATTGAATTTTCCTTTGGCCTTAATTGTTTTCTGAAATAGATCTTCAATAATAACCCTTGTATTAAAGAATTTATTGAATTAGTTCCCTATTTACATTCACCTGTAAAATTTTAAGTGTAGAAGGTGAATTCTATTTATCATTTTCTCTATTCGAATCATTAGACATATTTTTAGCATCACTTTAGCTTTCAATTGCCCGATGACCTTCTATTCCACACTTAAAAAACATTATAGTACCTTCAAGACAATTTCCTCCATGTTTCATTCCATACATTTAGCATTAGGGAAAATAATATTATTTTCAATGTGGTCTTTATATTTTCTCTTGAATTGTATTTTTCTCTACTTATCAAACACATAGGACTGATGGGTTACTCCAATATCCATCTCAACCTTTATATCATATAAAATGATTATTTCTTAGCTATTGACGTACCTTATGGATAATTACCTTCAGATACTTGGTTTTAATACACTAAAGAATTGATTAATTTTACTCTCATGTTGAATAATAATTCCAGATGTGTACCTTGAGAGTCTTGTAAAAATTCCCTCATAGCTACCAATGGATTCATCATCCTTTTGTTTAAGCTCAAGGAACTCCTTCTCCAATTTTGTTCGAAGAATATGAGGAAATTACTTATTGAAAAAAAGTTCTTGAACTCATCCCATTCCAAGGATTTGATTTCATATATTTTCCTCATATTATTGATAAGGTTCCACCATTGATAATCTCCACCTTCCAAACGATAGATTGCTATGTTGATTTTATCATGTTTTGAAAGTTTGAGAACTTAAAATATCTTTTCAGTGTTACTTATCCATTATTCAGCCACTAATGGATTAGACGACCTGCTGAAAGATTGTGGACATTGCCTCATGAAGTAATCAATAGAGTTTTGTTCCATCTTTTGCTTGTTTGGAAGTCCTTCATGATTCATAGATTGAGAATGTTGTGTGAGAATGGATACAATATTTTTCATTATAGCTCCCATAATATTTGGTTTCTCAGGAGTATAATTATTGCATTTCTCATCACATTTTGTGTTAACATGGTTCCTCTAGGTTATAACCATTGACTAAAACCAAGAAGCATAGTATGAGAAACATTAATCATAACGGGGAAACATCATAATCAAGAATAAAATTTCAATTTAGGACACTAAGTTTTATCCTAGGTTATTCATGATCATTTTTATAACACTAGGATTGTAACCTATACTTGGACATATCCTTTGGGTTCTTATGGTAGTTTTCTCATTCTTGTTTACAAAGGTTAACTATACCTTTCCACTAATTCCAATTATAAGGGCCCATAATTTAAATACAATGATATTACTTTAAAATTGAAGAATATTAATTACAAAATATAAAAATTCCATGGCAGAACCATATAGGTAAAGTTTCTCTAGAAATTGGGAAACATAACCAATAGGTTCATAAGACATATTTATTGTCTCCCACTTATTTCAGCATAACTGGACCCTTTTTGAAAAATATTATTTAATAAATTTCTTCATGACCTGGGGAAAAGAAACATATGAAAGGGTGATCTCATATGCTCAGTAAGGGTAAATAAGTGAGATATCAATCATATCATAATCATAAGACATAAGAACATAACATTTGAAAATTTTATCCCCCATATGAAAGATAGTGATATCATGCCCCGAGAAAAATTATAAAAGTTCATAATAATCAATGAAAATAATCTCGAAAGTCATAATAGAAGAAATGAAATTTTGTGTCATACACATAATTATAGAAAATAATTTCATATTAGTCATGGATCATTTAAAATACCGTCAAATTGGACAAAGTCCATTACTGAACTGAGTTCACTCCTCGTTCCATCCCTCTACTACTGAATAGAGATCATTTACCATTCCAGTCATGTCTATATCATGAGATATAAATACTTACCCAATACATTGGAGGGAGATATAGGTCCCACCATTCTCATAACTAAATCATTATTATGTGTTCCACAATAACATAAATCATTCATCATAACCCAAGGAATAAAATGACTAACTTTTAATATCATTCCACCATAATATAATCAATGTAAAAAAATGGATTTTAGAAATAGAATTCCATTATAAACAAAATAAAACCATATTAACAATAAGGATATTATAATTGAAACATAACCCTATTATATAATTCCATCTTAGATAGAAAATAATTTTGATATAACACTTGAAATTAATTCTTGTGGAAAATATCCTTTCCTCTTCAAAAACATTTTCTTTTCTCAAAATGACTCGCAATTTTTTTAAAAAAAATTACTTGAAAATAAAATTATAATAATGTAATATAATCATCATGGAAATAAGTTTATACTAAAATGTAAAAATTCTTTCATTCCATATAATTTAAGAAAAATATTCTCCTCATACTTTTGTCGGAAAAATAAAAAAGTACCTCGTATCGAGAACTATAAAAGATTCATTTCATACCATTTAGTAAAAATTCCCCAATGGGTAAAATTGAATCTAAATAATTTTATAATAATAGAAATAATGGTTTAGAATACATAATTAGTAAATATATACATGGATGATAAATATACCTCAGTAAATACTTACGTATAATAAATCTCAGATAATGATGAGATTGTGAAATTTTTCTTTACCTTAGGTCCAATGTAATTTGTATGTATGTGAAACTCCATATATAATGATTTAAATAATTTCATTGAATTATTTCAGAATAATTTTCATTTTTATGATATCATATATGATAATATTATCATCTATTTGTTAGTAAAATTATTACTCATCGACCGAGTGTTACCTTCTTTATTTTCTTTTGCATATTTTTTTGTGTAAGTTCTTGTTCCTTTTCTTAGGTTATAGTTATATAATTTAAAAAATTATATTATTATAATATATATCGTATTTATTGATTACATTAATTTATATAATCATGTTTTAATGAAGATCATGTAGAATGAATCACATCACATTGTGGAGATGGTAGACCGTACGTACGGACGAGCGACGATATAATTGCCATAATTGTTGAATTATATTGAACTGGATGATGTATAAAATTTCAGAACCTATATAATTTTATAATAATAATATATTGTTAATATTTTCATCATTATACCCATACAAATATGGTGGTGGGGAAAAACAAATCACACCACGGTGTGGAGACGGTAAGCCATGCGTACACACACGCACTAATTTAGTTTTTCGTAGGATGGATAGAAGATGGTATTTGTTTATTATATAATAATAAAAAAATAAAAATATATATTTTATATTTTATTTATTAATTTATAATGAAACAACTCATGAAGAGGAAGTATATGAAGAAAGAAGTTTGAAAGAATCAACAACGAAGATTACCTCTTCTTCGATGCGCTCCCTCTAAATCTCTTCTAGAAGCACTAGAGTTGGGTTTTGAAGAAGACAAGAACCTATAGAATGTAACTAGGGAAGTTTGAAAGGGAAATTTGAAGGGTAAGTAAAATATTTATGTCTTAATGTGAAGTGAATAGGTGATAGAGGAGGTTCCCTTTTATAATTGAGTTGAGGGGCACTTTTGGGATCTCTAAAAATATTAATTTATAATAAAATTCAACCCCATCCAAAAAAGTTCAAAATGTACCAATTTTAAAAATGAGATGATATAAAGTTTTAATATCATCAAAATATAAATTTTAGATAAGTGTTTAGGTCAATTTAAAACTTATAATTTTAATTTACACTTAGTTATTATATTTAATGATTAACTAGGGTAATAATTATTTCAATATTAAAATAGGGAAATATTTATTTTTTTGATATCAATTAGACCATAAATAAACACCATAGAAAATTTTAGACCATATAATAATAATTATTTATTTTTAAATTTTTTTTATGATTTTTAAATAATTTAATAATCCATTATTTTGATAAACAATCAATAATGTCAATTTTGAAACAATTCAATTCATTGATTTTTAAAAAAATTAAGATAACAAGTTAACTTCAAAAACATTATTTAATTATATTTATATGGGGTAAAGGTCATATATTATATTAATTTTACATATTAATTATCCAAAATTTTAATTTTTTTATATTTTTAATTATATTTATTTGATTTTTCTCTTAATAAAATAATTACTACAACAGTTTTGTGTAATTATTTCATAGGCTTATTTTTTGAAAAAAAAATAAAAAAAATTCTATGAAAAAGATAAATCATCTATAATTTATAACAATACTCATAATATAATATATCTTTAATAGAATACATGATTAAAAATTTTATACTTATTCAAACATGAATATGATAAGCTTATCATCACTTTAAATAAAATAATATAAGTGTCATAATCTCTTCTATAAAAATCCAAATGGATAATAACTAGACCATTGGATGGTTATGGTTGATATATACTAAACCAATAATATTTATCCATGTTTTTGGGTATTCTAATTGTTATTATCAGTTTACTAATAATTATTTTGTTGATTTCTCATCAATTAAATAATTTATGCACCATTAAAGTATAAGTTTTAAGGTAATTATTTATTTCTTAAAAATTACTAATAAATTATCATAATAAAGGAAAAAATCTATACTTAAAATTAGTATTTATAATATAACTTATATTCTGTGTAACTTTATATTGAAAATGATATATTTATTAAAATTTGAGTAAGACATATTTAACTTTTCTTTAAATAAAATAAATTAAATGTCCTAATATCATCAAAGTGTCTTGAAAAGGACATAATTTAGACCCAAGGATTATTTAGGTATAAAAAACTAATAAAATGATATTAGGACAAGTTTTAGGGTAATTTCATAATATTATTTGTACCCTTAATTAACCGATATACCCTTTCACCATATTAATAAAAATTACCAATGTTACTATTCATAATGCCCAAAAATAAAATAAGCTATTTACATAATTTGGAATTAATGATACCAAATATGGAATCCATTTTTCAAATTATAATCATCTAATTTTTTTAATTAATTTAATGTTAATTTTATTGTCGAAAAGAGAGAACGAGTTTTAAAAGATAAAACATTACAAAATATTGAAATGTTTTTACATCTGAATTCAATGTAAAATTGATGCTAATGGAAGAAATTATATTTAATTATAAAAATATATTCTATTTATAATTTAAAACCATTAAATATTATAATTTAACCATATAAATTATTTTGAGGAAAAAAGTTGTTTTCTATTAAAATTTAGTGTATTTTTGCAATTTATCAAAACATGGAAGTTATCAAAAAATATCAAAAATTCATCCAGAGTAAATTTTTATATCTTGGTTCCAAGTAAAATGATTATGTTTTCATATAAAGATTATTAATGTGTAAAAATATTAATTTAGAACTGTTTCTCCATTAAAAGATGGAAAACTACCCTTTCAAAAAAAACATATATACTTTTTTATGTATCAAATAGATTTTATTCATACCCTATGACAGAAATATTTATTGGAAAAATATAAAAAATATTATATTAAGTTTAAAACATATATATTTCATTAATTTCATTTACTAATATTAATTCACTCAATTTATTAACACAAAATATAAATATATAATTGATTTATATTTTTTTTATAAATAATTGGTAGCTACCAAATTCACCATACATTTTTACAAGTTATTTATATTTAGTACCGCTAACCTAACAAATAGGTTAAAATGGTAATTTATACTGAGGTTATATTGCAGTAATTTTAAAATTGTAGTTGCATTCAATGAAATCTATTGAAGTATTAAAAATATTAAAACAATTTCATAAAAACATCTGGGTGTTAGACACTAATCTCTCAAAAAAAATATTAACTTTAAAATATAATTATAAGAAACAAAAACAAATTTTAGTCAAAAATAATACTTGTTTCCATTTTTATATATTTTTTACAAATAAATTAGTGTTTTTATATCCAATATGGTATTTTGTGTATTTAGATCATTTTTATGATAAGAATATTTTATTCTTAAAAACATTCCACTGATTGGTGGTGGGATAATATCCCTTATATTTTAGATAAAAGATGTATAAAATATTTTATCCTAGATAATTTTTTTATCATAATATAAGTTTTAGGTTTTTTATATAATTTTATGAATCATAACCCATGTGTATCAAAACTACCATCTCGTACTGTTTGTAATAACACCTTATTGACAAACAACTTCTCTTACTAAATAAGAGATATAATATGAAACACATACACTTTATTTATACCCTTGTAGGATTGATATATTCATTTCATTGTAAATTGATGATTCAGTAATAATTTGATTCACCATCTGTATAAAAACTACAAGATCTATAAATTCTTTCCTTAATTTTGAACACCTTTATATTTAACACATTTTCAAAATATACATTAGGTATAAAATTCCTTAAAATTGATGAATTTTTTTCTATAGTGTCGATACCTTGTATATAATTACCATAAATTATCCTAAATTACTTTAAGTATCTTGGAAAATTACACTATATGTAAGTAATTCGTTTCCTTCTTGACACTACCTTAGGTTTAAATGACCATGACTAATAATTCAAAGATACATTTGTGGACTTCCAAAATAAATTCTCTTATTTTGATTTGAAATTACACATAGTTATACTATTAATAGAACATCAAAACATAGATATCTCATGACTAGTACATATTTATTTAAGGCATTGAAAAATTATGGTAAAACATTCTTGAACAAAATCAAATTATCAGAACATTTACAATTATGATCATAAAATAAATCCCTTAACTATAATAATCCTCAATTGAATCCTTAAATACCTATATACCATTAATTTTCACAATCGAATTGAATATAAAACCGAAGGATAAATTTCATTTATTAACTATGTATGTAATGATTTTAAAACCTTTAGTTAATATTTATATGCAATTCTTAAGATCTATATTCTTTTTTTGAATAATTTCTATAGTTGGTCACTATGGTAAGGGTATTATCTAACACAAAAAAATTCTATCTCTTGATTGAGAATGTTTCTTAAGTTTCTATAGATGTATAATTTTTTTTACATTAATATTCTTCTTTTAAAATATTAATATCAAAATAATGTTTGATTATGATGATTTCATTAATATATAACAAAATCGTTTGTTAGATGAGTATCATTGTATATATTTATTTAATAAGTAATTTTATCTAATGTTATACCACTAAAAAGATGACCAATTTTAATATAAATAAAATATATTAGTGGTTAAAGAACCACATTTCATAAATATTTGGGATTATTTATAATTTCTCCCAACACATATCTATTTAATTAGGGAATCAGGGGAATCAAATCAGATATGACTCTTAGATAGTTACATAGATAACTTTTTATCCTAATCCATAATATAGATTCACTAAACATCAATCATTTACAAACTAAATAATATTAGGTTATTTGAGATAAGTGTATCTCTAATAAAATTATAAAAATGTTAACTTAATCACATTAGGTTCAACCATTACTTTTTTCACACATGATAATTTTATGGCACCTTGCTTTAAGCTGGCCTTCACAGTTGGATGATCCAGGTCTTGATAAGTGTTCACATTAAAAGGGATATGACACTTAGTATTTTAAAGAATATTTAATATCATAATATTATCTCATGTATTACATTTACATATATTTATACTTATAATTATTTATTTTGGAATCTTATCCTTTCCATTAAGTCAATATATTCAAACCATATTAATACACAACTCATTACATGACATATAACTTGTGTTACTATAAAAAATTTAAAAACAACTATATTAATACATATCCAAGTGTCTCTCCATGATATTATATATGAAAACATTCCCTATAAATTAATTGAATCATAAGAGACTAATAATCCTTAGAAGAGTAAGTTTAGAGTGATAGATAAGCATTCCCAACTTTTCTAGACAATGCATTGGCCTATTGGATAGTGAGTCATCTGACCTAAATTCTCATTACCCAATGTTGCATTACTAAATAGATACCTCAATTATATCAAAATTCTAACATTTAATATGTATAAAAAATAGTCATCCTTTAGTTTCAATCTCATAACCATGTATAAGCCAATGTCTATAGAGTGTAAAAAATATATTACTATACCTAACATGTACTTAATTCGATGCATGTATATCAATTTATAGAATTATTTTAACACATTAAAATAAATCATACAACCATTCATAATATAACAATTATATTTATGAAATAGGGAATAAACTATATAAATGAATAAGTCCTAAGTTTTGACATGAGATAAAAAATTTATAAAAAATTCAAATCTAAAGAAGTTATAGACACTTTATAATTTATCCATGCATTAAGAACATTACATAATAAAATAAATATAAATACCTTATATTTATATCTAATATAAACCCCTAAATATTTCCCTTTTGTATGATTTTGCTAAAAAACTTGATATTAAAAGAAATATAAACGTTCTGTATTCTAATTATATCATGTAAACAATTTACATAAAATAAATACAACATATATATTATTATTTAAACCTTGATCATATCAATTATACAAAACACATTTTGACATGGTTTACATAATTTCCTCAAATAGGGAATTTTAGTTCAAACAATTAAAATAAAATATTATTAATAATTTATAATATTAAATATACACTCTATATTCTTCCTTATTTTATAACATACAAACACTTTATAAATTAAACTTATAATTCATATATACACCATTTATATCCAAATTATATTTCATTCCAAATAAACTAAGAAGGTTTGAAATATTAACATGTAGTATTATGAATATTTATTAAATTAATGTTTCATAAATATGTAATAATTAATTATAAAAATCATTATATTTAAATAATTAATAAAAACTTTATAAATTTTAAATAAATATCCCAAAATAAATTTTATAAAATTTATATAAATTTAATAATCTTTTTCCTTCAGTTCTTAAATAAAAAATTTTACAACTAATTCTATCCATGTATATTGTATTTAACAAAACCATATATCATAATTCACAGCATGACCATATTATCCATTTTATTTTATGATAGATAATCCATGGATACAATATAACCTTTTATTACTTAGACGTATGTTAATATATCTATTATATCATATATACAATACAATTTTATATTTTTCATATGTCTATTGACACTATCACCTCATATGATATCCCATATTGTACACTACGATATATTGAAATCTAAAGGATTTATACTATATCGTTTAATACAATATCATGTGTCATATAGAGTTATCATATCATAGATGTAACTTCTCAGTTCCAGAAGCCGCCTAGAGGCACCCCGTAGCTGGTTGGTCACATGGCCTCAAGCACATTTCCCCGAATGCCAGAGGCTGACAACTTACAGCGAGGGCCTTGGTTGTGATAGTGGGTAAAATAGGCCCTCATTGGTAGAGTAACACAACAGAAGTAAAACAGATATACAATATCAGAAGCAGTAATAATACCATACAACAGTAAATAGCGGAAGACTAAAAGTAAGAACAACTGGAGCACATATATAAATGATGCGTAATACATATGTCTAGGAAAACAACCAAACATGTCACAATGCTAAAATACATTACTAAACAAAATTACAAGAAATACAGGTAAACAACTCCTCAGCATCGCAAGCCATAGCTTGGTCCCATGCTCTCCAGCTCCAAATTAGTCAAGTACCTGAAGTAGAATGGCGCTTTCCCTTATCTATACCCATAACAATATAATCTGTTTGGACCCAAAATCATGGCCCAAAAAGGGTGTGGGACTAAATACTAGTAGGAAACCACCACAAGATCTATGCCTAACTGTCAGTGAATATATCGAAGATAATAAGTAAAGGAAGCCATAAACACGGAAGTACTCAAAAGTAAACAATTACACAGTTTCAAAGCATTCAGTTCCACATAGCATGTAAATCGATAATAAAAAATTGGTAACCCTCTGGAATGTACTCATAGCCTAATCCCCTATGGTCCTACCTAGAAAGCACAAGAAACCCTCTAGGAAGTACACCCAGTCTAACCCCTCTGGTTCAGATTTATTATAGACTCTCTGAGGAAGCACTTGCTGTCAATTCCTCCTATAGTCTCGTATCGGTAACTAAAGGTGCTCGGGGAAAGAACTTACATCACATTCCCCCTATGTCCCATGTCAAAGAATTACAGACACTATGAGGAAGCACTTACATCAATACCCCCTATGGAATCACATCGTAATAGTAAAACAAACACTCTGGAGAATCCCTTAGGTCCATTATGACTAAGGTCTACTACACCAGGGTCTCACGACCCTCTGTATGTCAAGCAAGCATAGCAACGCATATCGGCCAAAGTAAACCTCAGGAACTACTTGGCTAATAGTCTACAACATATCATCATGTCAGATGAACAAATCACTCCATCCTACAATACTTGGCATGGGAAAAACAACAAGGAAGGCTAACAGGCTAAGTAGGACCAAACAGTCAAAACAAGTCATGCATGGTAAAACACTTCCAAAGCAAAGCAATTAACCCTATTCACATTCAATCAACCGCTACTCAAGCATACAAGCATAGTAGGAAATTAACAGGGCTAAAACTGTAAATATGTAATACCCCGTTCAAGGGTATTGGAAGATTTTGCACATATAACTCAATGAATTTCTACAGAAAGGTACAAACCACTTACCTCAGTATTGTAGGATCATTATACGTGAACCTTAAGCCTTAAATCACCCAAGAACATCGTAGATATACAAAAACATCTAAAACATTCGATTGGAGATAACATTAGAATGGGGAGAAATTAGGAAATGAAGCTCTCGAAGAAGGAAGAGCTCACCGTGGCGATCCCAACACAATCGATGGTAGTCAAATCAGAGAACATACACTCGATTGGGGGCTGGTAGAAGGATTGAGGCTGTGCGGATGCTCTCGGATGAACAAGAACTAGAAGGAGGTGTTTCTGTCCGTCAGACGCGACCCTAGTGCATTGAATGAAACAAGAAAGTACACGATGTATACTTTAAAAGTACATGACATGTACTAGCCTTTACTAGCCCCCACATTAGGCAGTCTCCATATCACCACACACAGCTGTGTGCATGGCCGTTACATGACCAACACCCGGCTACTTGCGATAAATGACTACACGGAGCGTACTCATAAAGTACACGACGTGTACTTAATAAATTTCTATAAACTCCTTTTTCCTAAAAAACACCAGAAAAAGGAAAACATACCTGAAAATAAGATACGGGTTCTTACAAACTTCCACCCTAAAAGAACTTCATCCTCGAATTTCCCTAGCATGGTGGCGTAGAAGAAGAATCCCCTAACAGCTCCGGCCACTGAGATCATACATCGACCTCCCTCTCCCAAGTCTCGTCCTGTACTCACCCATGCTTCCATAGCACCCATACCATAAGAACATACCGACCATGGAGAACCTTCGTACTTAGATCAATAATCAGGCTACGATGCTCCAAAAATGATGCATCTACCTCCAAATCGACCACTTCAGGTTAAAGAACATGAGGCGGGTCTGAGAAGTAATGTCGAAACTGAAAAACATGAATGACGCCATGCATAGATTAGTACCTCTGAGGCAACTACAACTGATAGAAAACCAGAACGAATCTCTCCAAAACCTCAAACGGCCCAACGTACCTCGGGGAAAGCTTACCCTGTCTCCTAATCCTCTTGTGCCCCTACCTAAATGTGACACATAGGATAACCTGATCCCTAACCTTGAACTCCCTAGGTTTTCTCCACTAATCAACATTAGACTTCTGATGAGACTGTGCAACAACCATCCTCTTCCAAATCAACTCTATCTTCTCTGTGGTCTCTGGGACAAGACGAGGTCCCAACATAGCTACCTCTCCTACCTCCAACCAACATAAGGGTGATGGGAATGACCTATTTTACTAGAGCCTCATAAGGTTCCATCTAAATAGTTTCTTGAAAACTATTGTTGTAGGAAATCTCCAAAAGAGGTATGTGCTTCTCCCCAAAACCTCCAAAATCAAGGATGCATGATCAAAGCATATCCTCAAGCACCTGAATCATATGCTCGGACTAGACATCTGTCTGAGGGTGGTAAGATGTACTCAAAAGTACCTATGTACCCAAAGACTTCTAAATCCCCTGCCAGACCCGAGAAGTAAAATGATCATGCCTATCTGAAACAATGGAGTTTTGAACTCCACGTAGACGTACAACCTATCGGATGTACAACCATCCCATCTCATCAACATTGAAGGTCTCCTTAATCGGAAAGAAGTGGCCAACCTTCGTGAGTCTGTAAATGAAAACCCATACAACATCATTCCATCAAGGTGACCTCGATAGACCTATCACGAAATCCATCGCGACATCATTCTACTTTCACTCGGGAATGGGTAACTGCTGCAAAAGCCTTCCTAGTCGCTAATGCTCCACCTTCACCTGATGACAGGTGGAACACCTCATCATGAAACTAGAAATATCTATCTTCATACGTAGCCACCAATACTAACAATGTAGATCACGATACATCTTGGTGACACCAAGATGAAATGCCCAAACTGAGGAATGAAAGTTCCGCATCAGTTCCTCGCGTATATCTGCTGACGCCCATACGCGCCCATGAAAACTCAAGATCTCATCCTCAAATATGATCCATTAAGGAATAGGGTCTTATCCTGACACAATTTCCCATTGGACTAGACCTTCAGAATCTGATAGCTTCCTCATTCACACTCGATCAAGAAGAGTATAGGTAACAGCTACAGAAGAAAGAAACATCTACCCTTGTTTGTCGTGCACCTCTAAATGCATCTCAGAGAACAGAGCCATTAGCTTCCATTCACTGGTCGCCTCCTGAACTGCCTATATCTGAGTCCTCTTGATCAGCGCATCAGCCACCGCATTTCCTTTCCTAGGCATATAGGCATGTTAAAAGTCAAAAGACTGAAGGTACTCAACCCACCTTCACTGTCTCAAATTCAGGTCATGCTGAGAGAAGATATACTTGAGACTTTTTTGGTCCATGAAAACTATAAAACTCTATCCCAATAGATAATTTCTCCAAAAACGTAAGGCATGAACAACAGTAGCCAGCTCGAGATCGTGTGTCGGGTATTTCCCCTCTTATGGCCTCAACTGCTGAGACCCGTACGCATCTACTCCTTCTCCCTACATAATAATTGATCCCAGCCTGATAACTGAAGCATCCCAATAAACAATATAGATCCTTCCAAATTCTAGCAATACTATTATCGGTGCTAAAGTCAGTTTCCCTTTCAGCTCATGAAAGGATGACTCACAAGAATCTGTCCATAGGTACTTCACACCCATATTAGTCAAGTCTGTCTGTGGAGTTGGTAAGTGTGAAAAGTCCTGTATGAAATGCATGTAGTATACATCTAGCCCTAGATAACATCGCACCTCAAATATGTTCTTCAGATTCTCCAAGGAAACAATAGATCTCACTTTATCTTGGTCCACTAATACTCCTTTATCTGAGATAACATGACCCAAGAACTGAATTTGGTCCATCCAAAAGTAGAATTTTGATAGCATATCATATTACTGATGCTCTCTTAGTGTACTTAAAACGATATCAGGATGAGTAGCATAGTCGTGTCGAGTGTGAGAGTACACCAAGATATCATCCACAAAAACCACCACAAAATAATCTAAGTATGGATGGAACACTCAGTTCATTAGTTCCATGAAAACTGTAGGTTCGTTCGTGAGACCGAAAGACATAACTTCATACTCATATAGACCATACCTGCTCTGAAAGGCTGTAAGTGGTATAATAGATGGTCTAACACACAACTGATGATAAATGGATCTCAAGTCAATCTTAGAGAACCCCCGAGCACCTCTAATATGATCAAATAGATCATCAATCCTCCGTAAGGGATATCAGTTCTTGACCTTCAACTGGTTCAACTTCTGATAATCCATACAAAGTCTGAGGGTGCCATCTTCCTTCTTCCCAAACAGGACAGGCGAACCCCAAGGAGAAGTACCGGGTCAAATGAAACCCTTTACCTGAAACTCCTCCAACTGCTTCTTGAGCTCCTGTAACTCTGGTGTAGCCATCCTATAAGGAGGAATGGAAATGGGTGCAGCTCCTGGCATAAGCTCAATAGAAAAGTAGACCTCTCGCTTCAGAGGAAAACCTAAAACGTATCCTGGAAAGATGTCCCTGAAATGATCCACAACTGGAGGAAAGTCCATTTGTGAAGTCCCATAGTCATCCAGATATAGAATAGAAATCTGGGCTGTAACTCCCCCCAACCCATGATGATCGGGTCTCGTTCTGCTTTCCTGGACGCTCCATTCATCCTTATGAAGAAAAGATTGGCCTTCTAGTGATGTGAAACTCACCCTAAGACGATAGAAAACGATAATATCCTAGAAGGGAACTAACCATCCCATTTCGAGAATGACATCATAGCTTGTCATCTCTAGGACATGAAGGTCCCATAAGAAGTGACACCCACCAACCTGAAGAGCACACTCCTCACACTATTGTACACTATCCGTTCTTGTCCCCAACGGTGTGTCTAGCATTAAGATATTAGAATAAGAAAAGACATAGAGCCCAAGGATCTCCATAACCGCAACAAAAATAAAGCTATGGGAATCCCGTGTATCAAAAAGAGAAGATGATAAAACTGAAGCAACTAGAATTGTACCTCGAGCTATAGAAGGTCTGGGATTCTGATTCATCTAGGTCTACTCCACTGTAAATATATGGCCTGTACCACGACCCTGTGACCTTGACTGACCACTCTGATCTAATCCACCATGTTGTCGCTGAAATCCTGGCTACTGACTACCATGACCATGATCTCCACCTTGGCCCGAACGACCGAAAGAACTCCAGTTCCCTAACTGAGGTGTAACTAGTGGCACTGCTTCTGAACGTGGAGTCATGGAAGACCCCCTATCACTAGTTTCTGGAGAGAAGATCTGACAGAAGCACCGAAGATGACCCATCTTGCTACAAGATCGGCACTCCACTGGGTCTGTTGGGTAATGTGGTCTTGTATGGACACTCTTCCCACATTGGTATCACACCACCTACCTAGTAGAAGAATTATCTCACTTACTTGGATCACCATGCGAAGACCCCCTGTGTCGCTTCCTGCTATCAGTAGGAGGGATACTAACTCAAGATATTGAGCCGTCCTGGCTCACAACTCCAGAATCCCTCGAATTGCATTCCGTGATCATCTTCTGGTTGACTATAGAAGTGATGGAAGTCAACCGAAAGATGTTCACCTGAGATCGGATGTCGTGCCTGAGACCATCGTCAAACTACCTTTCCAGGAATAACTCCTCACCTCCTTGAATGAGCATGAATCACTGCAGCTTTGGGAAGCAAGAGGAATACTCCATAACTGAAAGAGTACCTTGCTCTACACTCATGAACTCTCAGGATCGATTGGACCTCAATGTATCTGGATAGAAGTAGTCGTAGAAGGCACACTAGAACTCATCCCAATCCATAACCTGCTAGAATCCTACCTGTGAGATCACATCCCACCATCTCTTAATGGAATCATGTAGAATGTTAGTAGAGAACTTCACCCTCCTCTCCAAATGCATCTCCAGATGCTCGAAGATAGAAAGGTCTAAATGAAGCTTATAAAGCCCTCTCAGAATTGTGCATAAGTACTTATGTCTAGAATGGGGGCTGATGCCAAGACTGGCAATATTGGAGGATCTGATGGTAGTCCCTGACCAGCCATGTACGGTGTCTGATCATTGCCCTGTAACTGGCGGACAACCAGAGGATGTCTCGGTGGCATGACTCTGCATGGTCAAGTGCACACCTTAGATCAAGATTGACAGGGTCTGAAACATAGAACTATAAGAAGGGAACAAGAGAATAAAGCATTCATGTTTTTCAAAACATGGATACACAAAGTGTATAATGACTATACGGTGTGTTCCCTTAATCCTTTCACATGGGTGTGTACTCCTACCACATCTAGTCGTGTAACACACCAAACACACAACATTTTATCCAAACACATGGCGTGTACTTGACTTCTTTTCCCCTACCTGAGTTCTTCTACACAGCTAATCCACACGGTCCACCAAGAAAAATACTATATAATGTGTTCATTCCTGACATGGTGTGTACTAGATGAGCTTCACTGACCCGTGTTGTTAGTGACACGGCCAAATACACGGTTCACACTACATGGCGTGTTCCAGTTGGACCCAGCATGTATTAGAAAAGACTCATCTGACCCGTGTTTTTAGTGACATGACCAATTACACGGTTAGATACTACACGACATGTACATATGGTATACAATGTGTACTTAAGAAAAATAGTTTCTTCCTAAATAGAAGAACACATGACGTGTATTCAACATTACACACCATGTATTCTGTGTTTTTCCAAATAGTAAGCCTTAGAAACTACTACAGTGCCTAGAAAAACACTGAAATGAACCTTTAAGTGCCAAATTCCGATCCGTGAGGGCCCATTCTCCCCGTGAATCAAATCTTCGCATCTTATACATATCATATACAAGGATAATATATCAATGATCCGCCAAATTCTGATCCATGAGGGCCTATAACACCTCAAGAACCAAAGTTTGGCATTCATTCAAACAAAACCTTGCACAACCAATACCCTATCAAAAAACAAGTATTTTTATCAAGTCATCTATTACAACAACATGCATATCTAACACAACACCTATCACAACAACATGGAATCGCTAATGCACCCTCCATGGCATGGTAAGAATACATGACATGTGATTTTTAGCAGGTGCCTATATGATACATGAGATGGAATACCCTCATCTCATCGGGTTGCGATAGAAATAGAAGCTTGATAACATCAACAATAACTGCACAAAACATGTGAATCACTCAAGGTGAAATAAAATCAACTGTAAAATTGAAAAACCGGAAAATTGAAATAAACGAGGTAAATTGTCTTTTCCTTGTACACGAGTCAGCTACTCCTGGGAACAACTTATTACCAAGTACCTATTTCCATCCTATCCCTGACTATAGGCTCCAAATAGTAAGTCAAGAAGAAAATAATCCCTCTGATACAACATTGTAAAGTCCCGGTTCTAGAAGCTGCCTAGAGGTGCCTCGTACCCAGTTGGTCACAAGGCCTCAAACACATTTCCCCAAACACCAGAGGGTGCTGAATAGTAGTGAGGACCTTGGGTGTGACAGTTGGGAAACTAAGCCCTCATTGGTAGAGTAACAGATCAGAAGTAAAACAGATATACAATAGTGGAAATAGTAATAATACCATACAATAGTAAATAGAAACAGACTAAAAGTAAGAACAACTAGAGCACTTATATAAATGATGCATGATACATATGTCAAGGAAAACAACCAAACATGTCACAATGCTGAAATAAAATACTGAACCAATGTACAAGAAAAAAATTTAAACAAATCCTCAACATTTCAAGCCATAGCTTGGTCCCATGCTCTCCATCTCCAAAGAAGTCAAGTACATGAAGTAAAAGGGCACTTGCCCTTATATATACCTAAAACAATATAATATTTTTGGGCCCAAAAGCATGGCCCAAACAGGGTGTGAGACTAAATCCCAGTAGGCATCCACCACAAGATCTGTTCCTAACAGTATGTGAATATATGGTAGGTAATAAGTAAAGGAAGCAGTAAAAGAGAAAGTACTCAAAAGTAAACAATTCCACAGTTTCAAATCATTCAGTTCCACATAGAAAGTAAAAAGATAATCACAAACAGGAAACCCTATGGGTTGTACTCACAACCTAATCCCCTATGATCCTAACTAGAAAACACATGCAACCCTATAGGAATTACACACAGTCTAACCCCTTTGGTTATGTTGGGACCACTTTGTGTATGAAGATTGTATTTTTTGTCAACAGTTGTCAATGCTGGTCAAAATGAAGAAGGAGATGAAGAAGGAATCCAAAGCTAATGGAGATCGAATGAAGTGATGATGCATGGAGAATTGTTATGTGATCATAGCATTGAATGTCATGCTTGGGAAATTCTCCATGAAGAAAATTCAGATGATTTTTGAGATGATCCTAAATTCAAAGAACTTGTGTCAAAGGTGACACTTTGTTTACAACAATGATGAATGCAGAAGTATCATCCATTTGAGGATGATTGGATTATAATAGAGAAGTATCATCCATATAAGGATGATTGAAGAAGAATGAGGATTTGAAGAATACAATGAAATTCTTCATGATAGAAATCCAAGAAATAAATTACTTTATGAATAAAATCATATGATTTGCATGAAGTGTAGAATGATGGTTGAAGAAGAAGAGAAAATGTGGAAGGGCTTGGCTTTCTGAGGTAGCCATGTATTTTGCATTAAATCCAAACTAGAAGATGCTCTGCTGATATGTATTTCTCAAATATCATAAGTCAGGAGAACTTGTGATGAATCCTTATGATGGAAAGGGGGAGAACTGATGATGCCAGTCATATACAGTTTTGATTGGAAGGAATGATGCTGCTGGAAGATGGGATGTTTTAGTACTTCTCATTGCAATTCTGATTAAGCTAGATCTGGTCTATCAAAGGATACATATCACGATAGTGGAATTCATTATAAAAGTAGAATAATGGTTATGGGAAGTAGTGAAGAGAGAAAATTACAGAGTAATGGACAATCTGGGGGCGGCAGAAAAGCACAGTATAAGGCGGCACCATTTTCCAGTGTTTTCCAAATTTTAGGGCCTGAAAATCGGGAGATGAAGATGTGTTTTTGGAAATATATGGAGTGTGAAAGATTGAATATGGTTTAGATTTTTGAATTAAAGGAATGATTCAAGGTCATAACATCGAAAAATGTCAAAGGAATGGAGTGCACAGAAATTTAGGGAAGTTGCGCGCAAAAAGAAAGTGGTGAGCGCAATATTTGCGGGAGGCGCGAAATATGAGCGGGATGCACGAAATATCTGTGGGTTGTGAGAAAAATAAATTTTTGTGCATAATATCAACGGTATTTGAGAAAAATGAAGGTTGCGCGAAATATTGGCATTGTACGTGAAATAGAGGAATGAAGTTTTCATGCAAAAGGTGTTTCGAGATCAGAAGCTCGAAAACTGGAAAAGGCATAAAATGTGTGAAAGATTGGAGCAGTGCGTGAAATATGATGTCGCGGGAAAGATTGGGTTTGCGCGCAATATGGAATGCGGTGTGGAATTTTGTGTGCAATTGGTAAATTGGGATTAGGAAGTCGAAAAATGAAAAAGGTAAGAGGTGCGTAAAAAATCGGAGATGTTTGCGCAAGGTGCGCAGAACATTAGACTTGTGCGCATGGAAATTGGTTTTGCGCAAAATTTTGTTTTGACGTTTTATGCGCAAGAGTGTATTCATGCTTAGAATGATGAAAAATGGCAAAGTTCTGAGGTGCGCGAAAAATCCCGAAAGGTGCACATAATCTGAAGAAGTGAGAAACAATTTTACGCGCAGGAAGGGGTTTTACGCGCAAGGTCAAAAATGCCTATAAATATGAGGTGGACCCTTCTCATTTGTTGAGAGTCGACACATAGAAAAATCTCGAGCAATGATAAAGGGAAAAATTGAAGTATAGAGTATTGCATGAAAAGAAGAAGTGCAGCACGAAAAAGAAGTGCTGCGCCAAAAAGGGGAGTTCTGCGTGAAAAAGAAGAGTCGCGTGAAAAGGGTTTTTCGCGCGAAAAGGTGTTTTTACGCCAAGGCTTGAATTTTACGCACAATAAACTTATAAGGTTGTGTTAAAAATTTGAGGGTACCGCATGCCTTTGATAGGTGCATATCCCTCTAGAAGAGACTTCGCGAACAAGGAAGTACCGTGAAACATTCAGTATCACGAAGAGAAGTAGAACCGCAGTCACAGAACTGGTGTTTAACACTCTTGTTGTGCTTTGTGAAGTGAAGAAGAACTAGTTGTGAAATTGAATTCATATCTGCACAAAGGAAGAAGTTAGTATACTGATACACTCCTGTTTTTGTATTGAAAATTGAAGAAAGAGATTAATACACTGCAATTATACCGTGTCAAAGAGAAAGAAGAGAAGAAGAAGAAGAACAGAGTATGCCCAACTGAAGGATGACAATTATTCAGGGTAGTTTTATTCAGATTATCCCAAGTGAACTGATCTTCATTCCTTGAATAATCACATAGGTATATGTGATTCTTTCTAAGAAAGTTGAAGAAGTGTTAGTGCATTCTGTTATTGCACTAAAGAAGAAGAAGAAGTCCTAGTGCAGTCAGTTTTTCACTAGTAAAGAAGAAAATAAGAAGACAAGAAGAATTGCTTGCCTACTGCTTTGCAAGTAATAAACTGAAGAGCACTGAAGAAGATAAAGAGCATAACCTACCTTTTCATGAAGGAAGAAGACTATCTCCATAGGTAGTATAAAGAACCAGCTAGACGCTGCCAGTTGGACTAGGCCACCACCAGTTCAGGGAAGAGGATGTTGGATCGAATATGTAGATGTATTTGTATATTAGATGGAACAATACAAGAGGGGGGGGGGGGGTGAATTGTAGGCTTAAAAACTTTGTATTTAAACACTTAAGAGATTAGTTTAAAAGGTCTTAAACTAATAAAAATACAAACACCCACAACTGTATTGAATATAAAAGGTATGATGTAATGTAATACTAATGAAATGTAAAACTATTGTATTCGAGATGAACACAATAATCAGAGTTATATAAAGGTGAATGATTCTACCTTAATGTGTATAGAATCAATCAATACAATATGTAATAGAAAGATTGTAATCGAAACAATTACAATTGAGTACGTCAATTACAATTGAATATGTAAAGAAGAAAGGAAACAATACAAATTCCTTTCTAATACAAGTAGTAGCGGAAAAGTAAAAGTATTAAAATTCTTTTGACCCAAAGAGAAGGGTTATCCTTTCATCTAGGATAAAAGGTCTGTCTCACCAACACATTGGTAAGCCCTTGATACGATGATCAGACTGTCTGTCTGCCTATCCTCGGCAGCCCTCGATACGATGATCAGAACGTCTGTCTGCCTATCCCTGGCAGCCCTCGATATGATGATCAGAACGTCTGTCTGCATGTCCCCGGTAGCCCTCAATTTTGTAGGTAATCGAAACCTCTGTCTTTCAATCACTTGAAATCCCTCGATATGATGATCAGATGCACAAAGCAGATGACTGAAGTCACAATGTCTCTCTCTAGAACTTGATAGAAGTAGAGTATCGCAGTTGTTCCAAAAGTCTCTCGTTCTTCTTCAAATGACCTCTTATTTATTGGCCTCGGGTTCCAACAGTCATGTTGCCTCCAACAGTCATATTTCTCCGAAAAACTCGGAGGGACTTGGAAACCTGGAATCATAACTGTCATATTGAAATAGAAATCATGACATAGTTTTGATTAGTTTGTAACTAACTCAACGACATCGTTTTGGTTAAAAAAAGATATATGAATATGATAAACAATAGTACGATTAATATGAAACAGGTGTTTTTGACTAAGTACCAAAACAAGTAATGAAAGTATAAATAACAGAGTCAGTACAATACATTTGACTGATTCAGTACGATACGATTGACAGAATCAGTATGATATGTTTGACAGAGTCAGTACGATATGATTGAAAGATTCAGTACGATACGATTGACAGAGTCAGTACGATACGATTGACAAGGTCAGTACGATACAAGTGACAAGGTCAGTACCATACGATTGACAAGGTCAGTACGATACGATTGACAAGGTCAGTGCGATGCGATTGACATGGTTAGTACGATACAATTGACAAGGTCAGTACGATACGATTAAAAAGACATTTTTGATTTCCAAAAAAAAATATAAAAGTCAAAAGAGAACTTCTGACTTAACAGAGGATTGTTTCCCACCCTCCTTCAAAGTGTAGGGACTCACACTAGCTAGAGAATTTTTTTCCTAGACACTCCATTGTAAAATAATATCACATTATAGTGGAGAATCCATGAACTGGTCATACCCATGCATGACAAGGACGTATCCGCTCTTATTGAGTGGTGAACCTTGTAAAAATATCGTGTGCATATTTTTTCTGCTTTCTATTATTGCATGCGACAGGGAAAAGAGAATAAGAGAATCAAGATCCTAACAGGTCAAGATGTACCGGGATAAAAGTTGGAATTGGTTTAAAAGTCCCCAACACTGATTCACCCCCTCTCAGTGTTAGGTATATCCCAAACTGGTCCTCTCAGGTTCAACTTTTGTATAGACTCTCTAAGGAAGCACTCACTGTCAATTCATCCTATAGTATCATTTCAGTAAATAAAGGTAATATGAGGAAGAACTTCTGTCACATTCCCCCTATGGCCCACATCGAAGAACTACAGACACTCTGAGGAAGCACTTATGACAATTCCCCTTATGGTCTCACATCGTAATAGTAAAACAGACACTCTATAGAATCCCTTACGTCCATTCACCCTATGGTCTACTATACCTGGTTCTCACGGACCTGTGTAAGTCAAGAAAGTATAGGAATGTGTATTGGCCAAATTAAACTTCAAGAACTACTTGGATAGTAGTCTAAAACATATTAGCATGTCAGATAAAATAATCACTCCATCCTACAATACTTGGAATGGGAAAAACAACAAGGTAGCCTAACAAGCTAAGCAGGACCAAACAGTCAAAACAAGGCATGCATGAGAAAACACATCCAAATCATTGCAATTAACCCTATTTACATTCAATAAACATCTACTCAAGCATTCAAGCATATAAGGAAATTAACAGAGCTAAAACAGTATACACGCAATACCCCGTTCAAGGGTATTGGACAATTTTTCACATATAACTCAAAGAATTTCTACAGAAAGGCACAAACCACCTATCTAGGTGTTGTATGATTGTTATACATGAATATAAACCATTGAAACACCCAAGAACACTATAGATCTATAAAAATGTCTATAAATTTCAACCATATATAACTTTAGAACGAGGAGAAATCAGGAAACAAAGATCTAGATGAAGGAAGATCTTACCATGGTGATCCCAATGCAATTGACGATTGTCGAATCGGAGAATAGATGCTCGATCGGGGGCTCAGAGATGGATTGTAGCTATGCGGATGCTCTCAGATGAACCAGACCTAGAATCAGGTGTTTCTATCTGTCAGATGTGACCTCAGTGCATTTAATGAAAAAATCAAAGTACATGACATGTAATTTAGAAGTACACGACGTGTACTTGCCTTTATCAGCCCCCACATTAGGCGGTCTCCAAATCAACACACATGGCTGTGTGAATGGCCATTACATGGCGAGCACCCAACTACCTGTGGTAACCAACTACACGACGTGTACTCATAAAGTACATGATGTGTACTTAAGAAATTTCATGAAACTCATCTTTTCATCAAAAACACCAAAAAAGGAAAACATACCTAAAAAAAGATATGGGTTCTTACAATATATTATGATTTCACATATTTTAAAGTTATCCACAATATAATTTTTTTATAACCAACTATGATATACAATATCACAAAGACCAACACAATATATAATTTATTTCATATTATATGCTAGACATTACAATATAAATATAATAAAAAAATCTTCTTTTTTCAAACATGATTTTGTGGATCAAGAAGCATGGGGAAACTTTGATACCATGAAATAATTTCTATGGATAAAAAAACACCTTTTCAATTTAGTGAATCTAAAAATAAAACCTCATTCAGAAGATTAACAAGCTATATAAAACTTTATAAACAAAATGAAGAATGTGTATTGTACATTAAATATGGTTATTATATATTCCTTTGACCAGTTCTTGATAAATATGTGTAATAATATCCAATGTAATATTTAAACCATTTTTTATCCATGGGATACTCTAAATCATCTAACGGCTCAAGAAGGACCCTCCTTACAACCACAATATGTTAATACTTAGGGTGGAAAACGATAGAAGAGGAGATAGATTTAGGGATAATCAACATAATCTTGGAAACAGATAACATAACGAAACTCTCACATCTCCATACCTAGGCCATCTTATATAAACCTAAAGGGGTCTCACTAAGCATGTATGAAATTATTTATATGTTATATGATAAATGAGTAAATATCAATTATCACAAAACTTGCAACATTTTAGCCATCCATAAATTATCCTGAATATTTCATCATATGAAACGTTTATTAATGATTTATAATATGGAAGTGATTTAAAAATTAATTTTTAATGTTTAAATTACCATATAAATAATACAATATTATTAACTAATATAATAATTATAATGATTTTTCTATTCCATACATTGTGACATAACTAAAGGCAATGGCCTAATATCTTTATATAACATCATATGATATCCCCAAATAAGGAATATGATATTAATTTGTTCTTATTATTCTATACAATATGATATATGTATATAAACACATATGTTATGTCCTAAACACATCCAATTCATTTATGGATTTATGTAATATCTTCATCAAAATTAATGTTGTCATGGTTTATCGGTATGGTGAAATTGGATATATAATCAATATATGAATCCATAGTGTTTTTAAAATGATTATAGAATATTCAAAACAATGAAAGACTTACTCAATCAGATAAATTATAATATTTGATAAACTGAATATTATATATCAAATATAACTATTTAAATTCACAGAAGAAAGAATATGAAATTGATTTATATTATTACATGTTCTGTATAAATGAATGGATTTTCATTAATCATCATATTTATATAGATTTTTTAATTACATAAACGTTCTTAAATAGTTTCTAAAATCATAAGAATATTTGATCATAAAAAATTAAGGTCCTTTTATTTTGAAATTAATCATCTAAATGATGAAATCTTAATTTTATGAATGATTTTACACATTCATGAAAACACCCAAAAAAACTATATCACTTGATTTCAGGAGTGATGTATTTAATATACAATGGGATAATAATGAAAATCTTTTTCTACATAGTATTATATATAAAATCAAATTTTATTTATCACTAAAATATAGACACAAACATGTGCATATATAATTTGAAAATAATGTGTGGTCATATTTTAATAACTATTTTTCAAGGAAATGCTATTTCACAATCATTTTGATTTAAAGGGAATAAATGATTACATATTCATAAATTTAAAACATAAATTGGTTTTTTATATTGATCTATATAATTTAGGATCTCAAACTAGATATTTAATGACATATCATAGAATAACCAAATCATGTTTTTTATAAAAAAAAATTCTAAGAATTCTTTATGTCCTTTTGTGTATATTTAAATTTATGAGAAAAGTTGAGTATGTGTATGATTGAGATAAATTATTTATCAAATTATTGAAATTTTAGGATTAACTATGAATATTCATATTTACACAACTTTGTATGAGCATAATGTATTTTTTTATAGAGTAATTGATTGGTGGGTATATCAAAGATGATTAGAAAAAAAATATTTCACCCAAAAAAATTACCCATGATATTGAAAGAATAGTTAAATAACCATTTTATTCATATATTCACTATAAAATACAAATTTTGAGAATATATCTTATTAAATTGAGATTTTAAAAGTATAAATTTATTGATTATTTTATCAAGGGTAGTTGGTAACACTTCAATATAATAAATCCACTTTTATTTGGTGGATTTTAAAAGTTTTTTTATATTTTTTTGGAATATAATAAATTTAATTTTAATTGAATTTTGAATATATAGGATAGGGTAGTGATTTTAGGTAGGAAAATGAGATGATAATTATTTAAAGTCAGTAAAGGACACCATTGGGTATCTGGTATAATTTTTTGCGTACCCATTGGTAGAGGTACAAGGGAAGGGGATTTATTTAACAGACCACAAGATGATTATTGGTAAGAACTGGGTGAAAAGTTTCTACTAAATGGAAAGTGGTTACATATAGGGTACCCAACACCTTGCTAAACCTCATTTTTTATAAATGTAATTTATATATTTTCATTGTCATGAGATTTTGGAATTTATATTGATTTTCCTTTCTAGATGGTATTAACTTAGGATTTTCTCACCCAATTATCCTACATTTTCTTCCAAACATCTATTTAGAATTTTTAATTTTTTTAATTTATCAATCATTAATTTATTGTATTATAATGAAGATTTTAAGTGTAAGGCCTCATTTCCATACATGCATGAGAAATGTTTGAGTGAAATTTGAATTTTCAAATTAGTGGATGGGTCTACTTTAGAATCGACAATAAAGACACATTTTAATAGGTTTTTAGGTATCAATTTCCCAATTTCAGACAATGTTTAGTCATCCAAAAGTGTCCTAGGGGATTAGGAGGTCCTTGGATGGTTTTTTCAACCTATACTGTAGTAACCCACTGACAAGCCGATGTCCAACACTAGCTGGATGGTTGTATGTTTGTGGTGGAAAATTATACCCCCAAATATTATGATGGGTAAACCTACTCTCCTCTCGATAATTGTTTTTCACATGAAAAGGGGTATAAACCCCCTTTCCCACCTTCAACCCCATTTTATAAGGGTATTTTGGGGTATTTTTGCAGTGATTGAAGGTAGGTTTATTCCTTTGGTTGTCTCCATTTTCCCCAAAATTTCCCTATTTCAAAATTTTAATTTTAGTTATTTATTTATTTTTATTTTTTGTTGGGGATATAACTTGGAATATGGATGGGGATGTGAGACTGACATTTGGGATGTATTTGAAGGTAGTTTTGGTGTGACTTGGTAACATGGTGAGTTAATCAACATTATAATGATATAGAATTTAATTTATTAATTAATTATAAATTTTATAATGAAATAATAATTATTTTTTTAATTGAGTTAGGATATAGGGTTACTGATATGAACTTAATTGATTATAGGTGACTCAAGGTGAGCTTGGATGGGCCTTGGTAGGTTCTGTCATCCCTCACATGTAAGTGCGGAAGATCTAATTGATGTATGTGGTCTATGTAATTTCCCTAATAAATTTATTCTTGGTTTATGATGCATGGGGTTTTTGTTCATGACACATATGGATTTTATGTGTTTAATTTAAATGTGATTCCTCACATAATATGAAAAAAGTGAAAAAGTCAGGATAAACATTGGTACTGGTAGGTTTTCCTTAACTAATGATGGAAGAAGACTTGACTTGACGTGCGCTTAGCCTTGGGGAGTAGACTATAGACTATGTATGAAGAGTTGGGTGAGCAAACCGACCTAGTGTGTCATTGACAAGAGAGATGGAATATGGGCCATCTTTATTATAATTACTTATAAGGAAAACCATATGTTGAAGACAAGATCATGTTACCCTTTTGATGATTCCATGTGACGTTACATCCTTAGAGTTTCAAGTTTTTTCCTGAGACATTTGATGAGACCTAAAAAAAACTTATTAGGGTGAAACTCTTATGTTATGACCTAGAGGACCTTAATGGGTTACCTATTGTCTAACAAACCAAATGTGGGTGTTGGGTAGTGATTATTACGATTGTCACTGTAGAACCCGAAATAACATGTGTGTCCGACGAGGATATGATGGCGGTGATGGGCGTGGGTGCTTGCCCAATCCTAGTTTTTTATTTATTTGTGTGTATGATTGATGAAAAATTATTTCCTTGGAATCTAGGGAATTATCCATTGGGCCTGACATTGATGTGATTTCCAGGGATTTCGTAGAATCACATGTTGATATAAAGAAGACCATGGGATGCCCGATGTTTTGTCATCCTATCTCACAGATTATTTGGGAGTATATTCTTAGTTTGGATAACATCCAAATATTTTTTTGGTGGAGGAGTGGATAATTAAAGGTGATACCTATGATCTAATATCAAATTTACGTGACTACACACATACAAGAATGCCTGAGATGGTACCATTGTGAATGTCTGGGTGTTGGTATTCGAATCAAGATACTTGTAGATTATTGTAAATTACTTTGATTCTCAATATTTCAATGGAAATATAAGACATAGAGTGGGTTTATAACCTCAAACATGAATATTGTACATTCCAAGGGAGATTTTTTTATCGCCTCGATTGATGACTACGATACCCCCTATTATTAGTTGGATTCATTGTTGATGATTTCTCTAAGGAGCTAAAAGACATTGGATGTTAAGAATATTGAATTTGGGGTCTAGAGAGGGTATTAAATTTGATTTCCTAGGTCTCTATGGAATAATTCAAACCTGAATGTAAAGTATTTCCTAGGTATTCCACCACCAAATAATTCTATGTTGGTCTAAGATTGATATTTCTTAGGTATTAGTGTGGTGTTCATACTAAAGTCTTAGGGATGAGGGATGTCTTGTGATGCCCTAGGTCCCATCACTCATCAGTGGTGGTGCGATCATGGTATCCCTAGAGTGTGTATAATGGTTCACCTATGGTGATTCTCATGCTCAAAGACACTCTGGAATTGGTTGAAGTAGGTATGGTCGATCGAGATTGTGGACCTAAGGATCAATGATGGATTAGGAATATCTTGGGTTATGTGTATTCCCATAGATAGTGGTGATAATATGGAGGTGTTGTTATCGTGAAATTATTTGAAATACACCATCATTTGACTGAAGCATGTATTGAGGTGGTGTATTTTTTATTTGACTGAGTTCTTTAGTTTACTTATTTATATCAGTTGATCATGTCACATCCACACATCACAATATATTTCTATTAGTACATGACTGCATTGGCGGTTCCTTATTGAGTTTTTTATTCACACCCTTATTAGGATTCCATTGTATATGGGTACATGAGAAACTATTATACAATTATTGTTGGCACTTTTTGGGCTGAGGCCTAGGATAACATGGTCGAACAAGATATATTTGTTGATTTCATGTGGTTTAGATGAGATGAGGCTCAATTTAGTCATGGGGCTCACATATTTTATTTCTTTGTAATGGTATTTACATATGACTGACTTAGCGGTAGGTCATTTTCTATATGTATATCCTAGTTTATTGATCCATTATTGCATTTAATTTATCATTAGTCTTGTTTATATCTGTTGATTCATATTTCTATTTATTTTATTAAAAGACATCATTTTATTTATTATACTATCTAACACTTTGATACATGGGGTATAACCTATCCATGGTATCTCCACAGAACCTCACTGCTAGTCAGTAGCCTTTGTAGTTTGGGGTGGGGCACTTAAGGTAATGTGGAGAACATGTCCAGTTAATGTTCATAGAGTGAACCAGACTGAGGTATTACAAAGTGGTGTTAGAGGGGGTTTTCTTACTATTTTAGAGTTTTTAGACTTGAGTTTTAGTAATGTGTTAGATCTTATGAAGGAACCTAGACTAGTGCATCATGAAATCCTTTTTTGGTGGAAGTATAAGTTATTATGGGTATGAGATTGATGTTATTGGGTTGCATTGTTAAGTTTGTTTTGATTTTAAACTTGAGATATGTATATAGAAGTTTTATATTTATTATTTAGGGTTTATGGAATTTGGATCTTGGCCAATTAGAAAAATAATAGGTGTGGATTTTGGATCTTGACCTGAAGTGAAATGTGGTGTCTCGTACATTATGCGAGACATGTGGGGTTCACATATACAAGCCTAATAGTGTGATTGTTTCACTATCGACTGGGGATTTTCAATTTAAAGTGTCAGAAATTGACTGTATATATATTTTACATATAAGTAATTGGTTTCATTTTACTTACTTAGACCTTCTTGTATGCACGTGTTTTATTCTATTGGAAGGTCTTATTGATCCTATAGTGAGATAATCGATGAAAATGATGATGACATGACCCCTCTGGTAGGGCGCGAATGAAGAACATGAGGGTTTATTAAAGATAATACATATCTTGAAGACAAAACCCTTGGTTAATGTTTGTGTGTGTTTAGTTATTTAAAGTTTTTGTAATAAACTATATGGGTTTTTACCTATATCATGGAATGTAGTTCTATATAGTTTAATATTGTGGTTACAGTCCCTCATTATAGATCATCAAAAGTTGATGTAGGTTGAGTGAGTTTTCCTGTGTGATGTGACCAGATTATTGGTAATTTAATGTTATAGAAACAACCTAGATGGGGTTTTCCCATATATCATGGAATGAAATTCTATCTAACAGAAACTCATGACTATGGTTCTTTGAAAATGATCAATCAAGATTCTTCCACATGGGATTATCTTGAGTTTGGGATTCTCAAGTGGCAATTCCTGTATAGGTATTTTCTAGGATAATTCAGACCTTGGTAGCCTATTGAGACTTCATTTGATTCCATTTTGTTGTGAGAACCTTGAGATAGAATTATCATGTGATATGCCATGTAAACTTGGGAAAGAACCATGTGAAAGTTCCCATGATATTGACCATTGGCGAGACCTTGGTTTGAGCTATGTGGGTGAAATAAGAGACCATGGATTATTAATCAGTGATTAGTGGGTTGGATATGGGTTTTACTTGATGGTAACACTTAATATGGGTTAGAACTAGTGTAG
Source organism: Viscum album (assembly GCA_963277665.1). NCBI lineage: Eukaryota > Viridiplantae > Streptophyta > Magnoliopsida > Santalales > Viscaceae > Viscum > Viscum album. The sequence goes on along the minus strand of OY728163.1, from coordinate 2,107,168,818 downwards.
TGGTTCCTTTGAGGTGAAAATCACAAGTAAGTACTTGTGTTGAGTTTGAGGCACGATAGTGATAATAGATATATGAGGTAGGTGCGGTGATGGCTTAAATTTATTATAAATGGAATCTTAGTAACTAGTGATTTTGGACATTCTACTAATCATGGTTGGAGTGTTTCTAGGAGTTCATGTTTTTGAATGATGCTAATGGATGAGCGGTCATGTGAAGGAACTTGGAACAAGTGAAGTAATCAATTTTTAGGATGAGTTCCAAGAGTGATCAAGTAATGAAGATTAAAAATACTATGGATATTGTTCATCTATACTTTATGATGTATAGTTAAAAAAGATCACGAGTCAAGTGATGGATTGGGTGGTATCACAGTGGACACCCATTACATTTGGATGAGATTGAGGTAGAACATGATGGATACAATTGTCACTATTAAAAATTTGGATCATTGAGCGGCCATGAAAAGAATATGGATTGATGGAGAGATTTAAAAGGTTCTTATATTCATTATTTATTGTATATTTAGATAAAATAAATGAATTTTCATTGGGTTTTGGGATGTTTTTAAAAATGGATAAGGTGAAATGGAATTGTTGACCTGGGCGATGGTCTATGAGACATATTTCTAGGGTGATGTGGTGTCATGGGTTAGTATTAGATGATAATGGATCGATATGAGAGACATGTGTAGCATTATATATGAAACTAATGAGGTGGTTATCAAGGATGGGTTTAAGGTAGTCCATATAGTGGGGAATACACCATTGGCCATTTTAGGGTAGTAACCCTCATTATGAGATTAAATCTTCAAATTTTCAAGAACTAATTTTCCATGGGATGTGAATGGAAATGAATTAAATATCAGTTTCGTTATTGGGAATGAATTGTTTTGGCCAAATACAACCATGATGTTAAATGACTTATGGGGTGTGGGGCATGATGATTGAGAATTTGACCTAGTGGCATAATAGAAGGGACAATCCTATGGTGGGGAGTGTGATGTGAGTCATGGGTGAAATAACCCCCATGTGGGTAGGGTCATGGTTTCAGGATGAGAATGATTGTTTGATAATCATTTTTTGATTTTCGAGGCTGGTGAGTTAAGAGACTAAATTCAACCGGATTCCTAGGATAATTCCATAGGTAAATTAGGTCATGGTATTATATGGGGGATAAGTATTGGTGTCGGGATTATGGTGGTAATTAGATGATATGAGTGTGATTCGGATCAAGAAACTCATTGATGATTGAATTTGGGGAATGATAGTGGAATTGGTTAATTGAGGGTTCAACTGTGGAATCACACAAGAAGTTATGATGAGTTTTTGATGGATGTGTTGATACATTCCTGGGGTGGACCTATAATTTAAAGAACCATGATCAGATGAAGGGGAATTATTTTAGTAGATGAGACTGAGAATTTTTTATAAGATTTGGGTAGGAGAGGACTGATTGGTGTTCTATGTAATTTTGGATACAGTGAATTAGGAACTATGTTTAATGCATCATTTGTTATATTAAGGTTATGTTTTGGGTTTTAAGTAGGTATTTTTTAGGGAAAACCGACATGCTCACATTATGATTGGATAGGGGAGGCTTGTTAGTTTGTTTTATAATTTTATAATGAATTGAGGTACCAACATTGGATTGATGGCTTCTTGTATATTTAAGCTTGGAAAGATAGAGACCATGCTAGGATCATTGGAAAAACTCAATTATGGAGTTGCAATGGGAAATTTCAATCGAAGAGGGTTCAAATATTTTTAATTGGACGGTATAAGATGTGGTTTACGGTGGGTTTAATATTAGTATGGATGACCTTATTATGTGATGTCGTGGTCATGTATTGAGATGGAATGTTTAGGGCAAACACTATCTTAGTGTTTTTGTGATGGTTATGAAAACTATATCATGTATTATTGACTTAGGTTTCATAGTTTAGAGGTTGGAACTTAAAAGAACATTTAGAGACTTAGAAAGGGAAAACGGCCATTTGACCATGGTTCGGTGACTAGAACATGTTGGGAAATGTGATTGAGTTATAATTGGGTCATATCAGGTATAAGAAGTGTTATGGTTGGGAGTTTGTAAGGCATCATGTTCATACGATCAGGAAAAGTTTGAGAGAAATTTGAATTTTAAAATTAGTGTCCAGTTTAGTTTTAGAACTGGTAATTAAAACACCTTTATGGAGATTGTGAGGTATCAATTTCATGTTTTGGGATGAGGTTTATGATTTAGGAAGTGTCTTAAGGGATCAGGAGGGCCCAGGGGGGGGGTGTATGGGGCTATTTCTGTAGCCTAGACTATAGTAAATAAATAACTATATAGTTGTTTTTGGTAGTGGAAGCAAGTGTTTATTGGAGCCACCGTCCAACCAATGGACTCTAATCACACACCAATTGGATCTTTAGGGAGGACAATTATATCCCCTCTTGAATTTATGAGGGTATATCCCTCTCCCCTCACCGTCTTTTCTCTTGAATGATAGGGGGTCTAAACCCCCCTTCCCACCTTTACCCCCTGGTTTGGGAGGATATTTTTTAGAATTTTCATGACGATTTGAGGCATCCCACTTCCTGTAGTTATTATTTGTCTCATAATTTTCATATTTTCTCAATTTTAAATAACATTTCCATTTTATATGAATTTTTTTGGAGATGGGACTCAACATAGAGACATGGATGTGAGATAGACCCTGACAATTTATTTGGAGGTTTTTCTAGTGTGATTCAACAAATGATCTATTACTAAACATTATTTAAAGTCATAATTTATTCAATTTAGTAGTAAAAAATGTTATAATTAATTTATTATTTAGATTTAGCTTCAGTTAGGATCATGGGACACTATGATGAGCTTGGTTGATTATGGAAGATGCTTTATGGTCTTGGATAAGATTTATCAGCTATTTTAGCACTTAGAAATAAGTGGGTAAGCTTCAATTGAGGTAAATTATATGGATAATTTTCTTAGGGAATTTATTATTGGTTTATAATAACAACGATGTGTGGTCACACAACCTAGGGCATTAAAATGTTTAATTAAATTGTCTAATTTAAATTTGATCCCTTTATTAGCATGAAAAAGTTTCCAAGTCCATGATAGACATTGGTGCATGATCGTTTCCCTCATCTGTTAATGTTTGGGAACATGACCTGAAAATGTGATTAACATAGGTGGGTAGAGAATATGCTATATATGATGTGTTGGGTGGGAGAAATTACCTACTGTGACTTAGATGAGTGATATGGTTCATGGTATATCTTTAATATAATTTCCTATCTGGAAACCCCAGGTAGCTAGGGAGGCTATGCTACCCCATTGAAAATTCAATTGGATGTGACGTCCTTAGAGCATCCATTTTTAGCCTGATACCTTTAATGAGAATGAGGACCCTCATGAGGGTGACTCTACTATTTTTTGTGAACCAAGGGACCCCAATGGTTTCCCCGATGACTAACTGATCATGGATGGGTGTTGGGTAGTTATGGTTGTAGGTGTAACTCTAGTACCAAAACCAACATATAAGTATAATGGGGATGTAGTAGAAGTGATGGAAGAAGGTGTTCAGCCAACCCTAGTTGTTTATTTATTTATTTTTATGGTTGGTGATATATGATTTCTTAGTAAGGATGGTAATTGGATGATGGGTTTGATATTAATGTGATTTCCCAGGATGCCTAGAAATCACTAATTTCCAAAGTGATACCTTAAGATACCTTGTGCACCGATATATAGTATCTCAAATTATTTGGGGGTGGATGCCTATATTGGATATAATCTAGAGATATATTTTATTTTTAGACCAGATTCTTAAAGGTGGTACATAATATCCAAAAGCAGAGTTATGTGACAACACTCATACATGAATGCCATAGATTATAGGGATTCCTTTGATACCCTAGTACCATTGTGAATACATATGATTATAGGGATTCAAATGGTGGTATGAGATGTAGGGTGGGGGTATATCCATAAGAATGGATGTCATACATCCCAAGGGTGATTATTGTATCCCCTTGATTGAAGCCTAGGATACCCCCTAGGATCGGGTTGATGCACCATAGATTGTTTGACTGAGGAGACAAGAGATATCAGATTCCCATGATATTGACCATGGGATCTTGGGAGGTTATTCCCTTTGATTTCAAGGGTCTACCAGGAATTAATAACACCTAGACATAGAGGGTTACCTAAGGCTTCCCCTACCTAAGAATTAGATGTTACCCTGAAATAGAGAACATGTAGGTACTACAGTGGGGTTCAACATGAGGATTTGAGGGTGAGGGATGCCTCAGGATGTCCCATGTTCTACTAGTCATTATTGGAGGTGTGAGTATGGTATCCCTAAAGTATGGGAAAAGGATACCTTGATGTGATTCTCATGCCCAAAAGCACTCCATCATTGGTTAAAGCAGGTGTAGTTGATAAGGTTCATGGGCAATAAGATCGATAATGATATTGGTCATGGATTTATTTATGTATATGACCATGGGTGATGATGATACTATATATTCATGGTCATCATTAATTTCTTATATAAACTCTAGTATCAGACTAAATCTATTATTGAGGTGATGTATTTATAATTTTATTGATTTCTAAATTTTACTCATTTATATTAGTTGATCATGTCACATAAAAAAATATATGATGGTTAGTATAGAAACATGTTGGTGGTGTATTACTAAATTTTATACTCACACCCTACTCAATCCACCATTACACATGGGTACGCAAGTAACTCTTATATGTTTGTTGCAGGAATAGGTTGGGATGAGGCCCTAGATAAGATAGATGAGATAGATAGCTTTTAAGATGTCAAGAGATCGAGATGAGATGAGGCTCAGTGTTGTTATGGAGCCCCCATATTTTATTTCTTTTTAATGTTATTCATATATGACCATCCCAATGGATGGTCAACTGTTGTATGTATGTCAAGACTATTAAGACCTTTACTAAATTTTATTTATCACTAGTCTTGTTTATATTTATTTCTTCCACCATCAATTTATTGTATTGAATGATATATAGTTATTTATTTTATTTTTCCTCACTCTGATAAAGGGGGTATAGCCTCCCCATGGGACCTCCTTAGACACTGAATGTTATGCAGTAACCTTTGAAATTTGGAGAGATGTGACTGAGGTTATCAGGTGAACTGGTCTAATTACTGTTCAAATAATGACTTGGTGCAAGGAATTATAGTAAGTAGAAACTTTTCACTACCATTTTAATATAATTCACAAATGATTCATTTTATTTATATTTTAATCCTTATTTATATTTTATTATTGGTTAAATTAATGAAATTTGATGAAAGTGGAGAAATTAATCTTCCAATCCTTGTGTGAATTTTTAACACAACATAAGGTAGGTGGTATCAAAACACTATAAAGTGTTATTAATGAGATAACATAATGTGAAATATTTTATCAATGAAAAAAATCATGTTTGTGAATTTTGATGTAGGATAAAAAATGTCATTATGTTATATCATTGGATTGATATAATGAATGAAAAATGTGATGGTTTGGGTAAAAGATAAAAATAATGTTTTCTAAATTAATTTAATTAATAGGTAAGATTAATTTATTATGTTTAAGATTATTAATATTTGAGTTTTATATGTTGGAATAATACTTATTCAAAAATTTATGGGGAATTTGACCTGGATGTTTGTGGTGAAATTTTATTAAATAATCATTAATAAGTGTTCGAAGCAATATCATTAATTATATATATTATTGGAATATTGAATCATGATTTTTGGTAAAAAATATGTATTCCATGAAATTATATTTTTTAGATTATGAAAAGTGGATAGGACCACATTTATGGGTTTAAAGGGATCTTAACCATCCATAAATCATCAATAAAAATTTTAATCCACAAAAGAATTCACTAAAATTTTACAAAAAAATCCCTAAAATGTGGGAATTATGATCCCTTTTAAGAAACCAAAAAATATGAAATATATCCCACTCCACCACATCATGGATGAGATCCTTGATGAGAGAAGACATATTATCATAGGTTTTAAAAGGATTTTTTTTATTATCCCCCTTTCATTAAATCCATAAATAAATTATTATCTTCAGTGTGAATCTAAGATAATTTTTTTATTGAATTTTTTTATGAATATTTCATTTATAAATATTTTTGACATCATACTATGGGGATTCAATAAAAATTAATCTTCTAACATTTTCTTGGAGTAAAAAATATAATAAGTTATGGTTTCTTAATCAGTTTATTTAATTTGATTCTTTTCTATGATGACACTTTTTACTTACTGGACTTGATCTTCTATGGTCTCACAATGTTTTATTATACCCTAAATTTGATTTGATTGTCCAAAATTATCCTCATGTTTAGGTTATTTTTAGACTATAATCCTTAGATCCCATATATTTCTCTAATGATCTTATTTTCATAGGTTTCGATAAATAGGAATAACCCTTGAACCCTCTAGATTTATTCACCATAGTCACTGAATATTCTATCACATATAATGTTCCATTATTCCCTTTATTCAGTCTCAAATATTATTTATCTTATACATAAATATTATCTTCATATTTAGTTGAGACTACTAAGGGGGTGTCAGTAAGTATTCCATCCTCATAAAAGGTATAAACTTCCACTACATAAGGACCCTCATTCTCTTAGCCTAACACTGAGGTTTCAACTTGATATTTTTCATTTTTATTCCTATACTCCACAAATATACATTCCCAGTTATCTTTTTCTGATTGGTTTTAAATTAGTTCAGAAAAATGATTATAAAGATCCAGATTAGATATAAAAATATGATTTGAGACCAAACATCTCATGAAAGATTCTATTCCTACTATCCTTTTCACAGGGGATGGAAAGTGTATCTCCTTAGTAGATGAAGTAGAACTTGAACAAACTTGAAAAGGTGGAAATGTGTGTTTCTTCTATAATGGATTTCTATAAAACCTGGTATTAATGATATGAAACATATTCACTTAGTTAATTTACTCTAATAATATATATGAGGGTGATTAAATATCCTAGTTGTAATCATCTGTCTTGATATGAGAATCAAATATAGGGACATATGTCTCAATTATTTTCCTTTTATTTCAATTGAGGTCTTAAATATGACTCATTTCTTAAATATAAGTTTGAATAATCACTATAAAACCTAAAAGTAGACTCCGGTGGAATCCTCCCTAATATCCCCTTCTCACTCACCAACTCTGGTACCCCTTCCCCCAAGGTTGAGGAAACATTTCCAACTCGGGGTTTCTCACGTAGAATAGGATAAGAAGATTAAAACATCAATAAAGAAGTAAAATCATCCCATGTTCCATCATGATAGTATCACCCACCTTGTTAGAACTAAATATGGGTGAGTTTAAATTCCATACAAGACCTTAAGAACAAACCTGATTGAGGTGGCAGAAAAAATTATAGGTAGAAAAAAATTGCAATAAGAATCATAAGGAAACTCCTAGTAACAATGAAATTATCCTTAAATATCAATCCATAGGGACTCTAAACATGGCTTAGAAATGTTAATTTTGTTAAAAATTAATAGTTCTATAATATGAGTTAGTGTTTTATACTTACAATAAAAACATTAGAAGTTACCAAGTAAATTAAATAGTATTTTAAAAATCAAAATATTTTAAAACAAATGAAAATAGGAAATGAAACTTAAATTGTTATGGTTGACATGTATTTATTCGTGTGAAAATAATTAGGATATATAAATTGAAAAAAATGAATGTTGTTTATGAGACATATGGATTTAGATTGAGTGAATATGAAGTATTATTCAACCATGAAATAGATCAGTATGTGATATGAATCTAGTATCCCTATGATTTCATGACCCCTTAATCCCTAGGATCTATTAACAATTCTATAAATGGAATTGACCATATGATGATTACGAAAAAATATATCCACTAGTGAAAGATTAATGAGGGTCTAGGACTATAAGATATCAAATGAGTAGATTAGTAACTTTTCAATTTCATTTTGAATTAAGAGAATTTAGGGAATACTGAAATAATTGGAAAATATGGTAAAGATTCAGAATAAATAATGGGGGTGAACTCCCAAGGATGATCCAAGGTTATACTAGTGGAGAACCCCCTAGTGGTGGAGGAACTAAAGAATCATCCACCACTACTATACCCTGAAACCTAAGATATCATGTTTGAGATAATTCACCTCAATACTAAAGGCAAATGAATTTGTCTACAATAATGATATTTTTGGTAAAAATTAATGGAAATTAAAATTGGTAAATGGGAATTATTTGATTTTTTATTTATAAATTTGTTCTCCAATTAAAAAGTGATGATATACTTATTATATAAGTATTGCAAGGTGATACATTTATTGATTTAGAAATAGGTATTAGTATAGAATTAATGTGGAGATAATATAATTTATGTGGTATATTCAATATATTTTTATAGAATATGTAGATTATCATTTTATGGAATATATTGAGTTAGTAAATGACATAACCACGAGGTTTTTTATGGTGATATATATATATATATGTATTTTTTATCGTATGTTTAGATTATCCATGGGGTTTTACATGTCATGAATTCAGTAAAATGGGATTATTTCATATGTTTGGTAGTGTTACAACTTGATCCATGTGTTTGGTTATAATTTATTATGATATACATTATTAGATTATTTCAATATTGGATGAATAAGTTAACCTCTTATATAAGGTATATTTTTAATTATTTTATATTGTTTTTATGAGATGATTTCTTGTATAAAATTCATAACATGTATAACACTATACAAATATGGGTATATTAGGAACTAAGAGATGTCTTGGGTCTTTGGTGGTATTATACTAAGATATTATTCTCAAAAAATGTATGTTTACATCTCATGAACATGAAATGATACTCATTTTCATACAACTATGGGCATAAACTATTTAAAGTTGGGATTTGGAGTTCATGGTCATTGTGGTGATACCGTATATTATTGGAGGTGTGGATGAGATTTTTTATCCTTTATTTTATATATTTATTATATTAATTTATATTTGTTCTGATGTGTCTATTTATTTCAGGAGACATCATGAAAAGAGAGACATTGTTGGAAACTAATTTAATAATTTATTAATGTTGTAATAATTTGTTAGACCCTAGATGATATTTTTTATCCACCAATGATTTGGGAGTTCAATAATACTCTGAATGTATTTACCTTGAGATTTTGAATATTTTATTACAATAGTATAGAATACATATATCACAGTATTCATGATCTAACAATTCAATAGTATCAGTAAACTAGATACATACATGATCAATACATTATATTGGAAATTCAATATACATTATGACAATAAATAAAACTTTATTATATATCATTTATTACCCTTAAGTCAAATATTTTAATATTTAAGGTTTCCTGGGGAAATATTTAAATAAATTATAGGGTTGATCTTAGATTCCCAGTAAGAGTAGAAAACAACATAAGATCTCATGAAGTAGACAAGGCATGCATGATATAATAGGAACAAATGAAAAACATAATTCCATATATCTAATAACATGGGCATAATATATCTATATATAATATAAAAATGTAAATAAATAATCAAATGGATAATAATAACTAATCTCAAAGTGACAGAATTCCTAATGTCGGACATTATAACTATACCATCAATGCCTTGGCAAAGAAATCATACATAAATGGGTAGACATAAACCAAATACTCATGCTATTTTGTCTCATGAGACCCATCGATGCATTGAGGGTATATATAATTCTAAGACCCACATATTTTTTAGAATGAAAGGAACGTGTAATCATTGGAACATTGAACTTGAGTTCACCAGAAGTTCACACATCGAAAGTTATCTACAAAAGAATCTTCCCAAACCATAGTGTACCAGAACTATGATGACTACTACACCCTATTCACAACTCTAAGTTTCACTTATAACATACATTATTTTTATAAAATCACACACAAAATTCAAGATAAAAATAAACAAAAGGAATATATAGTGAATATAGAATGATTATGTGATTCGGACTTTCATCCTTCATCCTTAAGAAAGCATTAACAAAGTTTATTACTCAGAGTGAAAAAGGATTATAGTTATTCAATTAGTAATTAAGGATATCTAGATATTTCAATTACTAATTCTACTACAATTAAATATAATTGGTATGACTTATATATTTATATAAGGGGTTAGCTAGCTGATTAGGTTTCCACACAATTCAAAGTTTGTGGAAACCGTACCCTAGATCTAGAAACCATCTTATATAGTTTCCACCTCCTCAACCTCTATATCTATTAAACCACTATTGGACTTAACCATGACCTCATCATATGTTGTGGCCTTATAATTAGATTGCATCACCCACAAGAGTTTCCTACATCCAATTTCTGAAATAGAAAGGCCGACACATCTTCAAGAATTTCTTCTTCATGTGAATTTAATCAAAACATGAAGAATGATTCATTTCCAAAAAATCTCCGTCTTGAAGAATATTTCAAGACACCATCTAAGAAACCTTTAACACTTGAGAAATATAGAGAATACACCATTTTAAAACATTCATATAGTATTCTCCATCACGGTCAATTCACCCAAGTCTAATTAAGGCACAATGTTTCCTTATAAATTCAATACCTTTGGGAACATATAAGTTAATGTTTTCTTCCCAAATCTCTTCCACAACTCTAAAATTTTATCTTCTAGAATATTTTAAATTAAAATTAATTTCAGGTCAATGTTACTCATTCTTAAATAAAGAAATAGATTTTGGTCTAATTGAATTGAACATTGAAAATCATTGAATAACAATCCTCCTTATAGTATCCTTTTGATATCCTTCTGTAATTGAATAAAAAAAACTAAATACTTTTTGGTTTCTATAGCTTATATGTATTATAATTCTTTCATGGATAATGTAACCATAGGTTTCATTTGAAACATCAAACTAACCATCACTGTTCAAATGGTAAACACAATCTCTATCGTGATATTCTAAGTATCTGAATCCCTATAAAAATTTACATCCATGAATACGTCCAACATAATACCTTCTGTAAAATAGAGTGTTTTATATTCTAAACCTTTTAGGAACCAGATGATAAACTAATCCACTTTATAATGTTCCCTTTCATGGTTTGAAATAAAATTACTTATAAATTCCATTAAAAATGAAATGTTTGGTTGTGTATAAATCATTACATGAATAAAAATTCCAATATATACTACAATTGATAATTTCACCATGTATTGATTGTCATATGATATTTTTGATACCTATTCCATAGATACTATAATGTGTTTAATAATATGGTTTGAGATATGATTACATATATAATTTCCAAATTTTTTAATGATCTTCCAAATGTAGTCATTCTGGGATAACATCAAAGTTCTATCTCTTCTATCCCTCTTTATACTTATCATCACAGTTTTATTATGTTGTACCATAAAATTTCTATTAAAATATTTAAAAAACATTCTCATTAGATCCTAAATATATAAAGTCTCTAGACCTACCAGAAACACTCCATCCATATAGTGAATGATTACGGTTCATGTACAATTATTCTATGATTTATAATAATAGTAATGATAATAGTCTCTCAGTGTGAAACCTTCATCAATCATGGATACATAGAACTCCTAATTACACTATCAAGGTACTCGTTTCAAGTTTTAGGGGATTCATTTACGTTTAAAAACAAGATCCTAATTTCGATGTTATTTAATTTTTTTTTACTTTATATAAATTTCCTCATCTAAGTCATCATGAATAAAGGAAATTTTTATTTATATTTTATATAAGTGTATAAAATTAAAATAAAATAAACTAAAAACTAGCTAGATTTTAATATTTTGAATAACCATTGAAAAAATTCATGAGAATTATCCTATACCAATTTATTGGAAAACATTCATCACAATCAACTCATTGAATATTTTCCTTCCATCATCTTCTTCGTTGAAACAAAATACATATTTTTTCTCTAGTTCTCATTTTCCTTATGGTAGTTTTTTCATCTCCCAAGACCCATTGATCATAAATAAAACTATTTATTCATTTATTAATTGTTTCCATTATTTCACGTCACTAGGTTTCACAACATCTTCTTAGAATCAAAGTTCTACTAAATATGTTTAGAGTTAGTAATTAAAATAGGCCCTATACTATTGGATTGGATAATTGGATCTATAATATCTTATTAAAAAAGATTGAGAGTCTAAAATTTCTTGTAACAGTTTTTACAATGCCTTATCAATCTATGAAACATCTAAAAATGTCCCAACTTCTCAAGCATTGCCTTGGGATTAAAAATTCCTTGATAATTATATCACATCTTTTACTAGTATAACTTCTGGTAAATCTTTCTTGACCTGAGATATCACCAGAACATATGATATTCTAGTTATTCTATTTTAATTAAATTAAAAATGATTAGTTGAGTCCTTTCTCTAAACTTATTTTCCATATATGTTTTGGTCCTTCTATATGAACTTATCATTAAAGTGAACATATTTAATCTTAATGACTTGTTTCTTATTATCATCCCACTTTCAAAAACTGAAGTATTCATTTTAATATCCTATAAGGAAAAATAACTTGGACTTAGAATTATATTTTTCTATTTCCTTATCATTGATATGAATATAATAAAAACTTTGAAAGTATCTAAGAAGAAAAACATATGTAATTTCTCAAGACTATGTCTTTTATAGTATAATTTTTCCCATATAAGATGATGTAATTCCATTTTCATGTTATATAGATATGTTTATTTTTTCCAAAGAAATTTCTTTAGGAATATTGTAATGAATCTACATGTATCACACCTTTTCAGTTAAAGTTCATTTTTTTTCCTGTACTACACAATTTTTTATAGTGTTAAATGTATTATATTTTCTATTCTTATCCTATTATTTTAGTAAAACATCTAAAAGTTACTACCATTGAACTCTACACAATTATATAATTTAAATAACATTAACTTACAAACACTTTCTCTTTATAAAATGTAATTACAATGTACAAATTCAATAAATACATCAAATTAATTTTTGAAGGAAATAAACCCAAAATATAATTATTGTATATTCGATGAATGTGATAAAGTAAAGATATCATATTTGAGACTGAACAGGGGATGGATCCCATACATTTTTGGGAAATAATTCCTTATTTTAGGATATAAGATTCCAAACATTCAATTTGAAAAAATCCCACTTTTTTTGTGCAAATAACTCTCACATATTTTTGAGGTATGTTTTGTCGAGCTTTAATATGACTTTACATACTATAAATATAAATTTATTCTCAATAAGGCGACTGATCCCACAATTAAAAAACTCTAGATATTCTAAATTCATTATTTTATATATTTCAATTTCATCAAAATTTATTATCAAGTAAACAATTCCATAGTTTACTCTTGGCACCACTACCACAGATCCTCGATTCACTTTCAAAACTCTATTAGAAAACATAGAATGAAATCCAAAATTATCCAACTATCCCATGTAAATTAGATTCATTTAGAGACTTGGAATGAGTAATACTTCCATCAACCATAATAAACTCTCATTTTGCTTCTATATTTTCAGATCTACCTTTACACAATATCAAAGGATTACTTATACACTAAAAAACTCTACCAATGCTACCATATAAACAATTTAACATGAATATATGTTCTTCCATTTAATGGAAATATTAACTAGATTCAATAACCCATGAATCAAATAGAAAATTGAAACTGATTAGTAGTTTTTCTACAATCTTGGGAACACTTTAAAAATACATTCTTCTAGAATTAGTCCTTCTGGTGGATTCCTTCTAACATTAAAAATTTATCTAGAGATTTACATGATTAAACCAATGAGAGTAGGTGAGACACAATCCATTTTATTATTACCAACCTATATACCTTGATTTATCTTCTTGTCATTGATGATTTATCCTCTGAGGTGATCACCCCCTTTATTTAAAATTCAAAGCATTCTTAGAAGGACCCTAAACTTTCCTTACTCACAATTGTTCATTTAAGATCATATTTTAGGCACACTCATAAACCAAGTCAGTTCATCAATAGGAATTAATCATATATATGAAAATTCTATATCATGAATCTAGTATTAATGAATGTAGTACCCACACATTATCCAAGAAGGTTACCTTCACTAATTTATGTTTTCATCAGATCATGTTGAAGTTGATCATGTGTTTTGTTGTTGGACTTACTTCTGATAACAACATAATAAACAATCATCACATTAGGAAAACCTTTTTAGTGTATTTGGTATATCAAATATTTATTTCAAGGCCTCTATCAACTTACCCATGGTCTTATTATACCAGATATAGAAGTCCACATTTCCTGGCAATGACATCCTCACTAATCTGAGTGATTTTATATTCAAATTTTAAGATTTTTCTTAATCTATTTTTTTTAACTCAAATGAACTTAAAAAAATTCCAAATTAATTTATATGAGATAATATTATATCTACATACTCTAGAAACTAGAATATTTTCTATTGAAATTATCAATACAAAATTTTCATTCTTATGAATTTATATCTTCTAATGAAATTAATATCAATTAATGTGAATATTATGTAAATGAAATTATGAATGGTGCCTAAAATTTTGAGTTTTTATAACCAATATTTGAACCATGTTTTGATACCACTTTTTGAGAGGAAATGGTCATTACAATCACTGGAATATAGAACTTGAGTTCACTAGAAGAATACATAGTGAAATTTATGCATAGTAGAATTCAAACCTTGGAACCTCCTATTACTTAGTGTACTAGAAATAGGAATAATGATCCACCCTAATCAATTCATAAAGTTACACTTATTATAAAAAATCTTTTAGAAATATCATTCCAAAAAATAAACCTAAAAAGGAACAATAAGAATGTAAAGAAGACACACAAAGATTAGATGGTTCAAACTTTCATCTAATATCTATAAGAGAAAAACAGAAATGTTTATCACTTCAAATATTAATGTACTATAGTTATATAATTAATAATTATTTATATTTGAATATTTAAAGTAAAAATTATATTATAATAAAATTAATGTGGTCCCAGGCCTATATTTGTAAAAGTGATTCTCTATTTGAATAGGTTTCACAACTATATGAAGTTTATAGAGAACATTTCCCCAGAGTTGGAATCCACCGATAGGAATCCCTCACCTAATAGAGTTTCCTATCACTAGCAGTTAAAACTACATGGATTATGTATCTTCATAATTTCTTCTTTTGGTGTATTTAGTCAAAGAATGAAATAATCTCCATTTCCTAACAGACACAACAAAATAAGTCTAATTCATCCATCATATGAATGGAGTGTCTAATCAATAAAATACATAATGTTCCCTAAGGAGACTCATGTATAATCATGGATATGTACTAAATAATTATCTATATATAAATAATTAATATAGTTATTTCTAATATTTCCCTAGTTAATGGAATAATATAGATATTTAGGAAAATACCCATTAATTAAATTAGTAACTATAGTTTATTTACAATGAAATAGAAAGTATCCTAACAAAAGGGATGATAATAGTGTACCAATATAAGATAATTTCATCATATAAAGATATAAATTATAATTATTAACTAAATATAATATTTTGAAATGATAGGAGACCAAATAAATGATAAAAAATAATATCTAAAATTAGGATTATGTGACTCACATATTTTATACGCATATAGATACAATTTTTTCTTAAATAGAATCATCCAAATTAGTATGTTTTGATAGAAATGTTTGAATTATTCCAAAATAATTTTTATTTCAATTGAGATTTTATAAATTAATTTAAAGGACCCTAACCATTATAGGTTCTAAAATTCCAGGGTTTTTTGATATTTTTGTACCAAAGGAGGGGATGTTTTATGAATTGGGATTCTGATAAGAAATCTAAGTATATAAACATACCAAGAAGAATTTTTTTGATATGTATTGAGGTCCATGAGGTGTTTTAGGTTCTTTGGTGGGTATAATATTAGTATTATGGCGATTGGACCCTTTTATTATTTTTGGATATAGACAGCTGGTCGAACCACGACACTTTTGTCTCACTGTGTCAACTTGCAATGAGGGTGATTCAGAGTGTATAGAGTTGGGTGATTTATCTTATAGAGAGAGTCACCACTCTGGAAGATAAAATTCTAGTATTTGGGGTTTTGGGACTCACTTGGGTGAACATCATCATTCCAAAATTCATAGGGAGAAGGCTGTGATGGGAGCTTAGCTAGGGGATGGACCTTGACATGAGGTAGTCATGCCATGACCCTAATGAGCCACACTATGATAAAAGAAGACCAAGGGTTTGTCTCTTTACATAGGTTTATTTTGTAATGAAAAAGGATGTATGTGACTTTATGAGGAATGTGCATGGGGGTGTCTCACTACGACCTTCATCTTCACACAATAACGCAGTGTATGAGATATTTTTACAAGGGTTATACTAGTAATTTACATCAATCCATTCCTCTATTTTGGTACCTCTTTGATATCATTTTTATTTGGTGTGATTTAAAGAGAGGTATTTTTCACTGGTTTCATTAAAGAATGTTTTAATCTGGTGAAAATGAGGGATTTTTTTATTATCATATCCATAAGAGATCCCAAATTAACAGAAACATGAGGTTTCATATGGTTTCAATGATGTGATTCTATCTTGTTAGTTTTTCCATTTGATATTCATTTTTTGAGGAATTTTAATAATTTATTATTATTATTTATAATTAATTATTTTGATGATAAAATGTGTGATAAGGGATTACATGTTGGTATGATCTGGGGCGAGGCATGGATTATCTTGGGGTAAGGACATGATGGGTAGGATATGGGTGTAAATTCCAACCCAGAGGTAGATGTCACCTATAGTATAAAATAAAATATTTTTTATGAAAGTGTGTGCATAACTATATGTTTTCATAGGGATAGGTGAATAAACAGTTAATGATTAGTCCATTTTATGTGATATGAGTGGTGACATTGATCCTCTTAAAGTTTTAATAGTTATATTTATCAATTTAGAATGTTTGGATCAACTATTGACAGTTCCTATAAGGGGAGAACATATTGTTTGAGGAAACAAGAGACCTCATACAGGTCTTGGGATATGAGATACGATGTGAGTATACTATAATGGTCTCTTAGTTTATGTTTTCCATGAATTAGAGTCTTAGTCCTAGTGGTTGTGAGTGATATGATTGTACATCTCACACTTCGTTGAGTGACAGACTCTTAAGGGTATATGAGAATATTGGAAAGTTATATGAGCATGATAATTCCTCCATGACAAGATGAGGCGTGATGTAGATGGGTTTAATTTGGGTTATAGATTAATATATATAGTAAAAAGATGTAAGATATGACCCTAGAGTGGTCCAGGATCATTATAGAGGGATCTACAAGAGGTTTCCAAGGGGCCTTAGGGAGAGTTATTTTTGATGGCCCATGTGTAATAGGACTAGGTTTTGAAGCGTATTTTATTGAATTTTACACCTTCCTTTTCAAGTTATATATAAAGGGATATTATGGGCTAATTAGTCAACGTTGGGTGATGATTGTGGCTTAGTGACAATGAGCAGAGACCTGGACTAGTCTGAAGGACCCTAATGGACACCCTGATGGGTGATATGAGAATGTCAAGATTATTGATATATAGTTATTATGTGTCTAGGATGGCCCCAATGAGATTATAATGAGGGGTTAAAGGTATGATATGTTACGTTATTATGTGGGTATTAACCTTGAGTAATAAGAGATTATTGAAAATCTAGTGATCTGGTGGCATTTCAAGCGTGCCTCAATTTATTTTATAGGAATAAACCAGTTATGATACCATCTTGAGAGAGAGTGAGCTGGAAGATGTGGTAAACCATACCTTGAGTGAGAGGGATGTGGTCAAGATATATTTGTCTCAAACCCGAGTGATAGGTTAGTAGTATTGATGTAAGACCTTTCCCTATGTGGGAGAGAATTAGAAGGGCTCACCATATGTGACCGGGATTTTATCCACATATTCTTGTAAGGTCCACACTGAGAGAGATGTTAATGGTTAAATTATGAACTCATATTGAGTGAGTGGGTGGAGGATGTAATGTGTGTTCTCACCGAAGTTAGAGGAGTTATTTAGGATACTTTTGTTTCACCTCCTTTGAGAGAGGGAATAGTTTAGGAACTTGGTATATTCCCGACTATATGTTACTGGGTAGTGGATGATACTTTGATGTTGGCCTCACATTGTGTGAGAAGGTGTTGGTAGGACCATCTCGAGTGGGATGTTATGTTTAGGGCTTGGACTCTAAACCCTACATTGTATCTTCATATATTTCATGCGAATAAATGAATCCCTACCCTGATTCTATAGGTATTGATTGGATGGTATGTGACTAGGAATACATATAATGATAAAGCATGTATGGTTATGTGTTATGGTGGACTAGAAAGCACATGATGACCTAAAGGGAACAAAGTCATAGTGTTCTAGTTAGTTCATGAAGTTATATTTAACATATGTGAGCATAAATATTTATTTTATTTACTTTTCTCTTATATACATATTTATGATGGTGTATATTAGGGTTACATAGTGAGACCCTACTAATATATTTTTCTCACACCTTAGAAAAACTCTAGTGTGCATTCAAAAATTATTTCTTTTCGTATGTTGAACACAAGTTGTGTAGTGGATTAGTCTAGATCAACTCAATGGGGATTTGGAGACTAGTTTAGTGAGTCCTATGAATATTAATAGATATTCCTTTTTTTCTTTTTTCTTTTTGATCATATTAGTGGGTGATCAAATTATGTGTAACTATATGCTTTTGAATATTTTATTTGTCATAACATAATATTTTTTGATTTATGCAGGTTCTAATGTTTAACTATTGTGGATTTTTTTGGTAATTTTATCTATTTTTTTACCCTAATTTGATATAACAGTGTACTCAATGTGGTATTTAGTTCATCACTACAAGTAGGAAGCCTATTTTGTTTGTGGAGGTGTGTTCGCGGACTTTTCATGTCATCGATCTGAAAACTAATGAGTGGTCACGAGCTGGGGAATAAAAAAGCTGTATCATATAATATTTTTTATCTTTTTATACTATTTTTATTTTGGTATAGAAGGAATAGGAACATTTCAAATAATGTGATGGACCTCACACTAGTGTGTCATGAATAACATTTTTATATCAATTCTAGTTTACCAGGTTTAGGAAATTATTGTTCCTTGTTTTTTTTGGTAATGGTTGAGTGGTTTATCCAAATATGATGCATTCTCAGAGGCCATTATTTTTGGTCTTATATCTTAAATTTTTTTAAATATTACCATTTACATGAATCATATTTGGAATTTAGGATTCACATGACATTCATATGATTTCATGTGATTTATTTCACTAACAATAGGGGGTTGAATTGTTTAAAGTGTCAACAAAAACTTACAGAGTTATCCTATAAAACATTTTTGTGTCATTATTCAATGTTGAGCCATTAAATTTTATTTCTAGGTTTAGGTCATATAGATATTATTTTTGGGTATAATTTGGTTATAACTATTTAGTCCCTTCATACAAGGGATATATAATAGTCCACTGTATGTTGGGGTGGGCATGTATTGCTAGAGAGGTGATCCAAGGATAGGAACAAGTTTCCTTGAGGATTTAGATACCCTTGATAGAGTTAATTAATGTAAGGTGAGGTGAATTGTGATTTTTATATATGAAGAGATTATATTTTAATGGTTATCAAGGTTGGGATTAATGGGTAGGGTCTATTCGATGTGCAACCCTATTGATTTTTAATGATCTTTCAAGTGGTATAGTGGAAGCATAGGTGGATGATTTTGTTTTTTAGAATGAAACCCATATGGTGGTTGATCATGTGGTTTTCCTTCTCATGAGTTATATTCCATGATCCTATAAGAAAATAAGTGTTTATGGTCTTCTAAATAGATGAAGTTAACATACGAGAGGATCATATATGTTGGTTTAGGAAAATGAACATGGGTTTTATGAGATGTGAATCATGGGATCATGAGTTGTGTTGTTTAATTGGGTGGTATACAAGCATACACCCATTAGATTTAGATGAGATCAATTAGGGTAATGGGTATGAACACTTGATATGGTTCTTAATGACTCACTCTATATTTATACATGGAGATTGACAGTAGGTATGAATTTTTAGGGAGAATTCTAAATGCATGAGGGAAGGTGAATACTAGTTATACATGGTTCCCATTGGTTTTTAGATCGATGAGTGGCCATTTGTGTGTAGAGAAATTATGGATATGATGAGATGCTTATGGTCATGGTGTTTTGAGGTCTCAGTGATAGTATGAGGTCTCAGGGGTTGAGATATTTGGTTAACATAGATGCGAGGAGTGGCACATGGTTGATGTTTGGACATGTTTGACTTAATTTTCAAGGAGCGGTGTAAGGGAATCCATATAATGGGGAGAAAACCTTTGGATATTATATGGTATTACCCTTTTTTGGTTTTTTTTGAGATTTTTGAGGATGAAATTCCTAGTGAGTGATTAATATGAGATGATTGGAGTTCATGATGGCACTTGGATATGAGTGAGATCGTTTTTCCAATCATTCTGTATGGTAAAGGATAGGTCATGGGATATATAGATTAATGTTTTGGTATATAAAATTAATGATAACTATACTTATGGGGTGGGTAGAATCGAATTGGTCATGGATGTATAAACCTCATGTTGGTAGGTTCGTGTATGCAGTGAGACCAGTTGGTGGAGAATCAAGATTGCATCATGATGTTGGTGTGAGGGAAGAATCTATCTTATATGGTTCCTTAAAAACACTAGATTTGAGATTTATATGTGGTTTTGGATGGAGTCTATGTTTTTTAATTGGTAACTGGATGGATTTTATGTGATCCTAGAGTGGGTCATATTGAGGGTGTGCTAGTAGATGTGGTGAGATTTTGATGGACAGTGTGGTTGGCGGGTTCATTAACCATGGAATTACACAATGTGCCAAGTACAAACTTCAATTTGGGTGTTTTTATGATCTCAATATGCCTCTTGGAGTTAAATTATCATTATCGAGAGACGAGATAACATTTTTTTGGGTTAAGATGAGTGTGTTTGGGATCGATTGGTGAAAGGAGGACCTAAAAATGTTTTTTTTGTAAAATTGGGTGTGTTGAGGTGGAAACTGCGTCGATCATGTTAATAAACCACTAGAAGCGTGTTTCTGATAGAATATCCCTATGGTAGGGAGAACCATGGTTTAGAGTTGTACCCTATGAGTAGAGTCATATAGTGGAGAGTACCATAACCTCAAGGATTAAGTGCTTGATGGACACATGATATATGGGTATATGTGAGAAATGTATTTGTGTTAGTGATGGTGGTGAGTCAGTACCTCAACCATTGGCGAATAGTGACCCTTGTTTTTTGGAGTTTTGAAATGGAATATCATTAAATATTCAAAGGTATAACATAGTGTTTTAGTAGTGAATTCACAATAGAGGTGGTTTAAGAGTGATGGATAGAGGATAACCATAGATTATTGAGGATGAGAATCTTTATGGTGGGGAGTTTTTTATGACCCACAACATTGCATGTTGTGAAATTCAGATAAATTTAATGTTTTAGTCAGGAAGTAAAGGATGTTTCGTGAATTGGGATTAATATAGTGAATCTAATCATTGAGATATCTGGGGAAATTTTTTTATATATATATTGAGTCCTCAAATGTATTTTGGGTGATCTAGTGATTGACAGAGTGGGGTTGGGGTGACCCCTCCACTTTTCTTGTTTTGGCTATAGAATTTTAGTCACACAATGACCCTTTGGTCACACCGTGATGAATTATAAAAAGGTAATACATAAAATATAGCATGGGATTCCACTCCCTAATAGTATAGGACAAGACATGGTGTATTTTTTATATTCCTAGGTGAGGAACGTTGCCTGTGATTGGTGCTTGGCTATGGGATAACCCCCTACCATGAGATAGTTTCACTATAACCTAGAGGTAATGTATCATGATGAAGGAACGTAAGAGGTTAGGCCCTCTTCTTGGGGTTGTCACACCAAGACCCAAGAGGGATGTTCTATAGTGAGGCCTTAGCATTGAGGCGACACACTGTGACTATCATGATCATGCTTCAACTCAATTCCAATGCCATTTTTTAGAAGGTTTTGATTGGTAATTTACTAGTCCTCACCATTGGTTTTTAGGATGAAATATTGATTGGAGAGGGAAATTTAGGTGGGACCTATCCCTTATCTCCTTCCCATATTGGTCCCTATATGATGAGAGGTGTTTTTGTGGTGTTTTTCATGATGATGATGGCGTGTTCTTACATTCCGTCATTTTCTTTGTTTCATATATGTTAGCCCTCTGACTTGGTATGATCTCAAGATAGGTTTTTGGAATTGATTCCACTGTATTATGGTGGAATTTGTTGAGAATAATGGGTATTTTCATAATCATAGATAGAAGATTCCCCGAAGGGTGATTCCATGAGGTTCCATGAAACTTTGATAATGCGATAATGCCCAATGAAATTTTAGTGAGTATTCCTCTTTGTATTAATTAAGATAATTAATTATATATTTTTTTATAATTAATTATTTTGATGTTATATAGGGGTATAGGGGATTAGGTATTTGTATGATCTTGGATGAGAATATATGGGCTTGGCTAAGGATATTTGAAGCATGACATGTGTGGTAAATCTTATATAGATCCAAGTAGTCCACATAATGTAAATTAATATGATTTTTTTTCATGAGTGTGAATGCCTACAAGTTTTCATGGGACTAGGTTAATAGATAGGGATCTAGATTAACCTAGGTAGAGAGTAGGGATGACATTTAGATGCATTGAGTTAGAATATGTACTCTTTAACACTTTGAAATGTCAGATCACATAGAGAAAAAGTCTCCAAGGGGTGAAGGTATCTCTTGAGTTAAAAAGAGACCTAAAATAATTCACAAGATGATAGATGACATGTGGTTATACTAGTTTAATTTCCTAGATGTAACGACCCGAAATTTTGAATAAATCTTGTTTCCTAATTTTATGTGTTATTTTATTTTATTTTTATACTCAACAAAAATGTTTCATTTGATAACATTAGTATAATTAAAATGATACCATTGGTTTTTGACTGTTATATGACCATTGGTCAATATGACCACTGGAAACTAAACGGTTTGATTATTGTCTCTAAATACAAGTAATCTTGGTTAATTAATATAGAAAGAAGATTTGATGGCCTCACCCAGTAGTCTTGGACCGATCGAAGCCCATCTAACAGAACTTGGGAAGGAGGTAGCACCACTGGGCTTTGCTCTGGACAAAACCCAAGCTGAACTTCATCATGTGAAGCTAGAACGAGATCTCCTTCACGAGAAGTTCAAAATGATAGAAATTACTACTCGTGCGATGTTGGCCGAGCCTCCCTCAGATTCTTTCACCTTAGCACACCTTACACTTAGGTCCTTTGCTGGTGTGATAAGGAGCTATGTAAGGAGACCATAACTGCCTTGTATAATCCTTTGTTTTAAATAGAAATTGGGATTTCTTCTTATGATGAAGTTTATGAATTTTCAAATGACTGGATATATATAGTATGCATATTTTTGATGAATTTTAGAAAAAGTATATTTTAAAAATGTTTTTGTAAACCTTAAATAATTAAAAATGTGTAATGATTTGAAAAAAATGGTCTTCTACAATTATGTTCAGTACGAAATTTAGAGTCTAATAAGATCAACTTGATTTTTGATGAATAGTAAATTATGAATAGTGATTTTACGCTTAAGATTATTAATGTGACCAAATGGATTAGTAATTTAACTCAAAGAAAGATTTAATATAATTTAGACACCTTGATTAAGTAATGAGATTCAACAAAATGGGTAAATAACAGTTTCATAAATTATTAGTCAAGTATTAGTTTTTTCGGGTGAATAGTGTTTTTTTAATTAAAAATTTAATTAAAAAGAATTAGAAAATTATTTTTATAAAATGGACTTTATTTTTGAACTCAGAGCATTGATATTATGTTATGGTAATTTTTGGGGATTTTTCTGAAAAAAATGAATTTTCAGTGAATAGTGTATTTATTTAAAAATAAAATTAAAAATATTTAGAAAATTATTTTTATAAAATGGAGTTCATTTTTGAAATCAGAGCTTTTATATTTGGTTAATGTGAAATTTTGGGATTTTTCTGAGAAAGTTGAATTTTCAGTGAATAATAAAAATACAGTTTTAGGGTTTCAGTATGATTAATGACATCATAACTGTTTCATGATGATGTCATGAAATATTTTAAGGGATGGAAGGCCAGGGGTGATGAATTATTGTTTTGGGGGCCCCATGTGGCCTAACTCCATGGTAAATTCCAAGGGAGAGCACATGGTTTTGAGAAAAGCACTTGTGAGGTGTCCCTTGGCCATTAATGCCTTGTCCCCTCACTTTCCCTTTAAATACCCATCCTTTCCTCCTTTAGTTTTCACTCCCAACTCTCCCCCAACAAAGTTCTGGTCTCCTTACCTCCCAAGGAGTCCTCCCAAGGTGACCCAAGCCCTCAAGGTCCAAACCTTTGAGTTTTAAGAGTTACTTTTTAAGGTAAGGGATCTGATCTCTCTCTTTCTTTTCAAGAGATCTCTTTTATGTAATTTCTTTTATGCTCCATGTTCTTATGTTAAAGGGTGTTCTTTTAAACTCCTCTTACTTCCCTTTTAATGTTCACATAATGAGAGATCCCCTCTTACTCTCATTATTTCGTTTTATGATGTTTTAAGTGGCGCTGTTAGGCTACCGAAATTTTTGTAACAGATTCTTTCTCCCTTCTCATTTTTGAAGATCTATTTTCATGTAAAGTATTTCAAGTTCCTTTTTATTATTTTTGGGGTATGATCTATAAATTTATAATACTGATATTTTATGATCATATTATTAGAGACCCCATTTGATCTCTTCAATTCAGTATTTTGAAGTTTTAAGTGGCGCCGTTAGGCTGCTGAATTTTTAAGTGGTTCTTCACCCTTCTCGTTTTGAAGTTCTACTTTCATGTCAATTCTTTCAAGTTACTTTTTGTTATTTTGGGGTATTATCTCTATATCTATCATACTGATATTTGATTACCATATGATGAGAGACCCCATTTGATCTCTTCAATTCAGTATTTTGAAGTTTAAGTGGCGTCGTTAGGCTGCTGAATTTTTAAGTGGTCCTTGCACCTTTCTCCCTTATCAAAGTTCTAATTCCTTGTCAAGTCTTGCAAGTTCCTTTTTATTATGTTGGGGTATGATCTCTATATCTATAATACTGATCTTTTATGTTCATATGATGAGAGACCCTATTTGATCTCATCAATTCATTTTTGGTTGAAGTTTATGTAACGTCGTTAGGCTGCCGAATTCTCATAAGAGAAATCTTATTTTTGTCTTCCTTTCATGTTCTTCATTTCAAATGGTATATCATTAAAATTTCATTACAATGTTTTTAAATACTTTATATTTTTTTCCCCTAATGTTTTTTGTATAATTTTTGAGTGGGTGACCCATGTACCCTCTCTTTCCAACTTTTTCTAAAACCATGTATCATAGACGTTATGCTGCATAGTTTTCGTCTCAAAATGCCTCCCTCTTTATCTCAAAATTATTTTATGTTATTAAGTGAATACTAAAAGATCTTATTTCTACAGGGGTATTCACATATATATTAAAATTTTCTATTTTAAATTCTGGGATTTACATACATGAAACCCGCTTTCCCTTTCCGTGGGTTTAAAGTGACATAATGATCATGCCATTAAAGTAGTTTTTGAAACGTTATAATTATGAAATGAAACCCATTTATTTTATGCTATATGGGTTGTTTATGAAATGATTGATGATGATATATGTGGACCACATGATAATAAAGACATGTCAAGGGTGCGCCCAGATAGCGCTCCATTGCATTGGGTAAAGACTTAATCTCTAGAGATGACCATTTTTAACGACGCCTTGGTGAATAACCTTGGTAATTTTTAACGACACCTTGGGGATGGACCTTGGTGAAACGAAACGATTGTCAATATTAAATGTTTTATCCACATCTTCAAGTTATGAAAAATGTTATTTTTATTATGATATGCTTCATGGTTTCATTTTCATGCCTTAAAGTTCTTTTCACGACCTTATTGAAGTATCTCTAGTTCACATGTAAAATGTTTCTCTTGTTTCCCTTACTGGGCCTTTTTCTCACCCTTTCTTTTGATGTATGTCCCCAGGTTATGAGATACAGTAATGAACCTAGGATGAACTTAAGGAGAATCCTTTCAAGTGTTTAATAAGAATGTTTTTTTTCTTTTCAAGTATTATTTTCCTTGTTTCCAAGACACTAAACCTTAAAGATCCTCAGTTCCATGTAATGAAATGAAAGTTTATGTTATAAAAAGACGGGATTCTACAGTTGGTATCAAAGGATGGTTTAGTTATTTGTGGAAATTAGGATATGAAAACTCTAGAAATAACCCTATTGAAAAGTTTATATATAGGAAATCTTCCTGGTATTTTGGTGAGTATTGAGTAAGGGGTTTCCAAGAAAATACATCTCTATCTGGATACGAGCAGGTAGAGGTGGCTCTGGCACAGATGTACATAGGGGTAAAACCTGAAAACACCGCTTTGAGCTACACTCGAACGGGAACTGGTACACGACAATGGGACTTTCTGCACTCTTGGTTACGACACTCTCGGGGGATGTGCTTTGGTAAATTCATAAGCTTAGTATGAACCATTGTTAAAGGAACAAAGATAAATTAAAATAAAGGTTCACATAAGAATATATGATCATGGATAACCTATATGGGAACCTATGGGATCACAAGTTAGGGTATACTTTTCTTCTACATGTTATCCTTATATGCTTTAAGTTTATTTTCATGATTATTGGCTAAGTATTTAAGCCCCTAATTATAGCTTCTTTTCTTAGTTAATGGTGTGAAATGGAAGAACATGTCCCAACAACCAATGTGATAGGAAATTCTACGATTGCCGTATTAATACGACAAAGATGATTAGGGGATTAAAAGATGATTATTATTTTGGAAGACGTTCACTATTTTGAGGAACCTATATGATCAAGGTAAATAGATTACTACGGTATTTTCATTGAGGAGTAAGGTTGACTTATATTTTAAAGAATCAATGAATTTAAGGTGAACTTATAGTAATTTAGGTTACTTATGGAAATGATTAACCTATCTTGGGTAAAATATGTTTAGGTTAGCTACTTTTGTTATAAGATGTTAGGTGTGGTTGATGTTGTTTGGAGATGAACAATGAAGTTTATTTTGGAAGACTATGTTTTCAAATCCCTCTTGTATTTGGGTTTCAATTTTAGTTTGGTTTATTTTGAGGAATTTTAAGGACCGTTATTTATGGGATGGTCTATGATGAACTTTGGTTAGTACCATGGATCTTTGAAGATTTCAAAATAGTTTCCCTTCTTATGGGATTATTTCTTTTTGAAGAGTTGTTTTACCTTACCCTTTCTGTTTTTGGGATAATGTTTAAAGATAGAAGAAATAGATAGTTAATATTTTGTGGATTATGTGATTCTCTAGAAGATGATTCTTGTGTTTGGATGAGACCAAGTATTTTTGAATGCTATTCATTTGGATAAAAGATTAGTTTTGGTAGAAACTTATTAAAGGATGAAACTCTACATGAAGGTAGGTATATTTTCTTATGTTTTTGTTCTATGTAGTAAATGAATTCCTCAAAATTATGAAAAGTAACGTAAAACAAAAACGTTGTTGGTTTACGTTTCCAACTAGTTAATCAATGACAATTTATACACATCATAAGTTTGGTATTTTCTTATGGTTAACTTTCTCCTAATCCCGTTCTCTACCACTCTCCCTCAGAACTTGACCCTTTATTTTTCTTCCATGTCCATGTTTTCCTACATGGAATCCTAGTGTGGGATAACTCGGGTGACCTTCGTACTTCCCTTTCTTTCTTTTAAAGTAATAGTTTTACTGACTCCTTTTCTGATGTGGGACTTTCAATGAAATTTCAAAACCTAATTTTAAAAAATTGCGAGGACGCAATTTCTTAAGGGGGGAAGATTGTAACGACCCGAAATTTTGAATAAATCTTGTTTCCAAATTTTATGTGTTATTTTATTTTATTTTTATACTCAACAAAAATGTTTCATTTGATAACATGAGTATAATTAAAATGATATCGTTGGTTTTTGACTGTTATATGAACATTGGTCAATATGACCGCTGGAAACTAAACATTTTGATTATTTTCTCTAAATACAAGTAATATTGGTTAATTAATATAGAAAGAAGATTTGAAGGCCTCACCCAGTAGTCTTGGACCGTTCGAAGCCCATCTAACAGAACTTGGGAAGGAGGTAGCACCACTGGGCTTTGCTCTGGACCGAACCCAAGCTGAACTTCATCGTGTGAAGCTAGAACGGGATCGCCTTCACGAGAAGTTCAAACTGATAGAAATTACTACTTGTGAGATGTTGGATAAACCTCCCTCAGATTCTCTCACCTTAGGACACCTTACACTTAGGTCCTATGTTGGTGTGATAAGGGGCTATGTAAGGATACAGTAACTGCCTTGTGTAATCCCTTCTTTTAATTAGAAATTGGGATTTCTTCTTATGATGAAGTTTATGAATTTTCAAATGACCGGATAAATATAGTATGCATATTTTTGATGAATTTTAGAAAAAGTATATTTTAAAAATGTTTTTGTAAACCTTAAATAATTAAAAATGTGTAATGATTTGAAAAAAATGGTCTTCTACAATTATGTTCAGTACGAAATTTAGAGTCTAATAAGATCAACTTGATTTTTGATGAATAGTAAATTATGAATAGTGATTTTACGCTTAAGATTAGTAATTTGACCAAATGGATTAGTAATTTAACTCAAAGAAAGTTTTAATATAATTTAGACACCTTCATTAAGTAATGAGATTCAATAAAATGGGTAAATAACGGTTTCATAAATTATTAGTCAAGTATTAGTTTTTTCAGGTGAATAATGTTTTTTTAATTAAAAATTTAATTAAAAATAATTAGAAAATTATTTTTATAAAATGGACTTTATTTTTGAACTCAGAGCATCGATATTATGTTATGGTAATTTTTGGGGATTTTTCTGAAAAAAATTAATTTTCAGTGAATAGTGTATTTATTTAAAAATAAAATTAAAAATATTTAGAAAATTATTTTTATAAAATGGAGTTCATTTTTGAAATCAGAGCCTTGATATTTGGTTAATGTGAAATTTTGGGATTTTTCTGAGAAAGTTGAATTTTCAGTGAATAGTAAAAATACAGTTTTAGGGTTTCAGTATGTTTAATGACATCATAACTGTGTCATGATGATGTCAAGAGATATTTTAAGGTTTGGAAGGACAAGGGTGATGAATTATTGTTTTGGGGGCCCCATGTGGCCTAACTCCATGGTAAATGCCAAGGGAGAGCACATGGTTTTGAGAAAAGCACTTGTGAGGTGTCCCTTGGCCATTAATGCCTTGTCCCCTCACTTTCCCTATAAATAACCACCCTTTACTCCTTTACTTTTGACTCCAAACTCTCCCCAAACGAAGTTATTGTCTCCTTACCTCCCAAGGAGTCCTCCCAAGGTGCCCTCAAGCCCTCAAGGTCCAAACCTTTGAGTTTTAAGAGTTATGTTTTAAGGTAAGGGATCCGATCTCTCTCTTTCTTCTCAAGAAATCTCTTTTATGTAATTTATTTTATGCTCCATGTTCTTATGTTAAAGGGTGTTATTTTATACTCATCATACTTCCCTTTTCATGTTCAAATAATGATAGATCCCCTCTTACTCTCATTATTTAGTTTTATGAAGTTTTAAGTGGCGCCGTTAGGCTGCCGAAATTTTTGTAACGGATTCTTTCTCCCTTCTCATTTTTCAAGATCTATTATCATGTAAAGTATTTCAAGTTCCTTTTTATTATGTTGGGTTATGATATCTAAATTTATCATACTGATCTTTTATGATCATATGACGAGAGACCCCATTTTATCTCTTCAATTCAGTATTTTGAAGTTTTAAGTGGCGCCGTTAGGCTGCTGAATTTTTAAGTGGTTCTTCACCCTTCTTGTTTTGAAGTTCTAATTTCATGTCAATTCTTTCAAGTTACTTTTTGTTATGTTGGGTAATGATCTCTATATCTATCATACTGATCTTTTATTACCATATGTTGAGAGACCCCATTTGATCTCTTCAATTCAGTATTTTGAAGTTTAAGTGGCGTCGTTAGGCTCTTGAATTTTTAAGTGGTCCTTGCACCTTTCTCCCTTATCAAAGTTCTAATTCCTTGTCAAGTATTGAAAGTTACTTTTTTATTATGTTGGGGGTATGATCTCTATATCTATCATACTGATCTTTTATGTTCATATGATGAGAGACCCTATTTGATCTCATCAATTCATTTTTGGTTGAAGTTTATACAACGTCGTTAGGCTGCCGAATTCTCATAAGAGAAATCTTATTTTTTGTCTTCCTTTCATGTTCTTTGTTTCAAATGGTATATCATTCAAATTTCATTACCATGTTCTTAAATACTTTATATTTTGTTCCCCTACTGTTTTATGTATCATTTTTGAGTTGTTGACCCATGTCCCCTCTCTTTCCAACTTTTTCTAAAACCATGTATCTTAGACGTTATGCTGCATAGTTTTCATCTCAAAATGCCTCCCTCTTATTTCAAAATTATTTTATGTTATTAATTGAATACTCAAAGATCATATTTCTACAGGGGTATTCACATATATATTAAAATTTTCTATTTTAAATTCTGGGATTTACATACATGAAACCCGCTTTCCCTTTCCGTGGGTTTAAAGTGACATAATGATCATGCCATTAAAGCAGTTTTTGAAACGTTATAATTATGAAATGAAACCCATTTATTTTATGCTATATTGTTTGTTTATGAAATTATTGATGATGATATATGTGGCTCAAATGATAATAAAGACATGTCAAGGGTGCGCCCAGATAGCGCTCCAATGCATTGGGTAAAGATTAATCTCTAGAGATGGCCATTTTTAACGACGCCTTGGTGAATAACCTTGGTAATTTTTAACGACACCTTGGGGACGGACCTTGGTGAAACGGAATGATTGTCAATATTAAATGTTGTAGACACATATTCAAGTTATTAAAAATGTTATTTTTATTATGATATGCTTCATGGTTTCATTTTCATGCCTTAAAGTTCTTTTCACGACCTTATTGAAGTATCTCTGGTTCACATGTAAAATGTTTCTCTTGTTTCCCTTACTGGGCCTTCTGCTCACCCTTTCTTTTGATGTATGTCCCCAGGTTATGAGATTCAGTAATGAACCTAGGATGAACTTATGGAGAAGCCTTTCAAGTGTTTAAGAAGAATGTTTTTTTCTTTTCAAGTATTATGTTCCTTGTTTCCAAGACACTAAACCTTAAAGATACTCAGTTCCATGTAATGAAATGAAAGTTTATGTTATAAAAAGACGGGATGCTATAATAGAGATAGTCAATCATGAATGAGAGGATTAGACCAGGTGGTGGAAATATAGAAGAACAAAAAATCACATTATTATGTGCGACACCCTATCGAGGGTGAATAAGAACATCTATATGTTCTGTGAGTTTGATGAGTCCAATAGGATGATACTAAGTGTGATGAAGAGGGGTTTAAATTGGGAGATAAATTGAGGGATATCCTAGGGATATATAATATAGGACCCTATAGTGGAATGGGATCATTATATTGGACTCAAAATTAGGTTTCTGAGGAGTTTTAGGGTTAGTTATCTCCAATTGTACTTGGGTTGTGAGGCCACTCTCCCAGAAGGATATTAAGGAGGATTGGACATTCTCATGAGGATAGGGTAAAAGGGAGTATATGGGATGTGAATTTACCATGTAATGAAGAGTATTTATTATTTTCAATGAGGATATAATAATATACGTCTAAAGGACCCTAGTTGACACCCTAATGGGATAGATGATAATACCGAGAGAACTAATATATAGTTCTTGTGTGACTAGGATAGTTTTATGGAGAGTATATAGAGGGGATAGAGTGGTGAAAAATTATGTCAAGGTGTGATTCTAGGCCTCGAGTAACAAATTCTCAATGATGATATAGTAAGCATGTGAGATGGGATGTGTGTTATATTTTTTATTGTAGGCATGAGCCATTTGTGATCCCATACTGGGTGAGAGGGTGTTGAATGATGTTGAAGACCCTACCTTGAGTGAGAGGGAAGCAGTTAGGATGTTTATGAATCTAACCTAACTTAGAGAGTAGTGTTTGGGATGTATGATCTTTCCTTTAGTTAGAGGGTACCAATAGAGGCCACCCAAAGTTAGGGATTTGGTCAACTTGTTCTTGTGTGACCCTCCATATGTGAGAAGGAAGTGGTTAGGTTGTGACACTATTCTGAGTGAGAGGGTTGTGGATGTAATGTGTGATCTCCCATAAGAGAGATAGGAAAGTCAAGATACTTGTTGGGAAACCTTTCTTAAGATAGTGACTAATATGGTCACTTGGTATGATCCCCACCCTATATGATATGATAATGCATAAGACTTAGATGTTGACCTTTCCACGAGTGAGAAGGTGTTGGAAGGACCTCCTTGAATGAGAAGGAAAGACTTAGATTTATATGCAAGACCCTACGCTACATCTGCAGGTAATGGTGAAAACTCAGTGACATCTATCCCTAAGTCTTAGGGGTTTGGGTGTATTCTAGAGAATGAGGCTATTAGATTTTGAATTAGGATAAAGTAGGTACAATTGGGTGTCATGGTGGAACGGTTAAGCATACCCAATACACATAAAGTCTTGGTGGACTAGTTAGGAAAAAACATTTCTGAGGTTCTTATGTGAAAATGTTTATTTAAATTATTTAATTTTATTGTTCATACACATTAATGATTGAATATATTAGTGGAACTTAGTTAGATCCCACTAAAAAGTATTTCTCACATGCTGTAGGGGAACTCTAGTTCATATATAAACCTTATGTATATTTTTAGGTTGCTCATTGGTTTTGGAGTGGATTGGGATGGATCATATCAATGGGTATTTAGAGACTAGGATAATTTGGATCAGGGATTTTTTTTATCATACTTTTATTTGGTTTCATTAGTTTATTTTGTATTTATGATCCTTCTAGTGGGTGATCAAATGATGTACGACTGTATGATTCTACATGGAGAATTTGTTATAGAATTTTTATTGAATGAATTATAAATACAATAATTATTATATATTATGTATATTTTAGTTATTTATGTTATTTTATAAATTTGATTCAAGTTAATAGTGTCCCCAGTGTATGATATAGTCTTTTTTTCTTGTCGGGAACCTCTGGCATGTAAGGAGGTGTGATTGAGGCCATTTTCCATCATCGGTCCAGAAAATAATGAGTGGTCATGGGATTGAGTGTTATAAGATTCACCAAGTTCATCACTATAACCATTACTTTGACAATGTCCCCTATTAGACATAATTTATCCATATTATAATAGATACATATGATACATAGGGATTTAGATAATGGTGTTTTAGGATATATAAATAATTTATCATTATAAGGACTAATAAAGGGGTTATCATGAGAAGGAAAAGTAATATATCTTTAATAATAAGAGAAATGAATTTATTATAATGGATTGTAATAAAATTTTATATTAAAATTAAATGGAATTGGAAAACAGTACTAAATAAAGAAAGTTAAGAGATTAGAAACCCTTACCTTGCAAAGAAGCTTCTTAAAGATAGATATGGAATATCTCAGAACCTTGATAACTCCTTGAAGTAACTCTTTAATGGTAAAATGAGAGGAGAACCATGATAACTAATTGTGGAGTGAAGAGGAATGGGAGGATAGGTGGGTATTTATAGGAAATAATGGGGTTTGGTTTATTAATATGGGAATTTAGGCCTTATAAATCAAGGTTGTGGAAAATGTAATACCATTAGACTTCCCATTGATTTTATTAATGTTATCTAAAATTCATGTCCTAATTTTTTATATTTTTATGTTAAATAACTAAAATCAATTTGTGACTTAGTTTGGCCTTGGAAACGACTTTTAATCACAAATAATGTTTTTAGAACAATATCTTTCAATTTAGTGTTTATAATGTCCATTTTAGGTTTGGAAAATTATTTCAATACTTTAAAATACATTATTTTAATAAATAAACCTATTTTGTTCGATTATTCACTTATGTTATTTTTTTTAAATCATAACAAAATCATAAAAAAATCATAATACATGCAATATATTCATACCGTATTTTACTATTTTCTCAAAAAAGTTAATATAATAGAAAATTAAAAAAATTCACATTTGGGTAATTTCAACACGATGTTTCCAAATTTAAACTATTTTTGTGGATTTTTTTTTAAAATTGAGTAATTAATTAATGACGTAAAACTATAGGTATTTCTTCGAATTCACGAGTTTGGTTTCATATATTTAAAAACACTTTTTTAATAAATATTATTTTTATTTTAAGATGTATGTGTGAAATTATTTTACTATTAATTGATCTAGATAAATTATTAATAATTATTATTTATATTATAACCAGATTATTATATATATATATATATATTATTGGATAATTTTATGTATAATATTTTTATTACGATTATACCAATCATATTAGTAGGTTACTATTCCAATGGTCACTTTACCCTTCCAACGATCATATTACTCCTTATATACAGTGTATTCTAGAATCAAAAATAACTTAAATATTTTTGTTAGTTCTTATATAATTTTTATTAAATTTCTTATTATTTTATTTATAATTTTAATGTCTCATATATATTTTTCATTTTTTTGATTATGATCCTTCAATGTTCAAGATTATGGTGTTTCAAAATATTCTTATGTGTTTTATATCACTAGTTGGATGTTATTGTGAGTGTATTATTATAGTGAGTATTGTACTATGATTATATAATCAAATAAATAGTGAATATAATAAGATTTTTATTTAATATAATTATGTATTGGGTCTTACATCCTCCCCCCTTACATAATTTCATTCCAAAAAATTTTCATATATATACATCCAATGATAAATACGTGTATTTATTCCTCATTGATTTTTGAAGCTCCCATTTTTTTCATTTGTCCTTTGATTCTTACAATGTAACTTCACTAACTAGGTTATCTAATTATAAATAACTTTTTTATTTAGAATCATGAATATGAACATACCCTTTATTATGTCAGGTTACAAATATCTTTCTTCAATGGTGATTATGTTCGTTGCATTTAGAAAGTACTTCCTTAGTTGCGAGACATGAAAAATGTCATATAATTTAAATAGGATATGTAGAAAATCCAAATGATAATCCATAACTATAATTTTCTCTAAAATCATAAAAGTCCCAATGTACCTTAGACTTAGCTTCCCCTTCTCACCAAACATTATAACTCTCTTCCATAGTGATACTTTCAAGAATATGTGATCACATAATTGAAATTCAAGGTATTTCTTATTATTATCAGTATATTATTTCTATATTCATTTAGTCATCTTGATATGATTATTGATAGCTCCCAATTTCTCAATTATAACTTTAATGAGTTCTATAAAAACTAGCATCTTTTCTTGAACATTATCCCAAAATGTTTATATACAAAATCTCTTCTTATAGAAGGATCAATATGGTTTATATAATGGAGTTAAAACATATTTTAGATTGTGATTTCTAAAAGGGGTATATACTGGTCCTAAGTTACATTGAAGTCAATTTATCATGACCTCAACATATCCTCTAATATTTGGATATTCCTCTTAGACTTACCATCAGTTTGTGGATTATGGGATGTTCTTAAATGAATCTTAATGATTCTATATTTATAAATGTCCTCCATAATTTTGTTATAAAATGAAATTCATGATCAAATACAATTGATATAGGTGTAACATTAATCCTCTAAATATATAAATATTATGAAATGAAAAATTATCAATGGGTAGATTCTTTCTTATTAATAAGAAACATGTAAAATTTCCCAAGTGATCCATAATGGATCTTATTGTATCATTCCATTTAGATGTATTTGGAAGACTAGTAATAAAATTCATTATGATTTTATCCTAAATTAACAGTTCTATAGGGAGAGGGTACATGAAATTTTTTTAAATTTTTATCTCGACTTTTACTTATTGTAAAATAAATCATCTTAAAAAACATCCATTAACAAAAAGGGTGTAATTTTCATCCGATGGGAATTAATATGAAATAATATTGCCTAAAAGTCATATAAAAATATGTCCCTTTAATATCATCCTCCATAATGATAACCAAAATAATGATTAGTCTTTGAGAAGTATTGATTTCCTTAAAGTTGCTCAAACAAAATCATCAATGCAAGGTAAATGGTATTTTTACTTAATAATAATAACATTTATTTCCCTATAATCCTTGAATATCCTCATAGAACCATCTATATTCATCAAAAATTGAATAAGTTATCCCTAAGGCGAGACACTTGAGTGTATTAAAACCTTATCACACAAATATTATTATTTCTTCTTTAATTACTCTAATTCAACTAGAGTAACTCTATAGGGAAGATTATATATGAGGTATTCATCAGGGGTACGATCAATAGATAATTCAACATCATGATCATGATTCTATCTAGGAAATTCCATAGGAAAGAAATCAATAAAATATTTCACAATATATACATCCTATATTCCTAGCATATAATTCTCCTTAAATGATTTTATTTGATTCTCTACTCTAAAAATTTCATTATGAATAGGTGCTAGAGTATTTTGAAAAAAAGACTCAGAAAATAGAGTATCTACTCTAAAAATAATATATCTCATTCTAACCTTAGATATTTTAATCTTATTATATGGGAAATAAATTAATTAATTAAAATTTAGGATCCAATCTATAATAACAATTATATTATATTCAACCACTGATATAATGAACATGTTTACAACTAAATAACCTCTATGCATTTTAATAGATAAAAACAATATATGTTCAATATTATCATATTCCCACTATTAGTTTTAAATTGATAGATCTTTCCTTAATTAATTACTTGTTTATTTAATATTCTTAGGAAACTTAAAAGATATAAAAGCGTTTATAAATTAAAAATGAAATAATGTATTAACTAACTTTAATTGTATGGCAAAATTATATTCTATTACATAATTTTACACTCAAGTTTCTATTGTAGTCATTGAAAAATATTGGTCTCAATCCATTATATTCCTTAGAATAATATTTTCTTAATACATGGGGAATTTATGAGAGTGATTCCCCATATTCTTTAAATTAAATAATTGAAAATTTGTGTCATCTCTATTTCCTTTTCATCTGTGATCATGATGGAATTTATCTCTACACTTATAATGAGATCTAAATCTTTTCAAGGAACCCCTAGGGGTTTTTCATAAATAATTATTACATGTTGTAAATTCTACCCTTCCCTTATTCCCATTTAACAAATTTCATTCAACAAGGAACTCAACAATGATATTATTCTCTATATTTCCATAAAAAATACAAGTCTTGGAAATCTATTTCTCTATATTCATTACACTTTCCACTATATCCTCATAGGATTAGAATTTTTTGTGACTAATTCCCTGAAATAACTTTCTTTAATACATTAAATAAGTGATAAATATTTCTTTTAGTATTGCATACATAATACACCACATATCATGATAAAATTTAAAAGTTATCCTCATACTTAGAAAAATATTCCCTTCCATTTTTATAAAATTTAAAAATTAAATTTCCATGTGATATATTATTATTTTAAGGGAATAAGTAATATTTATTAATAGGTTTCCACTTCATGGTTTCAATCTTTTCTCCTTCTTGGGTTTTTTAAATAAAAGACAACTATTGATCAATATATTCATTTAGATGATATACAAACAAAATAACATCTCCCCTTTCATTACATAACTAAAATAAGGAATGTTGTATCTAAATAAATGTTTCATTTCTATGCCACTAGTAGATTAGTGGTTTTATTGAAATCTAAAGGATTATTCTATATAAGTTGATCTAATATTACCACAACTTATTGAGGGGATATATTTTATTCCATATGAGATAAGCTATTTTTCATAACCATAGTAAAATTACCTAAAATATTAATAATCTAATTAACTCCCAGATTCCTTGGTTTTTTCTAAAGGTAAATACCTACTTTAATTACAAGTGAAAATATTATTTTCATTCCCTCTATAAAGAACTATTTATAAACCATGAAATATACTTAACTAGTTTATGAATAGCACTATGAATTATGAATCACAGTGTATAATTTCTATGAATTTATTAAAATTGTAGGAGAAGTATTTTATACATTATAGATACATTGATATAATATCATTTGGACTTGAAAAAATGTTCTATTTTCTAAATATCTTCTTATAAATATAGTTCAAAGGTTTCTATTTTACTTTCTCTGATAACAACTGCAACACCCATACATTACTTACCCAAATCCGATAGATATTTTATTATAATGTTATTGAATACATATATCTCAATACACATGATCCAAAAATTTTACAATCATAGGATACTATATACATAAATATTCAATACAATGAATGTTTAGGGGAATATCAAAAGTGGTTGATCACTTTCCCAAAATTG
This sequence comes from Viscum album, assembly GCA_963277665.1. NCBI lineage: Eukaryota > Viridiplantae > Streptophyta > Magnoliopsida > Santalales > Viscaceae > Viscum > Viscum album. The sequence goes on along the minus strand of OY728163.1, from coordinate 2,107,130,021 downwards.
GTTTACATAAAATTCTTTATTTAAACCCATGGAACTAAATAGTAAAAATCCCAAATTATTCAAAAAAAAGTTTTTTTCACATATGATTTATAATTAATTTATAAATAACAATTTACTAATTTGGCAATTCTTTCTTCATTAATGATTAACCTAGTTGAATTACTTGTCATACCATTATTGTTATGAAGAACCCAAAATTTTAATTCTTCTATTGGTGTCTATGCATGATACACAATCTCCGAACATCACCAATGGAACTTGGGGTGCCAAAATAGAGGTTCTAATCATCTTTCATGATTCATTGTTGAAAAAAATGAGAATTAATTATATCTTAAATAATTATCTCTGGTTCAATCGATCTTGAAATAGTGGATGGGGACAACCATCTCTCATTATTCCGAACATTTTTAAGAGAGTTCTCTACATTATTGAGAGAATTATCTTGGGAGAATATTGTTGTGAACAACAATTCTCACATCAAACCTAGAAATGATATATGTGAGGTTATAATTATCTATCTCACAAAGGCCCTTAAATAATTTCTAACTCTAAATAACACCATGTATAATAATAATGATAATAATATTATTATATTACATGATATACACAACCTCAATAATATATAAATATAATTTATTAAATAAATAAATAAATATTTATTTAAATTATATTGAATAAAATATATCATTTTCATCAGGCACTTACGTCACCCTATTTACCCTCCTAGACAGTTACCGAGTTCTTAATAGAAAATATTTATTTGAAAAAAATTTCCTAATATTACTCCCTCAATATATAAATATCAAATTCAATAACATAGGAATAAATATTTACTAATATTCAACTCATATATATTCCAAACTGAAATAATAGGAGATTTCATTTATGTGATCAAAATTAGATGAATAATTATTATCATTTGTCTTAAGAATAACATATATTTCTTTATTATGGTCAAATAGAATTTAACAGAGATTATGTATTGACTTAGTGTGTGACCCTATTGGCCTCTTTCTTAATAGAATTAGGTTATATTACCTAAATACCAAGATTAGCATCTAATAACACATCAAGTAACCCATATAGAAAGACATTGATGTCATAATGAAAACAACCACAAATGAATTTTTACTATATAATATAATACTTTTGTGTCAATATAGGATTAATCAGGTTGCATGCTTGTTTCATCAAACTATATTCTCAATATATATTTCTTTGACTACCTTCATTTATAAACTTTCATTTACATGGATTTAATCTGTGATTTCAATTTCAATAAAATGTTCTATGATATTATCTTTCATCCTTGTAAGGGAAAAAATACAATATTGACTTATCTGTATATTTTATATAATTATAACACACCCAAAATATCCTGAATCACCATGAGAATATGTCATTAGAGATTCGTAAAATATATCAAATTATTTTATTCAAGATATACATTAAAAATAATTTCAACTATAAGGACCAATATACACATCCATAGATAGGAATATAAAATGACACATATAACATATTGAATTTATAATAGAGATTCTATCATTATAACCTTTCATATTAGAGATTAACATGTTTTAACTTAATAGGAATAAGTCTCAATAAATTAAGATCCTCTGGTATAAGATAGTAAAACATAAAATATTATTTATTAGACAGTTTTCATCCAACCATAGTACATTTTTAAGAATATTATCCTTGAAAATCAAATTTATCATTATAGAGGGTAACTTATAGAACCTTTAAATGAAAAAGTACTCTAATTTAATTATCACATTAATGTTATGCATAAAAAACCACATCATCTAGTAAGATATTATTAATATTCTGGACTTTGAATGTATAAGTTACTGAACATACAAAAAAGGTTGTTTCCAGGCCACCAAATCCACCAGGTTCCCACTTTCACAGGATCCAAATGCTAACAACTTTTAGTACACTAGCTCTCATATGATATTAATTATTCTACTAAGATATGACATTATTCAATGATTTCACTCATTACTATTCCATGTAAATTTTACTTACTATGAACTCACCCATTTGAGAAAAAACATTAAATAGATAATAATTCTAATGTATATACTTCATCAATTTATGTGAACTTACCTTCTTTTCTAGATCACCACTACAGTTTTATCACAATACCAGGTGATAAATTATCTACTACTAGAAACCACATCAATCTTCTAAATGAATTTATGTATCCAACTTCTTATTTTTCTATATCATAGACTATAATATACCTATACACTGTTATAGAATCAATGACAACTAGATTCCTTAATCTCTTCCATCTCATAGACCCTCTATTTAGGTAGAATACATATCTAGACTATGATTTCAAATCATTATGGTCAATATAGAAAATAAAATCTATATATCCCTTGATGAAAAGTTTCTCATCTTCTACATAAACTATGGATATATCCTCAATATGATTCAAATACTACTGAAAGGTCTTCATACTAGTCCAAAACTATTCTCTTGGGTCTTCTTGGTATCTTCCTACCATACTCAAGGATTTGGAAACATCAATCCCGGTACATAGCTTGAACTATATGGAAGATCATATCATTGAAACAAAAGTAATCCTAAATATCCTCTCTCTCACATATTATGTCTGAGTTCACATTTTCATAGAGAGATATATATCACGTGGAACTAGAAAGATTAACCTATTAGATTATTTTATACTAAATATCGTCATTACATTTTCAATGTATGTACCCTGCCTTATTCCAAGTAGCATATTGGACCCATCATGATGAATCTTCATCAGAAGAATGTAGGTTACCCCATTTAAGGCTTTTATGGAGAATCATTTTTTGACTATATATTAATAAACTGTAAGACTAGTAATTAATTTCCCATAAGTTTTATACCATCAACATATAATACTAGAACATCAATTACACCCCCACCAAAACTTTTATATATGCATAGATCACATTAATTCTTTATAAAACCAATTTATCTTATGAATCCATCAAATTAAATGTTCCATGATCATGATTCTTGCTTCAAACTATAAATATATCTATTCAACTTTCATACCTTATTGGAACATTCTTGATTTTCAAACCATCTTGATTGGTCCATAATTAAATATTCCAAAAGTTTTATACAAAGGTTTTCTATTTTGAAAACAAATTTTCAAATTTCATTATCATGGTAAGTTTTTATTGTAAGTATCATTTTATGTATTTTAGCTTTGGTACTACTGAAAATGGTTTTTTTCATAGTTTATTCCATGATAATTCTTAAAATATTTAGCAATCATACATTTCATATAGGTACTAACATTAACAACTATATTTAATTCCTTCTTAAATACTCATTTTAATGCAATAGGATTTATATCATCTAAAGTATCTACCAAAACTCAAAATTGGTTTAGTTGAATGGAATCTATATCAAAATTAAGGGATTATTAACACCCAAAAGCATTTGAGCTACTTACTATTTCCATGTAGGATATAGGTTCATCATTATCAAATGATAATGATTCACCATCATTGTTGATTAGAAAACCATATCTATCTAGTTCTTTAACCTCTATCATGTTCCTATATATTACTTTTTTCTTTATAAAAAACTTTTATTTGTGGATTTATAGAATATATTCTCATAGAAACTTTTTTTATCTTAAGAGTTGACATCATTAAAGTTGATATTTCACCCACTATCAATTTTGGACATGTTCTACCTCTTAATGAATATATTTTTATTTAGACTTATTACCTTTTTTCTATTGATTCATATAGATAATGTCCCATTATTTCCTTTGGATATACTATAAAGATATATTTTTTCCTCATTTTTAATGTTTTTACTTGAGATAACATTAAAATATTCTTTGAAACCCCAAACATGTAATTATGAAAAATATACATGTACTCTCATATATCAACTCTTATGGAATTCATTTTTTATATTTTTTATAGCACTAGATTTAATATGTGTATAACTGCATATATCTCATATCCCTAAAACTATAAAGGAAGAAAAACATGACTCATCATTGAACTCACTATTTCTGATAGAGTGTGGTTCCTCCTTTCACTGATACCATTCCATTAGGGTTTATAATGAGTGAGTTGATATAGTATCTGAAACTCCCATTGAAAGTCCGTGAAATATTGGTTAAGGTACTCTCTACCATGGTATGAGTGGTGTTTCTAGATCTAATTAACAAGATTAATATCTACTTTATTATTATAATATTAAATTTCAATGAAGATTTATACTTATATCTCATTGATTAGATATGATAATGTCTACTAATTTTTTTGGAAAAAGTTATATAGTAACATAATTCACCCATATATTTTATGGGAAATGGTCCAAAAAATTATGTGTGAACTATTTCAAGAATCTATATATCCCTTCACCCTTTTTACTAAAATGAGGTTTCCGTTATTTTTACTCAGAAAAAAGAGTGACATATATCTAAGTGTTTTAAATACAAATAATCTAAATACCCCTCTTGATACATCTTTTTCAAATGATTCTCATTTACATGACCTACCCAATGATTCCATAACTAGGTGTGACATAAGTAATGTGAAATTGATTCATTATTGATTTATAATACTTGGTTTTTTTATAAGTATGTAAAAAATGTTTTTAATATGATCCTTACTATAACAAATAAAATATTTATAAAATTATAAGATCTTAATTATGAATCTAAAAATAAATCCAGATATATCTAAATTGTACATAGATGTATAAAAGTAATAGTTATTTACATATGTATACTCACTAATATATTTGGAAAACAAGGGGAATACAATTATATAAAATAAACTTAAAATACATAGGACCATGCATAATGAATATGATGATATGATTAATAGATCATCATATTTAATTTAATAATAAATTTATCAAAAACCCTATATAATAAAAAAATAAATTACATAGAATCCCTACACATACATAATTTTTTGTAGCTCAGGATCATCCTCACATACAATAATTATGAATTTAGAATGCAAGTTTATATTCATAAATGTTTTCATAAAGAAAAATTTCTTGAATTAACTATTAATAATAATATTATTTAATTCATTCATTTACCTTAATAAAATCATCCAAATAGTCCTTTATATTCCCATATATCATATTTTTAAATAAATTAAACCAATTAATATTACTAAAATTAATTATGTACATGGTGTGTATTGAAGGCGGTGTAGTGTGTACCCTTCTACTTCTTTTTAAACCCTTTTATATAGTTTAATTGTTAAATGAAATGTAACATCACATGAAATGGTGTTTTACTAACACTATATTCGGTATTTTTTATGGACAATATAATTACAATATATGTATTCCTTCATGGAATGTCATGATATAATTATTTTTTATTTCGTGGGTCAGGAAATGTTGTCAGCACAACATTAATGACTACATGACACACCTTGAATATAAACAATTTTTACAACTAATAAAGCCCATTAAGTACATGGAATGTATGATAAAACTACATGTCATGTATTTTTAGAGTAATATGTTTAATAATAAATAAATATTTTATTATTGTAGATGACCCACTGAATTACCTTGTGTGCAATCTTTGAAAAAAATCTGGTCACACGTTATGTATAACTATTTAAACTCCATTTATTTTGGGTTTTATTTGTTTAATTATTTTTTCTGCATCTTGAATCACACGATGAACCCATCTTAGTGTGAACCAGGAATGTGTTGACCCAAGTTACATGTTGTGTACAATAATATACACATCGCGTGATTCATTAATTTCCACCAAATTACAGAATATGGGACATTATGTGTAGTTAATGCGTTTTATTTTCCTAAAAGGTGTTCATAAATTAACAATATTATGTCTTATGGTTTTAATATAAATGTATTAGACCTTATGTAATTTTTTAATTCATTATAAAATCAGTTATATTTTTAAAATATGTATTTTTCAAGTAAATTATGATTTTAATTAAAAATTGAATTAATCATATTTATAAAATAATTTTTGAAAAATGGATTTCATTTTTTCATTATACATATCTATAAATGGTTAGGGTGAATTTTTTGGATTTTTCTGAAATACTTGATTTTTTTATGAATAGTGAGATACTGTAATTTACCGTATATATAAATTATAAGATAAATGTACTATTAAATTATTACTATTTTTTGTCATGGAATAATCACTATTTCATGTCTTATGGAAAAATAATAAACTAATGATTAAAATATTAAGAAAACCCTCATCCCCTCCACTATGAAAACCACCCACACTCCCATATTCCCTTCAGTCCTCTCAAACCATGTTCCTTCTCTAAATTCTGTCCAGATATCTCCTCAATGTACTCCTCCACTGACATCAGCCCTTGGTCTCCTCATAAGACCAAATACACTCCCCAAGGAAGATTAAATCAAGAGGTAAATTCCTCTTTTCTTTTATTTCATTTTTTTCATGTTCCTTTGTTCTCTTTTCTTTCCTAAACTCTCATTGTCCAAATGGTATGATAACTCCAGTATCAAATGTGCACTAGAATTTTTATTATTATAATGGTTTAATTAATTATCATCTATCGTTTCCCCGTCTTTTATATGAATGAAATGAAAAAACCATTTGAGATTTTTTAATTTATCACCTACAAGGACGACGAGTTATCAATTTCTATTACCACTTGTAATTATGGTCATGAAACCATTTTTATGGTTGAACAAGACTATTAAATATGTATTTTATCTTATTATATTTTATTTAATCCTTTTTATCACATGATGTAAAATAATAATACAATACATGATAATTATGAGAAAAATCACTAAATAAATCCAAGTGTTTGTTGTTGATTTTTTATTGAATGATTCACTATCACTCTAAATAAAAAAATGAATTTTATAAACATTTAATCTTCAAGATGTTCACTAATTTCATATAACTTAAATTATGGACAAACGTGCTCATCATACATGTTTATCCAAACATGAATATAAGTGAACCAATCATTAAAACCAAGGAAGGAAACTCTCCCAATCAGTGAAATTGAACCTCTTAACTCATTAAAAAGGGAAATGGATGAACTTAATAAGGTTATAATAAATAAATAAAATGTAGTTTAGGTTTTGGAATTATTAATCAATGAACACAATTTGATTATTCAGGTCATTAAGATCAAGAAAATAACACCATCAAACTTAAGGTAAGGGATCCTCTCTTTATCACACTTATTCAAGAATATCCTCTATGTTGTGCCCTTTTATGTATAATTCATAATGATGGGGTATGATTTATCAACGTCCCTGTACTTCCCTCATGATGTATAAAATATGATAAACCCTTTTCTCTATCATTAATCCCTATTGGGTAAACCTGATACTATGCCGATATTCCGTAAGGGATTCTACCCAAACCTCCATTATTCCTTTTGGTTGTTCTTACTCTCTTTTTACCCAAATTAAATCCTATAATATATTAATTAGAATATTATAATTATTGTTTATATTTCCAAAATCATTTTTCAAGATCCATACCTCATTTTATTTCAAGGATATACATGTTTTTATATCATTCCCTCTTTAATACTTTTCGATAAGCTAACTCGTTTTAAGGGAACTTCCCAAATTCATACCAAATTTCAAGAGAACTATACCATATGTTTTAAGCCACCATTGTTTTTATAAAACCAATAATTTTAATATTAAAACCTTATTTTATAAATTCTGTTTTTTACAAAATATTATTCCCTTTTCTATATTAAATGCTTGCTTCTGTTTTCCTTAAAATCTGTCTAAAATGTTTTAATGATAAAAAATTTAAAATACATTTTTTACATGTTGTCACTTCTTTTTTACATCACATACCATGATATATGCCTATTTTACATTATTTATGTACATTTATGTTCAAATTCAATTCTTTCATAGAAACTTTATGATATTCCCATTCATTATTCTTTATGACATGATTATGGTACCCATTTCTTTCCATAAGTGACTTTATGATTATGATTAATTATGTATAATTCTATATATGGAAAGAATATTCATGGCCATGTTATGATGGGTGCACCTAGATAGTGCTCTAATGAATTGGAAAATGTTGAGTCTTAGGAGACGTCATGTGCATCAGTCTTGGCTGTTAGCCTTGACTCATGCTACCATGTGCAATGATCTTGGTGGTTAAACTTAACTTGTGATCCTCTATGTGTAGCGAGACTTAAATCGTGATAAAGTCATGTTTTATGTTTCTGACAAATTATTATGATTCCATGTTTACATAACCCCATATTTATATTTTATGATTTCAAATTCTCCATGAATTTTTATATAATTATTCCTTTCCTTCTAACCGATGTGCTAAAGATTTATTACTATGATTTTTCCCTTACTCATATTTTAGCTCATCCTTTTGTTCATGTTATCCCCAGGTTACCCTATGAAGAGGAATGATAAAAATAGAATTTTGAAGCTCTCTATTATAATTAAATATGAAATGTTTTATTTAGTCCCATGTTTTCAGTTTTATATACCTAGTATTCCAAGACACTAGACATTACGATCCTTCGCTTGTAATATTATGTTTTATTATACTTAAAATCATGTAATGATATGTGTAAAAGTCTAGGGTTTCTATAGTTGGTATCCGAGGATGGTCTATTTATTTTTGGAGATTAGTAAAAGGGAACTTTAGTAAGAAGCTTAAGAATGAGACTAAGTATGAGAAAATACCCCTAAATTTTGGTAAGTATTGTTTAAGTAGTTTATAAAAAAAATGAATCCCTGTCTGGATACAAATAGGTAGAGGTGACTTTGGCACAAATGTATCTTGGGGTAAAACCAAAAAACACCTCTTTGAGCTAGACTCGAACGAGAACTGGGGAACAAAAATGGGCCTTTATTTACTCTTAGTTTGACACTACCAGGGGATATAATTTGGTAAATTCATGAGCTTATTACAATAAATTATTAAGGGAATAAAAAAGTCCCATAAGAATAAAATTTAAGAAATAGATCAAGGATAACCTAGATTTAAACATAGGGAATGACATGTTAGGAAATAATTATCCATTAAAAGTTTTTTCCTTTTATGTTCAATGTTTTTTTATGCTTAATAGCTAATTATTCATGACCTATAATTGCATGTTCTTTTTCTTAGTTAATAAAGGGAAATACAAGAACATGTGCCAACAATCAATGTGATAGGCAATGTGACTATTTCCCTAATTATATGCCAAATATGATGGTAATGGGTGCTCAAGTCTTCATGACAGTACTTTCTGAGCTAACTCAAGTTATGAATAACAACTTGAATCACTATGAACTACCTCCTCCCCAAAGTAAATAGAAATTTTCCATAGAATCCTTCATACGGAAAAGACCTCCCATGTTTAGTGGATCTTCGGATCCCCTCCTCATGAAACAATGGATTAACTCCATTGAAAATATATTCTCCATCCTACAGTGCTCAAAAGAAGGGAAAGTTCTGATGAAAGTCTATCATTTTGATGGGGAAGATGATTAGTGGTGCATATTGATCAAGAATATAAAACCCCAAGAAGAAATTGATTCTATGGATTTGGATGAATTGAAGATAATTTTTTTCAGTAAATAATTTCCCTGAACCCTCCATATCAATACAGAAAGAGAGTTCCTCAGGCTCATGTAGAAAAAAGATGTGTCCATCAGGTAATATGATGAAAATTGTACAAGGCTTTCAAGGTACACCTATGTCTTTTTTAGGAACTTCGAAATAAAGGTGGATCACTTCTTTAGCAGAGTAAATCCAAGTCTACAAAAATTTTTGGGGATTCAAGACTTCAAAAAATATGAGGAGATTTTTTATTGTTCCCTTAAGGTTGAAATGGATATCGGAGACTCTAAGTTGTATTGTGGGCCAATGAAAAAATAGGAAAATTGAATCTACTGTGGGAGGTTTTGTAAATAAATTTCATAACGGAATGAAACAAGATCATCCTATTTGTGAAAATTTTGGGAAGAAGAATCTTAGGAAATGTCTAAGTGTAACATCCCCAAATGATAAAGGGTTAAATGACTAAATGATATGACTCATGTCAACAAGGTGCACCTTCCATTTCGGGAGCCTATCTGATTAGAACTCCATAGTTAAGCGTGCTTGGCCTGGAGTAGTGATCAGGATGGGTGACCTTCTGGGAAGTTTCCCAGGGTGTGTGTGCGTGAGGACAAAGCACACTGGAAAGGACATGTGTTGGCCTGTGGGGACTATCATTAGTAAGATGACCCGTTCGGGCATGTGGGTGGACCCTGGGTTGGGCCCCACATGTCTGCGGGGGCAACTGGTGGTACCTGGCGAGCCAGGACCCAATGGACTTGTTAAGGCGGGGTGGCTGTGCTGTCACCGGGACCCGGTTGTCACATTTGGTATCAGAGGAGGAACCTAGCCTTATGTGCGTGGTGCACTGCCTAGGTTGAGATGTAGGGCCCACAACGAGGGCGTTGTGCCCAAAGGTGGGGTGATTGTAACATCCCCAAATGATAAAGGGTTAAATGACTAAATGACATGACTCATGTCAACAAGGTGCACCTTTCTTTTCGGGAGCCTGTCTGATTAGAACTCCACAGTTAAGCGTGCTTGGCCTGGAGTAATGATATGACTCATGTCAACAAGGTGCACCTTTCTTTTCGGGAGCCTGTCTGATTAGAACTCCACAGTTAAGCGTGCTTGGCCTGGAGTAGTGATCAGGATGGGTGACCTTCTGGGAAGTTTCCCAGGGTGTGTGTGAGTGAGGACAAAGCACACTGGAAAGGACATGTGTGGGTGGACCCTAGGTTGGGCCCCACATGTCTGCGGGGGCAACTGGTGGTACCTGGTGAGCCAGGACCCGATGGCCTTGTTAAGGCAGGGTGGCTATGCTGTCACCGGGGCCTGGAGTAGTGATCAGGATGGGTGACCTTCTGGGAAGTTTCCTAGGGTGTGTGTGAGTGAGGACAAAGCACACTGGAAAGGACATGTTTGGGTGGACCCTAGGTTGGGCCCCACATGTCTGCGGGGGCAACTGGTGGTACCTGGTGAGCCAGGACCCGATGGCCTTGTTAAGGCAGGGTGGCTGTGCTGTCACCGGGACCCGGTTGTCACATTAATAATTACTAACATATTATTAATATGATAACAATAATAATAATAATAATAACAATAATAATAATAATAATAATATTAATATGATAATAATTATAATAATAATAAATATAATAATATGATAATAATTATAATAATAATAGTAACAATAATAATAATAATAATAATAATAATAATAATAATAAGATGACATTAATTATAATAATGACATAATAAAATAATATCACAATTACAAAAATAATAAAACAAAGGTGGGGGGGGGGTGCCGGCAACTCACCAGGTGTGGCCGGCAGCAGGACTGTGCCGGGAGGAGGTCGCACGGTGGAGGGCACCGGAGCGGGAGGCCGTAGGTGCCAGAGGTCGGCGCTGGAGGAGAGCGCAGGAGAGGCCGGACGTGAGGTGCGGTCGGCGAAGGAAAGCCGGGAAAAAGGTGGTACGACTCGGGCAGGAGGGTGCATGAGGGGTGCGCAGCTAGACCGGGACGGGTGAGGTCACCGGAGAGGAGAGCGCCGACGAGGGAGAACAGTTGGAGGTGCAAGGCGGGGGTGCGGCAAGGCGGAGGGTGGTGGTGCGGTGCCAGAACGGTGGGTCCGGAACGGCGGAGGGATGTGCAGGGTGAGGCCGGAACGGCGGAGGGATGTGCCGGAGATGGAGGTGGTGCGGCGGTTCGGTTGGGTTGGAGGTGCCGGTTGCAGGCCGCGGCGAGGTCGGGGGAGAGGAGGCCGGCGGAGGAGCACCAGAGCAGGAGGCCGCGGACGCCGGAGGCAGGAGGCAGGGCCGGAACGGGGGTGAAGCGGGACGCCGGAAATGGGCGGCGGGCTGAAGGAGGGAGGCGCGTAGAGGGGCTGCGGGAAGAGAGAAGGGAGAGGGGGTTGCGGGAGAGGGGAGAGAGAGAGAAGAGAGAAAGAAGGGAGAGAGTGAGGGAAGAGGGGGCGACGGCGGGAGTAGGGTTAGGGTAGGGTTAGTTTTAGGGTGTTATAACATATATATATATATATATATGATAAAAATAATAATAATTATAATAATAATAATAATAATAACATTATAATAATAATGTTAATAAGTATAATAATAATAATAGTAAAACATTATAATAATAATAATAAAATGTATAATAATAATAAAACCTTTTAATATTAATAATAATAATAAAACGTTATAATAATAATAATATTAAAACTTTATAATAATAATGATGAAACTTTATAATAATAATGATAATAATGATAAAACTTATAATAATAACAATAAAACTTATAATAATAATAAATGATAAATTAGCTAATTCTAATAATAATTATTTTGATCAAATATTTAAAATAATAAAATAATTTAAAGATACTACACACATATATATTTATACATATATAGATATATACATAAACATATATAGACCTATATGTATATATACATTATTATACATATATATATAAAACATACATAAACATATATAAAATAAAATTAACTATCATATTAATAACACGACTTAAATAGCGTTAATAATAAAATATCAACATAAAAATTATAATATTTAAACATGCCGGGTGAACACACGGTCACCCGGGCTGAACGCACGGTCACCGCTAACGATGCAGTGAACGCGCACCGGCGCGAAACCGCCAACGAAATTAATCTTCGAAAAGTTTAAACCGGGACAAAGAAAGGAGAAAAAAATTTCGGACATCCGCGGTCGGGGTGTGACAATTCTCCCCACCACAGACACTTTCTGCCCCCAGAAAGTCACCAGGTCAAAAGTCGGTCAAGATTTAAGTCCATGCCCCAACGGAACTAAAGGAACCAAAGAGAACTAAGAATCTCGGGAATGACCTTACTCTACACAGATCACACCCGACTGATTCAAGAGAAAATTGAGGTTCGAGGTTGAGGGGAGAACATGAAGGGGTTCTCCCCACCACAAGAGCTTAACTGGTTCGAAAATTTAACACCCAAAACATATTACCACACGGATGAGGGTCCAGTGCAGGAACTCATAACCGATCCAAACATACTCCTATAACGCAATCAAAACAACTCTTCCGTCGAAACACTGAACACATGACTAGAGTCAACAACTTCAACACTAGGAACAACCCACAGAAAAGACTTAACCGGACATCGAATCGGAAACATGACCCATTGAAGTCCACAAAACATAACCACATACAATAACATAACTACAACGAGGTCAACCCACACAAGGATCAAACACACTATTAAGAAGGACACACGATTCAGAATATCACCTCCACACGACAAGTCTGCTTAGATTATCATAGAACAATTCCATCATAACTTTATGGAAAAACCACGCATTTACAATGCTGTTGAAACTTCAATAGCAGGGAAACAAATATAAAAAGGGTTTTTAGTTATCCCATCATCAATATGGAAAACAGAACCTGGACCAAGGCTTCACAACCCTGGGAACTCCTGACTGTGCGCGAGCTTTACCCCGAGACTTGTGGCTGGGGCTCTGATGGCTGAAGCATCTTCTGCCTCACAGTCAGGTACTGACATTCTCCCATCACAGAGTCCTCTTCAAGAGACACTTCCTGCAAAACTTCTCCAGATGACCCAGACAACCGCATCGATGACACGTCTTCGGAGGGTTGCGTCAAGATGGCTTTAAATGCCCGAAACGACCACACTGAAAGCATACCATCGAACGATCTGATGAACTGGAAGCTGGGACCAAAGGGGATAACTCCTTAGGAACAGGTATCTCTGGCGCATTTTCCTCACCAGAGGGGGGACTCTTACGAACAACAGGGGACACTGAAGTATTAACCACCCGCACACCGGAAACCAACTCAGCTAAGAAAGCTATCTCCACCAGCTTCTCGAAACAAAGGTCTTCAGAAGGGAGGACTCGCTCCTTGATCTCTGGACGAAGACCCCCAGTGAAAATAGAGACCTTCATGAGCTCATGTGACGCTACCTCTGGAGAAAAGGAAATCAGTTCCTTGAAATGGTTAACATATGCCTTCACCGTCCGTTGGCCTTGCTGAATATGCACAAGCTCTCTCTTTTTCTCCATCTTCACTTCCTCAGGTACAAATCATTGGATTAAAATGGTTTTAAAGACATCCCACGTCATTTCAACTTGCCTTAACGGTGGGGTAACCATCTTCCACCGGTCCAAAGATGGACCCTCAAACAACTCCATAATTGCACGAACCTTAACATTATCGGGAGTTCCCAATGTTCTAAAGACACACACCACTTCTTCGAGCCATTTCACAGCTTCTAACGGACCCTAATCACCATGGAGAATAGGAAAAGTCTGAGGAGGACCAAAAATGGGGCATGACCTATCAGAATCCTTAGAGACCTTTCTGGGCGGCATTTCCTGAGCGACATATAAAACACAAAGCCAAAACTAACATCAAACCGAAGCGACATCAATAAAAGTTCCTTCATCAAAACAATTACCACAAGGATCAAACAAATACAACACAAACCAAAATAAAATCTCCTCTTTAAAATTCCCTTTTCATTTTAGATTTCAAAACCACCCTTTTTCAAGATCACTTTCCAAATACCAATCCACTTTCAAACCAAAAACTATCCAAAACCATTTCCCCTTTTTAAACCAATTGAGAAAACAAAGTCAAGCCTTTAATTTCAAACACACCCCGGTACTCCCATGACTCGTTGCACATGTCTTTATCCACTGTCCATTTATTCTCGTACCAACGCGCATTTTCCATGCATTCTCACACATGTGAAAACGTTCATAAAGAGGAACCGAGGTTTCACCCCAAACCATTCTGAACCAACTCCAAGCAAACAAAAGATTTCCAAATCAAGAGATTTCAGTTTTAAAACCCATTTCACACATTTAAGGTCTTTTAAAGGAAAACAGTCCAATTTTTCAAAAACCTTTTTCATTTCCAACTACGCACTCACACAAACCAAAACAAAAGCAGCAACCAAATTTGCATCAACCACTGAAGTGAGGGACTAGTAGTCATGCTCAACTTGGAGACATGGTAGTGGGCCATGTCCCAAGTCAACGTCGACCACTAGGAGGAATTCAAACCGTGTACTCAGACTCCACATGGGTCACTACTCCATGTGAAATCATGACGTAACATCGGTTTGCCTCCGTTGTCATCTCTCAATCCAAAACAAACCAGAAAGAGATAAAGACACAATTCCTGAACTACCCTGGCGACTCGAGGTGCGGGACGAGCGAGGGTTCATGACGTCCTTCCCGTACCTACCTCTCGAGTCCCTACAATCCTAATCTCCACCTACCAGACAACCCAAATAACAAGAACCTCCTCTGATACCATTTTGTCACGAACCAGCCCGAGGCGACCCTGAACCGGTCACCCGAGCCGGTCCGCGACAAGTCGCGAGAGGCGTTCCCGATCCTCCTGGGATGGCGACAAGCGCCAGGGCATCATAGGGAACACATGAGAACGATTTCTGCCCAATCTAAAAACAGGATCGAAAGAAAGAATATAAACTCAACAAACATACAAACACTAAATACATAAACAAAACTACACCACGACAAACCTCCATGTTACCTCGCGGGTCACCACCCAACTACAACCAACATCGCTCTCTCACTGAGCGACTCAAGCCAGGAAAACCTGAACACAAGGAACCTGAAACTGAAATGGTAAAAGATAGGCATGAGCACAAAAGTACTCAGTAGGTGAGCCCAACAATAAATCCCAATGCACTGCCAGTAAATAAAGAATCTACAAATTCCAGGTTTGAACTACAATGTATAAAAGTAAGCTTTTATACTGTTTCACTTGAAAATCTAAACACGAGCCATTACCCTTATTCATTTTCAAAATTTGAATTTCTTTTCATTGATTCTAAATTTGTTCTAAAAGATAAAGAAGTGTTACATTTTCAATTTTACTACACAAGAGAAAACCACATTTTTCATTTGAAAACCATTTCCACAAAGTAACCAGTAAAAGCTGTAAAGAAGATCCGAAAGTAAACAAGAAGGGAAAAACAAGTGCAAGTGAAAGTAAACCAGAAGTCGTAAGCAATAACCATGGGCGATCCTAAACATCTCTAGAAAACCCCTGGACGTACTCGGGTTCAGACTACCTTCCGGCATGGTACTCTATAGTCAATAACCAACTGGCCGCCCTAACAGCCAACCAGTGGCACGCCCCACAAGGCCTTACCTACCAAGGGGGGACTAACCCGTCTAATCGGGGTTAGCCAGCAACCGTCACTCGATTCTCTAAAAGACTCCTAGGAACCCACAGTAGTTTTAATGATACTGTGTATGTGGGAGGCACTCACATGCGCGAATCATCTCACCGCACTTGCCAACCCCTTACACGGACACCGCTACATGACAACCCTCGAAGGGAAGTCCCTCTGTAGAGATTCCCCATAAGTGCGTATATATATAAGTAGTCAGTTCACAATTAACAAAGTGCCAACCGGGCTGCCACATCATTTACATTTAAAACAATTAATACCAAAGCATTTCAAAAGGGATACGACACACACCATTTCATTGAAAACCAGAAACACACTTGCTTTACAAGTAGAATCATTTTCCAATATCCAAACGCACCCCACTTTTATCTAGAGCCAACCAGGCCTTTAATCACTTTTTGAAGGAATAGTATTTCTCAAATGAAAACCAAACTTTTAATCACGCGTCAAAGGAAAACATTTTTCAATAACCAAGAACCACACTTAAACTTTTCAAAATCGAGTTTAAAGGTCATCCGACATTTCCCCAAATCAAGGTTCTAAGAAACACCTTTTTTCCACAAACAATACACCCACTAATTTACACACAATAAAAACATTTCAAAACACAATTTCACATTTCATAAAGAACCATTTAGCAATATTACCATGGAAGCACATAATTGAAACCAAGAAAAAACTTTCAATGAAAAGCTAGAATTAAACAGATTTCATTTATCAGCAGATCACCATACTATAAATATCTACTTAATAATACCTTTAAATTTACTGAAACTCAATAAAAAGACAAGGAATAAATAAATTCTAAATTTAAAGGCGAGTGCAATGGGAGACCTACCTCGAATCGGAACGAAGAATGACACGACGCAAATCTCCCGTTGCGAAGAAGGGCGCACCGTATTGCGCCGTCAAACAGGTCCTAAAACAGTATACCGTTAAACGGGTTCAACGATATTAATAACATAATAGAAATAACCATAATAAAATGTTAATATCAGTAATAATATAATAATAACATAGTCATAATAATAATTACAATAACATAATGAGAATAATAATAACAACTTAATAAAAATAATGATAATGATATAATAATAATAAAAATAATAATATGACATAATTATAATATTATCATAATCATAATAGAAATATTAATATAATATAATAATAATAATAATATTAATAATATATTAATAATAATAATAATAATATAATAACATAATATAATAATAATAATAAGAATAACATAATATAATAAGAATAATAATAATGTAGTAATAATAATACAACATCATAATAATAATAATAAAAATGTAATAATAATAATAATAATAATAATATAATAATAATAATAATATGATAATTAAATAATAATAATAATAATTATAACAATAACGATAATAATAATAATAATAATAATATTAATAATATGTTAGTAATTATAATTATAATAATAATAACTTCATAATATTAATATGATAACAATAATAATAATAATAATGTAGTAATAATAATAATAATAATATTAATATGATAATAATTGTAATAATAATAAATATAATAATATGATAAGAAATATAATAATAATAGTAACAATAATAATATAATAATAATTATAATAATAATAACAATAATAAGATGACATTAATTATAATAATGACATAATAAAATAGTATCACAATTACAAAAATAATAAAACAAAGGTGGGGGGGGGGTGCCGACAACTCACCAGGTGCGGCCGGTGGCAGGACTGTGCAGGGAGGAGGTCGCACGGTCGAGGGCACCGGAGCAGGAGGCCGCAGGTGCCGGAGGTCGGCGCTGGATGAGAGCGCAGGAGAGGCCAGACGGGAGGTGCGGTCGGCGAAGGAAAGCTGGGAAGGAGGTGGTACGACTTGGGCAGGAGGGTGCAGGAGGGGAGCACAGCTAGACCGGGACGGGCGAGGTCACTGGAGAGGAGAGCGCCGACGAGGGAGATCAACTGGAGGTACGAGGCGGGGGTGCGGCAAGGCGGAGGGGGGTGGTGCGGTGCCGGAACGGCGAGCCCAGAACGGCAGAGGGATGCGCAGGGTGAGGCCGGAATGGCGGAGGGATGCACTAGAGATGGAGGTGGTGCGACGGTTCGGTTGGGTTGGAGGTGCCGGTTGCAGGCCGCGGTGAGGTTGGGGGAGAGGAGGCCGGCGGAGGAGCTCCAGAGCGGGAGGCCGCGGACGCCGGAGGCAGGAGGCAGGGCCGGAACGGGGGTGAAGCGGGATGCCGGAAATGGGCGGCAGGCTGAAGGAGGGAGGCGCGCAGAGGGGCTGTGGGAAGAGAGAAGGGAGAGGGGGTTGCGGGAGAGGGGAGAGAGAGAGAAGAGAGAAAAAAGGGAGAGAGTGAGGGAAGAGGGGGCGGCGGCGGGAGTAGGGTTAGGGTAGGGTTAGTTTTAGGGTGTTATAACATATATATATATATATATGATAAAAATAAAAATAATTATAATTATAATAATAATAATAACATTATAATAATAATGTTAATAAGTATAATAATAATAATAGTAAAACATTATAATAATAATAATAAAATGTATAATAATAATAAAACCTTTTAATATTAATAATAATAATAAAACGTTATAATAAAAATAATATAAAAACTTTATAATAATAATGATGAAACTTTATAATAATAATGATAATAATGATAAAACATATAATAATAATAATAAAACTTATAATAATAATAAATGATAAATTAGCTAATTCTAATAATAATTATTTTGATCAAATATTTAAAATAATAAAATAATTTAAAGATACTACACATATATATATTTATACATATATAGATATATACATAAACATATATCGACCTATATGTATATATACATTATTATACATATATATATATAAAACATACATAAACATATATGAAGTAAAATTAACTATCATATTAATAACACAACTTAAATAGCGTTAATAATAAAATATCAAGATAAAAATTATAATTTTTAAACATGCTGGGTGAACACACGGTCACCCGAGATGAACGCACAGTCACCGCTAACGATGCAGTGACCGCGCACCGGCGCGAAACCGCCAACGTAATTAATCTTCGAAAAGTTTAAACCGAGACTAAGAAAGGAGAGAAAATTTCGGACATCCGCGGTCGGGGTGAGACACTAAGGAGAACCAAGAATTGCTTCAAATGTGTAATGATGGTACATCTGGATAAAAACTACCGATGGGATACAAAAAATTCGACAAATGTGAAATAAGAAAGAAGGTTCAGATCAACACTTAGCCTGTAGTGTAGTGTTTCAATTGCAAGGAACATGGGAATTTTGCAAACAATTTCGCTAATCCAAGGGTTGTCGGAAGAGATCAAAAACAACCTCTGAGGAAACAAGGAAGGGCTTATTCTATTAGTACAATTGAGGTGGATTAGTACAATGATGTGGTGAAACGTACACAAGTTATTCATTCAAGAATAGATAATGTACTATTTGATTCTGGTTCTATACATTCTTTTATATCTTTAAAGTTTAGTAGAACTATTCCAACACCATGTCAACATTTGGAGGATATGTAATCTGTGAGAACAAAGAATGGTGAAATTATTTAGTCTAAGGTTTTTAACTCCTCCCTAGTAAATGTTTGTGGGATGAACCTATGAGAATTTTTTTCATACTTCCTTTAGTGGAGTTCGATGTTATCTTAGGCATGGATTGACTATCTTTATACAAATCCAACATCAATTTTCGAGAAAGGGATAACAGTTTTCACATCCCAAAGTATCCTCCAATTCATTACAAGTGTAAGGATGAAGATAAATCTCTTTTAGAATCATAGTCTCAAGTGTGGATATTGTTGCCTTATGAGAAAGAATATATAAAACAAATGATTAAGACAGTGGAGAGAATCATTCTTGAAAACATGCCCATCCTTAGGGATTGTATTGATATATTTCCTAAAGAGTTTTATGGTCTTCCTCATGACTGATAGGTTGAGTTCTCAATTGAACTTATTCCATAATATCTACTTATTTCAAATACACCTTATATAATGGCCACCATAGAGATGGAAGATCCGAAGAAGCAATTATATGAGAATATGGAGAAGGGTTTTATATACCCAAGTGCTTCACCATGGGGTTCACTAGTCCTCTTAGTCAAGAAGAAGGATGGATAAATGTGCCTCTATATTGATTATCATGAGATAAATAAAATAATGATAAAGAACAAGTATCCATTACTATGGATAGATGGCTTGTTCAATCAGCTTCGTGGGGCCAGTTCTTTCCTTAAGGAGGACCTTTGGTCGAGATATCTCTAATTAAAGGTAAGGAAGAAAGATATTCCCTGGAATTTCTTTCAAACAAGGTATGGACACTATTAGTTAATATTGATTCCCTTCTGACTCACGAATTATCTAGGAATTTTCATGGATTTAATGAATATAGTATTTAGATATTACCTCAACAAATATATGGTTGTCCTTATTTATGATATTCTGATATACTATAAGAGTAAGGAGGAACATGAGAATAATATTAGTATTATGCTATATTCTTTTCAAAGGGAGAATATGTATGCAAAGTATAGTAAATGTGAGTTATGGATAGAGGAAGTATCAATATCAGGGAATGTTATCACCAACAAAGGAATATATTTGGAACAGTCCCAGACAAAGGCAATTGAAGAGTGGCCCAGACCAACATCTGTAACAAAGATCCGCATATTTCTAGGTCTAGATGGGTATTATCGATAATTTGTAAATAAATTCTCATGTTTTTCAAACCCAATGACCAAGATGAAACTAAAGGGAGTTATGTTTTTCTAGAATCAGGAATGTAAAGACTATTTTAAGGAGTTGAAAAGAGGCTAATCACTACTTCAGTACTCACACTCCTAACAAGTAAAGAACTCATTGTGGTGTATGTTAATTATTAAGAGAATGGATTAGGCTATGTTCTAATGAAAAATGATAAAGTGATAGACTATGACTCAAGGTAGCTGAAAGTCCATGAGAAAAACTATCATACAGCTGATCTGGAGTTGGTGGCTATGATCTTTGCATTAAAAATATGGCAGAATTATCTCTATGGTGAGAAGTGAGAGATATATACAGATCAAAAGAGTATAAAATATATATTCACAAAAAAGATATTATTATTCAATAATTAAGATGGATAGATCTCATCAAGGATTGTTATTTTTCAATCCAATTCTATCCTAGTAAGGAAAATAATGCGACAAATGCTCTAAGTAGAAAGGTTTCTGCATCTTTATCAATGACGAGAATAAAAAAGGATTTAATATTCTTATATTTTTAGAGGATTTACATGAGAATATTTAGTGAGGAACATCATCAATACTTTCTCAAATTATTTCTCAACCATACATCATGGAGAAAATTAGGGATACACAAAAGAAAAATATGGTAATTTAGAAATGAGTGGAATCCATTATAAATAGAAAATACTATGATCTTATGATTGATGAGGAAGGTTTTTTAATATTTGGGTCATTATTATGTGTACCATTTGATCTAGAAGTAAAGAAGGAGCCTTTGAATGATGCACAAAGCTCAACTTTCTCTATTCACTCAGGGAGCAAAAAGATGTATTGATATCTCTAAGATAACATTTAGTGGGACAATATGAAGAACAAGATTGTTGTGTATACATAAAAGTTCCTAGTATGTTGAAAAGTGAAGGATAAAATATATAAGTATAAGGAGATAATGAAACCACTACCCCTACAACCATGGATGTGGGAGAACATCACCATTGACTTTTTCACTATACTTTGAAGGACATCCAAAGGAAACAATTCTATATGGGTCATTGTGAATCGTCTTACAAAGACATATCACATTATCACAATTCAAGAGGACTAATCATTGGATAAAATTTCTAGGATATATATCAAAGAGGTAGTAAGGATTGATGGAGTAACACTATCTATTGTATCTGATAGAGATCTCTAATTCACCTCAATGTTTTGGAAAATACTCCATCATGATCTCAACATTAAACTGAGTTTCAGTACGTCCTATCATCCTTTAACCAATATCCAATCTAAGATAACTATTTAGACACTTGAAGATATGTTGAGAGCATGTTATATGGACTTCAAAGGAGGATGTTACCAAAATATTCCACTAGTTTAATTCTTATAAAACAATATTTTCCACTCGAGCATCCAAATGACACCATATGAATCCCTTTATGTGGAAAGGATCAAAACACTGGTGTGTTGGGATGAAGTTGGTGAGTGTAAGCTGCAAGGACCTAAAATGGTCGAAGAAATGCTGGAGAAGGTGAAAACCATTCAGAAGAACATCAAGGCTTCCCAATTTTGACGAAAGAGTTATGAAGACAATTGTCAGAGAGACCTTGGGTTCAAAGTTGGAGACATGGTATTTCTACGAATATATCCATGGAAGAAGGTTATGTGGTTTTGCAATAAAGGAATGCTAAGTCCCAGGTACATAGTACCCTTAGGATTCTTGGTCGTATCAGGGTTGTGGCCTATCGACTAGAACTTCCACCTACCGTTGACAAAGTACACGACGTCTTCCATTTATCTCTATTAAGGAAGTACATACCAAAACCATCACATGTACTCTCTTCAGAGGTGGTATAGTTGGATAATATTCCTTCTTAGGAGGAGAAACCCATGAAGATCTTGGATCATAGAGATAAAGTTCTATGTAACAATACTACTCACCCGGTCAAAGTAATGTGGTGAAACCATAATTATGAAGAGGAAACATGGGAATTGGGGGAAGCAATGAGGGAATGTACCCACTCCTATTTATGGCTTAGAATTTAAAAAGAAATTTAGAGGGAGAAATTTTATAAGGGAGTAAAAATATAACGTCATAATGTTTTATCAATGGAAATTGATTTCTTATAATTATGTCATATAATCACTTGAAATCAAAACACAATGAACTACTAAGTACTATGTGAACTTTAAACATAATTTTGATGATTTTGTGTTTTGAATTTTAAAAATATTACATACACGGTTGTGTTCAGGGTGGTTTTTGGAGTCTGATGAAACAAAATTAATTTTTGGTAAACAGTAACCTACCCTTAGGAATAGTAACTCACCCTCATGAATAGTAATATGACCCTTATGAATAGTAATATGATCCTCATGAATAGTAAATCATCCAAAAGAATAGTAACCTCACCCATGAACGTATAAATAAAATTTAGGCATCTTATAGGGGATAATATGACCATAATAAAAGTATTGGTATTTTTGGAAGTCATAAATAATTAATTAAAATTATTTAATTAATTAAAAAAACGTTTTTTCATAATAGGTGTTCATACATTTACAATTTTATGTCTTCTGGTTTTATGATAATTTAATAATACCTTATGTATTTTTTGAAAGCATTATAGAATCAGTTATAGTTTTGAAATTTGTATTTTTCAAGTAAATTATGAAATAATTTAAAATTATATAAATCATATTTATAAAAATATTTTTGAAATATGGAGTTCATTTTTGGATTCTACATTCTGATAAATGGTTAATATGATTTTTTTGTATTTTTTTGAAATACTTGATGTTTTGATGAATAATGAGATACGATAATTTACCATATATATACATTATAAGCTAAATGGAATATTCCTAGAATAATGGATGATGTAAGCACCCTTGGTTATAATTAACATGAACTTATTACTATTTTTGGTCATGTAATAATCACTATTTATTGTCTTATGGAAAAATAATAAACTAATGATTAAAATATTAAAAAAACCATCCTCCCCACCACTATAAAATCCACTAACACTCCCCTCTTCCTTTCACTCCTCTAAAGCCTTGCACCTTCCCTAAATTCTTCCCATATCTCTCCCCAATATCCTAGCTCACTTCTATTATCCCTTGGTCACCTCAGAAGACCAAATACTTTCCCCTTAAGAGGCTCTCATGGAGGATTAAATCAAGAGGTAAATTCCTCTTTTATTTTCTTTCATTTACTTTTCATGTTCCTTTGTTATATTTTATTTCCTAACCTCTCCCCATAAAAATGGTGTCAAAAATCTAGTACAAAAAATGTATTTTAATTTTGTTATGCTAATGGGATAATCCTTTATCAGTGCTCCTTTCCCCTTCTTTTATACAAATGAAACGAAAACACCGTCTGAGATGTGTAAATTTATCCCATTCAAGGATGACAGGTTATCAATTTCTATTACCATATACAATTCTAGTCATGAAAACATTTTTATGGTTGAACTGGACTATTAAATATTTATTTTATATTATTTTATATTCTATAATACTTTTTATCACATGATGTAAAAATAATAATACAAAAAAAATTAATTATGAGAAAAATCGCAAAATTAATCAAAGCATTTACCATTTATGTTTTATATAAAGACTCACCTTCATTATGAACAACCAAATGAATTTTATAACCATTTAGTCTTATATATTTTCACTAATTTCATATAAATTCAATTCTGGACAACCATTCTCATCATACATTTTATCCGAACATGAATATAAGTGAACTGATCATTAAAACCAAGGAAGCAAACACACCCAAACAATGAAATCGAACCTCTTAACTCATCAAAAAGGGACATGGATGAACTTAATAAGGTTATAATAAATCAATAACATGTAGTTGATTTTTTGGAATTGTTAATTAATGAACATAATTTGATTATTCAGGTCATTAAGATCAAGTGAAGAATACCATCAAACTTAAGGTAAGGGATCCTATCTTTCTCACACTTATTCAAGAATCTCCTCTATGTTGTGCCCTTTTATGTGTAATTAATAATAATGGGGTATAATTTTTCACATCTCTCATACTTTACTTATGATTTATAAAATATGAGAAACTCATTTCTCTCTCATTTATCCCTCCTGGGTACAACCGATACCATGCCGATATTCTGTATGGGATTCTACCCGAACCTCCATTATTCTTTCTGTTTGTTCTTACTCTCTTTTTACCCAAATAAAATCCTACAATATGCTTATGTGAATCTTATAATTTTTTCTTATATGTCCAAAATCATGTTTCAAGATCCATCCCTCATTCTCTTTCAGGGATATACATGTCCATAAATGATTTCCTGCTCAATACTTTTCAATATGCCAACTTGTTTTAAGGGAACTTCTCAAATTCAGACCCGATTTTAAGTGCACTCTACTATATATTTTAGGATGACACTGTTTTTATAAAACTAGTGTTTCTAATATTAAAATATTCCTAGATAACTTCTAGTTTTGTACAAAATATTATACTTTTTTCTATTTTAAATGCTTATTTGTGTTCTCCTTAAAATCACTCTAAAACATTTTAATGCTAAAAATTATTAAATACTATTTTTTCATGTTTTCAATTATGTTTGAAAAAACATACCATGATATATGACTATTTTACCTTATTTATGTCTATCTATGTTCTAATTCATTTATTTCATGGACACTTTTATGATACACCAATTCATTATGCTTTATGAAATGATTATGATACCCATTTCTTTCCATGGGTGTCCATATGTTTATGACTAATTATATTTGATTATATATGTGGAAAGAATTATCATGAACATGTTAAGATGGGTTCACCCAGATAGCACTCCAATTCATTGGGTAATGTTCAGTCTCCTGATATGTTATGTGCAACGATTTTGGTGGGTAGACTTGACTCGTGCTACCATGTGCAATGTTCTTGGTGGTTAACATTGACTTATGATCTTCTATGTGAAACGAGCTTGGAATCAATCTAAATTCATGTTTTATATTTCTTACAAATTATAATGGGTCAATTTTTATATGACCCCATTTTTATATGTTATGATTTCACATGTTGTATGCATTTTAAATCATTATGCTTGGCCTTCTAATGCATGTGCTGAAGCTTTATTACTTTTATTTTTATCCATCACTCGGATTTTAGCTCATACCCTTGTTCATGTTATCCCAAAGTTACCCTATGAATATGATTGAGCACAATGTAAGTTATAATATATTTATTAAGATTAAATTAAAAAATATTTTATTTAGTCCCATGTTTTCAGTTTTATGGGCTTAGTCTTCCAAGACACTAGACTTCACAATCCTCAACTTGTAATATGATGTTTTATTGTGATTAAAACCTTGTAATAATATGTGTAAAATGCTAGGGTCTCTATATTTACCACAAATTTCCACAAGTTAAATTGGGTCAAACCCTATGGTTTTACACAACTTGTACACTAGCTACCCGCTATGTACACCCTATCAAACCTTGTTCTAACAGGAAGTCAATACATGGTCGGTAATGATTCTACATACCAAACCCACACATGAAGTTATGTGATTTTCACAACTCATCTTTATGTGTCTTACCATGGGTAAACAATATATTAGTTTTTTTACATGTCATGTATCTATGTCCCTCAACAAGCATTATCGACACCTCCAAATCAGATCTTCAATCATTCTTCATTTTTTGTTGGAATGTTCTTGTTAATACAAATGATAATATTATCCATTTTTTAGATTAAATAATGGTAAAAGATAAATGAATAATTAAAAATAAAATGTTCAAATGATCAATAACTAATATCTAATTATAAATTATTATGTGGCCACATTGATACCGCTTTAATGTTATGGGATGAAACAGAAGCAACTGGGCCCATTCCTAAAAATGGGTTTTGATGTTTTCATTTGATAATATTTTAGATCTTGATGATAATAAACTTAATTTTTTTGAATAAAGGATATATTCACAAATAATTTATAATTAAATGATAAAAAATTATTACCACACTTGATAATTTTATCTTCATTGATGATCAACCGAATTGAATTTGTTTTCATTGTATCATCATGATGAAGACACCAAAGTAAAGTTAATCTAGAAGTTTCAACATGCACTAAATAATCTCTAAACAACACCTATGTGACTATGAGTTTAATCATTGAGGTTCTGATCATCTTTTTTCCATTCATTATTAACCTTAATAAGAATTACGTTGGGATTGAATAATTACCTCTTATTTTTTTGGTTTTTAGAGGGATTATGTGGTTGATTATGAATCATTATTGAGAGTTATTGAGATGTTTCCCAATAATTTTGAGATAATTATCCTAAAATAATATTTTTTTTCATACCAATTCTGAAATAAACCATAGAAATGATATAATTTACGATATTACTTAGGATAGATAATTAGTTATTTCATGAAGGCCCTTAACTAATTTCTAACTCTAAATAATCCCCATGTTATATAATAATAACTATAACAATATTATTATTATTATATCACTTTACGTGAACAATCACACATATATTTAGATATCATTTATTAAAAAAACAAATAAATATTTATTTAGATGATATTAGATAAAAAATATCATTTACACTAGAACCTTAGCTCGACCAATCTATCATACTTGAAATTTATCAAACCTTAAAAAATCAATATTTATTATAAATAAATATCATAATATTTTTAATTAAATAAATAAATATATCCCTCACTAAGTATCTAATAAATATTCATTAACATTCAACTTACATATCTTCCAAATTGGAATCACTAGAGATAATGTTTATGCCATCAAAATAAACTGAATAATTATTATTCCTTGGTATTGATAATAAAATTTATTACATTATTAAGTTAAAATAAATTTTTATATATATTCTTGATATACTTAGTGTGAGACCCTCTAGGCCTCTTTCTTAGTGGCATTAGATAGTTTTTCATAAATTTCAAGACTAGAATCTAGAAATATTCCAAGGCACTTATAAATAAATTTGTTAATATTACCGCAACAACAACCTATTATAAACACTTAATGTGCGTTATAATCCCTTAGTAATGACATTTAATTAATCAAGTATCATATTTTTGTCATTAACTGATATTCTTGATATATTTTTCTTTGGCCAACTGAAACAAACTTATCAATAAACCTCAACAAACATCAACTAAACTAGATTGTTCCATTTCAATCAAAGGGCCTAGGATACCATCTTTTTGTATGGGAAGGTAAAAATCATTTAATGAATTATCTATTTATGTCCTATAACTTGTGATGCATCCAATATATCCTAGATTTTTATGTGCATATATCATCACAGTTTTTGATAATACATTAATGTATGTGATTCATGATATAAATTATTAATAATATCAAGGCTAAGGACTAATATACACATCTCATATTGAAATATCCAATGACATATATATTATGAGGAATTCCTATTGTAATTTATATCATCATAACCTCCCATATTGATGATTACAAAGTTCAAACTTTGTGAGAAAAATTATCAATGTATTATGATTCTCTAACACTTGATATTCAAACATCAGTTATGTCCTATCAGATAAATTTCATCCAACCATAAGATATATTTAATAATGGTATTTTCACACCTCCAAGTTCTAATTTTACAGTGTAATTGTTATGACCTTTCAATGTGAAAAATTCTCCAATAACATTGTTATATTGATGCTATTTTTTCATAATACATTTATTAAAATTTAGGTATTTGAATAGATACATAATAAAAATTAAATAGATAATTAGATATATGACACTAACTTAAATGTAATTATATTTTAAAATCAAAGTAAATATTGAAATTACATAAAAATTTATTAATTATCATTTCTTATCCTAAATTCACATATGGTATTCATGTTTTCTTGGAGAAATGGTGATAAAAATTAAATGTGTGACCTCAGATTCTCTGTAAGAGGTAACATAAAACAAATTCTATCATGAAATAAAAAAACATACATAATATGATAGTAATAAATTATCAAATTATTCTATATAAATGATAAAATGGTAATTATATATCCCTAGATAACATAATAATGGAAGTAAACAATCACATGGATAATAATAACTAACCACATAGTGATGAAATGCATAATTATATGCATCATAACTACATCATCTGGGCCTCAACCTAGACATCATACTAAAATAGGTAGGCGTAAACCAAAGAATTAAGATAGTTTGTCTCATGTGACGTAATAATGAATTGAGGGAAACTATAATTATGGGTCCCTTCTATCAAATTATATGTCCAATTCATCCATAATATTAATAAAGTTTTTACTCAATGTCACATATTCTTAGGGTCTTGGGTAACCCCATAAAAAAGTCCATAATTATTTTTACTCACTTATAGATGAGTACATGAAGTGGTTGATGTAAACCACTATTAAAATAGTTTTCGTACTTTATAATATAGAAAGTAAAGCATCAGGAAATGAATACAGAAATGTCCCTCGTCATACATAGCCACCAGAAATGATACCTAAAGTCACATTACATATTTATCACTCAATGATACACAACCCAATTTGAGTTATTGTAATCTCTCATAATCTCCTCCCTAATATAATAAAGGGCTATTACTCTTCTATGTACTAAGATCACATCATCTCTACCAAACAACCACCCAGGTAGTAGGTCACCACCTAATAGTTGTTCCTACATGACAACACAATATGTATCATATTTCTAATTTGAGTTTATCTTATATACTATATAATATGTAATTATTAATGAAGAATATATCTTTAATCCCTGTTCCTTGAAAGAATCAATCCTCCAATTGACCAATTATCTCATCAGGCACTACTATTCCTCTAAAGGCCATTAAATGGGCTTTTGAGGTACCAAAAACTTATGGATAAAATAATATATATCAATGTTACCTTTATCTGCATCATAGTACATATAAAATTTGAATGTATTCAAGTACTCTACCTATCACCACTACCTCAAGTTGACATCATTCTATGAGAAGATACAGTGGTGGATCTTATGTTCCATGTAGACAATAAACCTTTTTCAAATGATATAATGTCACCAAAAATTCAAATGATGGACCAAATATAACAAATTCATGTCATGGGTAGGATATTTATACTCATGTGGTCACAACTGACATGACCCTAAGCTACCACCCACTCCCTCTACATCAAAACTTCTCAAAGATCAACTATTGATTAATCAAAATATACAACATATACAATCCTAGGTTTAGGAATAATAAAAATTGGAGCTATATGAAACCTCATTTTTAGATCAAGAAAAGCCTCTGTACACTCGTATTACTACTAAGAAATCAACCCTTTATTTTTCAGCAAAGTCATGGGTCCTAATAAATGGGAAAATTACTAAATAAAATTATGATATTACCCCATTAAACCCAGAAATATCCTGATCTAAAACATTCTCTAGGGATGTGTCCAAGACATTACCACATATAATTTATTTGGATCTACTGATATAGTAGTTTCAAAAACAACATTTCATAATAATTGAACCTCTTGAATACAAAATTTACACTTAAATATCTTTTCATAAGTTCAATGTTATTAAAGTTTACCTAGGACTATCTTGAGATGTATTAAAAGATGATATGAGGTTAGTGAGTAAATAATGTTATCATCAATGAACACCATGATGAGAAATTAATGGTTTGGGTGACATATCTTATTCATGAGATCTATGAACATTGATGGCACATTCTATAGTCCAAAATAATTCACCAATTAATAATATAACCCATACCTACTCCTAAACACCATATTCAGAGTGTCCATATATTTAACCTTTAACTAGTGATATCCCCATCAATGATCTATCTTAGAGAACCACTTGACTCCCCAAAACTGATTAAAGAGATCACTAATCCTGATAATGGGTATCCATTTTTCGCGGTCAACAGATTTAGCTTTTAGTAATCTATACTGATTTAAAGACTATTATCTTCCTTCATAGAAAAAAACAAATAGGTTTACGCCATAGTAGTATACTATTCACAATAAAACCCTTCAGTTCTAATTTCTCAAGTTCTAATTTTAGCTTCATTAACTCAACCAATTCCATATGATAGGGGGTCTCAAAATGGGTTGCATACCTAAGTTTATTTTTACCTCAAACATACATCCTCCATTAGGGGGAAGACCTATGACGTCATCTTGGATGATTTCCTAATAGTTATCCACAAATAGAGGAAGACATGATGGGGATACCATTGATCTTAAATTAATATCCAAGATAGAAGTGTGCATTATAATCATCCCAAGCTATTTCTTGTCATCACCCACTCTACCTACTTCTAACTCCCACACACTGGTCATTATGAACTTCTCTCCATTGGGTGATGTAAATGATACTTAAATCCAATAGGAATCAATGTGGGTTCAAAATATAATCATGTATTCAATGAAAACAATTACATTGAAGCTCATCATATATAGGATCTTGAAGTCCCATAAGTGTCCATAACAAGAAATGACTATAGGACACTCTAGGAATCACTAAAGATGGTCCAATTTCCTTCCCAATAGTGTATCAAATAAAGAAAATCAAAAGATAACTTGACCAGTATGTCATGTATAGTAATATTTTTTTTTCAGATATAAAGGAATTAAAATTATCATTATACAAAAAATTATTAGACAATGTAGAAGTGATCAAGAACACACCACAAGTATGAGACGTTATCTTAGCACTCTCTGCTGGAGCCTAATCCATTTCATACACTAAACTTTCCTCAACCCCATGACCCCTACACTAAGGTGAATGAATGAACTAAGACATAATCATATGAGATTTATTATATAGAGCCTAAATAAATCCTTAGGTCATAGATCACATTTGTTATGAACCCATGTGAAAACTTATTCTTGAATATTTGGAGAATAACTATTGAAGATGCCGCATCAGGCTAAAATTATGAACTTTTTCAGAGGTGATATATAGAACCTTCAATAATTTTTAAATTTCCCATATTTAAAGCACTATATAACTCCTCGTGAGAGGAATAAAGAATACACACACTATCATCTTTCTTAATAATACCCAACTACATGTCCTTGGTATTATTCTTTCCACTACAAGAAGCGACACTAATCAAAATAGTAGGAGCTCCACCCACCAGAGTACTAAATGGAGGAAGATAATAAACTACTCGATCCACCTCTAGGATTTTCTAAATATTACAGGACATGAAAACAACATACGGTTATGTCTTTAGGATAAAACAACTAACCTACCTTCAAATATCAAGACATAGATCAATATCAAACTTCTTATCCTTAAATGCCTCATTCCTAGCCTAAAGGGGATAAAAATAATGTATTTTAGTGAAATGATTATAGTATAATGATACTGTCATGGATCCTTGAGGAAGATATATGTATTATTTTCCATGATCTTTTTTAACATGTTATGAAATTATTACTTGAATAATACATTCTTGAAGGCCTCCAAATAAATACCCTCTCATTTTCCTACTTGACCCATAACACCCCATCATCTCTTGGTAGGTCCATAAAGAATGATCACTTTTAGAATGACCCATTGGTTCTCTAGTGTCTCAAAAAATTCAAACATTCTATCAATAATGTGTAACTATTCCTTGATATCCTATGGTCATCCAATACCATAAAATAATGGAAGATGATCGAGTTTTATTTCATGGATGTAATCAACCATGTCCCATTGTAATCCTCCACCATAGGTAGGTAAAATCCAAATGGATACGGGATAGAGTGGTTCCAACACCTAAACCACTTGAGATGGTGTATGAGCATGCTCAGGTACATCCTCCTACAAAGCCTATGGTCTAATTGATGCATCATCCATAGTGGAAGAACTCAAGAATCTCTAAGGTGACATTTTATATGAAATAGCCAATGAACATTTATTCACCTAAAGGTGTTATCATAGATCCAAAATAGTATATGGGATCACATAAAGGATATCCTAGGAGGATACCCATAACCCACAATATATCCCTCATAACACTACCCAAGGTTCACTGTAGTTGGAAATTAGTCACAATCATATATATATACATACATACACACAAACAAATCACAATAACATGATGAATTTAATATAATTAAATAAAAAATAGATATATGAAATTAGAAAATAATACAGATATATAACTCAAAAGATAATTAAATTCTATCCCAAATAGATTACAAAAATAAATGCATTAAATTTAAGAACTACTATAAAATATACAAAAAGTATATTTATGTAATGTGATCCTATGTTCCTAATCATGGTGAATAAACACAACTAGAATCCATTAAACTATAAAAATAATTTCATCAATGGAAACTAAATGGTTTGTTACTCATGAGATGGATAGAAATATAAATTGTACCACAACCATGTTCCACACAACCTATCTCCTTTTTACCAGGACATTGGTTACCCCAAAATAAAATAAAGGAATGTTTTCATAATACCATTTTCTAATGTTTCAACATGATCCACTAGGGCTGAGTAAGAGTTCAACAGGACCTCATGCATAACTCCCCATACTCAAGAGGATTCTGACAAGTGGTGAGGGTATATATTTTATAATAGGTGAAACAATACCCTCAGTAATTGTAACCATACATCATAAGTATAAAAAAATATAAAAAAATATATTATAAAGTTATAATATAAAGTATCATGATAAAATAATAAATGTTACACATTTAAATAACTAGGATCCCAAAGTTACAACACAAACAATAATATAGAGTTTCAAGATGATAAATAATGAAATAACTATATAAATCATCTATATTATCTCATGGTACTACAACTAGACCCACACTCTACAGTCATCTATATTATGTGGGTACCTTTCCCTTACTTGGATCTCTAAACATGAAATCTACATGTGCATCGATATAACCATATTGTGTGTCAGTATTAAAACCCATTAAGAAACCACTAATTTTTTCATAGCATATTTTCACAAGTATAGTAGATGTGTTCCATGATAATAATAAACTCATAAGTAATAATAAAAATTCATATACTAAGTGATCATGTTCAAACCAAGCCACTAGGATCCCCTTCATTACCTGCTTCAAATCTATGTTGGAAGGATAGTAAACATATATTAAAACTAATCATGAACTAACCACAGTTCTACTAAAAATGTTACTCAATATCCATAAGGCATCAATTTTTGGGTCATCTCAAAACGATGACTAGTGATCATGTTACTTGGTATCCACAAGGCATCGAGTTTTGGGTTAGGTCACAAGGATGAATAATTAACATGTTACTCGATATCCATAAGGAATAATGTTTTGTGCTAGGACACAAGACTGTCATACCCCTATCTTATATATGGGAAAAACATATTCATCACTACATGTACAGATCACTCCCCCAATAAAGGATAAACACGCTAGAACAATCCACTTTTTCTGAGTACCAAATATAATACCTCTAAAGGGAAAGTAAATATACATAACATGGTTGATAATAATAAGGTAGAATATAAAATTTCATCACGATAATTTCGTAACAATATATAATAATATCTGATCAACATCATGTATTGTAACTGCTACAGTAGCAATATTCAGGGAATCGAGCATCATATATGGGTCTCATAAGCTATATACACACCCATGTGTGATCACTATCAATTAGGGGAAAAAATTTATTCCAAAAAAAATTTCACATAAAGGAAGTAAGAGTATACATGAGCTCCAAATGTTTAGGAAATTACTACCTTAAGATTGTTGATTAAGTAATCCAATATTAGTGAAAGGATCGAGGCTCAAATCATTTTTCACACCCACAAAAAACATGTTTTCACATTAAGTATTCCAATCAAGTGTTTTCATTCATCAAAGATTTTGTTTAGAAAAGTTTCCCAAGAAGACTGAATTCTAATAAATATAGTTATAAAATCACCTAACTCACATATTCATTTAATGGAACTAGTTTCATGATATTTTTAAGAAGATGATTCCAATTACTCGGATCCATTTTCAATTAAATATCAGATCGTAAATTACTTATAAAATCTAAAATGGAATGTTATTTATAAAAAATGAACATAAATTAAGAAAATAATCCATCTTTAAAATAGATATCCAAGATGATATTCTAGAAGAAGAAGGTCTAGATATGATAAATCTACTATAACATACCCAAACTCATCCATCATTCATGAGGGATCCAACTCCATTCTAGGGGGGTCGTTGAAATCCACAACCATTGTAGCTATAATCCAATAAATCAATGTTATATGGAATCATAATCCATATATCAGGAAAAAATATAGAAAATTTAATATTTTATCCACGGTAAGAAGTTTATATCAAGAAGAAACCCAAAGAATAAGGGTTTTTAGATCACATAACTTAATTCCTGATCAATAACACTCTTGGATCTTCTAGAATCAATATTTAAATGAGAGGAAAACATCAAGAAGGGATAAAAAGTCTCAATGTTCAAGAGGTACTCCTATAAAAATAATAAACTTTCAAAATGGATTATTAATGGATATTAAAGTGGATATTCATAACTTTAATTCAAGTGCACATAGTTTGGTCACAAGGTTTGAAAAATAATATATGAATCAAGCGAGGAATTTTGTCTCTTTTGGGAACCTGCATGATTTACCAAATAGTGTTACAACCATACTGTTGGCCACTAGAGGGTGTAACATTGTTTTTTAGGTGAGGCTACATGGTTTGTTAAACTGGGTTCCTTAAGCATTGACTTTCCCTTAAGCTACTACCATAAGGCACACCATTTCTTAGAGAATAATCCTTGTTTGGGAAAACCATGATCAAACCAAACACCCTAAAAAGGAAACCAAAACTACTTGAAACAAATTATAAACCCAAATAACATTGCCCAATTAATTAATAGTTATAAAAAGATTAAAGGATAAAATTAATTCTTAAAAAAAAGAAACTTTGAGTCCATTACAAGAACTATTTGGGGAAACTATTGAGAGGGTAAATGATAGAAGAGATATTATCATTAACTTTATAGTGAATATGAATGAGATTATTGGTGGGTATTTTAATAAAATAAATGCGGATTGTTTGTTAATTTAATATTTTAGGTGATAGAAATATATGTTATGGAAAATTCAATACACTTTATTTCACATAGTTTTAATTCATATTATTTTTCATTTAGGGCCCAATTTTTTTATTTTTTTAGTTAAAGAGCCAACATCCATTTCTTAATATTACCTTTTCCATGGAAGGATTTCAGAACCTTATTTTTCAATTTTGAATTTGGGAAGTACATCATAGGTTTATAAAAATACTTTAACACTTTAAAACATATTATTTTAATAATTTGACGTATTTATATTATCGAAATTAATTATATTAAATACAACATAATTTCTATATCATAATTAATTCATAACACTTACTGTATATTCATATCACATTTTATTATTCACCTAAAAATTCAACTCTCTTGGGAAATTTATTAAGAAATCATCATTGGCTAATTTAGATATATTGATTACCAATTTAAATTTATTTTTATGTAATGATATGATAGATATATTAAAATTATTAACTAAATAAGACTATTTGGGTATTTAAAATTCATGTGTTTGGTGATAAGAATTTTAAAATCCTTTTTAAATAAATCTTATTTTTATTCTAAGACATATGTGTATGATTATATTAATATTCATTAATCTGTATACATTATTATTAATCATTAATAATATTATTACTAAATAATTTTATTTATTGTGTTAGACACATTTATGTTTAAGAGATACAATACTATTACAAATTTTATATTGGGAAGTTATTCTTCCAACAATTACCTTACCCTTCCAATGGTCATATTTCCCAATATACATAATTTTTATTATAAAATTTAAAATTACTCACATCCTTCTTTTAATTATTACACCATGTCAATTAAATTTGTTATTTTTTTATTATAATTCAAATATATCTTATATATGTTTCATTTTTTTTAGATTTTGATCCTTCAGAGTTTAAGATTATGGTGCCTCCCTATATTTTGTGTGTGTTATGTATTACTAGTTAGGACTATTATTGTGAATGTAATTTTATATTGAATATTTTAACATTATCATAAAATAAATTAATTTATTATAGTTGTGTCTCAGGTCTAACAACACACATGGGTCCATAGAGAATTGTTTCTTGATAAAAAAATAAATCTATTGTGTGAATGTCACAAAATAGTATCAAATCAATTTTATTTTATATGATTTCGATTCTTTCCAAAAGTGGTAGAAGGAATATTAGTTGTTGGTACTTAGAATGGATGTTTTTCATTATTTTCTATCTATCACAACTATATTGGAAGTCGTATTCACCATGTAAGTATGATATTGAGTTCATTGATTTTGATGAGTTATTCTTTACTAATTTCAAAAAAAATATTGTTTTGGGTTATTGGATAAACCAAGATTGTGGGTGAGTATTGGTATGTTTATTCCTTATTTTACTATATAGGTAAATTATATATATGTGTGTTCATGTTAATGTACATGATTTAAAGAGTTCATTATAGTTAAATGATTGATTTATTAACAAACCAATTGGTTTTTTCTATAATAGTTTATTAATAATGAATTATTTGATTAAAAATGAATAAATGAGTTTGAAAATGTTATGTAGTTTATTTATTATGATTACTGAAATTTTATTATGTGTTATACGTTTACTATTAAATTTAATTTTATATACGAAATTTGGGAAATTGATAATGAGATATAATAATGAATAAACATTAGATAATGTGGTTTATAGTATAATTTTGGGTGTTTTTCTTATGTAGCTTTGCCTATGTATATAAGAGAAAGCTAATGAATAAAAATTTGTACATGTAAATAAATGAACAAGAAACCATATAAGATTTTAAACAAGCATGATATGGGATATTAGAAATGTATTTTTCTTATTAAATGTACACTTTATTGTTTAATTTTATATTCATATATATATATTTTATAGGTGTTTAAAATGTGGTTAAATCATAACAAATTTTAAATTAATTTTGAATTAATGTAATTTTATATTCACTTATGGAATACTAAGTGCATTATGGGTTTGATTTAAAATTATTCCCATTATTTTTTTATTATTCACTAAATAGAATGTTAAATGAGTAGTTTTAATATTAATGTAATTTATAAATTCATTTAACAAGATTTAATATGGATTTATTTAAATTATTAAGTGATATATTATGGGAATCAAATGTATTTTGTGATGTTTTTTAAATCATGTTTTGAAATGTTTATTTTTATAAATATTTCGAGTGGTATACAAGATTTAATTTTTTTTCAAAAAGAGGCATGGGTAGGTTGTGAACAATTGAATGGAAATGAATTTTAAAATTTTCATTTGATTAAAAAAATTTATAAATTTTTAATGAAGATGATATGATATGAATGTTTAGTTTAAAAATATTTTTAAGGAGATAAATTATGAAAATTGACTTATAAAAATTTGTAATGGAGGATATGATTACATTTTTGAACGATTAAATGATATTTTTTTTAACTTTTTATTTGAATTAAAATTTTGCATGAGTAATAAGTAAAATGAAATATTGTGGCCTATATTAATGTATAATTTTGAAGATAAAATATTTCACCATTATTCGAGTATGATGATAAAAACTGTTATTAATTCAATTTTTTTAACACTATAATAGAAGATGATTTATTATTATGGGGATTAATACAATATTTTTTTGGATAAAATGTGATTATTTGGATTTTTAATTATATAAATTTGTATGTTTTTATAGGGAATTTTATTTTGTACTGTAATTTATTATGATGATGATATCTTGTTAAATATAATATTGAAGTAAATGAATTTTTGAATATAGTATGTTGTCGGACCAATTTTATTTCTATGAATATCATAAATGAATAAATTATTTTTTGTTTTAATAAAGATAATATGATCAATGAAAAAAGGAAATTAAAGGAGGTAAATTGTTTTATGATTATGTTAAGTGTTTATTAAATTTATTAAATAGGTTAGGTGCTTGTAAAAAATGTGGTAAAATGGTTAATTTATCATGAAAAAGATAAAATTTCAGTATTTATTCAATTAATGAAATCTACTTTTGATATATTTGATTACCAATGATCAAAGTTTTTAGTAATTGGTGAATTGAATCCTTTATTTAATTATATTTTTTGTAGTGAAATATAATTTGATTTGATTTTAGATTTTTTGAAGGATCATTTAATCATTTATTAAATATTAGTTTGATTAGTGTCCTTTTTGGGTTGGTTTTTATTAACCCATTTTATTGAATAGTGTGGTATGATTAATCCATGTTGTTGTAATGAATTATTTAATACAAACTATTGTAAATTTGAAACATTTTTTTTGGACCATAACAATTATTAGGTATATAACATGTTTGGGAAATGGTTGTTGGTAATCTTTAAACTAAGATATTGGTAATAATGTTATGAATTTATGGATGAATGGAACTTTCATGTTGAAATTTTAAATTATTATTTAAGGAATTTGAAATAAAAGTGGATAATATTGATTATTATGTTTTATGTTCTATTTAGAAGGGAATACATAAGAATCACTATTATTTTATATTAATTTGAGATAAATTAGCTTTATAGGTGATTTTAATTGAACGAGTGAATATGTAAGGGTATTGATTTTTATAGATATTTATACGGTATGAAACCTCATGAAAATATTGTTTATGTGATAACTTCATCAATAACTAGTTTGGGATTGAGGTGATGCTAAACCTGGTGGAGGGTTTTTCAATTCATATGTTTTGTGAGTGTTTTAAATGGGATTGGGAAACAAATTAAGATATTAGTGTAATTGGAATTCCCTGAAGATATCAAAAGATTCATCTTGAGTATGAGAATCATTATGGGGGGGGGATTTGTTATGAATATAATTTTTCTAGGTGAATTTTATAATTTGAATTAGTTGTTTTTAGGATTTTTGGTTGTTTAATTTTAATTGAATTTTTAATTTACATGTGAAAAATGACTTTTAGGAGGAAACAGAGTGTCTATTTTATAATTTTAATTTGTTGTTTTATAATTTTAGAATGAATTGAGGTACCAAAATTGGATTGATGGTTCCTTGTATATTTAATCATGGTAAGATAGAGACCATGCTAAGCTCATCGGAAAAACTCAATTATGGAGTTGCAATGGGAAATTTCAATGGAAGAGGTTCCAAATAATTTTAATTGGATGGTATAATATGTGGTTTATGGTGGGGTTAATCTTTGGCTGGATGAACTTATTATGTGATGTCATGGGCGTGTATTGAGATGGAATGTTTTGGGAAAACACTATCTTAGTGTTTTTGTGATGGTTATGGAAACTATATCATGTATTATTGACTTAGGTTTCATAGTTTAGAGGTTGGAACATAAAAGAAAATTGAGAGACTTTGAAAGGGAAAAGGCCATTTGACCATGATTTGGTGACTAGAACATGTTGGGAAATGTGATTGAGTGAAAATTGGGTCATATCAGGTATGAGAAGTGTTATGGTTGGGAGTTTTTAAGGCATCACGTCCATACGATCATGGAAATTTTTGAGAAAAATTTTAATTTTAAAATTAGTGTCCAGGTTAGTTTTATAACTGGTAATTAAAACACCTTTATGGAGATTGTGAGGTATCAATTTCATGTTTTGGGATGAGGTTTATGATTTCGGAAGTTTCCTAAGGGACCAGGAGGGCCCGATGGGGGGGGGGGGGGGTCTGGGGATATTTCTGTATCCTAGACTATAGTAAATCAATAACTATATAGTGGTTTTTGGTAGTGGAAGAAAGCGTTTCTTGGAGCCTCCATCCAACCAACAGACTCTACTCTCACACCGATTGGATCTTTAGGGAGGGCAATTATATCCCCTCTTGAATTTATGAGGGTATATCCCTCCCCCATCACCCTCTTTTCTCTTTCATGATAGGGGGTCTAAACCCCCCTTTCCACCTTTATCCCCCTTATTTGGGAGGTGATTTTTTAGAATTTTCATGATGATTTGGGGAATCCCACTTCCTCTAGTGATTTTTTGTCTCATCATTTTCCTATTTTCCTAATATTAAATAACATTTCAATTATATTTGAAATTTTTTGTGGGATATGGGACTCAACATAGAGACATGGATGTGAGATAGACCCTGACAATTTATTTCGAGGTTTTTCTAGTGTGATTCAACAAAGGATCTATTATCAAACATTATTTAAAGTCATAATTTTTCAATTTAGTAGTAAAAAAGGTTATAGTTAATTTATTATTTATATTTATCTTGAGTTAGGAGCATGGGTCACTATGATTAGCTTGGTTGATTATGGAAGATGATTTATGGTCTTGGATAAGATTTATCAGCTATTTTAGCACTTAAGAATAAATGTGGGTAATCTTAAATTGAGGTAAGTTATTTGCATAATTTTCCTAGGGAATTTATTCTTGGTTTATAATACCAAAGGTGTGTGGTCACACAACCTAGGGCATCAAAATGTTTAATTAAAATGTTTAGTTTTATATGTGATCCCTTTATTATCATGAAAAAGGTTCCAAGTCCATGATAGACATTGGTGCAAGATCGTTTCCCTCATTTGTTGATGGTTGGGGACTTGACTTGAAAATGTGATTAACATTGGTGGGTAGAGAATAAGCTATATATGATGTGTTGGTTGGGATAAATTACTTACTCTGACTTAGATGAGTGATATGGTTCATGGTATATCATTAATATAATTTTCTATATGAAAAACCCCATGTAGCTAGTGAGGCTATGCTACCCCATTGAAACTTCAATTGGATGTGACGTCCTTAGATCATAAATTGTTAGCCTGAGACCTTTAATGAGAATGAGGACCCTCATGAGGGTGAATCTAATATTCTTTGTGAACCAAGGGACTCTAATTGTTTCCCCGATGACTAACTGATCATGGATGGGTGTTGGGTAGTTATGGTTGTAGGTGTAACTATAGTACATAAACCAACATATAAGTATAATGGGGATGTATTAGAAGTGATGGAAGAAGGTGTTCATCCAACCTTTGTTGTTTATTTATTTATTTTTATGGTTGGTGATGTATGATTTCCTTGTAAGGATGAGAATTGGATGATGGGTTTGATATTAATGTGATTGCCCAGCATGCCTAGAAATCACTAATTAACATGGTGATACCTTGAGATACATTGTACGCCATGATATATTATCTCAAATTATTTAGGGGTGGATGTGTATATTGGATATAATCTAGAGATATAGTTTATATTTAGACCAGATTCTTAAAGTTGGTACATAATATCCAACATCTGAGTTATGTGACAACACTCATACATGAATGCCATAGATTTTAGGTATTCCTTTGATACCCTAGTACCATTGTGAATACATATGATTATAGGGATTCAAATGGTGGTATGAGATGTAGGGTTGGTGTATATCCATAAGAATGGATGTCATACATCCTGAGGGT
The DNA here is from genome assembly GCA_963277665.1 of Viscum album. Lineage (NCBI taxonomy): Eukaryota > Viridiplantae > Streptophyta > Magnoliopsida > Santalales > Viscaceae > Viscum > Viscum album. The sequence goes on along the minus strand of OY728163.1, from coordinate 2,107,087,428 downwards.
GATTATAGTATCCCCTTGATTGAAGTCTAGGATACCCCCTAGGATCGGGTTGATGCACCATAGATTGTTTGACTGATGTGACAATAGATATCATATTCCCATGATATTGACCATGGGATATTGGGAGGGTATTCCCATTGATTTCAAGGGTCTCCCAGGAATTAATAACACCAAGACATAGAGGGTTACCTAAGGCTTCCCCTACCTATGAATTAGATGTTACCCTGACATAGAGAACATGTGGGTACTACAGTGGGGTTCAACATGAGGATTTAAGGATGAGGGATGCCTTGGGATGTCCCATGGTTTGCTACTCATTAGTGGAGGTGTGAGTATGGGATCCCCAAATTATGGGAAAAGGATACCTTGATGTGATTCTCATGCCCAGAAGCACTCCCGCATTGGTTAAAGCAGGTGCAGTTGATCAGGGTCATGGACAATAAGATCGATGATAGCACTGGTCATGGCTATATTTATGTATATGACCATGGGTGGTGGTGATACTATAGATTCATGGTCATCATGAATTTTTTATAGACACTCTAGTATCAGACTAAATCCATTATTGAGGTGGTGTATTTATTATTTTATTGATTTCTAAATTTTACTCATTTATATTAGCTGATCATGTCACATAAACAAAAAAATATATATAATGGTTATTATAGAACCATGTTGGTGGTGCATTACTAAGTTTTATACTCACACTCTACTCAATTAGCCATTACACATGGGTACCCAAGTAGCTCTTATATGTTTGTTGCAGGAACAGGTTGGGATGAGGCCCGAGATAAGATAGATGAGATAAATAGCTTATAAGATATCAAGAGATCGAGATGATATGAGGCTCCGTGATGTTATAGAGACCCCATATTTTATTTCTTTATAATTTTATTTATATACGACCATCCTAATGGATGGTCAACTATTGTATGTATGTCAAGACTATTTAGACCTTTAATAAAATCTATTTATCACTAGTCTTGTTTATATTTATTTCTTCCACCGTCAGTTTATTGTATTGGATGATATGTAGTTATTTATTTTATTTTTCCTCACTCTGATATAGGGGGTATAGCCTCCTCATGGTACCTCCTTAGACACTGAATGTTATTCAGTAACCTCTGAAATTTGGAGAGATGTGACTGAGGTTATCAGGTGAACTAGTATCATTACTTTTCATATAATGACTTATTGCAAGGAATTATAGTATGTTGAAACTTTTCACTACCATTTTAATATAATTCACAAATGATTCATTTTATTTCTATTTTAATCCTTATTTATATTTTATTTTTTGTTAAATTAATGAAATTTGATGAAAGTGGATAAATTAATCTTCCAAGACTTGTGTGACTTGTTAACACAATATAAGGTAGGTGGTATCAAAACTCTATAGGGTGTTATGAAGGAGATAACATAATGTGAAATATTTTATCAATTAAAAAAATCATGTTTGTGATTTTTGAAGTAGGACAAAAAATGACATTATGTTATATCATTGGATTGATATAATGAATGGAAAATGTGATGGTTTGGGTAAAAGATAAAAATAATGTTTTATAAATTATTTTAATTAATGTGTAAGATTAATTTATTATGTTTAAAATTATTAATATCTGAGTTCTATGTGTTGGAATAATACTTATTAGAAAATTTATGGGGAATTTTACCTAGATGTTTGTGGTGAAATTTTATTAATTAATCATTAATAAGTATTTGAAGCAATATCATGAATTATATATATTATTGGAAGATTGAATCATGATTTGGTGTAAAAAATATGTATTTCCTGAAAATCTATTTTTTAAATTATGAAAAGGGTGTAAGACCACATTTATGGTTTTAAAGGGATCTTAACCATCCATAAATCATTAATAAAAATTTTAATCCACAAAATAATTCACTAAACTTTTCCAAAAAAATCCATAAAATGTGGGAACTATGATCCCTTTTAAGACACCAAAAAGATGAAATATATCCCACTCCACCACATAATTTATGAGATCCTTGATGATAGAAGGCATATTATCCTAGGTTTTATAAGGATTTTCTTTATTATCCCCCCTTCATGAAATCCATAAAGAAAAATATTATCTTTAGTGTGAATCTAAGATAATTTTTTTATTGAATTTTTATGAATATTTCATTTATAAATATTTTTGACATCATAATTTGGGGATTAAATAGAAATTAATCTTCTACCATCATCTTGGAGTACAGAAGTGAATCAATTATGGTTTCTTAATCAGTTTCATTTATTTGATTCTTTTCTATGATTACACTTTTTACTTACTAGACTTGATCTACTATGGTCTCACAATGTTTAATTATACCCTACATTTGATTTGAGTGTCCCAAATTATCCTCATGTTTATGTTCTTTTTAGACTATAATCCATAGACCCCATATATTTCTCTAATGATCTTATTTCTATAGGTTTCGATAAATATGAATAACCCTTGAACCCTCTAGATTTATTAACCATAGTCACTGAATAATCTATCACTAATAATGTTCCATTATTACCTTTATTAATTATCAAATATTATTTATCTTATACATAAATATTATCTTTATATTTAGATGAGAATACTGAGGGGGTGTCCGTAAGTATTCCATCCTCATAAGAGGTATCAACTTCCACCACATGAAGACCCCAATTCTCTTAGCCTAATACTGAGTTTTCAACTTGATATTTTTTATTTTTATTCATATACTCCACAAATATACATTCCCCGTTATCTTTTTCTGATTGGTTTTCAATTAGTTCAAAAAAATGATTCTCAAGATCCTGATTAGATATATAAATATTCTTTGAGACCAGACATCTCATGAAAGATTCTATTCCTACTATCCTTTTCGTAGGGGATGGAAAGTGTATCTCCTTAGTAGATTAAGTAGAACTTGAACAAACTTGAAAAGGTGGAAATGTGTGTTTCATCTATAATGTATTTCTATAAAACCTTGTATTAATGATATGAAACATATTCCCTTAGTTAATTTCCTCTAATAATATATATGAGGGTGATTAAATATCCCAGTTGTAATCATCTGTCTTGATATGAGAATCAAATATAGGGACATATGTCTCAATTCTCGTCCTTGTATTTCAATTGGGGTCTTAAATATGACTCATTTCTTAAATATAATTTTGAATAGTCACTATAAAACCTAAAAATAGACTCCGGTGGAATCCTTCCTAATATCCCCTTCTCACTCACCAACTCTGGTACCCCTTTCCCCGAGGTTGAGGAAACATTTACAACTAGGGGTTTCTCATGCAGAATAGGATAAGAAGATGATAACATCAATAAAGTAGTAAAATCATCCCAAGTTCCATCATGATAGTATCACCCACCTTGTGAGAACTAAATTTGGGTGAGTTTAAATTCCATACAAGACCTTAACAACAATTCTAATGGAGGTGGAACAGAAAATTAAAGGTAGAGAAAAATTGAAACAAGAATCATAAGGAAACTCCTAGAAATAATGAAATTCTCCTAAAATATAAATACATAGGGACTCTACACATGGCTTAGAAATGTTAATTTTGTTAAAAATTAATAGTTCTATAATATTAAAGGGTTTTGTACATAAAAAAAACATTAGAAGTTACCAAGTAAAATAACTAGTATTTTAAAATTCAAAATATTTTAAAAGAAAGGAAAATAGGAAATACACCCTAAATTTTCATGGTTGAAATGTCTTTATTCGTGTGAAAATAATTTGGCCATATAAATTGAAAAAAATGAATGTTGTTGATGAGACACATGGATTTAGATTGAGTGAATATGAAGTATTATACAACCATGAAATAGATCATTATGTGATATGAATCTAGTATCCCTACGATTTCGAGACCCCTTAATCCATAGAATCTTTTAACAATTTTATCAATGGAATCAACCATATGATGATTCCAAAAAAAGATATCCACTAGTGAAAGATTAATGAGGGATTAGTATTATAAGATATCAAATGAGTATATTAGTAACTTTTTAATTTCATTTTTGAGTTAAGAGAATTTAGGGAATAATGAAATGATTGGAAAATATGGTAGAGATTCGGAATCAATAATGGGGGTGAACTCCCAAGTATGATCCAAGGTTATACTAGTGGAGAACCCCCAAGTGGTGGAGGAACTAAAGAATCATCCACCACTACTATAACCTGAAACCTAAGATATCATGTTTGAGAGACTGCACCTCAATACTAAAAGTAAATGAATTTGTATATAATAATGATATTTTTGGTAAAAATGAATGAAAATTAAAATTTATAAATGGAAATTATCTGATTTTTTTATTTATAAATTGTTTCTCCAATTAAAAAGTGATGATATACTTCTTTCATAAGTATAACAAGGTGATACATTTATTAATTTAGAAATAGGTATTAGTATAGTATTAATGTGGTGATAATATAATTTATGTGGTATATTCAATATCTTTTTATAGAAGATGTAGATCATCTTTTTTTAGAATATCTTGAGTTAGTAAATGAAATAACCATGGGTTTTTTATGGGGATATATATATGTCTTTTTTATCCTATTTTTAGATTATCCATGGGGTTTGACATGTCATGACTTCAGTAAAATAGTATTATTTCATATGTTTGGTAGTGTTACAACTTGATCCATGTGTTTGGTTATAATTTATTATGATAAACATTATTATATTCTTTCAATATTGGATGAATAAGTTAACCTCTTATATAAGGTATATTTTTAATTATTTTATATTGTTTTTTATTAGATGATTTCTTGTATAAAATTAATAACATGTATAACACTGTACACATATGGGTACATTAGGAATTGAGATATGTCTTGGGTATTTCGTGGCATTATACTAAGATATTCTTCTCAAAAAATGTATGTTTACATCTCATGAACATGAAATGATACTCATTTTCATGCAGGTATGGGCATGAACTATTTAATGTTGGGATTTGGAGTTCATGGTCATTGTGGTGATACCATATATTATTGGAGGTGTGGATGAGGTTTTTTTGTCCTTTATTTTATATATTTATTATATTAATTTACATTTGTTCTGATGTTTCTATTTATTTCAGGAGATATCATGAAAAGAGAGACATTGTTGGAAACTAATTTAATAATTTATTAATGTTTTAATAATTTGTTAGACTCTAGATGCTATTTTTTAGCCACCAGTGATTAGGGAGTTAAATAATACTCTAAATGTATTTACCTTGAGCTTTTGAATATTTTATTAAAAAAGTATATAATACATATATCACAATATACATGATCTAACAATTCAATAGTATCAGTAAACTAGATACATACATGATCAATACATTATATTAGAAATTCAATATACATTATGACAATACATCAAACTTTATTATATATCATTGATTACCCTTAAGTAAAATACTGTAATATTTAAGGTTTCCTGGGGAAATATTTAAATTAATTATAGGGTTGATCTTAGATGCCCAGTAAGAGTAGAAAACAACATAAGATCTCATGAAGTAGACAAGACATACATGATATGATAGGAACAAGTGAAAAAATAATTCCATATATCTAATAACATGGGAATAATATATCTATTTATAATATAAAAACTGAAATAAATAATCAAATGGATAATAATAACTAATCTCAAAGTGACAGAATTCATAAGGTCAGACATTATAACCATACCATCAATTCCTTGGCAAAGAAATCACACATAAATGGGTAGACATAAACCAAATACTCATGCTATTTTTTCTCATGGGACCCATCAATGCATTGAGGTTATATATAATTCTAAGACCCACATATTGTTGAGAATAAAAGGAATGTGTAATTATTGGATCATTGAACTTGAGTTCACCCGAAGATCACACATCGAAAGTTATTTGCTGAATAATTCAAAACCTCTCGATCTTCCCAAACCATAGTGTACCAGATCTATCATGAATACTACACCCTATTCACAACGCTAGGTTTCACTTACAACATACATTATTTTTATAAAATCACCCACAAAATTCAAGATAAAAATAAAAAAATGAATATATAGTGAATATAGAATGATTATGTGATTTGGACTTTCATCCTTCATCCATAATAAAGCATTAACAAAGATTATTACTCAGAGTGAAAAAGGATTATAGTTCTTCAATTAGTAATTAAGGATATCTAGATATTTCAATTAATAATTATACAACAATTAAATATAATTGGTACGACTTCTATATTTATATATGGGGTCAGCTAGATGATTAGGTTGCCACACAATTCAAAGTTTGTGGAAACCGTCCCCTAGAGGAAGAAACCATCTTATGTAGTTTCCACCTCCTCAACCTCTATATCTAGTAAAGCACTATTGGACTTAACCATGACCACATCATATTTTGTGTCCTTCTAATTATACCTCATCACTCACAAGAGTTTCATACATCCAATTTCTTAAATATAAATGTCGAGACATCTTCATGAATTTCTTCTTCTTGTGAATTTTATCAAAAAATGAAGCATGATTCATTTCAAAAAAATCTCCGTCTTGAAGAATATTTCAAAAAACTATCTAAGAAACCTTTAAAACATGAGAAATATAGATATTCCATCATTGTAAAACATTCATATAGTATTCTCCATCACCGTCAATTCACCCAAGTCTAATTGAGGTACAATGTTACCTTATACATTCAAAACCTTTGGGAACATATCAGTTACAGTTTTCTTCCCAAATCTCTTCCACAACTCTAAAATTTTGTCTTCCAGAATATTTTAAATTAAAATTAATTTCAGGTCAATGTTCCTCATTCTTGAATAAAATAACTATATTTTTGTCAAGATGAACTACACACTGAAAATCATTGAATAACAATCCTCCTTATAGTATCCATTTGATATCCTTCTGTAATTGAATAAAAAAACTAAATACTTTTTGGTTTCTATAGATTATATGTATTCTAATTCTGTCATGGATAATGTAACCATTGGTTTCATTTGAAACATCAAACTAACCATCACTCTTCAAATGGTAAACACAATCTCTATCGTGATATTCTAAGTCTCTGAATCCCTATAAAAATTTACATCCATGAATATGTGAAACATAATATCTTCTGTAAAATAGAGTGTTTTATCTTATAAACCTTTTAGGAACTAGATGATCAACTAAACCACTTTCTAATGTTCCCTTTCATGGTTTGAAATAAAATTACTTATAAATTCCATTAAAAATGAAATATTTGGTTGTGTATAAATCATTACATGAATCAAAATTCCAATATATACTACGAATTATAATTTCACCACGTATTGATTGTCATATTATATTTTTGATACCTATTCCACAGATACTATAATGTGTTTAATAATATGGTTTGAGATATGATTACATATATAAATTCCAAATTTTTTAATGATCTTCCAAATTTAGCCTTTATGGGATAACATCAAAGTTCTATCTCTTTTATCCCCCTTTATCTTTATCATCACAGTTTTATTATCTTGGACCATAAACTTTATTTTAAAACATCCACAAAACGTTCTCATTAGATCCTAAATATGTAAAGTCTCTCGACCTTCCATAAACATTCCATCCATATAGAGAAAGAGTGTGGTTCATGTACAATTATTCTGTGATTTATAATAATAGTAATGATAATAGTCTCTCAGTGTGAAACTTTCAACAATCATGGATTCATATAACTCCGAATTCCACTGTCATGGTACTCGTTTCAAGTTGTAGGGGATTCATTTTAGTTTAAAAACAAGATCTTAATTTGGATGTTATTTAATTTTTTTTCTTACTTTATACAAATTTCTTCATATAAGTCATCATGAACGAAATAATTTTTTTTATATTTTATATATGTGTAGAAAATTAAAAGAAAAGAAACTAAAAACCCTCTAGATTTTAATATTTCTAACAACCATTGAAAACATTCCTGAGAATTATCCTATACCGTTTTATTGAAAAACTTTCATCACCATCAACTCATTGAATATTTTCCTTCCATCATCTTCTTCCTTCAAACAATTTTTTTTCTCTAGTTCCAATTTTCCTTATGGTAGTTTTTTCATCTCCCAAGGCCCATTGATCATAAATAAAACTATTTATTAATTTATTAATTGTTTCCATTATTTCACATCACTAGGTTTCACAACATCTTCTTAGAATCCAAGTTCTAAAAAATATATTAAAAGTTAGTAATTAAAATAGGCCCTATTGTATTGGATTGAATAATTGGATCTATAATATCTTATTAAAAAATATTGAGAGTCTACAATTTCTGGTAACATTATTTACAATGCCTTATCAATCTATGAAACATCTAAAAATGTTCCAAATTCTCAAGCATTTCCTTGGGCTTCAAAATTCCTTTATAAATCTATCACATCTTTCACTAGTCTAACTTCTGGTAAATCTTTCTTGACATGAGATATCACGGGAACATATGATATTCCAGTTCTTCTATTTTAATTAAATTAAAAATTATTAGTTGAGTCCTTTCTCTAAACTTATTTTCAATATATGTTTTGGTCCTTCCATTGGAACTTCTCATTAAAGAGAACATGTTGACTCTAAATGAATTGTTTCTTATTATCATCCCCCTTTCAAAAACTGATGTCTTCGTTTTAATATCCAATAAGGAAAAATAACTTGGACTTAGAATTATATTTTTCTATTTTCTTATCATGGATATAAATATAATAAAAACTTTGAAAGTCTCTAAGAAAAAAAAACATATGTAATTTCTCAAGACTATATCTTTTATAGTATAATTTTTCCCTTATAAGATGATGTAATTACATTGTCATGTTATATAGATATGTTTCTTGTTTCCAATTAAATTTACTTAGGAATATTGGAATGAATATACATGTATCACACCTTTTTAGTTAAAGTTAATTTTATTTCCTCTACTACACAATTTTTTTATAGTGTTCAATGTATTTTATTTTCTATTCTTATCCCATTATTTTAGTAAAACTTCTAAAAGTTACTAACATTGAACTCTAAAATATTATCTAATTTAAATAACATTAACTTAAAAACACTTTCTCTTTATAACATGTATTTACAATGTACATTTTCAATAAATACATCAAATTAATTTTTCGAGGAAATAAACCCAAAACATAATTATTGTATATTCGATGAATGTGTTAAAGTAAACGTATCCTATTTGAGACCGAAATGGGGATGAATCCCATACATTTTTGGGAAATAATTCTTTCTTTTTGGATATATGATTCCAAACATTCAATTTGAATAAATCCCACTTTTTTTCGTGCAAATAACTGTAACTACTTTTTGAGGTATGTTTTTCCGAGCATTAATATGACTTTTCATACTATAAATATAATTTTATTATCAATAAGGGGACTGATCCCATAATTAAAAAACTCTAGATATTCTAAATTCATTATTTTAGCTATTTCAATTTCATCAAAATTTATTATCAAGTTAAACAATTCCATAATTTACTCTTAGCACCACTACTAGGGATCCCCAATTCACGTTCAAAACTCTATTAGAAAACATAAAATGACATCCAAAATTATCCAACTATCCCATGGAAATGAGATTCATTTAGAGAATTGGAATGTGTAATACTTCCATCAACCATAACAAACTCTCATTCTGCATCTAGATTTTCACATCTACCATTAGAAAATATCAAAGGATTACTTATACACTACAAAACAATACCAATGCTACTATATACATAATTAAACATGAATACATGTTCTTCCACTGAATGGAAATATTAACTAGATTCTTTAACCCATGAATCAACAAAAAAATTGAAACTGATTAGTAGTTTTTTTACAATATTGGGCACACTTTAAAAAACCATTCCTCTAGAATTAGTCCTTCTGGTGGATTCCTTCTAACATTAAAAATTTATCTAGAGATTTCCATGATTCCACCAATGAGAGTAGGTGAGACAGAAGCTATTTTATTATTGTCAACTTCTATACCATGATTTATCTTCTTTTCATTGAAGATTTATCCTCTGAGGTGATCACCCCCTTTATTCAAAATTCAAAGCATTCTTAGAAGGACCCTAAACATTCCTTACCCCCAATTCTTCATTTAAGATCATATTTTCGGCACACTCATAAACAAAGTCAGTTCATCTATAGGAATTACTCATATATATGAACATTCCATATCATTAATCTAGTATTGATGAATGTAGTACCCAAACATCATCCATGAAGGATACCTTCACTGATTTACGTTTTCATCAGATCATATTGAAGTTGATCATGTGATTTGTTGCTGGACTTCCTTCTGATAACCACATAATAAACAATCATCACATTAGGAAAACTTATTTAGTGTATTTGGTATATCATATATTTATTTCGAGGCCTCTATCAACTTAGTCATGGTCTTATTATCCCAGATGTAGAAGTCCACATTTCTTGGCAATGACATCCTCACCAATCTGAGTTCTTTTATATTAAAATTTTAAGATTTATCATAATCTATTTTTTTAACTTAAATACAATTTACATATTCCAAATTAATTTATATGAGATAATATAATATCTACATACTCTAAAAACTAAAATGTTTTATATTGAAATTGTCAGTACAAATTTTTCATTCTTATGAATTTATATCTTCTAATGAAATTAATATCAATTAAAGTGAATATTATATAAAGGAAAGTATGAATAGTACAAATAATTTTGAGTGTTTATAACCAATATTTGAACCATGTTTTGATACCACTTTTTTATAGGAAATGGTCCATACAATCACTAGAATATAGAACTTGATTTCACTAGAAGAATACATTGTGAAAGTTATGCATAGTGGAATTCAAACCTTGGAACCTCCTATGACTTAGTGTACTAGAAATAGGAATAATGATCAACCCTAATCAATGAATAAAGTTAGACTTGTTATAACAAATATTATAGGCATCTCATACCAAAAAATAAACCTAAAAAGGCACAATAAGAATGTAAAGTGGACACACAGAGATTAGATGTTTCAAACTTTCATCTAATATCTATAAGTGAAAAATAGAAATGTTTATCATTTCAAATATTCATGTACTATTTTTATATAATTAATAATTATTTATATTTTAATATTGAAAGTAAAAATTATATTATAATAAAATGAATGTGGTCGCACCCCTATATTTGTAAAAGTGGTTCTCTATTTGAATAGGTTTCACAACTATATGAAGTTTATAGAGAACATTTCCCTGGAGTTGGAAACCACCGATATGAATACCTCACCTTCTAGAGTTTACTATCACTAGAAGTTAAAACAACATGGATGATGTATATTCATAATTTCTTCTTTTGGTGTATTTAGTCAAAAAATGAAATAATCTCCATTTCCTAACAGACACCACAAAATAAGTCTAATTAATCCATCATATGAATGGAGTGTCTAGTCAATAAAATAAATAATATTCCCTAAGGATACTCATGTATAATCATGGATATGTAATCAATAATTATATATATATAAATAATTAATATAAGTATTTCCAATAATTCCCTAGTTAATGGAATAATATAGATTTTTAGGCGAATACCCATTAATGAAATTAGTAACTGTTGTTTATTTACAATGAAATAGAAAGTATCCTAACAAAAGGGATGATAATAGTGCACCAATATAAGATAATTTAGTCATATAAGGATATAAATTATAATTATTAACTGAATATAATATTTTGAAATGATAGTGGACCAAATAAATGATAAAAAATAATATCTAAAATTAGGATTATGTGACTCACATTTTTTATACGCATAGGGATACAAATTTTTCTTAAATAGAATCATCCAAGTTAGTATGTTTTGATGGAAATGTTTGAATTATTCCAAAATAATTTTTATTTCACTTGAGATTTTATAAATGCTTTGAAAGGACCCTAACCATTACAGGTTGTAAAATTCTAGGGATGTTTGATTTTTTTGTACCAAAGGAGGGGATGTTTTATGAATTGGGATTATGATAAGAAATATAAGTATATAAACATACCAAGAAGAATTATTTTGATATTTATTGAGGTCCATGAGGTGTTTTAGGTTCTTTAGTGGGTATAATATTAGTATTATGGTGATTGGACCCTTTTATTATTTTTGGATGTAGGCAGTTGGTCGAACCACGACAGTTTTTTCTCACTGTGACAGCTTGCAATGAGGGTGATTTAGAGTGTATAGAGTTGGGTGATTTATCTTATAGAGAGAGTCACCACTATAGAAGATAAAATTCTAGTATTTGGGGTTTTGGGACTCACTCGGGTGAACATCATCATTCCAAAACTCATAGGTTGAACGATTTGATGGGAGCTTAGCTAGGGGATGGACCTTGACATGAGGTAGTCATGCCATGACCCTGATAAGCCACACTATGATAAAATAAGACCAAGGGTTTGTCTCTATACCTAGGGTGATTTTGCAATGAAAAAGGATGTATGTGACTTGATGAGGAATGTGCATGGGGGTGTCTCACTATGACCTTCATCTTCACACAATGACGCAGTGTATGATATATTTTTTACAAGGGGTATAATAGTAATTTACATCAATCCATTCCTCTATTTTGGTACCTCTTTTATATCCTTTTTATTTGGTGTGATTTAAAGAGAGGTATTTTGCACTGGTTTCATCAAAGAATGGTGTAATCTAGTGAAAATGAGGCGTTTTTTATAATGATATCCATAAGAGATGCCAAATTAATAGAAACATGAGGTTTCATATGGTTTCAATGATGTGATTCAATCTTGTTAGTTTTTCCATTTGATATTCATTTTTTGAGGAATTTTAATAATTTATTATTATTATTTATAATTAATTATTTTGATGATAAAATGTGTGATAAAGGATTACATGTTTGTATGATCTGGGGTGAGGAATGGATTATCTTGGGTAAAGACATGATTGGTAAATGGGTGGAAATTCCAACCCAGAGGTAGATGTCACCTATAGTATAAAATAAAATATTTTTTATGCATGTGTGTGCATAACTGTATGTTTTCATAGGGATGGGTGAATGAATTGTGAATGATAGGTCCCTTGGATGTGATATGAGTGGTGACATTGATCCTCTTAAAGTTTTAATAGTTATATTTATCAATTTAGAATGTTGGGATCAACTATTGACAGTTCTTATGAGGGTAGAACATATTGGTTGAGGAAATAAGAGACCTCATACAGGTCTTGGGATATGAGATACGGTGTGAGTATACTATAATGGTCGCATAGTTTATGTTAGCCATGAATTAGAGTCTTAGTCCAAGTGGTTGTGAGTGATATGATTGTACATCTCACACTTGGTTGAGTGACATAGTCTTAAGGGTATATGAGAATATTGGAAAGTTATATGAGCCTGATAAGTCCTCCGTGAAAAGATGAGGCATGATGTATATGGGTTTACTTTGGGTTATAGATTAATATATAAAGTAGGAAGATGTAAGATATGACCCTAGAGTGGTTCAAGATCATTATAGAGGGATCTACAAGAGGTTTTCTAGGGGCCTTAGGGAGAGTTATATTTGATGTCCCATGTATAATAGGACTAGGTTCTGAAGAGTATTTTAATGAAGTTTACACATTTCTTTTTAAGTCACATTTATAGGGATATTATGGGAAAATTAGTCACTGTTGGGTGATGATTGAGGCTTAGTGCCAATGAGAAGAGACCTGGACTAGTCTGAAGGACCCTAATGGACACCCTGATGGCTGAGATGAGAATGTCAATATTATTGACATATAGTTATTATGTGGCTAGGATGGCCCCAATGAGATTATACTGAGGGGTTAAAGTTATGATATGTTACGTTAGTATGTGGGGATTAACCTTGAGTAATAAAAGATTATTGAAAAGATAGTGATCTTGTGACATTTCAAGCGTGCCTCAATTTCTTTTATAGGAATGAACCCGACGTGATACCATCTTGAGAGAGAGTGAGCTGGAAGATGTGGTAAACCATACCTTGAGTGAGAGGGATGTGGTCAAGATATATTTGTCTCAAACCTGAGTGATAGGTGTAGACGCCGAAAAAGTCTGTAACTCCTAATGGAAGTTTCTAAATGACGAAGAGAAGTCATATTCGATCCCGGAGGCTCTGTCCAGAGGGCCCGGAAGTGTCGTACAAAATAAAGGAGGATGTTCACAAAAAAAGGTTGGCTGCACGGAAGGAGTCCAGGATTCGTGAAAGGTCCCCGGCTCCGGCTGGCAATTTTGCGCGCCCGCCCCGCGCGGTGCCCGTTTGCATGCCGCCGACTCTGGCGCGCAATATTTCGCGTGCCACCTGGATTCCACGATTCCAAGAGCCTATAAATAGAATGAGACCCCTTCCATTTTTGGGTTACATAATTTCAACCGGCTCTCGTGCGCGATATACCACTCATGCGCGCGCAATATGACATTTAGGTATTGACTCTTTTCACGCAACCTTGCCCCAGGATACGCCCTTGCGCACAAATATCACTGGCTTCGATAAAATTCCAAACCCCTCAGGGTTCCTCTGTTGTGCGCAATCTCTCCCATTGCGTGCAAAACATTCCAATTGCGTGCAATCCCTTCGCGGAGTGATACCTTTGCATAGGATTCAGCTGCTGCCACTTGCGCGCAATTCACCTCCTTTGCGCGTGATCCTCCTAGCCACGCACAATCCGCCTGACCCAATTATGCGCCATCTCGCTGTTTTTCACACAAATATTCTCTTTGCGCGCAATCCTCTAGACCCCTCACCTTGATGCCCCTCTGGTGCTTCCCTGCGTAGGCGCCTGATGTCCTCCATACCAGGCATGTGCACCATGCGCTGTCTTCTCGTACGACCTTCTAGGCTCGTACGAAGTAACCTCAAGGTCCCTTGGGCAATGTTTTCTGTTGCATTGATTTTCCTTATGCTCTTCGCATAGGCACACTAACTTCTATTACTTCTTCTCATAGCCATGATAACGTGGACCCCTCGATGGTTCTCCCTACGGCCCCCCTTCACTACGGCCTTGCCGATGCCTTCCCGCCCACAAGGGGTAGAGGGTGTCGGGCATTTAAGCCCTAGGGGTGTGGAGAGAACCCACCTTGTCTGAGCTGTAGGACGTTAAAATGCCAAGAACCTCATTCCCAACACATGACGTTAAACTGTGATCCGACCCCGTGCCTCGCACGCAGGGTCCCCCCAGCTTGTACATTCTTTACACCACTCGTCTCTACAGAAATTGAATCACCCTCACATGGGATGATATACTCCCTCTCGGAGTGGTGTTTGTCCATGAGGGAAGGGAAGCCTCAGAGCGTAAGCCCCTAGCTTCTCTTGTGGAAGGTAACACCCATGCACCTCTGTACTTCCCCACCGCCAAGGCCGGGGGAGGGCATGATAGAGAACGGGGAATCTCCTTTGTTCGGTCCCAAATACCTCTCCCTCTATGCTTTTTCACATTTTGGGCCTCCATACTGGAGTAAGTCCCGACACCAGGGGCCGCTCAATGCGTAATCCCCTCTCCAATTCTCACGGATGCACCCTTCGCGACGTGATCATCTGGTCCCTGCTGCCTCTTGTTTTTCACACCGAGCATGAATCACATGGGCTTAGAGTGATCATCGACCATGATATCCTCTTATAGGGCCCCCTCAGAGTGTAAGCCCCATACCGGTGAACTATGAGGACTTTGATCCGTGCTAAGGCATGGTACGTAGGTAGCCTCCACGAGGTTCAAGCCCACCACCTAGTCGTTCCGACCTCTTCGCGTCAGTTCACCAACTCCTTGGGCAGCCTCTGGGCGGAAGCCCCAAATGTCATCCAGCACAACGTTAAACTGTATGTTGTCCAGCATGACGTTAAACTATCTACCTCGTCCCGCATGACGTTAAACTGTATGCCTGAACTACATGGACTTTGATCTGTGCTAAGGCATGTTACGTAGGTAGCCTCCACGAGGTTCAATCCCATCACTCAGTTGTTCTGACCCCTTAGTTTCAGTTCACCAACCCCCATTATGGGCCGCCTCGGAGCATAAGCCCCATATCCACCATTATGGGCCACCTCAGAGCGTAAGCCCTATATCCACCATTATAGGCCACCTCAGAGCATAAGCCCTATATCTACCATTATGGGCGGCCTTAGAGCGTAAGCCCCATATCCACCATTATGGGCCGCCTTAGAGCGTAAGACCCATATCTATCATCCACGTACCATCCTAACCTCTCTCTCGAGCCCACGTGCCTTGGGAGGCTCATGCCCCGGTCCAGAGGCCTTACTCCCTCTGGGTCCCATCCATGTGTTCATTCTCAGGGGTCACCTTTTCAGGTGTCTCACCATATCTTCGAACTACGTGGACTTTGATTCCCTGCCACGGGGATACGTTGGAATCCCCACGAGGTTCAATCCCTTCACTCCATCACCCATCCTGATTCCTACCTGGGCTGCCACATCCTGGTGGGATCGTGCCACCTAATTCCACTCCACAATATCTGAGAAGCCACCCACGTGCTGGCCCTGACATCGGTGTTCCCCCCCCAGGGGGTTCTTCAATCCGATCCACCCTCAGTGTTCCAATCAGTCTGATCCATCTCTGTAAGACGTTAAACTCACGACATACCCCGTGTTAAACATGGGAAGCTGAGGAAAACCTCAGATACATGCCTATGGCATGCGGTCCCCGCGTTCGATGTGGGATGCCTCGGGCTTCCGCGCCCTCGAGAAGCCCTATAATAAGGGACATAAGAGAGACATGCCAATCTCCCAGCATCAAGACATGCCAACGACGCCCCATCGTGACCATTCTCCTCACCGAAGGTTGCTGCCCCGACCAGACCCCTTGGAGCATTTCGACGGAAGTAGCGTAATTAACTAGTGTCCATGAAGACATGGAACCAGGAAAGAGATTCACGAATACGTCTTAAATCTATGAGGGAGACCCAGACTAGGTGACGAGCTCTGAGGAGGAATCCACAGAAGGAAGAACCGACATCTCATCATCCCGGTTTCGATCAAGGAGCAGATGTCCCTAAACAAGGAACGGATAACACCCTCCTTTGGAAAGCGGGAATACGGGGCCACCATCCACGCATCCTCCCCTACGTGACGGATGTTATTGCGCCCCCAGTGAAAGCATCAGAAACAAAATATGGTTAACCCGACGTGAAAATCTTCTCCTCAATACAGAGACCAGTAGCGTTTGGGGTGTCAGAAGATTAGCATACCACCACGTCCGGGCACCCAGCACCAGGACGTGAAACCCGCCATGGGTTGGGGAAGTCAGGAAGTTGAACACTCTGTTCTGTGACATTGTCAACGTGGATCCCCCTTACCGGCCACAGAATACGGAATGACGTAGGGGAAGGGGCATTACCGACGTGGTCACCCCGCGCGGTGCCACCTTTTCCACAGCTGCTCCGACCGCCGCTACTGTCGGGCACTCACGGCCCCTTTCCCCATTAGAGATTATCCAACAGAGGGAGATCAACAACCTTGTGCGTAGGTATGAGGAGGAAGGTGTCATATCGACTAGGGACATGGACCATTTGGATCTCGAGGCAGCTGTGCCTCACTCCTGTCGCCGCCCCCGAGGGCTGCACAGGGAGTCGCTGCTTCCCACACCGACGTTCAACCGTTTCGGGAGCCTATCCCCAGAACGCCTCAACACATCCCTTCCCTATGTCGATGGGGAAGGGGATGCCCGGGTTGGAATGACCAGAGACCCTCTTCAAGGGTTCACGGCCAGGGCCCTCTCCAGGCCGCGTCGACACCGCTGCCTGACTCCCCAGGCCGAGGAGTAGGCAAACTATGTTCCCTCACCACCGGCTCCAACCCATCTGACCCGATGCCAGCATCGGGAATGAGAAGAAGAGGATTCCCCCCCTGGGGCATCAACGCCAGCAACCACTGTGGCCCGATCCACTGCTGACTCTTTCTGTCAAACCCCTGCACACGTTGAGAAGGGGAAGTTACATGCCCGACCCGGATTGAGGCCCCGATCACCCCACAGGTAGGTTGGGTCGACTCTCTCATTCTCCGACACAGGCAATGGACACCGCGGAAAAATTCACGGTGGTTCCATCCAGCGTTAAGTCCTACTTCGTGCCACTGTTCCAGAAGGTATGTGCCCTCCCTCCTTCCAACCTCGGCCTGAAGGCCTGCCTGACGCCACCCTCGCTGTAGGTAAAGGGCTTCCCTGTAACAACAACGCCCCGGGTGGGGATCTTTCCCGCGCTCACTACACTGGGTACGAGGTCACTTCCCCTTGCGTAGACCGCAGGTATGGAGCCGTTTCATGTCTGGTCACTCCCCCTCATGGAGGTCCTCCCCATGTCTCTTTTGACATCTGCCCCGGTGTTCCTTGCACCTCGGCCTTCGATCCTCTCCACCCCAGCATCATTGCATCTAGAGGACTCCATGATGGAAATTAGCCTTGCCTCGAGGAGCCACCCAGGGGCATGAAGGCGGGACATCATCGCCATAAGAGAAATGGCAGGGAAGGCCGGACGGAAATCAGACCAGTTCGTTTCTCGGACTCTGAGGCGGAATACGAGTCGACAATGGAGCCCTCCCTCCGGTCCTATGAGTCAATGGAAGGGATAGGGACACGACACGTCAGCCTCGTACTCCTCGAATGTGAGGTCCATATAATCCTCGCCTCCCTACGAAGGTATATCCAGGAGGAAGAGGACTTGGTGTACCCCCAGGGATCAAACTTGCGGTCACCCTCGGCCTCTATGGAGGCACCTTCCAACTCAGTCAGATATGACTGAGACCTTTTTTGGGGTTTGATGGTGGATGAGATGTGACATAGTACACCCTCTGTAAACACCGACACCATGACTGGAGGCCCGTTCTCGGGCCCATCCTATCATTACATGGGAGCCAGGACACTGGAACCCTGGGAGGATGACTTGGGATTCGGCGACCAATCGGCCTGCTCCCCGTATTCTCCGCCGGCCAGCCCATCGGCCTGCCTCGACACCACTGTCGGTTCCCCAACCATTCCCTATTGATGAGTGGGTCCAGCAAGGGCCGGATCCTGAACCTGAGTTGTGGAGCTTCTGGACCATCCACGCAACATGCCACTTCCCCGAGTAGTTTTGGCCGGTCACAGGATCAGATTTCGATATACCAGAATTGCTCACCCTGGGAGAGTTTGAATGTTTCCACCAGACTCTCTGGGTGACTCACTCCCGTCTTCACCATTAGCAAGTGCCTTATCCCGGAAGTCAAGAACATCTCAAGGATATCAGTGAGCAATGCCATCAAGTCGACCTGGCCATGCTCCCCGCGGTTCTGCATCCCAAATCACTTAGCCAGCATGGGACCCTCCAACAACAATGCATTCAGAGTTTTCAAGTACTCTACAAAGTTATCGAGGTTGCCACACCCCACGCGCACGTCCGTGGATGGGGGTAGTATGCTACCCTTCTCTTCAGTGCAATTCTCCAACAGCCCGACTCACCGAGCGATTTTGAGGGCATGCCCCCGAGGGCAGCAGCGGTCAACATGGTCGACCTGTCGGGAGAGGGGAACGGTTTGGAACTTCTTGATGGGGACTCACCCCCTGAGGACAGGCCTCTACTGGACCCATCCTTGAGAATTACTCGCCATCAGAGGAACCTCCTAGGTCTCCCTGCACCCACTGAGGCGTTTTCACTGAGCTGGAATATCGGCAAGGGTAAGGAACATGTTGGGGTTGTCAAGATCTCTGACCCATCTGCCTCAGTGTAGAAGGTAGAGGAAGATCCCGAGAAGGCCACGCTGCGCCAACAGCTTGATGAGAAGAAGAGGCTGGTCGATGAGCTCCTGGTTGAACGCATTGCAGAGGAGTGACCCGATTACAGTGAACCTAGGCCGGGGTAGCAGGGGCAGGAACAACTACCCCTCGATGAGATTCTCCCAGTAAACCGAAATCATGTCGTGTTTGCCGATAGAGGAGAGGCCAGAGCTCATGGAAAGAGGGCAAGATATGTTTCTCCAAACCCTCCTGAGCAGCGTGATCACCCAAGAGATCCCGCTCGGGTTCCTCCCACTGCCCCAAGAGTCTCTCCACCAGCCGCCCCACGAGCTTCTAAGCTTGACTACCGAATTGAAGAGCCCGAAAATGCGCTAGTGGTTAGGGATCCCCATCAGGATATGAACCCGTGTCCAGACGATCTGATGCTAGAACTCATCGCCCACTTAGAGTCTTTGTAAACTCGACAGGTGGCGATCCCACCGGAAGGCAAGCCATACCCATCCTGGGTGGATGATATGCCGACACCTCCAGGATTTGGGAACCCCACTTTAACCCCCTTTAACGGGACAAGAGACCCGCCACAACACCTGAACCACTTCAACTTGAGTTGTGGGCCTATGTTGGGGACTCCGGTGCAGCCGGAGGCCACCAAGCTCCATTGCATTGTCCAGACACTGGAGGTGCCAGCATTCATCTCGTACAACTAGCTCCCTGTCCGATCTGTGATTAGATGGGGGGACCTTCGCAGGAAATTCCTCTACCAGTTAAGTTCCACAACCTGGAAGACGAACATCACATACCTCTTCAGGTACAAAAAAAGGCCCGATGAGCATGTCACAGACTTCATCGCCTGGTGTAAGGGGCTCACATACTCCCTTGACATGCCACTAAATCAGGAGATATTATTGACAATGTGCATAGGGAATGTCAAACCAGATATGGTTCCTTCTCTGATTACTGAGAATTACCCCGGAGGGTTCCGGGACTTCTCAGACAAGGCTCAGCATCTCGAAGAAGCCTTGCAACAGGCAAGTCAGGCATGTCTGCTACCTCCATTAATTCCTCTAAGGAGATATGGCAGAGCTGAGCCCGCTGCTGTGACCCAGATAGAGGCCCCCAGGAAGCTAGAGTTGCTACCAATGAGGCCAGCTCCGCAGCCCCACAGGGGTCCGCCTCCACGAGTGTAGCTTCCAGCCCAGCAGAAACTGCCTCAAAATCAGCAAGCGCCTCCACATAACGCACCACCACCACCTAGGCGAGATAATCAGGTTCCACCTCCTCGACATGCTCCTCCAGCCCCTTGTTAGGGCCATCCCCCTAGAGCCCTTTTCCAAACAGAAGAAATTGGACCTACTTGTTTGATGAGGCTCAGGTCCCTGGTTACTTCTATAGTGCCTTGGAGTAGAGGATTGTGCGGCTGCCTGACTGTCGGAATACAGAAGAGGCGCATCTCACTGATCACCCTAACAACTTACCTTATCACCAGATCCTGGGGCACACCATCCAGTGATGCTACGTGTTCAAGGACTAGATCCAAGACCAGTTTGACAACAATATAATCAGTTTGGTCCCAGCACTGGCACAAGTAGAAGGTTTCTTTGTGATATCAGAGGGCAATAGTGGCGATGAGTATGAATGGAAGCAGGTTTCCGACCGTGGGTCCTGGAAGTATAACGACTGGATGGCCCGTAAGACGGTCACCCGCACCGATGGCATCATACGTGGATGCCTGAATCATCCAGATCCCTCAGAATATAAGGTTTCTACCTTGAAATTTTCATCCGAGCCTTTCTCTTCCAATAAGAGCAAGCGGCGGCGACGCAAGAAGAAAAAACACACCCTGCCAATGCTGTCACCATCCCACACTCTTGGCGACTTTATGCCCCCAGAAATGGGGACCCCTCTGAGACTCCACCTGATAGGGGATGACTCCTTAAGAGATAGTCAGGGGTACGCTTCGGTTAACACCATAGAGTTGGTAAATCCCTTTTTGACTCCCAACGGTGAGGAACGTCGGGTGGACCTTCCCGATGTCCCCATCCATCGCCAACGTCGGCGGATCCGTGGTTACACGAATCTCTGGGGCATGACAGTTGGCATTCCCAACTAGTCTGTGCGCGCCCCTGACACTAGACAGAAGGCCTAGTATGGAGCCAAGCACACACGACCCCTTTATCCGGTGTCGACAGGTTCGCCTCCGCCACCATTTGTGTTGCTAGATCAGGCAGAACCACCTCGGCCGTACTACGACCCGCTCCGCCCTGCCACCAGCCGACCCCAGCCTTCCGGTCCTAATCCGGAAACCACTCTCCAGGATTTGACTAGTGAATAGCGAAACATGCCTAGTACCAGTCAGCCACCGGTCCGGCCGGCAGGACCCGTCAGGCCTCCAATCGTAGAGCGGCTGTAACACCCGAGACTTTTATGAGAAATATTTTGCTTTTATGTTATATAAAACATCAATGGAATCTTTCACAACACACAACACTAGCTTGGCTTTCTTTACACGCAACCGCGACCTTCCTCAATAGCTTGCGTCGTACGCAATACCAAGTTTCACTAAACAACGATATGCTATTAAAATATTATTAAAACTAGCAGTTATGAATAGTAATAACCACTTTTTGAAATTTTTTAAATTTTATTTTTCAAAATGGACTTAATTTTTGGATTCGGAATAACAAAATTAGCTTAGGGTAAAATGTTGGTACTTTTCGGATAACTTTCATATTCTGAAGAATAGTGAAAATTACTAAATTTTAATTAAAAACCTCTTTTTTAATCGAAATAATTAATAGAAATAAATTATTAATTTGAGTGGTTTTAAATTATATTTAGAATATATTTTTACAATTTAATAAAATTTTGTTCATTGGATGTAATTTCACATTTAAACCAGACATAAACAAGTGCCAATCTTTTGATAGTTATTATCTTTTAAAAAACACGGTATTTGTTTTGATGACGGGAATTAATTTTTAAATTAGTTAATGTAACTGATATGATTTTAATTTGGTAAAATAAACATCATTTTCGAAATCATAATATCAAATATAGCTTAGGCCTAATTTTTGATATTTTTCTGGAAACTTTCATTTTTTGATGAATAGTGAAACCACTAAGTGGTAGTTAAAAAAAACTGAATATTTCATAAAACATAATTTTACCGCTTATGTGAGTAGAATTTCAAAAATCCGAGAGACACGGTTAATATCAAGGACTAAAATGTGGTTCAATGAGATGAAAATAATTTTTGGTGAATAGTAACTTTTTACTTTTTTTTTACCACGGTTATAAGTAAATAGGGTAGTTAAGGGTAAAAATGATATTATTATTACCCTAAAACATGTCCTAATTCTATTGGATAAGTGTAATTCGACCAAAAACAACCTTAGGAATAAAATATGACCATTTAGGCCCACTTGGATTAGATTAGGACATTTATTATCAATTTATTTAAAGAAGGGTTAAAATAGTTAAAATCAAAGTTTAATAACTAAAGAATTTTTAATATAGGGTTATACATAAGATTAATTCGACTATAAATATTCATTAAAAATCTAAAAAGATTTCCTAAATAATGATATTTTATTTGCAATTTTAAGACTTTGAATAAGTTAATTTATTTATGACACAAAGATGATTCAGTAATTATCTTATTAATGAAATATTGATATAATTGATGTTATAAATACCCAAATAAATGTAATTTGAGACTTTTTAGGTTAATATTACATGTTAGTATTGATTTAATTAACTTTTTTCGAATTAATCATTCTGTTATGATTTGCACAAAAATCAATTACTAAATAGTGTCAAAATTGACATAAAATAGTTTTTAAAACAAATATTATATTATTAATTGTTATTTTATTTCTAAAAATCTAAGGTTCGGACAAATGACTTAGATAAGGTTATATATATTAATAATAAATAACTTGGGGTTCGTTTGACTTGTTATAGTAAGCTTATTAACCTTATAGTGTAAGAACACAAAAAGACACGGTAAAAGTAATATTATCTAACTTAATGTTAAATCTAAATGAAAAGGTTAAAATAGGAACCTAAACTTGTCTAAATTATATTGGATGAAAGGATTTCGACCCATCCCAACCTTAGCTTCTAAAAAAATCAATTTGGATCTATTTAAAACTGAATTTGTCTTTATAATAAAATAATATTTTTAGTTTTTCCAAAGGAGCCCCTCTCCTCCCTTATAAAAGGGAACCTCCTCCCCCTCTTCCTCACACCACATTGAGCCTTCAAGCTCGGCCAAACCCTGAAAATTTCTTCTCTCCACTTCCCTAGAGACATCCTAGAGGTTCTGTTCATCTTCAAAGACCAATTTTAGTGTCCTTAAAGGAGGTCTCAAAGAAGCGCTTCAAAGAAGAGGTAATGTCCATTATCGATTCTTTCATCTTTATTTCTTCTTCCACTTCTTCTTCTTTAGTTGTTTAATTATTTAGTAATAACATCAGTATCACTCATATACTGATATTTTATTATAATTATGAAACAACCCTATTTCACCATCTATCAATCCTACGGAAAATGAAATCACCACGCGTGCGTACGTACAGAATACCGTCTCCACGCCGTGGTGTAATCTATTTTCCACCACCCCCTTAATTGGCTGGGTATAATGGTGTAAATAATAACTATATATGATTATTGTAAAGTTATATTGATTATGAAATTGTATATATACACTCCATTACAATTTCACGATCATGGGAACGATATCATCGCTCGTGCGTACGTACGGAATACCATATCCACGATGTGATGTGACTCGTTCTACATGATCTTTATTGCATAATGATTATATAAATGAATTGATTGAATGAATATATTACACTAATACCAATCTGGAAATGATGTATCTATAACCTAAAAATAAGAATAAGAATTTATTCGACAAAACACGCATAAGAACAAAAAGTAATAAACACCCGAATAACAAGTAGTAATGAAATATTACTAATAAGAAGCTAAGAATATGACCATATATGATATCATAAAAATATGTATGATTCTAGAATAAGTCGATAACATTATTTAAATCATTATATAGGAGGTTAGGACACTTACGAAGCAAATGAGACCTAAGGTAAGGGAAAATATCACAATCTCATTTTTATCCGAGATTGTTTATACTTTGGTATTTACTGGGGTGTATTTTATCATCCACGTCCATGTTCCCTCAATATGTAATATTGTTTCCATCCACCTACAATTTTTTAAATCCAATTTTACCCTTTGGTGAGTTTTTAGTAAAGGATATGAAAGGAATCTTTTGTTGTATTTCGTACGAGGTACTTTTTGACTTTTCCGACAAAAGTACGAGAAGAATGTTTTTTTAACTTATACGGCATGAATGGATTTTTAAAACATTATTTCCAAGAATCTTCCTTTACAAATATTCAAGTTTATTTTTAATCAACATCTTTTAGTTTAGAATTGTATGACATGTTAAGAAAGGAAAAGTGTTTTTGAAGTAGAAAAGATATTTTCCTCAAGAATGGAGTTCAAGTGTTTTATCAAAATTATTTTCCATCTAAGATAATAATGGGTTCTGTTTCTATCCCTATTATTACATTTTATTATGTTGTGATGGAATTATTTTTATTAATTCTTTTATCTTATATGAATTTCTTTATGATGTCACGATGTTTAAGAATCCCATTTTTATTACATGGGTTATGCTATGATGTATGGTTTATGATTTTGTGGCACACATAAGAATGGTATCATTATGAGATTGGTGGGACCTATATCTCCCTCCAATGCATTGGGTAATGATTTTATATCTCATGAGACAGACATGGATGGAACGGTAGGTTAAACCGGTTCAGTGAAACAGGACTGAAACGAGGAGTGAACTCAGTTCAGAAATGGACTTTGTCCACTAAGATAGTCTTGGCCATGAGTCTTGACTAATAATAAATTATTCTCTATGATTATGTGTGTATGACACAAAGTTTCATGTTTTACGTTATGATTATTGGGATTTCATTTCACTACTATGATTTATCCCATGTTATGAAATTATGCTCTCTTTTGCAGGTTAAGATTTCCAAAATGTTATGTTCTTATGAATATGATGTGATTGATATTTCTTTTGTTTACCCTTACTGAGCATTTGAGCTCACCCTTTTGTATGTTTTCTTTCCCCCAGGTCAGGAATAAGGTTATTAAGTAGGATATTCCAAGAGGGACTCTAGACATGATGAAATAAATGGGAGACAATGTAGATGCTTTATGAACCAGTTGTTTATGTTTCCCAGTTTCTAAAGACACTATACCTATACGGTCCTTTCGTGGTTTTGTTATATTTTGTAATAATTATGCTTCAATTCTGATGTAATAACAATGTATGTAAAGTATGGGTCGTTATAGTTGGTATCAGAGGAAAGGTATAGTCAACCTTTGGAAACTAGGATGTGAAAGCCTTAGTAAGAACCCTAAGGAAAAGTCTAAACATAGAACACAATATTAGTGTTTTAGAAATGACCATGAATAACCTTGGATAAGACCTTAAGTGTGAAGTTTTATTCTTGATTATATGGTTTTCCTATTATAATTAGTTTTTCTCACACTATTCTTCTTGGTTTTAGTCAATGGCTGGAACCCAAAGGAACCGTGTTAATGCGGAATGCGACGGGCAATGCAATGATTGTCCCCCTGAGCAATCAAACATTATGGGAGCTGGAATGAAAAATATTTTAGCCATGCTCACACAACTTTATCAAGCTATGAATCATGCAGGACTTCCAAAATAGCAAATGAAGGAGCAATATTCTGTTGAATCCTTCATGAGGCAGCGTCCACCTTCATTCAGGGGGTCTACTGATCCATTA
The DNA here is from genome assembly GCA_963277665.1 of Viscum album. Lineage (NCBI taxonomy): Eukaryota > Viridiplantae > Streptophyta > Magnoliopsida > Santalales > Viscaceae > Viscum > Viscum album. Next base: position 2,107,060,876 of record OY728163.1, on the reverse strand, counting down.
GTTTCTAAACAATGGATTAGTACTAATGAAAAGATATTTTCAGTTCTTCAATGTTCTGAACACGATAAATTCATCTTAGCAGTGTATCGTTTGGAAGGTGATGCTGATCAATGGTGGAATCTTATCAAGAATACGAGGTAAAGGGATGAAATTGAGTCCATGGAATGGGACGAGTTCAAGAACTTATTTTTCAATAAGTACTTCCCTCGTATTCTATGAACAAAGATGAAGAAAGAGTTTCTTGAATTGAAGCAAAACGATGATGAATCTGTTAGTACCTATGAAGCAAATTTTACAAGACTTGCAAGGTACACTTCTGGTATTATTATCCAACCTGAGAGTAAGATCGATCAATTCTTTAGTGGCTTAAAACCAAGTATTAGAAGGGAGTTATCCCTAAGGGACTTCAATAGCTACGAGGAAATCTTTCGATGTGCTCTCAAAGTCGAGATGGAGATTGGAGTAACCCATCAGTCATATGGGTTTGATAAGAAGAGGAAAATGGAATTCAAAGGAAAATATAAAGAGCACACTGAAAAGAAGATGAGATTTCCCTTATGCTCAAAGTGTGGAAAGAAACATGGAGGGAGTTGTCTTAAAGGGACAAGTAAATGTTTCAAATGTGGAAAGGGAGGTCATCAGGCATTTGAATGCCGCAATGATGGGAAGAAGATGTCTAATGATGCAAACAAAGGAAGGGACACACAGAATGAACCTACTACACTTCAATGTTTCAAGTGCAAAGAGATGGGGCATTATGCCAAAAAATGCCCTAATCCAAGGGTTGTTGATGATGATCGACATAAACAAAATCTTAAGGCTAAAGACAAAGGAAAGTCACAGTCAATTTCTATCAGCGATGTGGAGTACGATAACGATGTTGTGAAAGGTACACTTACCATCCACTCTAAAGTAGAAAATGTTTTATTTGATTCTGGATCCAACCACTCTTTTATTTCTGAAGATTTTTCTAAGGGTATCACCGTATTAACTCAACAATTAGATATTGAGTAAACCGTGACAACACCTAATGGCACAACAGTCGCATCAAAAGTTTATAATTCTTCACCGATTGAAGATTGTGGGAAAGTGCTTTCTGCAAATCTTGTTATCCTTCCTATAGTGTAATTTGATGATATTCTCGGCATGGATTGGATTTCATTATATGGATCTCATATCAATTCCCAAAGAAGGGAAGTCACATTTCATATTCCAGATCAATCTATGATCATCTATCGATTCCAGTATGAACATAACCTTCCAGTGGAAATTTCTTCCATCTTATGGGTCTTTATTCCACTGAATAAAGTTTATTTATCTCAAATGGTTGGTGAGAAACTCACAATTAAGAATATTCCCATTGTACAGGAGATTTATGATGTCTTTCCGGAAGAATTGCCGGGTCTTCCACCAAATTGTGAAGTTGAGTTTTCAATAGAACTCATACCAGGTGCTTTACCTATTTCAAAGACACCATATAGAATGACCCAAATAGAGTTTCAGGAATTGAAGATGCAACTCCAATAGAATCTTGATAAGGGATTCATACACCCTAGTGCGTCACCTTGGGGAGCACCTATTCTGTTTGTTAAGAAGAAAGATGGATCAATGAGACTCTGCATTGATTATCGAGAACTTAACAAGATCACTATCAAGAACAAATATCCACTCACATGAATTGATGACTTATTTGACCAACTACGCGGAGCTCAATACTTTTCCAAGATTGATCTTCGTTCAAGGTATCATCAATTAAGGGTCAAAATGGAGGATATACCAAATACGGCTTTCTATACAAGGTATGGACACTATGAATTTATAGTGATGCCATTTGGTCTTACTAATGCCCCTGCTATCTTCATGGATCTGATGAATAGAGTCTTTAGAGACTATCTTGATCAGTTTGTGGTAGTCTTTATAGACGATATTCTTATATATCCAAAGAGAAAGGAATAACATGAAGATCACTTGAGAATTATATTGAAGACCATGAGAAAGGATAATCTTTATGCCAAATTTACCAAGTGTGAATTTTGGCTTCAAAAATTTTCCTTTTTGGGTCACATAATCTCAAAAGAGGGGATATCTGTGGATCCAGCAAAAAAAAAGGTTATCGAAAGATGGTCGAGACCAACAACAATAACTGAGATCTGAAGTTTTATTGGTTTGACTGGATATTATCGACGTTTTGTGAAAGATTTCTCACGATTATCTAGTCCACTCACCAGGTTGACTCGAAAAGGAGTTAAGTTCGTGTGGATGGATGAATGTGAAGAGAATTTCAAGGAGTTGAAATGAAGGTTATCCAGTGCACCTGTACTCACATTTCCTTGTAGTGGAGAAAGGTTTGTGATCTATAGTGATGCATCCATGAAGGGACTGGGATGTGTTCTCATGAAAAATGATATGGTGATAGCTTATTCCTCACGACAGTTGAAAATCCATGAGCAAAATTACCCAAATCATGATTTGGAGTTAGCTGCGGTAATCTTTGCATTAAAGATTTGGTGGCATTACCTTTATGGTGAAAGGTGTGATATTTATACTGATCATAAAAGTTTAATGTATATTTTCACACAAAAGTAGCTGAATATGCACCAAAGAAGATGGTTGGAGCTGATTAAGGATTATGACTACTCAATTCATTACCACCCTGTGAAAGCAAACAAGGTGGAAGATGCATTAATTCGACAAGACCATGCCAGTTTATCCTTGATGAGGATCACAAAATATCCAATATTTATGGATTTACAAAGGATGGATCTTGGAATTATAATGGAAGGGGGAAAATAGTATCTTTCTCAAATGAATGTTCAACCATCTATACATGTGAAGATTAAAGAGGTGCAGAAAGAAGATGTAGAGTTACAAAAGAAGGTGAGAAATATTCCTGAATTCAACCTTGATTGTGATGGGATAATAAAGTTCAGAAATTGGGTTTGTGTTCCTCCCATCCCCGAATTAAATAAGGAGCTGCTGGATGAGGCTCATAGTTCTTAATTCTCTATTCATCCTAGAAGCACGAAGATGTATAGGGACCTGAAAGAGTACTTATGGTCGGATGGAAGGAAAAGAGATGTTGCTGAATATGTCTCTCGATGCTTGGTTTGTCAGAAAGTTAAAGCTGAGAGACATAAGTCTAAGGGGATGTTACAACCATTACCCATACCCGAATGGAAATGGGAAAACATCACTATGGACTTTGTCATAGGACTTCCTAAAACATCCAAAGGCAATAATGCTATCTGGGTCATAGTTGATCATCTTACAAAGTTTGCACACTTCATTGCTATTAGAGAGGATTTCTCTCTGGATCGGCTTTCTAGGATATATGTAAAGGAAGTGGTAAGATTGCATGGAGTACCACTTTCTATTATATCTGATCGGGATCTGAGATTTACCTCGAAGTTCTGGATAAGTCTTCAGCATACACTGGATACAGAGTTGAGTTTCAGCACTGCTTATCATCCTCGGACAGACGGTCAGTCTGAGAGAACAATTCAAACTCTAGAAGATATGTTGAGAGCTTGCTCTATGTATTTCAATGGTGGTTGGGATCAACACCTACCTTTGGTGGAATTTTCTTATAATAATAGCTTTCACTCCAGTATTCAGATGGCTCCTTATGAAGCTCTCTATGGAAAGAAATGCAGGACTCCAACTTGCTGGGATGAAGTTGGGGAAAGAAAGCTATTAGGACCTGATCTCGTTGATGAAATGGCCGAAAATGTCAGATCTATTCAACAACACATAAGATCAGCTTAGAGTCGACAGAAAAGTTATGCCGACAACTGAAGAAAAGACCTAGAGTTTGAAGTGGGGGATAAAGTGTTCTTGTGAATATCTCCCTAGAAGAGGGTCTTGAGATTTGGAAAGAAGGGGAAGTTGAGCCCTAGATATATTGGTCCTTTCGAAATACTGGATCATGTTGGGAAGGTACCTTACCGATTGGAGCTTCCACCGAATCTCTCTCAAGTACACGATGTGTTCCATGTATCTCTCCTGAGAAAGTACATACCTGATCCTTCACGTGTACTCATCTCAGAAGTTGTACCGCTGGAGCAAGATCTTTCTTATGAAGAACAGCCGATAGAGATTCTAGATCGTAGAGAAAAAGTACTACGAAACAAGACCACTCGATTGGTGAAAGTTTTATGGAGGAACCAAAAATTTTAAGAAGCTACATGGGAGCATGAGGATATTATGAGGGAGAGGTATCCTCATCTTTTTGTTACAAAGTGACAAATTTCGAGGGCGAAATTCATTTTAAGGGGGGTAGAATGTAACACCCGAGACTTTTATGAGAAATATTTTGTTCTTATGTTATATGAATCATCAAAGGAATATTTCAATACACACAACACTATCTTGGTTTGCTTTACACGCAACCGCGGCCTTCCTCAATAGCTTATGTCGTACGCAATACCGAGTTTCACTAAACAACGATATGCTATTAAAACATTATTAAAACTAGCCGTTATGAATAGTGATAACCACTTTTTGAAATTTTTTAAATTTTATGGTTCAAAATGGACATCATTTTTGGATTCAGAATATCGAAATTAGCTGAGGGTGAAATTTTGGTACTTTTCGGATAACTTTCATATTCTGATGAATAGTGAAAATTACTAAATTTTAATTAAAAACAAATTTTTTAATCGAAATAATTAATAATGATAAATTATAAATTTGAGTGGTTTTAAAGTATATTTATAATATATTTTTACAATTTAATACAATATTGTTCATTGAATGTAATTTTACATTTAAACCAGACATAAACAAGTGTCAATCTTTTGATAGTTATTATCTTTTAAAAAACACGCTATTTGTTTTGACGACGAGAATTAAATTTTAAATTAGTTAATGTATCAAATATGTTTTCAATTTGGTAAAATAAACATCATTTTTTAATTCATAATATCAAATATAGCTTAGGCCTAATTTTTGGTATTTTTCTGGAAACTATCATTTTTTGATGAATAGTGAAACCACTAAGTGGTAGTTAAAAAAAACTGAATTCTTATAAAACTTAATTTTACCGCTTCTGTGAGTAGAATTTTGAAAATCCGAGAGACACGGTTAATATCAAGGACTAAAATGTGGTTCAATGAGATGAAAATAATTTTTGGTGAATAATTACTTTTTACTTTTTCTTACCACGGTTAAAAGTAAATAGGGTAGTTAAGGGTAAAAATGATATTATTATTACCCTAACACATGTCCTAATTCTATTGGATAAGTGTAATTCAACCAAAAAAAACCTTGAGAATAAAATATGACCATTTAGGCCCACTTGGATTAGATTAGGACATTTATTATCAATTTATTTAAAGAAGGGTTAAAATAGTTAAAATCAATGTTTAATAACTAAAGCATTTTTAATATAGGGTTATACATAAGATTAATTCGACTATAAATTTTTATTAGAAAGATAAAAATATTTCCTACATAATGATATTTTATTTGTAATTTTTAGACATTGAATAAGTTAATTTATTTATGACACAAAGATGATGGAGTAATTATCTTATTAATGAAATATTGATATAATTGATGTTATAAATACCCAAATAAATGTAATTTGAGACTTTTTAGGTTAATATGACATGTTAGTATTTATTTAATTAACTATTTTCGAATTAATCATTCTGTTATGATTTTCACCAAAATCAATTACTAAATAGTGTCAAAATTGACATAAAATAGTTTTTAAAACAAATATTATATTATTAATTGTTATTTTATTTCTAAAAATCTAAGGTTCATCCAAATGACTTAGATAAGGTTATATATATTAATAATAAACAACTTGGGGTTCTTTTGGCTTGTTATAGTAATTTTATTAACCTTATAGTGTAAGAACAGAAAAAGACACGGTAAACGTAAAATTATCTAACTTAATGTTAAATATAAATGATAAGGATAAAATAGGAACCTAATCTTGTCTAAATTCTATTGGATGAGAGGATTTCGACCCATCCCCACCTTAGATTTTAAATAAATCAATTTGGAGCTATTTAAAACCGAATTTGGCTTTATAATAAAATAATATTTTTAGTTTTTCCAAAAGAGCCCCTCTCCTCCCTTATAAAAGGGCACCTCCTCCCCCTCTTCCTCACACCACATTGAGCCTTCAAGCTCGGCCAACCCCTACCAATTTCTTCTCTCCACTTCTGTAGATACATCCTAGAGGTCCTGGTCTTCTTCAAAGACCAATTTTAGTGTCCTAAAAGGAGGTCTCAAAGAAGCGCTTCAAAGAAGTGGTAATGTCCATTACCGATTCTTTCATTTTTATTTCTTCTTCCACTTATTCTTATTTAGTTGTTTAATTATGAAGTATTAACATCATAATCACTCATATACTGATATTTTATTATAAGTATGAAACAACCCTATTTCACCATCTATCCATCCTACGGAAAATGAAATCACCACGCGTGCGTACGTACGAAATACCGTCTCCACGCCGTGGTGTAATATATTTTCCACTACCACCTTACTTGGATGAGTATAATGGTGTAAATAATAACTATATATGATTATTGTAAAGTTATATTGATTCTAAAACTGTATATATAAACTCCATTACAATTTCAGGATCATGGGAACGATATCATCGCTCGTGCGTACGTACGGAATACCGTCTCCACGATGTGATACGACTCATTCTACATGATATTCATTTCATAATGATTATATAAATGAATTGAATGAATGAATATATTACACTAATACCAATCTGGAAATGAGGTATCTATAACCTAAAATAATAATAATAATTTATTCGACAAAACACGCATAAGAACAAAAAGTAATAAACACCCGAATGACAAGTAGTAATGAAATATTACTAATAAGAAGCTAAGAATATGACCATATATGATATCATAAAAATACGTATGATTCAGGAATAGGTCAATAACATTATTTAAATAATTATACAGGAGGTTCAGACACTTACGAAGCAAATCAGACCTAAGGTAAGGGAAAATATCACAATCTCATTTTTATCCGAGATTGTTTATACTTTGGTATTTACTGGGGTATATTTTATCATCCACGTCCATGTTCCCTCAATATGTAATATTGTTTCCATACATCTACAATTGTTTAAATCCAATTTTACCCTTTGGTGAGTTTTTAGTAAAGGATATGAAAGGAATCTTTTGTTGTACTTCATACGAGGTACTTTTTGACTTTTCCAACAAAAGTAAGAGAAGAATGTTTTTTTAACTTATACAGCATGAATGGATTTTTAAAACATTATTTCCAAGAATCTTCCTTTACAAGTTTTCAAGTTTATTTTTAATCAACATCTTTTAGTTTAGAATTGTATGACATGTTAAGAAAGGAAATGTGTTTTTGAAGTAGAAAAGATATTTTCCTCAAGAATGGAGTTCAAGTGTTTTTTCAAAATTATTTTCCATATAAGATAATAAAGGGTTCTGTTTATATCCCTATTATTACATTTTATTATGTTGTGATGGAATTATTTTTATGAATTCTTTTATCTTATATGAATTTCTTTATGATGTCACGATGTTTAAGAATCCCATTTTTATTACATGGGTTATGCTATGATGTATGGTTTATGATTTTGTGGCACACATAAGAATGGTGTCATTATGAGATGGGTGGGACCTATATCTCCCTCCAATGAATTGGGTAAAGATTTTATATCTCATGAGATAGATATGGATGGAACGGTAGGTTAAACCGGTTCAGTGAAACAGGACTGAAACGAGGAGTGAACTCGGTTCAGAAATGGACTTTGTCCACTAAGATAGTCTTGGCCATGAGTCTTGACTAATAAGAAATGATTCTCTATTATTATGTGTGTATGACACAAAGTTTCATGTTTTAAGTTATGATTATTGGTATTTCATTTCACTACTATGATTTATCCCATGTTTTGAAATTATTCTCTCTTTTGCAGGTTAAGATTTCCAAAATGTTATGTTCTTATGAATATGATGTGATTGATATTTCTTTTGTTTACCCTTGCTGAGCATTTGAGATCACCATTTTGTATGTTTTCTTTCCCCCAGGTCAAGTAGAAGGTTATTAAGTAGGATATGCCAAAAGGGACTCTAGATATGATGAAATAAATGGGAGACAATGTAGATGCTTTATGAACCAGTTGTTTATGTATCCCAGTTTCTAAAGACACTATACCTATACGGTCCTTTCGTGGTTTTGTTATATGTTGTAATAAGTATGCTTCAATTATGATGTAATAACAATGTATGTAAAGTATGGGTCGTTATAGCGGCCTCCAGTATGCAGAGGCTCGCATTTGGCCTGAAAGTATGATGTTCTGAAGCACCTGGCCGACATTCCAGCAAGGATTTCTATCATTGAGGCTCTTCCCCTGTCATCTGAAATTCATGAGGCACTCGCTGAGGCCCTAGGGAGCCCCCTCCAGTTTGAGACAGAGGTAGCAGCTGTAGAAGCCTTCCATGCGGAGGCAATTGAGAACGCCTAATGTCAGGCAGTTATCTCATTCTCTGGTGAAGATGAAGACCCACCCCATACAGGGGAACATTCACCAACTTTACATCACTAGACAGTTCAATGGCGTAGATGTCCGCCGCTGTCTTGTTGACACGGGTTCTGGGATTAACCTAATCCCAACCTGGACACTGCGGAAGCTGGGTCTGTCTGAGGATGATTTCACTCCCTCCGACCTCAAGATTCTGGGGTATGACAGGACCGAGAAAACTCCAATCATCAAGATTCGCTTGAATACCCAGTTCGGTGGCCTAATTGTCAGTATCGAATTCATGGTTGTCTCCCAGGACACCGCCTAAAATGCATTGATGGCTAGTCCTTGGCACCACCTTCACATGTCGCCCCCTCATCGTATCACCAATGCCTCAAATACTCCCTTAATGGTCGAGTAGGCATGATTTAGGATGACGCATCTCCTTTTTTCCCTTGTGAATCTCATTAACCTAATTCCGACTATTACAAGAGCAAGGATAAGATGATTCTGGCCGGTGAGGTTGAGCCCGCCACTATCACAAGTGATACCTGGGTAGGTTTGGATGAAGCCTACATCTTCCCAATCCATCGGTTGGAGGCCACAACCCCCGACATGGGGCAGTGCTTTGTTGTTTCAGGTACAAGAGGAAGATATGTCCCCAGGTACAAGCGATGGTGGGAAATCATCTCGTACTCCTACACCAACCAGGCATGGGTGATCCCGGAACCTTCTTCCCCTGTACGATATCTGGGTGTCAGGATCATGACAACGGTGGTACGTCATACCTATCTCTTCCACTGGGCTAGAATTAATCGTCTCGAGCCGACGCGCAACAACTGCTTTGATATCATCAAGTGTGGCCCCTTGGGCCAAAGACCATATGGGATTGGATCGACTGCCTTCATCGCTATGGTCTTAGTGGCGCGTGAGTCTCCGGATATGATGACCACTGTCGCCCAAGCAGAAACCATCCCCCCTTCAGAGCCAGGTGTCTCGAAAATGACTCCCCCCACGGAAGATCCCTCCACAGGCGGAGAAAAGGATCTGGAGGATGCTCCCCCTACCATTGAAGAAGGTGTCTCTACCACGGTCGATGAATTGGTACAGGTGAACCTTGGTAGCGAGGCAGATCCGAGACCCACATTGATCAGTGAAGCCATGCCCCTCGAGGAGCAGAAACAGTACGTATACTTTCTTAAACAGCACCGTGACATGTTTTCCTGGAGTTACGATGAGATTCCAGGACTAGATCCCCAGGTAGCTGTCCACCACCTTGGTCTCCCGAAAAACCGTCGTGGGTTCAAGAAGCCTCCCAGAAAGATGCACCCTTCTCATGGTGCAATTGATGAGGCTGATGTTGACAAACTTATCAAGGCCAACTTCATCAAGGAAGTTCAGTACCCCAGGTGGCTAGACAACATTGTGCCGGTCAGGAAGAAGAACGAGAAGATCAGAGTCTGGATGGACTTCCGTGATCTCAACTGCCACTATCCAAAGGATTATTTTCCCCTCCCAGTGAGACATGTGTTGATTGATGCCACGTCCAGGTTCCAAGCCCTCTCTTTCATGGATGGGTATTTCGGGTACAACCAGATCCGGATGGCCCCTGAGGATGAAGAGTTCACTGCCTTCAGGGACCCTGAGGTACTTTTTGTTACCAGGTTATGCCCTTCGGCCAGAAGAATGCGGGTTCCACCTATCAGCAGTCCATGCGTCACATATTCAAGACAATTCTCAGGACACTGGTGGAATGCTATGTGGATGATCTGTCGGTCAAATCTTGCCAGTGCTAGGACCATCTCAAGGACCTTGAGAAAGTGTTCAGCTTCCTCTGTTCCTGCCACCTGAAGATAAACCTGCTGAAGTGTGCCTTCGGGGTCACCTCCAGGAAGTTTCTTGGATTTGTTGTTAGATACCGAGGCATTGAGATTGACCCGGAGAAGATCAAGGCCATCATCCAGATGCCTCCCCAGAGCAATATTCGGGAACTTCGAGGTCTCTAAGGCCAATTAGCCTACATACGCTGATTCACTGCGAATTTGGCGGGAAAGTGTAAGCCCTTTTCCCGGCTCATGAAGAAAGGTGCCACCTATGAATGGGATGAAGAGTTTCAGACTGCCTTTGAGTAAATCAAGAAGTATCTGCTCCAACCTCCGGTCTTGATGCCACCCATCTCCGGGAAGCCGCTGGTCCTTTACGTGACCTCCCTGGAACGGTCCCTCGATGCACTTCTTGCCCATAATAACAACGAGGGAACAGAGAAAAGCCAATACTACCTAATCCGTAAGCTCCTAGACATGGAAACTAGATATTCTCCCATCGAGAAGAGCTGCATGGCGCTTGTATTTTCCGTACAGAAATTGCGGCACTACTTGCAGCACCACGAGGTACAAATGGTCTCTCGAGTAGGCCCGTTGAAGTACATTCTGAACAGACCTATGTTGACTGTCCAACTAGAACGGTGGGAGATGATCCTCTAGTAGTTCGACATCAGGTTCGTGCCTTAGAGGGCTATCAAAGGACATGCATTGGCAGACTTTCTAGCAGATCACCCAAACTCCGTGGATCAGCCACTGGATCTAGGTTTTCTTGATGAGGTAATCCTCTCAGTCGGTCATGTCGTCCCATGATAGAAGATGCACTTTGACAGTGCCTCCCGGAACCCCACCTGTAGGAGACTCAATGATCCTTGGCTCAACAGAGCGGGCCTGGGTATCAAATTCATCACCCCGGAGCAAGCCGTCCTACCATATTCGTTCCTATTGTCAGAGGGCTGCACCAAAAATGAGGTAGAGTATCATGCCCTCATCACTGGCCTTGAGCTGGCCCTCGAGGTCAACGTGCCCCAACTGCATGTGAAAGGGGACTCTGAGCTGGTCATCAAGCAGGTCAATGGTGACTATGTTGTCAGAAAGCCAGAACTCATGCCATTATTGGAGTGCGCCCCCATCTAATGGATCAGTTCCCTTCTCGGCCGGAGGTCATTCATATCCCCTGGTCACAGAACGGTCGAGCAGATGCTTTGGCCAGCCTGGCCGCGTCGCTTGCGGAGCCCAAACAGGACGACCTGATTATCCATGTGGCACACCATAGATTCATTGCTTCTATTACCTCGGAGGATGATCACGACCTGCGGGTGAACCATCTTACTGCTGGTGCCCCTACGTCAGGGGCCCCGAGTACTTTATATGCAGTGATTGAAATATTTCTTGATTGGAGGACACCCTTGGTTGAGTACCTCCAATGCGATAATATTTTGTTAGACTGGGCCGAGCGTGAGCAAATCCGACACCGCGCACTGTAGTTTACCCTTCAGAGCGGTCCCAACCTTGAGCAGGTCCTTTACAGATGCGGATTTGATGGTGTTCTCCTCTGTTGCCTTCAAGGAGTCGAGATTCCACTGGTCATGCAAGAGGTTCAAGCTGGTTCCTGTGGCGCCCATCAGGCCGGGTCGAAGTTGTCTCACCAAATTCAGAGGCTTAGGTACTTCTGGCGCTCCAAGATCTATGACTGCATCGAGTTTTCCAAGAGGTTCCATGCGTGCCAAGTTCATGCTAACTTTGTGCATCGACCACCAGAGCCTCTCCACACTAAGATGTATTCTTGGCCCTTTGCAGTCTGGGGGTGGATGTCAAAGGGCCTTACCCACCGGCGACGACTTTCCAATGATGGTTCATTATGACCGCTACGGATTTCTTTTCCAAGTGGGCAGAGGCGATTCCACTCAAGGAAGTCAAACCCCATTCTATCGCTGACTTCGTGATTTCCAATATCATCTATCAATTTAGATTACCTCACGCTGTCCTCACAGATAACAGAACCAACATCCGAGTGGCTGAGCTAAAAAAATTGTACGCCAAGTACAACATTCGTGGTAACCATTTCTCCCGCTATCATACACAGGCGAATGGACATATTGAGGCATTTAACAAAACCCTCTATAAAATTCTGAAAAAATGGTTGGTCAAAACATGAAAAGTTCGCCGGACAAGATCCCCAATGCCCTTTGGGATTATAGGACGACGACTTGTAATTCCACCCAGGTGACCCTGTATTCCTTGGGGTAAAGAGATGAGGCCATCCTGCCCATCGAGATTCAGATTCCCTCATTACGCACGGTCGTATATGACCAGAAAGCGCCATATAGAGTTTCCAAAATCTTTCTAGTGGAATTGGAAGCACTGGATGGGAATAGGATTTGCGCTTTGCACAACCTGGAAAGGCCTCAGAGAAGGATGGCTTGAGATTTCAACAAGAAGGTTCACCTCCGCTCTTTCTTGCAAGGTGATATGGTACTGGCCTTCAAAGCGCCAATTATTCCCTGCAGGAAACCACCCAAGTTGGAGCCCAAATGGGAGGGGCCTTTTATCGTCCATAAGGTCTATCCTAATGGTGTGTACTCCCTCGTGACCATGGATGGAGAGCGTATCACTCCTGGCACCAACCCCAAGTTCTTCAAGCAGTACATTGCCTGAGCATTGCGGTCCTGCAAGACACTAAACTGTAACCCATGTCCCCCACAACCTTAAACTGTATTGCGGTCTTGCATGACCCTAAACTACAACCCATGTCCCCCACAACCTTAAGCTGGATTGCGGTCCTGCATGACCCTAAACTGCAACCCATGTCCCCCATGACCTTAAATTGGATTGTGGTCCTACATGACCCTAAACTACATTTGGTCCAGCATGACCTTAAACTTCATTTGGCCCTATATTTAGGCCCTTTTGGTCCGAGTTCTATGACCTTAAACTAAGACCCTTGTGGTCCAGCATGACTTTAAACTGCATGCTCATCCTCACAACAAGACGTTAAACTGCAAGTTGGTCAGGCCTTCCTGATCGAGGCATAGCCTCAGGACCCTTGGCCTTCTCAGGCCCCTTAGCCCCAATCCTTAACCAGAGTGTGCGGTGTGGTATAGGATTATGACCACAATCACAATGGGTTACCTGCCGCGCCGTACACATTCCTGGATGAAATGCCTCTCATCATCCTAAATGACGTTAAACTGTGCTTCTAGAACTACGCACGGCTTGATTCCCATCCTTGTGGGATATGTAGGACCACCTGAGCATCTAGGTTTCAGGTCCAGCCCCATCTCTTAAGAGATCCCACGATCTCCCGGTCACCACGGTCTCTTGGCCTGTCCCTCCCCATGGGGGGATATATAGGTGTGGTACAGGGTTTTTTGAACCATGCCCCCTTCTCTCAGGAATCCTTCATCTTTTGGCCGCTCTCAAAATAAGCCCTTCAACCCTTTCCAGTGGTTTGCTAATGTGCTCAGAATACTCTGGTCTAGGACCTGGAGTGTCAGATTCAACTTAGGCAAGTTTCTTCCACTTGTCAAGCTTTATTCTCCCTTCCATTCAGGCCCCCGTTATCTTTAATACCAAGAGGGACCCCCAAGAACGGCTTAGATACAATTCCTAAGGGCTCTTCTACCATCACAGGCCAACACCCCCGAGGGTTTCAGAAAACAAATTGATAGGAATCCCACATTGTGAACATGGTTAGTGGTCGATGCTCATTTTCTTGTCCCCATTTTAGGCTAACGCTACATGATGCTGTGTTGCGAACATGGTCAGCAGTAATCCTCAGTCGTCACGCCTACTCCTTCAGGCACTAACTGTTGGTTGCATGATTCACATTATGTTCCACCCCATCAGGTCAAGGTGGAATCTCGACACTCCATGCACTAACCCTCAGTGCACCTCCACACGTCAGGCGGACAGAGCTGCATGAAGGCATCTCTCGGGGCTCCCACGATCCGAGTGCTAATATTATAGGCTTGGGTTTTCTCTAAGAACCATGCGTAGCTTGAACCTCATCCACATGGGAAACAAAGAGTCTCCCAGACATTGTGTTTTGGGCCCAGCTCAGTTAGAAGCTAGTGTCTCCTGCCCCATGATTGTTGGACCCTCGTCGGCTCCTTGGCATGAGGCTCCTCTCCCAGAATCGTGTGCGGTGACGGTATGAGGTTATGCCCTCATCTACATCGGGTATGCCTTATCACATTGCGCGTATTCCCCCAGGTCCAAGCCATAAGACCTTAAACTGTGCTGGTTGGTCCTACCACATGACCATAAACTGTGATGATATCGTCCCGACCGCACGATGAAAAACGACACTACATTGTGATGACGTCTCCATAGGGGACATCACGTTGGGTACTGGTCAATTACCATACCATTTTCAACTCCTGTATACAGCTTGATTATTGTGGTGATGCTAGTAATTTCTACCCTAGGCCGATCTCTCCACAAAATAAAAACCCCTACCTTTAAGAGCGAACCAGATACATCAAATACCGCTTCTCTTGGTGCGAGGGCTAGACCCGCACACCTCTTTCATCCTTTGCGCCAGTACCATGTCATGTCGTGCCACCCTTCAGGAACTACGTATGGCTTGATTCTCATCCTTATGAGATATGTAAGAGTTACTGGGAACTTCCCCATAGGCCCAACCAAACTTTCGTGTTCGGTCCCTTGACCTAAACACTTTTCTAAGGAGCACATGGTGAGCAGGACCTTGTCCTCATTCACGTCGGGTTTCGCAACCACTTTACCATGTGTCTCCCACTTCCCTTACTCTTTGGTCCGAGTTGTAAGACCTTAAACAAAGATCCTTTCCAAAAATACGTATGGCTTGATTCTCATCCTTATGAGGTATGTAAGAATGCCCGAACATTTCATCTTGGGTTCAGCCCCAGGGATTACCAAATCCCTTCCCTCCTCACTGTCGGACCCTTTGCCTGAAATCTTGGGGAGTTGTGTAACTGCATCATCTGTGCCAAATAAGTTTGGGATGCCCCATAGTGACGTTGAGAATTAGCAGTTCTCTCGCTAGAGAGGTCCTGTCTAAAAATTGGGAGGATCCATGACCAGATTAATACGTCTTCCTAATGCTCCTTAACCATGGTGGTGCAATTTTGGGAGTGTTGGATTCTGTTTGAACAAACCACCACTCAACTTTCCACGCTTTGTGTGCCCCTTTATTCGGATATTCATCCTATTTCACATTTTATGGGACCCTCTAACAGTATGGATGCTTGAAATATGGTCCGCCTACTATAACAATATGGATGATAGACCTTTGGTATGCCTATTGTAACAGTATGGATGATTGACCTACGGTCTGCCTGCTATCCTGGGCCAACGTTCCGGAAGGTTGGTCATGTTTGATGGGACCCTCTAACTGTATGGATGCTCAACCTGTGGTTCTCCTGCTGTAACAATATGGATGATAAACCTTTGGTCCGTCTATTGTAATAGTATGGATGATTTACGAATGGTACGCCTGCTGTCCTGAGCCAACATTTCGGAAGACTGATCGACGATGTTTGAGTTAGGCCCCATGTTGCGAACATGGTTAGCGACCATCCCTCATTTGTTGTCCCCATTTCAGGCCAATGAGATATAGATTCTACGTTTCAGCCATAGCTAACAGTTATCCTCCTTCATCGCGCCCCCATAGTGTTTCGAATTTGGGTAACATGATTCACCTTTTTCATCTCCCAATGTTCGGATGGATTTAAATTCCCCTGGCATTGCCCCGCTCATGTGTCATAACACATCGAGGAGATGATATATCGAGCGGTCTGAGGTCCCCTCCTTAGAAGTCCAGGCCCAATTTCGGATTCCTGAAGCTTGGTTGACGCCCCATAGTCAGACGAAATGATAACATGAGCGTCCTTTGTTTCTCACATGGGGTGATACCCACATGAGCTTAGGGGTGAATTTTTATTCATTTCAGGATTATGGTTGAGCATATTAAACCAAAGGTACAAATAAATAGATTGGTCCATACATTGGATCAAAATATTGAGAAGTGAAAGAAAAAAGTTCATGAGATGGCCAAAACAGAGCCCTTAAGGATCAGCGTGCTGGATTAATCATTCCAACCCTGCTACCCTTTGGATGGTCACCTCCAGGACTGATTCTTGCTCCCTGAAGACTCTATCTTCATCATCAACTGTAGGGCGCAGTTTTCCAATCCTATCTTGTGCCTACGCCCGTTCCGTTTGAAGTATGGTCATCTGGTGACTTTCCTCCATCAGTTGTTATTGTGCGTCAGCCAGCTGGGCTGTCAGTTGACCCATGAGCTCAGAGCATGTTGCAATGAAGACCTCCTTCTCTACCGCCTTCCCTTCGAGGTGCCATACTTTTTGCTCCACCCTCAGAAATGCTTGGGTGCTCACCGATCTTTCCCGACACTGGAAAATGTCGGTGTGCCGACCACTCTCACATATCTTCTCGGCCATGTAATCACGCACCGTCAGATGAAGACGTTGACTGTCAACCCCTCCAGCTCACAGGAAGCACAACCAGGTCTGGAGTGATCCCATCTGCCTCATCCAATCCGTCTGAGGCTGCCTGAGAAATCTCTGGATAAATTTCCACCCTTTGCGTTGTGTCATATGGATCTCTTTAGTCACTTCCGAGTCTGAATCATCTATCTCCACGAGATCAGTGGGCCGGTATGTAGGAAAGGTAGCTAGCAGGTCAGCAGCAGGATCTACCTCAGGGATGCCTTCATGAGGAATAAGATTCTTGACATTCGGGTGACCTTTCTCTCTTTCCCCGATAGCGGCGGTGCCTTCTTCAGCTTCCAGCCTTTCTCCAATGACAGAACCGCTGATGTCCGCTGCCCCTTGCTCACCAATTGCCGGGGCCGACTCAGTTTGGGAGGTATGTTCTGGAGGAGGTGGTACATCTACCACTGGTACACTCACGGATGTCCCGGTCTCAGTAGCCTGACGAGCCTCCAACACCGAGATCACTATACAATGGGCATCCTGATTACTTGGGTTTTCTGATAGTAATCACCAGTAGTGAAGAAAGGGACTTACAAAAACCCATAGCGTCATCCTCCGGTGTGCTGGCCGCTACAGGAGTCCTCATGAAAGGAGACCCCTCTGCGCTTGTCAGTTCAATAATGGGCATCGAAGCCCCATCCTGTCCCACCGGCGTATCTCCTCCTACCTCTATTGGGGATGCCTGATCAGAACCTATGTGATCCTGAGTGAGATAGAGAAATGGATTAGAAATTGCAGAAGATAATGGACAAGGGAGGAGGATGGATGAGGATAGAGACAGACCTTGAGTATCTTGGTTATGTCAAGATCAGAGCCGACGATCTCGTCGCTCTCCCGGAGACTCCCTTGGTAGGTCGCCCCCTATGACCCCTCACCTTCGGGTTCACCTTCTCATTCACCTTCCCCTTCATCTTCTCATATTTCTTCCTCTCCCTCTGACTCCTCATCACTGTCGCCTTATCCCAGTGGCATCACTTCTAGATCATGCTCTTGGGGGAGCATCACTTTCACCAGGAAAGGTGACTCCACACACCGACCCCTTTGGCGCGTGTATGTGTCCATGGCCATTAGATATGTGTGCCGCCGATAGAATTTTGTTCTGTTGGTAACTCAAATGAGCCCGACCTCTGGCAGCTGTATCCCGTCCTGCATTATCTTCTGACAGATGGCTTCAACACTCATTGATTGCCGCAGGGTCATCCAGGTTGACCACAATGCCGATAAAATTGCATCATGGGATGGTTCGAGAAGGTATCTTATCTTCTTCCCGTGAAACTCTCTGGCCACCTCATGTGACCCCCCTCCGGGCAACGAGGTCGCAGCGACACCATGCGATGTCCCCGCTGCTGAGGTCCCGGCCTGCTCATGCCTCACTGCCTGATGCGCCCCTGGTCCCCCCTTCTAGAGGAACCTTTCCTACTCTCTTGTCGCATGGGTTCCACGTGGGTAGTCTCGAGTTACTGAACTCTCTTGCGTAAAATCCCCTCAGGGTATGCGATAGTCCAATGCTCGACGTACTCGGTTGATATGCCAGCATCGACCCCAGTAGGAGGAAGGGTAACGACATCACCAGAGCCATAAGTGGTGAACATTAACCATATCTGGTGAAGGACACATGGATTCTTCTCCTCCCGGATATTCGTGAATACCTTCTTTGGCATTCGCTAGAGGCACCTGAACTGCCTGGCGAATCGGGACGACACGTAAGGCTCACAGATGATCTTACCGTCAATCCGAGCTATGAGAACCCCACCTCAGATGCTATATAAGTATTCTTGCTGCTCCAACGAGCCTTTCCCATTGTCCACCTTCTAGCCGACCGGGGTGGGGAACGAGCTGAAGTTGAAATTGGCGTGGTTACCGATTTGGATCCTTACGCCCTCCTCGTTGAGCGTCATCGGTGCAACCCCGAAAATATTCAAGAGAGATGGCCGCAGGCTGTTTCCCAGAGGACTAACAGCATTTGGGAAGGTGTACCCACCAAGATGAGCCACCACCCAGCCGTGGAAGATCTGGATGGGGCCACACACCCTCTGAGGCGACCCCCTCTGGAGATGCGTCCCAGAATGTCATACAACCTTGCCAGCATGGGGACCCCCAGATTGAACCTTTTGTTGGAAGCCATGGTGCCCGCCATCACTAGAGATGTTGGACAGATGCCCATCCCCGCATCCCGCACCAGTAGGAGCCATCCACTCAGGAAGGTAGCAAGGAACCCAGCATATCGAACGTCCGAGTTACGAGCCTCAATGATGCGTTAGCCCCAAAATTGGTATTTCCCCGCCTCCAGGGTCCTCCATTAATATCCATTCTTGCTGCTCTGAGCCACAGTTGGGCACCATTTTCCCCATCCCGTCATCTTGACCGTCGGGTGGGGAGAACCATGGTTCAAAGTTGTCCCCTTTGAGTAGAGTCATATAATTGAGAGTACCATAATCTCAAGGATTAAGTTATTTATGGACACATGATATATGTGTATATGTGATAAATGTATCTGTGTTAGTGATGGTGGTGAGTTAGTAGCTTAACCATTGGTCAATAGTGACCCTTGTTGTTTGGAGTTTTGAAATAGAATATCATTAAATGTTCAAAGTAATAACATAGTGTTTTAGTAGTGAATTCAAAATAGAGGTGGTTTAAGAGTGATGGATATAGGATAACCATAGATTTTTAGGATGATAAGCTTTATGGTGGGGGTTTTTTTATGACCCACAACATTTCATGATGTGAAATTCAGAGAAATTTAATGCTTTAGTCATGAAGTAAAGGATGTTTAGTGAATTGGGATTAATATAGGTAATCTAATCATTGAGATATCCTGTAAATTTTTTTTATATATATATTGAGTCCTCAAATGTATTTTGGGTGATCTAGTGATTGACAGAGTGGAGTTGGGGTGACCCCTCCACTTTTATTTTTTTTGACTATAGACTTCTGGTCACACCATGACCCTTTGGTCACACTGTGATTAATTATAAAAAGGTAATACATAAAATATAGCATGGGATTCCACTCCCTAAGAGTATAGGCAAGGGAATGGTAGATTTTTTATATTCCTAGGGGAGGAATGTTGCCTGTGACTGGTGCTTGGCTATGGGATAACCCCCCTACCATGAGATAGTTTCACTATATCCTAGAGGTAATGTATCATCTTGAAGTAATGTAAGAGGTTAGGACCTCTTCTTGGTGTTGTCACACCAAGACCCAAGAGGGATGTTCTACAGTGAGGCCTTAGCATTGAGGCATCACACTGTGACTATCATGATCATGCTTCAACTCAATTCCAGTACCATTTTTTAGAAGGTTTTGATTGGTAATTTACTAGTCCTCACCATTGGTTTTTAGGATGAAATATTGATTGGAGAGGGAAATTTTGGTGGGACCTATCCCTTATCTCCTTCCCATATTGGTCCCTATATGATGAGAGGTGTTTTTGTGGTGTTTTTCATGATGATGATGGCGTGTTCTTGCGTTCCTTCGTTTGTTTTGTTTCATATATGTTAGCCCTTTGACTTGGTCTGATCTCAAGATCGGTTTTTGGAATTCATTCCACTGTATTATGGTGGAATTTGTTGAGAATAATGGGTATTTTCATAAACATAGATATAATATTCCCTGAAGGGTGATTCCATGAGGTTCCGTGAAACTTTGATAATGCGATAATGCCCAATGAAATTTTTAGTGAGTATTACTCTTTGTAATAATTAAGATAATTAATTATATTTTTTTGTATAATTACTTATTTTTATGTTATATAGGGGTATAGGGGATTAGGTATTTGTACGATCTTGGATGAGAATATATGGGCTTGGATAAGGATATTTGAAGCATGACATGGGTGGTAAATCTTATATAGATCCAAGTTGTCCACATAATGAAAATTAATATGATTTTTTTTTCATGAGTGTGAATTCCTACATGTTTTCATGGGACTAGGTGAATAGATAGAAATCTAGATTAACCTGGGTATAGAGTAGGGATTACATTTAGATGCATTGAGTTAGAATATGTACTCTTTAACACTTTGAAATGTCAGATCACATAGAGAAAAAGTCCTCAAGGGGTGAAGGTGTCTCTTGAGTTAAAAAGAGACCTAAAATAAGTCACAAGATGATATATGGGATGTGGTTATACTAGTTTCATTTCCTAGAGATATATAATCATGAATGATGGGATTAAACTAGGTGGTGAAAATATAGAAGAACAAAAACTCACATTATTATGTGTGACACCCTATCGAGGGTGAATAAGAACATCTATATGTTCTGTGAGTTTGATGAGTCCAATTGGATGATACTAAGTGTGATGAAGAGGGGTTTAAATTAGGAGATAAATTGAGGGATATCCTAGGGATATATAATATAGGACCCTAGATTGGATTGGGATCATCATATTGGACTCAAAATTAGGTTTCTGAGGAGTTTTAGGGTTAGTTATCTCCAATTGTACTTGGGTAGTGAGGCCACTCTCCTGGAAGGATATTAAGGAGGATTGGACTTTCTCATGAGGATAGGGTAAAGGGATCTTATGGGATGTGCAGTTACCATGTCATGAAGAGTGTTTATTGTTTTCAATGAGGATATAATAAGATAGGTCTAAAGGACCCTAGTTGACACCCTGATGGGAGAGATGATAATACTGAGAGAACTAATATATAGTTCTTGTGGGAATAGGATTGTTTTATGGAGACTATATAGAGGGGATAGAGTGGTGGAAAAGTATGTCAAGGTGTGATGCTAGGCCTCGAGTAACCAATGATCGATGATGATATATTAACCTTGTGAGATGGGATGTATGCTATAGTTTTTATTTTAGGCATGAGCCATTTGTGATCCCATACTGGGTGAGAGTGTGTTGAATGATGTTGAAGACCCTACCTTGAGTGAGAGGAAAGCGGTTAGGATGTTTATAAATCTACCCTAACTTAGAGCGTAGTGTTTGGGATATATGATCTTGCCTTTTGTTAGAGGGTACCGGTATGGGCCACCCTAAGTGAGGGATTTGGTCAACTTGTTCTTACATGACCCTCCATATGTGAGAAGGAAGTGGTTAGGTTGTGACACTATTTTGATTCTGAGGGTTGTGGATGTAATGTGTGATCTCTTTTAAGTGATATAGGCAAGTCAAGATACTTGTTGGGAAACCTTTCTTAAGAGAGTGACTAATATGGTCACTTGGTATGAGCCCCACCCTATATGATATGATAATGAATAAGACTTAGACGTCGACCTTACCATGAGTGAAAAGGTGTTGGAAGGACCTCCTTGAATGAGAAGGAAAGTCTTAGATTTATATGCAGGACCCTACGCTACATCTTCAGGTAATAGTGAAAACTCAGTGACATCTATCCCTAAGTCTTAGGGGTTTGGGTGGATGCTATAGAATGAGGCTATTAGATTCTGAATTAGGATAAAGTAGGTACAGTTGGGTGTCATGGTGGCATGGTTAAGCATACCCAATACACATAAAGTCTTGGTAGACTAGTTAGGCGAAAAAAATTCAGAGGTTCTTATGTGAAAATGTTTATTTATATTATTTATTTTCCTTGTTCATACACATATATGATTTAATATATTAGGGGAACTTAGTGAGATCACACTAAAAAGTATTTCTCATATGCTACAAGGGAACTCTAGTACATATATAGACCATATGTATATTTTTAGGTTGATCATTGGTTTTGGAGTGGATTGGGATGGATCATATCAATGGGTATTTAGAGACGAGGATAATTTGGAACTGGGATTATTTTAGATCATACTTTTCTTTGGTTTCATTAGTTTATTTTTTATTTATGATCCTTCTAGTGGGTGATCATCTGATGTACTACTGTATGATTCTACATGGAGAATTTGTTATAGCATTTTTATTGAATTAATTATAAATACAATAATGCTTATATATTATGTATATTTTAGTTATTTATGTTATTTTATAACTTGGATTCAAGTGAATAGTCTCCCCAGTGTATGACTTAGTCATTTTTTCTAGTTGGGAACCTCTGGCATGTTAGGAGGTGCGATTGAGGCCATGTTCCATCATCGGTCCAGAAACTAATGAGTGTTCATGGGATTAAGTGTTATAAGATCCACCAAGTTCATCACTATAACCATTACTTTGACAATGTACCCCTATTAGACATAATTTATCCATAGTATAATAGATACATACGATACATAGGAATTTAGATAATGGTGTTTTAGGCTATATAAAAAATTTAGCATTATAAGGACTAATAAAGGGGTTATCATGAGATGGAATAGTAATATATCTTTAATAACAAGAGAAATGAATTTATTATAATGAATTGTAGTAAAATTTTATATTAAAATTA
This sequence comes from Viscum album, assembly GCA_963277665.1. Lineage (NCBI taxonomy): Eukaryota > Viridiplantae > Streptophyta > Magnoliopsida > Santalales > Viscaceae > Viscum > Viscum album. The sequence goes on along the minus strand of OY728163.1, from coordinate 2,107,037,740 downwards.
AATGGAATTGGAAAATAGTACTAAATAAAGAAAATTAAGAGATTAGAAACCCTTACCTTGCAAAGAAGCTTCTTAAAGATAGAGAAGGAATAGCTCATAACCTTGATAACTCCTTGAGTTAACTCTTTCATGGTAAAATGAGAGGAGAACCGTGATAACTAATTGTGGAGTGAAGAGGAATGGGAGGATATGTGGGTATTTATAGGAAATAATGGGGTCTGGTTTATTAATATGGTAATTTAGGCCTTATAAATCAATGTTATGGAAAATGTAATACCATTATACTTCCCATATATTTTATTAATGTTATCCAACATTTATGTCCTAAATTTTTATATTTTTATGTTAAATAACTAAAATCAATTTTTGACTTAGTTTTTCCTTGGAAATGACTTTTAATCACAAATAATGTTTTTAGAACAATATTTTCCAATTTAGGGTTTATAATGTCCATTTTAGGTTTGGAAAATTATTTTAATACTTTAAAATACATTATTTTAATAAATAAACCTATTTTGGTCGATTAGTCACTTATGTTGACTATTTTTTTTTTAAAAATCATAATAGAATCATAATACATACAATATATTCATACTGCATTTTACTATTTGCTCAAAAAATTTAATATAATAGAAAATTAAAAAAGTTCACATTTGGGTAATTTCAACATGATGTTTCCAATTTAAATTATTTTTTATGGATTTTTTTGAAAATTGAGTATTTAATTAATGAAGTAAAACTCCAGGTATTTTTTCGAAGTCACGAGTTTGGTTCCATGTATTTAAAAACACTTTTCTAATAAATATTATTTTTATTTTGAGATGTCTGTGTGAAATTATTTTACTATAAATTGATCTAGATGAATTATTAAAAATTATTATTTATATTATAACCAAATTATTATATATATATATATTATTGGATAATTTTATGTATAATTGTTTTATTATTATTATACCAATCATATTAGTAGGTTACTATTCCAATGGTCACCTTACCCTTCCAACGATCATATTACTCCTTATATACAGTGTATTCTAGAATCAAAAATAACATAAATATTTTTTTAGTTCTTATATAATTTTTATTAAAATTCTTATTATTTTATTTATAATTTTAATGTCTCATTTTTGATTATGATCCTTCAATGTTCAAGATTATGGTGTTCCAAAAAATTATTATGTGTTTTATAGTACTAGTTAGATGTTATTGTGAATGTATTATTATTGTGAGTATTGTACTATGATTATATAATCAAAGAGATAGTGAATATAATAAGATGTTTATTTAATATAATTATGTATTGGGTCTTACATTCTCCCACATTACATAATTTCATTCTAATTATTTTTCATATATATACATCTAATGATAAATACTTGTATTTATTCCTCATTGATTTTTGAAGCTCCCATTTTTCTTCATTTGTCCTTTGATTATTACAATGTTCCTTTACCAACTATGTTATCTAATTATAAATAACTTTTTTATTTAGAATCATGAATATGAACATACTCTTTATTATGTCAGGTTCCAAATATCTTTATTTAATGGTGATTATGTTCATTTCGTGTAGAAAGTACTTCTTTAGTTGTGAGATATAGAAAATGTCATATAATTTAAATAGGATATGTAGAAAAACCAAATTATAATCCATAATTATAATTTTCTCTAAAATCTTAAAAGTCCCAGTGTACCTTAGAGTTAGCTTCCCCTTCTCACCAAACCTTATAACTCTATTCCATAGTGATACATTCAAGAATATGTGATCACCTAATTGAAATTCAATGTATTTACTATTATTATCAGTATATTATTTATATATTCATTTAGTCATCTTGATATGATTATTGATAGCTCTAAATTTCTCAATTATATCTTCAATGAGTTATATACCAACTTGTATCTTTTCCTGAACTTTATCCCAAAAAGTTTATATACAAAATCTCTTCTTATAGAAGAATCGATATGGTTCTTATAATGGAGTTAAAAAATATTTTAGTTTGTGATTTCTAAAAGAGGTATATACTGGTCCTAAGTTACATTGAAGTCAATTTATCATGACCTGAACATATCCTCTAATATTTGGATATTTCTCTTAGACTTACCATATATTTTTGGATGATTGGATATGCTTAAATGAATATTAATGATTAGATATTTATAAAACTCCTCCCTAATTTGGTTACAAAATGAAATTCATGATCAAATTCAATTTATATAGGTGTAAAATTAATCCTCTAACTATATAAATATTATGAAATGAAAAATTATCAATGGGTACATTCTTTCTTATTAATAGGAAACATGTAAAATTTTCCAAGTGATTCATAATGGATATTATTGTATCATTCTATTTCGATGCATTTGGAAGACTAGTAATAAAATTCATTATGATTTTATCCCAATTTAACATTGATATAGGGAGGGGGTACATGAAAACATTTTAAATTTTTATCTCAACATTTCTTTATTGGAAAATCAATCATCTTAAAAAAACATCCATTAATAAAAAGGGTGTTTTCTTCATCCAATGAGAATAAATATGAAATAATATTGCCTAAAACTCATATAAAAAGATGTCCCTTTAATATCATCCTCCTTAATGATAACCAAAATAAAGATTAATCTTTAATAAGTATTTATCTCTTAAAGTTGATCAAATAAAATCATCAATGCAAGGTAAATGGTATTTTTACTTAATAATAATGACATTTATTTCCCTATAATCATTGAATATCCTCATAGAACCATCTATATTCATCAAAAATTGAATAAGTTCTCCCTAAGGAGAGACACTTGAGTGTATTAAAACCTTATCACACGAATATTATTATTTATTCTTTAATTACTCTAATTCTAATATAGTAACTCTATGGGGAAGATTATATATGAGGTTTTCATCAGGGGTAAGATCAGTAGATAATTCAACATCATGATCAGGATTCTATCTAGGAAATTCCATTGGAAAGACATCAATAAAATATTTCACAATATATACATCCTATATTCCTAAGATATACTTCTCATTAAATGATTTTATTTGATTCTATACTATAAAAATTTCATTATGAATAGGTACAACAGTATTTTGAAAACAAGACTCAGAAAATAGAGTATCTACTTTAAAAATAATATATCTTATTCTAACCTCAGATATTTTAATCTTATTATATGGGAAATAAATTCATTAATTACATTTTAGGATCTAATCTATAATAACAATTATATTATATTCAACCATTGATATGAGGAACATGTATACAACAAAATAACCTCTATGAATTTTAATACAGAAAAACAATATATGTTCAATATTATCATATTCCCACTATTAGTTTTAAATTATAGATATTTCCTTAATTAATTACCTGTTTTTTAATGTTCTTAGGAAACTTAAAAGATATAAAAGAGTTTATAAATGAAAAATGAAATAATGAATTAATTAACTTTAATTTTATGACTAAATTATATTCTATCACATAATTTTACACTCAATTTTATGTTGTAGTCGCTGAAAAATATTGGTCTCAATCCATTATATTCCTTATAATAAAATTTTCTTGATAAATGGGGAATTTATGAGACTGATTCCCCATCTCATTTAAATTAAATAATTGAAAATTTGTGTCATATATATTTCTTTTTCATCCGTGATCATGATGGACTTTATCTCTACACTTATAACAAGTTCTAAATCTTTTCAAGGATCCCTTATGGGGTTTTCTTCAATAAATACTACATGTTGGAAATTCTACCCTTCCCTTATTCCCCTTTAACAAATTTCATTCAACAAAGAACTCAAAAATTATCTTCTTCTCTATATTTCTTTATAAAATACAAGTCTTGGAAATCTATTTCCCTATATTGATTACACTTTCCACTATATCCTCATAGGATTATAATTTTTATGTGACTAATTCTCCTAAAATAATTTTCCTTAATACATTAAATAAGTGATAAATATTTCTTTTTGTATTTCATACATAATACACCACATATCTTGATAAAATTTTAATGTTATCCTCATACGTAGAAAAATGTTGCCTTCTTTTTTATTAAATTTAAAAATTGAATTTCCATGTTATATATTTTTATTTTAAGGGAATAAGTAATATTTATTAATAGTATTACACTTCATGGTTTCAATATTTTATCCTTCTTGTATTTTTCTGAATAAAAGACAACTATTGATAAATATCATCATTTAGATGATATAAAAACAAAATAATATCTCCCCTTTCATTACATAACTAAATTAAGGAATATTGTATCTAAATAAATGATTCATTTCTCTACCACTAGTATATTTGTGGTTTTATTGAAATCTAAAGGCTTATTCTACATAAGTTGATCTAATATTACCACAACTTATAGAGGGGATATATTTTATTTCATATGAGATAATCTATTTGTCATAACCATAGTAAAATTACCTAAAATATTCATAATCTAATTATATCCCACACAAGATTCATTGGTTTGTTCTAAAGGTAAATACCTAATTTAATTACAAGTGAAAATATTATTTTCATTCCCTCTATAAAGAACCATTTCTAAACCATGAAATATAATTAACTAGTTTATGAATAACACTATGAATTATGAATCATAGTGTATAATTCCTATGAATTTATTAAAATTGTAGGCGAAGTATTTTATACATTATAGAATCATTGATATAATATCATTAGGATTTGGCATAATGTTCTATTTTCTAACTATATTCTTATAAATATAGCCCTAAGGTTTCAATTTTACTTTCTATGATAAAAACTGCAACACCCATACATTAGTTACCCTATTCCAGTTGATATTTTATTATAATGTTATTGAATACATATATCAAAATACACATGATCCAAAATTTTTACAATAATAGGATACTATATACATAAATATTCAATACAATAAAGGTTTAGGGGAACATCAAAAGTGGTTGATCACTTTCCCAAAATTTGTTTACATAAAATACTTTAGATAAACCCTTAGAACTAAATTGTAAAAATCCCAAATTATTCAAAAAGATGTTTTTTTCACATATGATTTATAATTTATTTATAAATAAGAATTTCGTAATTCGACAATGCTTTCGTTATTAATGATTAACCTAGTTGAATTACTTGTCATACCATTATTGTTATGAAGTACCCAAAATTTCAATTCTTCTAGTGGTGTCTATTCATGATACATAATCTCCAAACATCACTAATGGAACTTGGGGTGCCAGAATAGAGGTTCTAATCATCTTTCATGATTCATTGTTGAAAAAAATAAGAATTAGTTATATCTTAAATAATTATCTCTGGTTCTATCAATATTGAAATGGTGGATGGGGACAACCATCTCTCATTATTCCGAATGTTTTTGAGAGAGTTCTGTACCTTCTTGAGAGAATTATCTTGGGAGAATATTGTTGTGAACAATAATTCTCACATCAAACCTAGAAATGATATATGTGAGGTTACAATTATCTATCTCAAAAAGGCCCTTAACTAATTTCTAACTCTAAATAACACCATGTAAAATAATAATGATAATATTATTATTATATCCCATGATACACACAACCTCAAATAAAAAAATATATAATTTATTAAATAAATTAATAAATATTTATTTAAATTATATTAAAAAAAATATATCATTTTCACTGGGCACTTACGTCTCCCTATTTACCCTCCTAGACAGTTACCGAGCCCTAAATAATAAATATTTATTTGAAAGAAATGTCCTAATATTATTCCCTCAATATATAAATATTAAATTCAATAACTGGGTAATAAATATTTACTAATATTCAACTCATATATATTCCAAACTGAAATAATAGGATATTTCATTTATGTGATCAAAATTAGTTGAATAATTATTATCCTTTGTCTTAAGAATAACATATATTTCATTATTATGCTCAAATAGAATTTAACAGAGATTCTGTATTGAATTAGTGTTTGAACCTATTGGCCTATTTCTCATTGGCATTAGGTTATCTTACCTAAATACCAATATTAGCATCTATTAACACATCAAGTAACCCATAGAGAAAGACATTGATGTCATAATGAGAAAAACCACAAATGAATTTTTACTATATAATATAATACCTTTCTGTAAATATAGGATTAATCAGGTTGCATACTTGTTTAATCAAACTATATTCTCGATATATATTCCTTTGACTATCTTAATTTATAAACTTTCATTTACATGGAATTAATCAGTGATTTCAATTTCAATGAAATGTTCTATGATATTATCTTTCATCCTGGTAAGGTAAAAAATCCTTTATTGACTTATCTGTATATTTTATATACTTATAACACACCCAAAATATCCTACATCACCATGAGAATGTGTCATCAGAGATTCTTAAAATATATCAAAGTATTTGATTCAATATATACATTAAAAATAATTTCAACTATAAGGACCAATATACACATCTATAGATAGGAATATAAAATGAAACATATAACATATTGAATTTATAATCGAGATTCTCTCATTATAACCTCCCATATTAGAGATTAACATGTTTGAACTTAATGGGAATAAGTCTCAATAAATTATAATCCTCTGGTATAAGATAGTAAAACATAAAATATTATTTATGAGACAATTTTCATCCAACCATAGTACATTTATAAGAATATTATCCTTGAAATTCAAAGTTATCATTATAGAAGGTAACTTATAGAACCTTTAAATGAAAAAGTAATCTAATGTCATTATCCCAATAATGTTATGCATAAACAAACTCATCATCTGGTAAGATATTATTAATATTCTGGAATTTGAATGTATAAGTTACTGACCATACAAAAAAGTTTGTTTCTAGGCCACCAAATCTACCAGGTTCCCACTTTCACATGATCCAAATGCTAACAAATTTTAGTACACTAGCTCTCATGTGATATTAATGATTCTACTAAGATATGACATTATTAAACGAGTTCACTAGGTACAATTACATGTAAATTTAACTTACTATGAACTCACGTATTTGGGAAAAACATTAAAGAGATAATAATTCTAATGTATATACTTAATCAATTTATGTGAACTTACCTTCTTTTCCAGATCACCACTACAAGTTTATCACAATACCAGGTGATAAATTATCTACTACTAGAAACCACATCAATCTTCTAAACGAATTTATGTATCCAACTTCTTGTTTTTCTATATCATAGACTATAATATACCTCGACCCTGTAATAGAATCAATGAGAACTGGATTCCTTAATCTCTTCTATCTCATAGACCCTCCATTTAGGTAGAATACATATCTAGACTATGATTTCAAATAATTATGGTCAATCTAGAAAATAACATCTATATATCCCTTTATGATAAGTTTCTCATCTTATACATAAACTATGGATATATCCTTAATATGATTCAAATACTATTGAAAGGTCTTTATAGTAGTCTAACACTATTCTCTTGGGTCTTCTTGGTATCTTCTTACCATATTCAAGGCTTTGGAAACATCAATCCCAGTACAAAGCTTGACCTATATGGCATATTATATCATTGAAACAAATGTAATCCTAAATATCCACTCTCTCACATATTATGTCTGAGTTCACATTTTCATAGAGAGATTTATATCATGTGGCACTAAAAATATTAACCCATTAGATTATTTTATACTAAATATCTTCATTACCTTTTCAATGTTTGTACCCTGACTTAATCCAAGTAGCTTATTAGACCCATTATGATGAATCTTCATGAAAAGAATGTAGGTTACCCCATTTAAGGCCTTTATGGAGAATCATTTTTTGACTATATCTTAATAAACTGTAAGACTAGTAATTCATTTCCCATAAGTTTTATATCATCAACATATACTACTAGAACAACAATTACACCCCCACCAAAACTTTTTTATATGCATAGATAACATTAATTCTTTATAAAACCAATTTATCTAATGAATTCATCAAATCAAATGTTCCATGATCTTGATTCTTGATTCAAACTATAAATATATCTATTCAAATTTCATACCTTATTGGAATCTTCTAGATTCTCAAACCATCTTCATTGGTCCATAATAAAATATTCCAAAAGTTTCATATAAAGGTTTTCTATTTTGAAATCCATTTTTAAAATTTCATTATCATGGTAAGTTGTTATTGTAAGTATAATTTTTATGTATTTTAGCTTTGGTACTACTTAAAATGGGTTTTTTCAGAGTTTATTCCTTGATGGTTCTTAAAATATTTAGCAATCATACATTTCATATAGGTATCGACTTTAAAAACTATATTTAGTTCCTTCTTAAATACTCATTTTAATCCAATAGGATTTATATCATCTAAAGGATCTACCAAAACTCAAAATTGGTTTAGTTGCATTGAATCTATCTCAAAATTAAGGTATTATTAACACCTCAAAGAATTTGAGCTACTTACTATTTCCATGTAGGATATAGGTTCATCATTATCAAATGATAATGAGTCACCATCACTGCTGATTATAAAACCATATCTATCTAGTTCATTAACCTATCTGGTGTTCCTATATATTATTTTTTTCTTTATAAAAACCTTTTATTTGTTGATTTATAGAATATGTTCTCATAAAAACTTTTTTTATCTTAAGACTTAACATTATTAAAGTTGATATTACACCCACTATAAATTTTGGAAATGTTCTACCTCTTAATGAATATATATTTCTTTAGAATTATTACCTTTTTTATGTTTATTCATACAGATAATGTCCCATTATTTCATTTAGATATACTATAAAGATATATTTTTTCCTCAGTTTTAATTTTTTTTACTTGAGATAACATTAAAATATTCTTTGAAACCCCAAACATGTAATTCAAAAAAATATACATGTCCTCTAATACATCAACTATTATGGAATTCATTTTTTATATTTTTTATAGCACTAGATTTAATATGTGTATAACTTCATATATCTCATATCCCTAAAACTATAATGGAACAAACACACGACTCATCATTGAACTCACTATGTCTGATAAAGTGTGGTTCCTCCTTTCATAGATACCATTCCATTATGGTTTATAATGAGTGAGTTGATATAGTATCCCAAACTCCCATAGAAAGTCTGTGAAATATTGGTTAAGGTACTCTCTACCATGGTACGAGTGGTGTTTCTATATATTATTAACTAGATGAATATATTCATTATTTTTATAATATTAAATTTCAATAAAGTTTTATACTTATATCTCACTGATTAGATATGATAATGTCTACTAAATCTGTTGGAAAAAGATATATAGTAACATAATTCACCCATATATTTTATGGGAAATGGTCCAAAAAATTATGTGTAAAGTAATTCAAGAATATATATATCCCTTCACCCTTTTTACTAAATTGAGGTTTAGTTATTTTACCTTGGAAAAAAGAGTGACATATATCTAAGTGTTTTAAATACAAAAAATCTAAATTCCCTTCTTGATATAACTTTTTCAAATGATTCTCATTTACATGACCTACCCAATGATTCCATAACTAGGTGTGACATAAGTAATGTGAAATTGATTCATTATTGATTTATAATACTTGGTTCTTGTTTATATGTATGTAAAAATTGTTATTAATATGATCCTTACTATAACAAATACAATATTTAGAAAAGTATAAGTTCTTAATTATGAATCTAAAAATAAATGCATCTATATCTAAAGTGTACATAGTTGTATAAAAGTAATAGTTATTTACATATGTATACTCATTAATATATTTGGAAAACATGGAGAATACAGTTACATAAAATAAACCTAAAATACATAGGACCAAGCATAATGAAGAGGATGATATGATTAATAGATCAACATATTTAATTTAATAATAAATTTATAAAAAAAACCTATATAATAAAAAAATAAATTACATAGAATCCCTAAACATACATCATTTTTTGTAGCCCAGGATCATCCTCACATGAAATAATTATTAATTTAGAAATCTAGTTTATATTTATAAATTCTTTCATCAAGAAAAATTTCTTGAATTAACTATTAATAATAATATTATTTAATTAATTCATTTACCTTAATAAATCATCCAAATAGTTCTTTATATTCCTATATATCATATTTTTAAATAAATTAAATCAATTAAAATTACTAAAATTAATTATGTACATGGTGTGTGTTGAAGGCGGTGTGGTGTGTACCCTTCCACTTATATTTAAACACTTTTATATCGTTTAATTGTTAAATGAAATGTAACATCACATGAAATGATGGTTGACTAACACTATATTTGGTATTTTTATGGACAATACAATTACATGATATGTATTCCTTCATGGAATGTCATGATATAAATAGTTTTTTATTTCATGGGTCTAGAAACACTGTCAGCACAACATTAATGACTACATGACACACCTTGAATATAATCAATTTGAACAACTAATAAATCCCATTAAGTACATTAAATGTATGATAACACTACATGTCATGTTTTTTGAGTAATATGTGTAATAATTAATAAATCTTTTATTATTGTAGATGACCCACTAAATTACCTAGTGTGCAATCTTTGCAAAAAATCTGGTCACAAGTTACATATAACTATTTAAACTCCATTTATTTTGTTTTTTATTTATTTAATTATTATTTTTTGCATGTTTAATCACATGATGAATCCATCTTAGTGTGCACCCGGCATGTGTTGACCCAAATTACATGTGTTGTACAAAAAGCTACACAACGCGTGATTCATTACTTTCCACCAAATTACATGCTATGGGACATGATGTGTAGTTAATGTGTTTTATTCTCTGAAAAGGTGTTCATAAATTAACAATATTATGTCTTATATTTTTAATATAATTGTAAAATACCTTATGTATTTTTTAAAGAATTATAAAATCAGTTATAGTTTTAAAATCTGTATTTTTGAAGTAAATTATGATTTTAATTAAAAATTAAATTAATAATATTTAAAAAATTATTTTTGAAAAATGGATTTCATTTTTCCATTATACACATCTATAAATGGTTAGGGTGAATTTTTGGGAGTTTTCTAAAATACTTGAAATTTTTTTATGAATAATGAGATACAGTAATTTACCGTATATATACATTATAAGATAAATGTACTATTCAATTATTACTATTTTTTTCATGGAATCATCACTATTTCTTGTCTTATGGAAAAATAATAAACTAATGATTAAAATATTAAGAAAACTCTCCTCCCTTCCACTATAAAAACCACCCACACTCCCCTATTCCCTTTAGTCCTCTCAATCCATGTTTCTTCTATAAATTCTGTCCAGATATCTCCTCAATCTCCTCCTCCACTGACATAAGCCCTTGGTCTCCTCATAAGACCAATACAATCCCCAAGGAAGATTAAATCAAGAGGTAAATTCATCTTTTATTTTCTTTCATTTTTTTCCATGTTTCTTTGTTCTCTTTTCATTCCTATACTCTCTTCGTCCAAATGGTATGATAACTACAGAATCATACGTGCACTAGAATATTTTTATTATAATGGTATAATTAATTATATTGTAGCCTTTCCCCTTCTTTTATATAAATGAAATGAAAACACAATATGAGATTTGATAATTTATCACCTTCAAGGATGACGAGTTATCAATTTCTATTTCCAGTTACAATTATGGTCATAAAACCATTTTTATGGTTGAACCAAACTATTAAATATGTATTTTATCTTAATATAAGTTATATAATCCTTTTTATCACATTATTTAAAATAATAATACAATACATGTTAATTATGAGAAAAATCACCAAATAAATCCAACTGTTTGTCATTAATTTTTTATGTAATGATTCACCATCACTCAAAATAAAAAAATGAAAATTATTACCATTTAATCTTTATAATTTTCACTAATTTCATATAACTTCAATTATGGACAACCTTTCTCATCATACATGTTTATCCAAACATGAATAAAAGTGAACCCATCATTAAAACCATGGAAGAAAACTCTCCCAATCAATGAAATTGAACCTCTAAACTCATTAAAAAGGGACATGGATGAACTTAATAAGGTTATAATAAATAAAAAAAATGTAGTGGAGGTTTTGTAATTATTAATCAATTAGTATAATTTGATTATTCCGGACATTAAGATCAAGAAAACAATGCCATCAGACTTAAGGTAAGGGATCCTCTCTTTTTCACACTTATTCATGAATATCCTTTATGTTGTACCCTTATATGTGTAATTCTGAATAATGGGGTATGATTTATCAACTTCCCTGTACATACCTCATGATTTATAAAATATTATAATCCCTTTTCTCTATCATTAATCCCTCGTGGGTGCACCTGATACAATGCCGATATTCCGTAAGGGATTCTACCCGAACCTCCATTATTCCTTTTGGTTGTTCATACTCTCTTTTTACCCAAATTAAATCATATAATCTATTAATTTGAATATTATAATTGTTTTTTATATGTCCAAAATAATTTTTCAAGATCCATACCTCATTTTCTTTTCAGGATATACATGTTTTTATATCATCCCCTCCTTAATACTTTTCGATAAGCTAACTCATTTTAAGGGAGCTTCCAAAATTCGTACCCAATTTCAAGTGCACTATACCATATTTTTTAAGCCCCCCATTGTTTTTATAAAACCAATAATTTTAATATTAAAAACTTATTTTATAAATTCTGTTTTTGTACAAAATATTATCCCCTTTTCTAAATTAAATGCTTGTTAGTGTTTTCCTTAAAATCTGTCGAAAATGTTTTAATGATAGGAATTTTTAAATACTTTTTTTACGTGTTGTCACTTATTTTTCACATCACATACCATGATATATGCCTATTTTACCTTATTTATGTACATTTATGTTCAAATTCCATTCTTTTATGGAATCTTTTATGATATTCCCATTCATTATGCTTTATGACATGATTATGGTACCCATTTCTTTCCATAGGTTCCTTTATGATAATGATTAATTATGTATAATTATATATGTGGAAAGAATATTCATGGCCATGTTATGATGGGTGAACCTAGATAGTGCTCTAATGAATTGGGTAATGTTAAGTCTCATGAGACGTCATGTGCATCAGTCTTGTCTGTTAGCCTTGACTCGTGCTACCATGTGCAATGGTCTTAGTGGTTAACCTTGACTTGTGATCCTCTATGTGTAGCGATCCTTGACTTGTGATAAAGTTATGTTTTATGTTTCTAACACATTATTATGATTCCATGTTTATATAACCCCATGCATATATTTTATGATTTTTAATTATCCATTAATTTTTATATCATTATTTCTTTCCTTCTAACCGATGTGAATAAATATTATTACTATGATTTTCCCCTTACTCAGCTTTTAGCTCATCCTTTTGTTCATGTTATCCCCAGGTTATACTATAAAGAGGAATGTGAAAAATTGATTAAATCTATCTATTATGATTAAATAATGAAATGTTTTATTTAGTCCCATGTTTTCTGTTTTATATACCTATTATTCCAAGACACTAGACATTACGATCCTTGTCTTGTAATATTATGTTCTATTATACTTAAAATCTTGTAATGGTATGTGTAAAAGTTTAGGGTTTCTATAGTTGGTATCAGAGGATGGTCTATTTATTTTTGTAGATTAGGAATATATAACTTTTGTAAGAACCTTAAGAATGAGACTAAGTATTAGAAAACACCCCTAAATTTTGGTAAGTATAGTTTAAGTAGTTTATCAAGAAAATGCATCCCTGTCTGGATACAAATAGGTAGAGGTGGCTTTGGCACAGATGTATCTAGGGGTAAAACTAGAAAACTCCTCTTTGATCTAGACTCGAATGAGAACTAGTGAACGCCAATGGGACTTGCTGCACTCTTAGTTTGACACTCCCATGGGATATACTTTGGTAAATTCATGAGCTTATTACAAACAATTATTAAGGGAATAAAAAAATCCCATAGGAATATAATTTAAGAAATAGATCAAGGATAACCAAGATTTAAACATAGATAATCACAAGTTAGGAAATAATTATCCATTAAAAGTTTATCCTTTTATGTTCAAATTTTCCTTTTTATGATTAATAGCTAATTATTCATGCCCTATAATTGTATGTTCTTTTTCTTAGTTAATGGAAGGAAATACAAGCACATGTGCCAACAATCAATGTGATAAGCAATGTGACGATTTCCCTAATTATATGCCAAATATGATGGTAATGGGTGCTCAAGTCTTCATGACAGTAATTACTTAGCTAACTCAAGTTATGAATAATAACTTGAATCACTAGGAACTACCTCCTCTCCAAAGTAAATAGAAATTTTCTGTAGAATCCTTCATAAGGAAAATACCTCCCATGTTTAGTGGATCTTCTAATCTTCTCTTCACAAAACAATGGATTAACTCCATTGAAAAGATATTATCTATCATACAGTGCCCAAAAGAAGGTAAAGTTGTGCTTGAAGTCTATCATTTTGATGGGGAATATGATTAGTGGTGCATATTGATCAAGAATATAAAACCCCATGAAGAAATTGATTCCATGTATTTGGATGAATTGAATAGAATGTTTTTCAGTAAATAATTTCCCTGAACCCTCCATCTCAATATGGAAAGAGAGTTCCTCAAGCTCAAGAAGAAGAAAGATGAGTCCATTAGGGAATATGGTGAAAATTTTACAAGGCTTGAAAGGTACACCTATGTCTTCTTTAGGAACTCCGAAATAAAGGTGCATCACTTATTTAGCAGACTAAATCCAAGTCTACAAAAAGTTTTGGGGATTCGAGACTTAGAAAAATATGAGGAGATTGTCCATTGTTCCCTTAAGGTTGAAATGGATATCGAAGACTCTAAGTGGTTTTGTGGGACAATGAAAAAAATAGGAAAATTGAATCTGCTGTTTGAGGTTTTGTAAATAAATTTCATGACGGAATGAAACAAGATCATCCTATTTGTGAGAATTTTGGGAAGAAGAATCTTAGGAACTCTCTAAGGGGAACCAGGAATTGATTCAAATGTTGAATGATGGTACATATGGATAAAAACTACCAATGGGATACAAAAAATTCCACTAATGTGAAATTAGAAAGGAAGGTTCAGATCAACACTTAGCCTGTAGTGTAGTGTTTCAATTGCAAGGAACATGGGAATTTTGAAAAAAATTCCCCTAATCCAAGTGTTGTAGGAAGAGATCAAAAAAAAACCTATGAGGAAACAAGGGAGGGATTATGCTATCACTACAATTGAGGTGAATCTGTACAATAATGTGGTGAAATGTACACTAGTTATTCATTCAAGAATAGATAATGTACTATTTGATTCTGGTTCTATACATTCTTTTATATCTTAAAAGTTTAGTAGAACTATTCCAACACCACCTCAACATTTGGAGGATATGTTATCTGTGAGAACAAAGAATTGGGAAATTATTGAGTCTAAGGTTTATAACTCCTCCCTAGTAAATGTTTGTGGGATGAACCTCCAAGAATTTTTTTTCATACTTCCTTTAGCGGAGTTCGATGTTATCTTAGGCATGGATTGACTATCTTTATACAAATCCAACATCAATTTTCAGGAAAGGGATACCACTTTTCACATCTTGAAGCATCCTCCAATTCATTAAAAGTGTATGTATGAAGATTAATATCTTTTAGAATCATAGTCTCAAGTGTGGATATTGCTGCCTTATGAGAAAGCATATATAAAAAAAATGATTGAGACAGTGGAGATAATCATGCTTGAAGGCATTCCCATCGTTAGGGATTACACTGATATATTTCCTAAAGTGTTTTCTAGTCTTCCACCTGACTAAGAGGTTTAGTTCTCAATTGAACTTATTCCAAAATATCTACTTATATCAAATTCACCTTATATAATGGCCACCATAGAGATGGAAGAGCTAAAGAAGCAATTATATGAGAATCTGGAGAAGGGTTTTATATACACAAGTGCTTCACCATGGGGTGCCCTAGTCCTCTTAGTCAAGACGAAGGATGGATAAATGTGCATCTGCATTGATTATCGTGAGATAAAAAAAATAATGATAAAGAAAAAGTATCCCTTACCATGGATAGATGACTTGTTCAATCAGCTTCGTGGGGCCAGTTATTTCTCTAAGGAGGACCTTTGGTCGAGATATCTCCAATTAAAAGCGAGGAAGAAAGATATTCCCAAGACTTTCTTTCAAACAAGGTATGGACACTATAAGTTCGCAGTTATTCCCTTAAGACTCACTAATTATCTAGGAATTTTCATGGATTTAATGAATAGAGTATTTAGATATTACCTTAAGAAGTATATGGTTGTCTTTATTGATGATATTCTGATATACTCTAAGAGTAATGAGGAACATGAGAATCATTTTAGTACTATGATACATTATTTTCAAAGGGAGAATATGTATGAAAAGTACAGTAAATGTGAGTTAATGACAGAGGAAGTATCAATATCAGGGCATGTTATCACCAAAAAAGGAATATATATGGAACAGTCCCAGACAAAGGCAATTGAAGAGTGGCCCATACCAACATCTGTAACAAATATCCACATATTTATAGGTCTATATGGGTATTATCAATGATTTGTGAATAAATTCCCATGTTTTTCAAACCCAATGACCAAGATGAAATGAAAGGGTGTTAAGTTTTTTTAGAATCAGGAATGTGAAGACTATTTTAAGGAGTTGAAAAAGAGGCTAATCACTACTCCAATACACACCCTCCCAACAAGTAAATAACTCTTTGTGGTGTATATTAATTCTTAAGAGAAAATATTAGGCTATGTGATAATTAAAAATGATAAATTGATAGACTATGACTCAAGGTAGCTGAAAGTCCATGAGAAAAACTATCATACACCTGATCTGGAGTTGGTGGTTATGATCTTTGCATTAAATATCTGGCGTAATTATCTCTATGGTGAGAAGTGAGAGATATATACCGATCAAAAGAGTCTCAAATATATGTTCACACAAAAAGAGATTATTATTCACTAATTAATATGGATAGACTTCATCATGGATTGTGATTTTTCAATCCAATTCTATCCCAGTAGGGAAAATAAGGCAACAAATTCTCTAAGTAGAAAGGATCTTGCATCTTTATCAATGATGATAATTTAAAAGGATTTTGTATTCTTATATTTTCAAAGGATTTACATGATAATATTTAGGGAGGGACATCATCAATACATTCTCATATTATTTCTCAACCATCCATCATGGAGAAAATTAAGGATACACAAAAGAAAAATATGGTAATTTAGAAATTAGTGGAATCCATTATAAATGGGAAATCCTATGATCATATGATTCATGAGGAAGGATTTTTAATATTTGGGTCATGATTATGTGTACCGTTTGATCCAGAAATAAAGAAGGAGCCTTTGAATGACGCACATAGCTCAACTTTCTCTATTCACCCAGGGAGCACAAAGATGTATCGAGATCTCTGAGATAACTTTTGGTGGGATAATATGAAGAATGAGTTTTTTGTGTATACATCAATGTGCCTGGTATGTTGAAAAGTGAAGGATAAAAGATAGAAGTATAAGGAGATGATGAAACCACTACCCTTACAACCATGGATGTGGGAGAACATCACCATTGACCTTTTCACTATACTTCAAAGGACATCCAAAGGAAACAATGCTATATGGGTCATTGTGAATCGTCATACAAAGACATCTCACTTTATCGCAATTCAAGAGGACTAATCATTGGATAAATTTTCACGGATATATATCAAATAGGTGCTAAGGCTTGATGGAGTACCACTATCTATTGTATCTGATAGAGATCTGTGATTCGCCTCAATGTTTTGGAAAAGACTCCATCATGCTCTTAGAATTGAACTGAGTTTTAGTACGGCCTATCATACTTGAACCTATGGCCAATCTAAGAAAACCATTTAGACACTAGAAGATATGTTGAGATCACGTTTTATGGACTTTAAAAGAGGATGTTACCAACATCTTCCACTGGTTTAATTCTTATACAACAATATTTTTCACTCGAGCATCCGAATGACACCATACGAATCCCTTTACGTGGAAATATTCAAAACACTGGTGTGTTGGGATGAAGTTGGTGAGCGTAAGCTGCAAGGGCCTAAAATGGTATAAGTAATGGTGGAGAAGGTTAAAACCATTCAGAAGCACATCAAGGCTTTCCAATTTTGACAAAAGAGTTATGCAGACAATCGTCAGCGAGACCTTGAGTTTAAAGTTAGATACATTGTATTTCTACGAATATCTATATGGAAGAAGGTTATGTGGTTTGGCAATAAAGGAAAGCTAAGTCCCAGGTACATCATACCCTTAAGATTCTTGATCGTATCGGGGTTGTGGCCTATCGACTAGAACTTCCTCCTACCATTGACTAAGTACATGTCATCTTCAATTTATCCCTCTTAAAGAAGTACAACCAGAACCTTCACATGTACTCTTTTTAGAGGTGGTATAGTTGGATAATCTTCCTTCTAACAAGGAGAAACCCATGAAGATATTGGATCATAGAGATAAAGTTATATGTAACAAGACTACTCACCCGGTCAAAGTAATGTGGTGAAACCATAAGTATGAATAGGAAACATGGGAATTGGAGGAAGCAATGAGGGAAAGTACCCACTTCTATTTAAGTATTAGAATGTAAAAAGAAATTTTGAGGGAGAAATTTTATAAGGGAGTAAAAATGTAACGACATAATGTTTTATCAATGAAAATAGATTTCTTATAATTATGTCATATAATCACTTGAAATCAAAACAAAATGAACTACTAAGTACTATCTGAACTTTAAACATAATTTTGACGCTTCTGTGTTTTGAATATCAATAATCTGACATACACGGTTGTGTTCAGGGTGATTTTTGGAGTCTGATGAATCAAAATTAATTTTTGGTAAATAGTAACCTACCCTTATGAATAGTAACTCACCCTCATGAATAGTAATATGACCCTTATGAATAGTAATATGACCCTCATGAATAGTAAATCATCCAAAAGAATAGTAACCTCACCCATGAATGTATAAATAAAATTTAGGCATCTTATAGGGGATAATATGACCATAGTAAAAGTATTGGTATTTTTTAATTCATAAATAATTTATTAAAATTAATTAATTAATTAAAAAAACGTATTTTCATAAAAGGTGTTCATACATTTACAATTTTATGTCTTCTAGCTTTATGATAATTTAATAAGACCTTATGTATTTATTTAAAGCATTACAAAATCAGTTATAGTTTAAAAATCCGTATTTTTCAAGTAAATTATGATTTAATTAAAAATTAAATAAATCATATTTATAAAATTATTTTTGAAAAATGGAGTTCATTTTTGGATTCTACATTCTGATAAATTTTTAGTATGAATTTTTGGTATTTTTTTGAAATACGCGAAGTTTTGATGAATAATGAGATACGATAATTTACCAAATATATACATTATAAGCTAAATGGAATATTCCTAGAATCATGGATGATGTAAACACCCTTGGTTCTAATTCACATAGATTATTACTATTTTTGGTCATGTAATAATCACTATTTCTTATCTTATGGAAAAATAATAAACTAATGATTAAAATATTAAGAAAACCCTCCTCCCCACCACTATAAAATCCACCCACACTCCCCTCTTCCTTTCACTCCTCTAAAGCCTTGTACCTTCCCTAAATTCTTCCCAAATCTCTCCCCAATCTCCTACCTCACTTCTGTTATCCCTTGGTCACCTCATAAGACCAAATCCTCTCCCCTTAAGAGGCTCTCAAGGAGGATTAAATCAAGAGGTAAATTCCTCTTTTATTTTCTTTCATTTACTTTTCATGTTCCTTTGTTATCTTATTTTTCCTAACCTCTCCCCTTAAAAATGGTGTGAAAAATTGAGTACCAAAAATTTATTTTAATTTTTTTATGCTAATGGGATAATCGTTTATCAGTGCTCCTTTCCCATTCTTTTATATGAATGAAATGAAAATACCATCAGAGATGTGTAAATTTATCACATTCAAAGATGAAAGGTTATCGATTTCTATTGCCATATTCAATTCTAGTCATGAAAATATTTTCATGGTTGAATTGGACTATTAAATATTTATTTTTCATTATTTTATATTCTATAATCCTTTTTATCACATGATGTAAAAATAATAATACAAAAAAAGTTAATTATGAGAAAAATCGCCAAATTAATAAAAGCATTTACCACTTATGTTTTATATAAAGACTCACCTTCACTCTAAATAACCAAATGAATTTTATAACCATTTAGTCTTATATATTTTCACTAATTTCATATAACATCAATTCTGGACAATCATTCTCATCATACATGATATCCGAACATGAATATAAGTGAACTGATCATTAAAACCAAGGAAGAAAACACTCCCAAACAATGAAATCGAACCTCTTAACTCATCAAAAATGGACATGGATGAACTTAATAAGGTTATAATAAATCAATAACATGAAGTTTATGTTTTTGAATTGTTAATTAAATAACATAATTTGATTATTCAGGTCATTAAGATCAAGAAAATAATACCATCGAACTTAAGGTAAGGGATCCTATCTTTCTCACACTTATTCAAGAATCTCCTCTATGTTGTTCCATTTTATGTGTAATTAATAACAATGGGGTATAATTTTTCACATCTCCCATACTTTACTTATGATTTATAAAATATGATAAAATCATTTCTCTATCATTTATCCCTCCTAGGTACACATAATACCATGCCGATATTCCCTATGGGATTCTACCTGAACCTCCATTATTCTTTCTGTTTGTTCTTACTCTCTTTTTACCCAAATAAAATCATACAATATTCTTATGTGCATCTTATAATTTTTTCTTATATATCCAAAATCATGTTTCAAGATCCATCCCTCATTCTCTTTTGGGGATATACATGTTTATAAATGATTTCCTCCTCAATACTTTTCAATAAGCCAACTCGTTTTAAGGGAACTTCTCTAATTCATAACCGATTTTAAGGCACTATACTATATGTTTTTGGATGACTTTGTTTTTATAAAAATAGTGTTTCTAATATTAAAATCTTCCTGTATAACTTTTGGTTTTGTACAAAATATTATTCCTTTTTCTATTTTAAATGCTTATTTGTGTTCTCCTTAAAATCACTCTAAAATGTTTTAATGCTAAAAATTATTAAAAACTATTTTTTCATGTTTTCACTTCTGTTTGACAAAAATTACCATGATATATCACTATTTTACCTTATTTATTTCCATCTATGTTCTAATTCCTTTATTTCATGGACACTTTAATGATACACCAATTCATTATGCTTTATGACATGATTATGATACCCATTTCTTCCCATGGGTGCCCATATGTTTATGAATTATTATGTTTGATAATATATGTGGAAAGAATATTCATGAACATGTTAATATGGGTTCCCCCAGATAGAGAACCAATGCATTGGGTAATGTTGAGTCTCATGAGATGTTATATGCAACGATTTTTGTGGGTAGCCTTGACTCGTGCTACTATGCGAAACATTCATGGTGGTTAACATTGACTTATGATCTTCTATGCGCAACGATCTTGGAATCAATCTAAATTCATGTTTTATGTTGCTTCCAAATTATTATGAGTCAATTTTTATATGACCCCATGTTTATATGTTATGATTTTAGATGTTGTATGCATATTTAAATCATTATACTAGGCTTTCTAACTAATGTGCTAAAGCTTTATTACTTTTGTTTTTTTCCCTCACTGGGATTTTATCTCATAACTTTGTTCATGTTATCCCCAAGTTACCCTATGAATATTAGTGAGCACAATGTAAGTTGGAATATATTTATTAAGATTAAATTAAAAAATATTTTATTTAGTCCCATGTTTTTAGTTTTATGTACTTAGTCTTCCAAGACACTAGACTTCACAATCCTTGGCTTGTAATATGATTTTTTATTGTGATTAAGACCTTGTAATAATATGTGTAAAAGGCTAGAGTTTCTATATTTACCACAAATTTCCACGAGTTAAATAGGGTCAAACCCTATGGTTTTACACAACTTGTACACTAGCTACCCGCTATGTACACCCTATCAAACCATTTTCCAATTGAAAGTCAATAAATGGTGTGTAATTATTCCACATCCCAAACCCACACATGACGTTATGTGATTTTCACAACTCTTCTTTATGTGGTTTACCATGGGTAAGCAATATATTAGTTTTTTACATGTCATTTATCTATGTCCCTCAAGAAGCATTATCGACACCTCTAAATCAGATCTTCAATCATTCTTCGTTTTTTGTTGGAATGTTCTTGTTAATACAAATGATAATAATATCCATTTTTAGATTAAATAATGGGAAAAGAGAAATTAATAATTAAAAATAAAATGTTCAAATGATAAATAACTAATATCTAATTGTAAATTAATATATGGCCACATTGATACCACTTTAATGTTTTGGGGTGAAACAGAAGCAACTGGGACCATGCCTAAAAATGGGTTTCGATGTTTTCATTTGATAGTATTTTAGAATATGATGATAATAAACCTAATTTTTTTGAATAAATGATATATTCAAAAATAATTTATAATCAATTTATAAAACATTATTACCACACTTGATAATTATATCTTCATTGATGATCAACAGAATTGAATTTGTTTTCACAGTATCATCATGATGAAGACACCAAAGCAGAGTTAATCTAGAAGTTTCCACATGAACTAAATAATCTCTAAACAAAACCTATGTGACTATGAGTTTAATCATTGAGGTTCTGATCATCTTTTTTCCATTCATTATTGACCTTAATAATAATTACGTTGGGATTGAATAATTACCTCTTATTTTGTTGGTTTTTAGAGGGAGTATGTGGTTGATTATCAATCATTATTAAGAGTTATTGAGATATTTCCCAATAATTTTGAGATAATTATCCTAAAATAATATTTTTTTCACACCGATTCTCAAATCAACCTTAGAAATGATATAATTTACGATATTACTTAGGGATAGATAATTAGTTATTTCATTAAGGCCCTTAACAAATTTCTAACTATAAATAAAACTCATGTTATATAATAATAACTATAACAATATTATTATTATTATATCACTTGACGTGAACAATCACACAAATATTTACATATAATTTATTAAAAAAACAAATAAATATTTATTTAGATGATATTAGATAAAAAATATCATTTACACCAGAACCTTAGCTCGACCAATCTATCCTACTTGAAATTTATCAAACCATGAATAATAAATATTTATTCTAAATAAATATCATAATATTTTTCATTAAATAAAAAAATATTGCACTCACTAACTATCGAATAAATATTCATTAACATTCAACTTACATATATTCAAAATTCGAATCACTGGAGATACTGTTTATGCCATCAACATAACCTGAATAATTATTATTCTTGGTATTGAGAATAAAATTTATTACATTATTAAATTAAAATAAATTTTTATATATATTCTTGATATAATTAGTGTGAGACCCCCTAGGCCTCTTTCTTAGTGGCATTAGATAGTTTTTCATAAATTTCAAGACTAGAATCTAGAAAAATTCCAAGGTACTTATAGATAAATTTGTTAATATTAAAACAACAACAGCAACCTATTATAAACACTTAACGTGTATTATAATCCCTTAATAATGATATTTAATTAATCAATTATCATAATTTTGACATTAACTGATATTATTGATATATTTTTCTTTGACCAACTAAAACAAACTTATCAATAAACCTCAACGAACGTTGACTAAACTAGATAGTTCCATTTCAATCGAAGGGCCCAAGATACCATCTTTTTGTATGGGAAGGTAAAAATCATTTATTTAATTATCTATCTGTGTCCTATAACTTGCGATGCATCCAACATATCCTAGTTTTTATGTGCATATATCATCACATTTTTTGATAATACATTAATGTATGTGATTAATGATATAAATTAATAATAATATCAAGGATTATGACTAATATACACATCTCATATTGTAATATCCAATGAAATATATTTTATGAGGAATTCCTATTGTAATTTATATCATCATAACCTCCCATATTGAAGATTACCAAGTTAAAACTTCGTGAGAAAAATTATCAATGTATTATGATCCTATAACACTTGATATTCAAACATCACTTATGTCCTATCAGATAAATTTCATCAAACCATAAGATATATTTAAGATTGGTATAATCACACCTCAATGTTCTAATTATACAGTGTAATTGTTATGACCATTCAATGCGACAAATTCTCTAATAACATTATTAAATTGATGTTATTTTTTTGATAATACATTTATTAAAATTTACGTATTTGAATAGATACATAATAAAAATTAAAAAGATAATTAGATATATGACACTAAATTAAATGTAATTATATTTTAAAATCAAAGTAAATTTTGAAATTACATAAAAATTTATTAATTCTCATTTCTTATCATAAATTCACATATGGTATTCATGGTTTCTTGGAGAAATGGTGATAAAAATGAAATGTGTGACCTCAGATTCTCTGTAAGAGGTAACATAAAAAAAATTCTATCATGAAATAAATAAAACATACATAATATGATAGTAATAAATAGTAAAATTATTCTATATAATTGATAAAATGGTAATTATATATCCATATATAACATAATAATGGAAGTAAAAAATCACATGGATAATAATAACTAACCACATAGTGATGAAATGCATAATTCTATGCATCATAACTACATCATCTAGGCCTCAACCTATACATCATACTAAAATAGGTAGGCATTAACCAAAGAAGCAAGACAGTTTGTCTCATGTGAAGTAACAATGAATTGAGGGAAAATATAATTATGGGTCCCTTCAACCAAATTATATGTCCAATTCATCCATAATATTAATAAAGATTCTAGTCAATAAAATCAATAATGTTCCTAAATGAACCTAATATATATTCATAGATTGATAATAATTAGTTTTCTGCATAGAAATAGTGGATATACTAATTATCAATGTTTTCCTAGTCAATTTAATTATATATCTATATAGGTGAATATCAATTAATATTAATAGAAACTATATGATTTTTAAAATGAAATATAAATTATCCTTATCAAAGAAATGATAATAAAGCACTGGTGTATGGTACTTTCATCATTTAAGGATATCAATAAGAAGTATTCATTGGATAAAATATATTATAAGGTTATTAATCTAAATAAAATATATAAAATTACCCTCCAAAATTAGAATTATGTAACTCATATATTTGATATACATCAGGGATAAAAAAATTCCTTAAGAAAAAATTTCTATTGCGATATGCATTGATAAAGAAGGTGAATTTATGTGAAAATGAAGTTTAATCCAATTGATAGTTGATAGAGGAACCACATGATACACCAACATCATCCTTAAATATACAATGTTTTCATATTAGTAATAATACATCCATAATACCACAAATTTATGGTATTTATAGGGATTAGGATAATGTTATTTTAAGCTATTGAAATTATATAGAATTATAACGACTAATGAAGGTGGTATAATGAAAGTGAATAGTAATATATAATTAATATTAAAACAAGGGATTTAAAATAATTAATAATAACTATATTTGATATTATAATGAAATTAAATTAGATATAATTATAAAATAAAGGAAGAGAATAGACTAGGAACTCTTATCATGTGATGAAACTTCTTAAAGATTAAGAAGGAACACCTTAGAACCTTACAAATTGTAGTTAAAAAACAAATAGGTTAAAGATAGAGTCCCAAAATACCTCATGAATTCCCCTCCTTATTAAATAATTTGTTGAATAGTAGCAAGGTTATAAACAATGTCAGTGGAGAGACTATACCATTGGTAATCATAAGCATACACTATAAGAATAAACAACATAAAAACTCAGAGTATCAAAGAGGAAGATAGAGTATCATAATTAGATAATAAACACCACACATAAAAATAAATCATCTCCCAAAGTGGTAGGACAAACTAGAGTATAAAGGTTTAAGAAGATAAATAACAAAAATGTTGTGGATATTTGTTAGAGTCTATCCAGGTACAACTACAAGCTCTATGATCCACACTCAACTACCCACAAAGATTCCCTTAAACATACCAGGATCCCTAAAAATGATGTTTTCACATTATTCAAGATTCATATGTATTTTTTGAGTAATAATACCCATTATGACACCACCAATGCATCCTTAACATGTTTTATAACCAATCCACTATGAGTCCTAACCATACCAGCTTTTTCTCATTACTGAAAAGATAGTTAAGAGATTTATGAAATGATCAATAACTAGCAACATGTCTCATGAAAATGTTACTATATATATCCACAAGTTAAGAAGTTTCTAGTAGGGCCACATGACCAATGGTGAACATGTTAGTTGGTATCCACAAGTTATCAAGTTTTAGGTCGGTCCATAAGTCCGACTAGTAAATATGTTACTATATATGCACATATAATCATGTTTCAAGTTGGACCATAATGTTTTAATTATCATACCCTATATATGGTTCTATATTTATCATTGTCACATGGTGTGAACACTCCCCATCTAGGGGACAACCACACCACAATGATCTTCTTGTCCTGAGTACTAAAGGAAATACCTCCAAAGGCATGGTCAATAAGTGAAATAAGGATGATCATAATAAGGTAGAGAATATAATTTTATCATGAGAATTTATTATCTATATATAACAATATTTAATAAAAATAATGCATAGAAACAAGATACACTAGAAATACACATGGAATCAAGAATTATATATGGGTCTCACAAGATATACCCAACCATAAGCGATCATTATAAAGCATGATCAAACAACATATACCAATAAAAATATCGAATAAAATAAACAAGAGAATATATTGTCCAAAAAGGTATATAAATTACTACTTTAATCTTTTTTAGGAAGTACTCTAATATTCATCATGAGATCAAAGCACAAATCATATTGAGCACCCACAGAAAACTAGTTCGCACATCAAGGATTCCTATCTCGAGTTCTATTTCATAAAATAAGAGGTTTATAAAAGAGAAAATAAGAGATTAGATTACAAGAAACATAGTTTTAGAATTAAATACCTCATATATTCCATTAACAAAACTAAATCCAAGATATGTTGAATAAGAGGATTCCAATTCACAGGATCCATAGTTGATTAAAGAATAGATCATGAATTCCTTATCTAATCTAAAACTGAACATTTGGTTTGAACAATGAACATCAATGAATAGAAAATACATCATGAAAATATAGATCCAATATATTATTTAATAATAATAATGTCTCAATATGAGTGATCTATGATAACTTACCCGAATTCATCCACAGTTCATAAGGGATTTGGCTTTGGTCAAGGGGATGTTGTTGCAACATAAAATCTTCCATATTCCCAAAAGATATCCCATAATGCATAATTATATGGAATTGGAAACCATAGAACATGAATTAAATACCATATTTATGATTTTTTCCATGGTAATGAGGTTAGATCAAGAAGAAATCTAAATAATATAGGATTTTAGATCACATACATTAATTTTCAATCCACGTCAGTTTTGGATCTTCCGGATTCAAGATTTTATGGTGTGGGAAACTTTATGGTAGTTCTATTGAGTCTCAAGGTTAATTAAGTATTCCAATAGAATAAATAATGGGAAAAATGAATAATTAATTTTTATTAAAGAGTATTTTTTTTATATTTAATTAACAAACACACAGTTTGGTCACACAATTTGGAAGACCATGCACTAAATGTGATAAAACTTCTACCTCTCTGTGGTTCCCTCATGGTTTGGTCACATGGGTTTTAAGACCATGCACCAACCATGCTCATGGATACTATATTGTGTCACAAGATTTTGTAGGCTGGGTTGCATGATTTGATAAAATGTGTGCTTTAACCACACACCAAAACTTTATCTACTACCGCAGGGAACAAGGTTTCCTGGAGAATCAAAATCATCAGAACAAACTGTGCTAAACCTGTGAACCCTAAAAAAGGATTCCATAACTCTCTGAAACACACTATAAACCCATGGAACATAACCCAATCAATTTATAGTTCAAAAACACAATATTAAAATATTAAATAAATTCATAAAACACTTGAAAAATATGAGTTTATTACAATATCCCCCTCTAAATACTTATCATCCTTTAGAAGAAAATCTCGGTATAATTCTTGAATAACTCAAGACATTTGGAATAAAATATTAGAATGCCACTCTCAAGTCTCATCCCATATCTATCCAATATGCCATAGAATTTTGAGAAGTGGCACCATCTTCCCTTATAAGAATTTCTTTCTTTGAAATAAAATCCACATTGGGTGTTCCACATACAATGCATCAGGCTCCAACTCAACATCCTTATGGTCAATGAAATTCATAGATTGTGAATAAACTATCGAAGCTGAGAAACATGAAACAAATAAATAAAACCTCAACATTAAGAAGAAAGATCCATATCGTATACCACTATTCCAATCTTCTTGGTGATCTTGAATGTTTTGACATATCACACCATTAACTTTTCTTGTTTTTTCAAACATCTAAGGCCTATCCATATAGTCACTCTAAGAAAACTTATCACCTTGAGAAAACTCCAATGGTGTCATCCTACAAGTAGTATAATATTGTTTCCAAATATAAGGTATGATTATTGACTTATTAGTTGTTCATTCTCTCTTCAAAGTCTCATATTCCATACTGGTCCCCACAACTACTTCCAAACCATCCTCGTGACAAAAAATCGAATAAAAAAATGGTCTTCCATAAAGAGACTCATAAGGTTAGATCTACATAAAAGTCTGAAAAATATTATTTCATGTGAACATAAACAAGGCTAGGTGACTATACTAAGAATCTATAAAATCCTAAATGTTTTCCCAATGCATAACCTTTAACATACAAATCATTCACTCCAAATGAATTTTTGTCTGAGGATAGTACACTGTGCTCAATGTCAGATGAGTACCTAAGGCCTTCTGCAATATTTGAAAAAACCACAATATAAAAATTCATCTCTTTTAGATAAATAATAAAGTAAACTTTATGAAATAATACTATCTCATGGATATATAAGTATCCCAACATTTTTAGTGACCAAGTCTCATGAATCAGTAATGAATGAGAAAACTTTGTTATGAAATAAAAAACTAACCCAAACAATGTCACATATCCTTAGGGTCTTGGGTAACCCCATAAAAAATTACATAATGATTTTTACTCACTTATAGATGAGTATATGAAGTGGTTGAAGTAAACCACTAGTACAATAGTGTTTTTACTTTATAATATAGAAAGTAATGCATCGGGAAACGAATGCAGAAATGTCCCTCGTCATACATAGCCACCATAAATTATACCTAAAGTCACATTACATATTTATCACTAAATGATGCACCACCAAATTTGAGTTATTTTAATCTCTCATAATCTCCTCCCTAATATAATATAGGGCTATTACTCTCCTATGTACTAAGATCACGTCATCTCTATCCAACAACCACCCAGGTAGTAGGTCACCACCTAATAGTCATTCCTACATGACAACACAATATGGATCAGATTTATAATTTAATTTAGCCTATATACTATATAATATGTAATCATTAATGAGGAATATATCTTTAATCCCTTGTACTTGAATGAATCAATCCTCCAATTGACCAATTATCTCATCAGGCACTATTGTTCCTCCAAAGGCCATTAAACATGCTTTTGAGTTACCAAAATCTTATGGATAAAATAATATATATCAATATTACCTTTACCTGCTTCATAGTACATATAAAATTTGAATGTATTCAAGTACTCTACATATCACCACTACCCCAAGTTGACATCCTTCTATGATAAGATACAGTGTTGGATCTTATGTTCCATGTAGACAATAAAACTTTTTCAAATGATATAATGTCACCAAAATTTCAAATGATGGACCAAATATAACAAATACATGTCAAAGGTAGGATATTTATACTCAGGTGGTCACAACTGACGTGACCCTAAGCTACCACCCACTCCCTCTACATCAAAACATCTTAAAAATAAACTATTTATGAATCACAATATAAAACATATACAATCCTAGGTTTAGGAATAATAAAAAATGGAGCTATAGAAAACCTCATTTTTAGATCAATAAGACCCTCTGTACACTCGTATTTCTACTAAGACATCGACCCTTTATTTTTCAGCAAAGTTATGGGTCCTAATAAATAGAAAAATTCCTAAATAAAATTCTGATATTACCCAATTAAACCCAGAAATATCCTGATTTCAAACATGCTCGGGGGATGTGTCCAAGACATTACCACATATAATTTATTTGGATGTACTGATATTGTAGTTTCAAAAACCACATTTCATAATAATTGAACCTCTTGAATACAAAATTTACACTTAAATAGATTTTCATAAGTTCAATGTTATTAAATTTCACCAAGTACTATCTTGAGATGTATGAAATGATGATATGAGGTTAGTGAGTAAATAAGGTTATCATCAATGAACACCATGATGAGAAATTAATGGTTTGGGTGAAATTTCATATTGATGATATCTATGAACACTAATGGAACATTCAATAGTCCAAACTAAATCACCAATTAATAATATTAACCATACCTACTCCTAAACACCATCTTCAGAGTGTCCATATATTTAACCTTTAACTGGTGATATCCCCATCAAAGATCTATCTTAAATAACCACTTGACTCCCCAAAACTGATTAAATAGATCACCAATCCTGCTAAAGGGTATCCATTTTTCATGGTCAACTGATTTACCTTTTGGTAATATATACAGAGTTGAAGACTGCTATCTTTCTTCATAGAAAAAAACAAATAGGTTTACTCCATAGCAGTATACTATGCCCAATAAAACCCTTTAGTTCTAATTTCTCAAGTTCTAATTTTAGCTTCATTTGTAACGCCATGACCCTAGATACCCAGAGTTGATGCATTATTACATAACATTTTCATGATCACAAAGGATCAAGTCTCGAAAGACCGATTAGTTTAGTAGTCTTGGAAACACTAGATATATTCATAAGTCTTTCATTACATCATAAGAAAAAAAACTACAACAACATCTTGTCTTCATGTCCCCTCATACTATCCCTGCAGGTCATTCATAAATTACTTCTTCACATCCTGGGAAAAATAAAACATTGAAAGGGGTGAGCTCAGATGCTCAGTAAGGATAACAATATAACAAATGCTTTCATAGATAAGAATAAACACTTAAAGCAATTTATAACTAAAACAAAAGCCTTTTAAACTTAAACTTCAGCATAATATGGAAAAGATAAAATGAAATAATTTCATTTAGTTATTCACATGGATATTCTACTAGTAGAACAATCACATGAAATAGCAATAACCACTTTCATAATGATGGAATGCATAATGCCAGACTATCATAACCACGTAGCCAAGGCCTCATGCCAAGACTACAAATAAGATTTTTTCAAGGCCTCGTTCCAAGACACTAGTTTGTCTCATGAGACCTACCGATACATCGAGGAGCTATAGAAGGATTCACCCGTCACTTACTAAGTCCAATGAATTCCTCATATGAAAAGTTTGAAATATGACATAAAAATTCGTATTAAACTATCATACGAAATGTCAATACTTAATCGAAAAACCATGAATGGTATAAAAATATCACATCCACAGTCAAACATAACTTATTTGATAAAATATGGAAGATTGTATTGTATCAGATTAATATCAATCAATAATAATGAAGGATATTGACATAGATGAAAATAATCGTCAAAACTATTAGAGGGAAATATCCCCCCTTTTTCTTGAAATAATTTAAAAGTCACACTATTTGTCAAGAAGCCATTTAAAAATAGATATTTGAATAAAAGTGTCCCATACAAATTTGAAACTTTTAAAATTAATTTTAATTTTAAAACATTAATGTACATATAAATAAATTCTTAAAACCATTTTTAAAACATGGACATTAATGAGAAATATTTAGAAGAATAAATATTTAAAACACTTAAAAATGTATATTGTTTAGAGTTTATAACCAAAATAGAGACACTTGAATACAAATAATTGAGGTAATAAAAAATTTATAATATCATGAGAATAAATGTATTCATGATATACTATGTCAAAGTACATTATATACACCATATAAACGTGATTTGGTGTATAACAACAAAGAAGTCTCAATGGAATGTAAATTGAGATGAATTCTCTTATAAAGACCATATCCTTAGGTTAATCATAAATCAAAGACATAATTATGTGTGAAAAATATAAATACACTCAATATTATTGGATATTTATTGTAAATCAATCAGATGACATTCACAAATATTCTTGTAAAAACAACACCAATGAATTGGATATTTAACTCAACAAATGGAGATTGAGTTAAATTACTCTTATCAAGTTCATACCGATGACATGAGAAATTATCAATGGTGTGATTATGTTTATCCAAAGTATATCCACAGAAAAGGGGAGTGGAAATTATGACATAAGAAAATGAATAATTATTCCACACATAATCTTCGAGTAAAATAATCAATGATGTATGCATAAAGCTAAATGAGTGGAAATTGAAATTTGTAATTCCCTTACCAATTTGGTAACATACGAAACATACACCCATGAAATAAGGACAATACAATGACTATGTAAATATACATAAATTAAAGTATATTACACAATGAATACAAACATGGGCAAAACACACACCACATGTAATAAATAAGTGTTGAACAATGGAATTCTCACGGAATTAAAAGTGAGATAAGAAACCCCTTAATTTGTACTTTTTCCTTGGTAGACGGAAGGATAACCTCCTTTATAACGGTGAAATAATTGTTATTGAATTATACAAGAATAATTTACATTAATATGATATCATATATGATCTTTTAACATTTATTTTTTAATAATATCTTAGTATTATCGTCATTTAGGGTGTTAACTTACTCGTTTTCCTTTATATTCTTCGTTATGTAAGCCGTGTTTTTTTATGGATAGGTTCTATATTTTTAATATCCAGAATTATATCATTTCCTTAAACATTATTTTTAAATCATCAAATGATAAATATACTTGAATGGATACGATGGAGAATGAATCTCATCGCTTTCGTGGAGATGGTAGTCCGTACGTACACACGAGCGACAATATCATCATTTTGATGTTAAAATAATATATAATTGGATGTTATATCATATAGACAGAATAATTATCATGTTATATTTATTATTTAAATGAATTACATATCATTATTATACCCATCCAAATAATAATTTATTGAATGACAATTACACCACGACGTGGAGACGGTAAGCCGTACGTACGCACGTATGATGACATGTCATTCAAAGGATGGATAGAATATAGAATATGGTTGTACCATATTTATAATAATATTATAGTATATAGGAGATACGTGATTAATTATTTTATAATGGGAATAACAATGAAATAAGAAGTTGAAGAAGAAAAGAATTTGGAAAAGGGTGGTAAAAACATTACCTCTTCTTCAGGTTCTTCCTTTTGAATTGATCAAAAGGGATCCTTAGGTTGGATTTCTGATCAAACTAAGGCCTATAGGTTGTATTGAGGGAATTTTAGAGAGTATTTGGGCAGGTTTGGCCGAACCAAAAGGCTTTTAAGGTGTGATGTAATGAGAAGGGGGAGTACCCTTTTATAAGAGGGGTGGGGGGCACCTTTGGAAAAGCTAGAAATTTTATTTTATTATCAATTCATATTCGGTTTATAATGGATCCAAAGTGGATTATTTAAAGTTTAAGGTGGGGATAGGTCGAAAACCACTTAACCAATAGAATTTAGACAGGTTTGGGTCATTATATTAACCTTATCTTTAAGTATTAACTCTTAGTTAATTAGTTTCACTTTTACAATGTCTCTTTGTATTTTTATATTATATGGTCAACAAACTTACTATATACATTCAAGAGACCCCCAAGTGGTCCATTAATGATACAAATATCCTTATATAAGTCTCTTGGACGAACCTTATATTTTTAGGAATTTAATGTCAATTAATAATATAATATTTGTTTTAAAAACTCTTTTATGTCAATTTTGACACTATTCAATAATTGATTTTTGTGAAACTCATAACAGAATGATTACTTCTCAAAAATTCAATTAAATCAATACAAATATGTCATATTAACCTATAAAATTAGTTTAATTCAATAAAAGTCTCCAATTATATATATATTTGGGCATTTATAATATCAATTATTTTAATTTTTACTATTATGGTAATTACTGCATCATCATTGTGTCATAAATAAATTTAATTATTTAATATATAAAAATTATAAATAAAATATCATTATGTAGGAAATATTTTTAGCTTTATAATTAATATTTATAATCTAATTTATCTTATGAGTAACCCTATATTAAAAATGTTTTAGTAAATAAACTTTTATTTTAACTCTTTTAACTCTTCTTTGAATTAAATAATAATAAATGTCCTAGTCTAATCCAAGTGGACCTAAATGATAATATTTTATTCCTAAGGTTTTTTTTGGTCGAGATACACTTGTCCAATAAAATTAGGACAGGTTTTAGTGTAATATTAATATCATTTTTACCCTTAATTAACCTATTTTCTTTTAACCGTGGTAAATAAAAGTAAAAAGTTACTATTCACCAGAAATTATTTTAATCCCAATGAACCAAATTTTACTCCTTGAAATTAACCATGTCTCTAGGATTTTCGAAATTCCACTCACAGAAGAGGTAAAATTAATTTTTATGAAAAATTTAGTTTTTTAACTACCACTTAGTGGTTTCACTATTCATCAAAAAATGAATGTTTCCAGAAAAATACCAAAAATTAGGCCTAATCTATATTTGATATTATGAATTCAAAAATGATGTCTATTTTACCAAATTCAAAACATTTCAGTTTGATTAATTAATTTAAAATTTAATTCCCGTCATCAAAACAAATAGCGTGTTCTTATGAGATAATAACTATCAAAAGATTGACACTTGTTTATGTCTGGTTTAAATGTGTAATCACATAAAATGACCAAAATTGTATTAAATGGAAAAAATATATTCTAAATATACTCTAAAACCACTCAAATTAATAATTTATCACTATTAATTATTTCTAAAAAAAGTTGTTTTTAATTAAAATTTAGTAATTTTCACTATTCATCAAAATATGAAAGTTATCCGAAAAGTACCAAAATTTCACCCTAAGCAAATTTCGATATTACGAATCTAAAACTGAAGTCCATTTCGAAAGATAAAATTTATAAAATTTCAAAAAGTAGGTATTACTATTCATAACGACTAGTTTGATTGGTTGTGGTGTGTTAGAATCTTGAAGTTGCGTACAATGCACGTCATTGCATTATTCAAAGGGAAACGTACCGTGGAATCTTGGGGTGTTACATTCTCCCCTCCTTCAATAAATTGCATCCTCATAGGTTTTTTTTAAATTTTTCTTGAGAATATAATGGAATGTCCCACATTGGAAAAAGAGTCAATAAAACTATCACTTTAAAATAAATGAAGAGAGGTATAACGGTCACCCAAGATAACCCATACTAGGATTCCATGTAGGAAAACATGGATATGGACGATAAAATAAGTGTTCAGTTCTGATGGGGAGGGATAGAAAACATGATCAGGAGAAAGTTAACAATAAGAAAATCAGAAACTTGTGGTGGGACAAACGGTCCTTAGTCTCCCAGTAGGAAAAGTAAACAGACAACATTTTTTTGTTTTAAGTTACATAACATAAGGACGAGGAATTCATTTATGATATTGACTAAGAACATAAATAGATATACTTAATTTTTAAGTAGAGTTTCATTCTTTAATAACCTTTTACCACTAACTCATTTTTTTTGAACAATGAGTATTGAAGAAGACTTGGTCACAATGGAAGAGCGAGAATAAACTTCTATATAAATACATGATCCACGTAGGATAAACTATATATTTACCTTGTCTTTAGAGATTAATCAAAACCAAAATGGTTAGTATAATATCTGATGACCCCCTAGATGGATATTCCATTAGAGAAAAAAACACTAATCTTAATTTCTAAAATTAAACCATCAATACACCAAAGTTAAATAAATACTATTCAATAATCAATTGTCCTTAAAATACTTCAATATAATCCAAACTGATATTGAAACTCAAAACTTATAAGAATGTAGTCTTCCACATTAAATTGTATCTCCAAAGGACATTAATTACTCTTAAAGTCACATACTTAAAAGTAATTAACCTAATCATTTCCATGAACAACCCAAATCACTATAAATCCACAATAAAATCATGGATAAAAATCCACCATTACTCCTCAAATGAAATTCCATACTATTCTATTTTCCATACAACAAAGTGAACAACTTCCAAAATAACATTTATCACTTAATTACCAAATCATTTTTCTTATACTAAGGGTATTCATTTGATAAGACATAAGATCCCAAATAAAATTATTAATGATCAATAAAATCATTTAACTAAAAATAATAGTCACACTAACCAGGGACTTCACGTAGTAAAGTGGTAGGCGATAAATCCCAATCGCACTTTGGTTATGGGTTCGATTCCAACAGCTTTCTCCGACGTGACGGGTTGTCACACGGTCTGCGTGTTGTCCTTTTTCGAAAACTATATTTTATAACATTACCAAAATGAGATAAATTCCATAAAAATAACCATAACATAATTTAACCACAAATCTTATCTCATACCTTGCATTTTCATCCCAAATTATAATAACTTATAATATCCTCAAACCCAATGATCATATAAAACCAAATGGTTATTTATAACTATATTCACAAGAGAAAAGATAATTCTTCCTCAAATATAATTCTCACACGGAAAAATGCTGGGTAAAAAATACAAGAGGAAATTATTCCAAAGTAAACCCATAAACAAGGAGCACTAATACTTTTCAAACATTTCTCCAACCATTTATTTCTACATAGCTTCTTCTTTGACCAAGAAAATATCCTATAGAATAGGGAATTCACTCGGGTAATGGCCAGGTCCCCTACATTTATGGAAAATGACTGTAAATGGACTCTTGGGGCCTTTTTTATCTTCTTCCATAGTACTCTTCCTTTTTCTTCGGCAATTCTTCACTTTATGTCCTTCCTTCCCGCACGTAAAGCATTTATTTGTCCCATTGAGACACTTTCCTGGGTGTCTCCTTCCACATTTATTGCATGATGGAAATTGAGGATTCCTTTCTCCATGGTCTCCACTGCTGGAGCTCTTATCATTCATCACCATTCTCTTCTTTGTTGAGTCTGGGAATTGGTTAATATATATATTGTTGATCATATTTTTGGAAAATTGATTTGGCATAAAGACGATATCTTTTACGCCAATCAACATTCCATTTTGTAACTCATTAACACCCTCATTCCCACCTTGTACATCATTCTCAAAGTCACTATGACTTCCTTGGAATCCATCCATTGACTAAAACCAGAAAGCATTGTGTGAGTAACAGAAGTCATAAAATTATTTAGAGATTAAAATGTCACCATATTCTCAATTTGAAACACATTAGGATTAACCAAGGTCATTTACTCTTATCTTATATATTTAATACTTCAAATCGGTTAGTAAAGAAAATGTAAATTATCCTATGCATATCCCCCGGGAGTGTCGTAACCAAGAGTGCAGTAAGGCCCGTTGTCGTGCACCAGTTCCCATTTGAGTCTAGCTCAAAGCGGTGTTTTCGGGTTTTACCCCTAGGTACATCTATGCCAGAGCTTCCTCTACCTGCTCGTATCCAGAAAGGTATGTATTGCTTGGAGAACTCATAAAATCTATACAATACCAAAATTCTAGGAAGTTCTTCTATACTAATCCTCAAAGTTCATCTTATGTCTACGTGCTCTAATAAAATTTTATCTAAATCTAGCTTCCAAGGTTTGTACTAAACTTCCTCTAATACCACCTGTAACGCCCCGACCCTAGATAACCAGAGTCGATGAATTATTACATAACATTGGCATGATCACAAAGGATCAAGTCTCGAAAGACCGATTAGTTTAGTAGTCTTGGAAAGACTAGATATATTCATAAGTCTTACATTACATCATAAGGTAAAAAAACTACAAAAACATCTTTTCTTCATATCCCCTCATACTATCCCTGTAGGTCATTCATAAATTACTTCTTCACATCTTGGAAAAAATAAAACATTGAAAGGGGTGAGCTCAGATGCTCAGTAAGGATAACAATATAGCAAAAGCATTCATAGATAGCATAAACAATTAAAGCAAATTATAACTAAAACAAAATACTTTTAAACTTGAACTTCAGCATAATATGGCAAAGATAAAATGAAATAATTCCATTTTCTTATTCACATGGATATTATACTAGTCGAACAATCACATGAAATATCAATAACCACTTTCATAATGATGGAACACATAATTCCAGACTATCATAACCACGTAGCCAAGGCCTCATGCCAAGACTACAAAAAAGATTTCGTCAAGGCCTCGTGCCAAGACACTAGTTTCTCTCATGAGACCTACCGATGCATCGAGGAGCTATAGCAGGTTCCACCCATCACTTACTAAGTCCAATGCATTCCTCATATGAAATGCTTTAAATATGACATAAACATTCGTATTAAACTATCATACGAAATGTCAATACTTAATCGACAAACCATGAATGGTATAAAAATATCACATCCACAGTCAAGCATAACTCATTCGACACAATATGGAAGATTTTATTGTATCAGATTAATCTTAATCAAGAATAATGAAGGATATTGACATAGATGAAAATAATCCTCAAAAATATTAGGGAGAAATATCCCCCTTTTTCTTGAAATCATTTAAAAGTCACACTATTTTTCAAGAAGCCATTTAAAAATAGATTTTTGAATCAAAGTGTCCCATACCACTTTGAAACTTTTAAAAGTAATTTTTATTTTAAAAAATTAATGTCCATATAAATAAATTCTTAAAACCATTTTTAAAACATGGACATTAATGAGAAATATTTAGAAGAATAAATCTTTAAAACACTTAAAAATGTATTTTAGTTAGAGTTTCTAACCAAAAGAGAGACACTTGAATACAAATAATTGAGGTAATAAAAACATTATAATATCATGAGAATAAAGGGATTCATGATATACCATGTCAAAGTACATTCTATATACACCATATAAAAGTGATTTGGTGTATAACAAGAAAGAAGTCTCAATGGAATGTAAATTGAGATGAATTCTCTTATAAAGACCATATC
Source organism: Viscum album (assembly GCA_963277665.1). Taxonomy (NCBI): domain Eukaryota; kingdom Viridiplantae; phylum Streptophyta; class Magnoliopsida; order Santalales; family Viscaceae; genus Viscum; species Viscum album. Next base: position 2,106,998,403 of record OY728163.1, on the reverse strand, counting down.
CTTAGGTTAAGGATAAATCAAAGACATAATTATGTGTGACAAATATAAATACACTCAACATGATTGGAAATTTAGTTTAAATCAATCAGATGACATTCACACATATTCTTGTAAAAAAAACACCAATGAATTGGATATTTAACTCAACAAATGGAGATTGAGTTAAATTACTCTTATCAAGTTCATACCGATGACTTGAGAAATTATCAATGGATTGATTATGTGTATCCAAAGTATATCCACAGAAAAGGGGAGTGGAAATTATGACATAAGCTAATGAATAATTATTCCACACATAATCATGGAGTAAAATAATCAATGATGTATGCATAAAGCTGAATGAGTGGAAATTGAAATTTGTAATTCCCTTACAAATTTGGTAACATACGAAAGATACACGCATGAAATAAGGATCATAAAATTATGATGTAAATATACATGAATTAAAGTATATTACACAATGAATACAAATATGGGCAATACACACACCACATGTAATAAATAAGTGGTGAACAATGAAATTCTCACGGAATTAAAAGTGAGATAAGAAACCCCTTACTTTGTACCTTTTACATGGTCGACAGTAGGTTAAACTCATTTATAATGGTTAAATAATTGTTATTTAATTATACAATAATCATTTACATTAATAAGATATCATATATGATCTTTTAACATTGATTTGTTAATAATATCTTAGTATTATCATCATTTCAGGTGTTAACTTACTAGTTTTCCTTTATATTCTTTGTTACGTAAGCCGTGTTTGTTATGGATAGGTTGTATCTTATTCATATCCAGAATTATATTATGTCCTTAAACGTTATTTTTATATCACTAAATGATAATTATACTTGAATAGATACAATGGAGAATGAATCTCATCGCTTTCGTGGAGACGGTAGTCCGTACGTACGCACGAGCGACAATATCATTCTTTTGATGTTAAAATAATATATAATTGGATGGTATATCATATAGAAAGAATAATTATAATTTTATATTTATTATTTACATGAATTACACATCATTATTATACCCATAAAAATAATAATTTATTGAATGACAATTACACCACGACATGGAGACGGTAAGCCGTACGTACGCACGTATGGTGACATGTCATTCAAAGAATTGATAGAATACTGAATATGGTTGTACCATATTTATAATAATATTATAGTATATAGGAGATACTGGATTAATTATTTTAGAATGGTAATAACAAAGAAATAAGAAGTTGAAGAAGAAAAGAATTTGAAAAAGGGTGGTAAAAACATTACCTCTTCTTCGGGTTCTTCTTTTGGATTTGATCAAAAGGGATCCTTAGGTTGGCTTTCTGATCAAACTAAGGCCTCTAGGTTGTATTTAGGGAAGTTGAGCGAGTATTTGGGCCAGGTTTGGCCGAACCAAAAGGCTTTTAAGGTGTGAAGTAATGAGAAGAGAGACTGCCCTTTTATAAGAGGGGTGAAAGGAACCTTTGGAAAAGCTAGAAATATTATTTTATAATAAATTAATATTCAGTTTCTAATAGCTCCAAAGTGTATTATTTAAATGTTAAGGTGGGTATAGGTCTAAAACCACTCAACCAATAGAATTTATACAGGTTTGGGTCATTATATTAACCTTATCTTTAAGTATTAACTCTTAGTTAATTAGTTGCACTTTTACAATGTCTCTTTGTATTTTTATATTATATGGTCAATAAACTTACTATATACATCCAAGAGACCCCCAAGTGGTCCATTAATGATACACATATCAGGATATAAGTCTTTTGGCCGAGCCTTAGATTTTTAGGAATTTAATATCAATTAATAATATAATATTTGTTTTAAAAACTCTTTTATGTCAATTTTGACACTATTCAATAATTGATTTTTGTGAAACTCATAACAGAATGATTACTTCGCAAAAAGTCAATTAAATCAATAATAACATTTCATATTAACTTATAAAATTAGTTTAATTCAATAAAAGTCTCCAATTATATTTATTTGGGTATTTATAATATCAATTATTTTAATTTTTCACTATTATGGTAATTACTGCATCATCATTGTGTCATAAATAAATTAAATTATTTAATGTATAAATATTATAAATAAAATATAATTATGTATGAAATATTTTTATCTTTCTAATGAATATTTATAATCGAATTTAGCTTTTGTGTATCCATATATTAAAAATGTTTTAGTAAATAAACTTTGATTTTAACTCTTTTAACTCTTCTTTGAATTAAATAATAATAAATGTCCTAATCTAATCCAAGTGGACCTAAATGATAATATTTTATTCCTAAGGTTGTTTTTGGTCGATATACATTTGTACAATAGAATTAGGACATGTGTTAGGGTAATATTAATATCATTTTTACCCTTAATTACCCTATTTTCTTTTAACCGTGGTAAATAAAAGTAAAAAGTTACTATTCACCAAAAATTATTTTCATCTAAATGAACTAAAATTTACTAATTGATATTAACCATGTCTCTCGTATTTTCAAAATTCCACTCACAGAAGCGGTAAAATTATGTTTTATGAAAAATTCAGTTTTTTAACTACCACTTAGTGGTTTCACTATTCATCAAAAAATGAAAGTTTCTAGAAAAATACCAAAAATTAGGCCTAAGCTATATATGATATTCTGAATTCAAAAATTATGTCTATTTTACCAAATTAAAAACATATTAGTTGCATTAATTAATTTAAAAATTAATTCCTGTCGTCAAAACAAATAGCGTGTTTTTAAGAGATAATATCTATCAAAAGATTGACACTTGTTTATGTCTGGTTTAAAAGTGAAATGTCATCCAATGAACAAAATTGTATTAAATGGTAAAAATATATTCTAAATATACTTTAAAACCACTAAAATTAATAATTTATCACTATTAATTATTTCGAAAAAAAATTGCTTTTAATTAAAATTTAGTAATTTTCACTATTCATCAAAATATGAAAGTTATCCGAAAAGTACCAAAATTTCACCCTAAGCTAATTTAGATATTACAAATCCAAAACTAAAGTCCATTTCGAAAGATAAAATTTATAAAATTTCAAAAAGTAGGTATTACTATTCATAACGGCTAGTTTGATTGGTTGTGGTGTGTTCGAATCTTGAAGTTGCGTACAATGCACGTCATCACATTATTCAAAGGGAAACGTATCGTGGATTCTTGGGGTGTTACATCATTAACCCAACCAAATCCATATGATAGGGGGTCTCAAATGGGTTGCATACCTATGTTTATTTTTACCTCACACCTACATCCTCCATTAAGGGGAAGACCAATGACGTCATCTTTGATGATTTCCTAATAGTTATCCACAAATAGAGGAAGATATGATGGGGATACCATTGATCCTAAAAGAATATCCAAGAAAGAAGTGTGCATTATAATCATCCCAATCTATTGCATGTCATCACCCACTCTACCTACTCCTAACTCCCACTCACTGGTCATTATGAACTTCTCTCCATTGGGTGATGTAAATGATACTTAACTCCAATATGAATCAATGTGGGTTCAAATTATAATCATGTATTCAATGAAAATTATTACCTTTAAGCTCATCATATATAGGATCTTGAAGTCCCATAAGTTTCCATAACTAGAAATGACTATAGGACACTCTAGGAATCACTAAAGATGGTCCAATTTCTTTACCAATAGTTTATAAAATAAAGAAAATCATAAGATAACTTGACCAGTATGTCATGTATAGTAATATTTTTTTATATTTAAAGGAATTAAAATTATAATTATCCAAAAAATTATTATAAAATGTAGAATTGATCAAGAACACACCACAAGTATGAGACGTTATCTTATCACTCTCTACTGGAGCCTAATCCATTTCATACACTCAACTTTCCTCAACCCCATGACCCCTACAGTAAGGTGAATGAATCACCTAAGACATCATCATATGAGATTTATTTTATAGAGCCTAAATAAATCCATAGGTTATAGATCACATCTGTTATGAACCCATGTAAAAACTTATTCTTGAATATTTGGAGAATAACTATTGAATATGCCGCATCGGGCTAAAATTCTGACACTTTCTCAGAGGTGATATATAGAACCTTCAATAATTTTTAAATTTTCCCTAGTTAAAGCGCTATATAACTCCTCATGAGAGGAATAAAGAATACATACACTATCCTCCTGCTTAATAAAACCCAACTACATGTCCTTGGTATTATTCTTTTAACTACAAGATGTGACACTCATCAAAATAGTAGGAGGTCAACCCACTAGAGTACTAAATGGCGGAAGATGATAAACTACTCGATCCTCCTCTATAATTTTATAAATATTAAAGGATGTGAAAAAAAACTCTAGTTATATAGTTAGGTTAAAACATCTAACCTACCTTCAAATATCAAGACGTAGATTAATATCAAACTTCTTATCCTTCTTTGCCTCATTCCTAGCCAAAAGGGGATAAAAATAATATATTTTAGTGAAATGAGTATAGTATAATGATACTGTCATGAATCCATGATGAAGATATATGTATTATTTTACATGATATTTTTTTAACATGTTATGAAATAATTACTTGAATAATACATTCTTGAAGGCCTCTTAATAAATACCCTCTCATATTCCTATTTGACCCATAACACCCCATCATCTCTTGGTAGGTCCATAAAGAATGATAACTTTTAGAATGACCCATTGGTTCTCTGGTGTCTCAGAAAAGTCAAATATTGTATCAATAATGTGTAACTATTCCTCGATATCCTATGGTTTTCCAATACCCTAAAAGGATGGAAGATGATTGAGTTTTATTTCATGGATGTAATCAACCATGTCCCATTGTACTCCTCCACCATAGGTAGGTAAAATCCAAATGGATATGGGATAGAGTGGTTCCAACACCTAAACAACCTGAGACAGTGTATGAGCATGCTCAGGTACATCCTCATACATATCCTATGGTCTAATTGATGCATAATCCATAGTGGAAGAACCCAATAATCTCTGAGGTGACATTTTATATGGAATAACCAATGAACATTTAATCACCTAAAGGTGTTATCATAGATCCAAAATAGCATATGGGATCACATAAAGTATATCATAGGAGGATAACCATAACCCACAGTATATCCCTCATAACACTACCCAAGGTTCGTTGTACTTGGAAATTAGTCACAATCAGACACACACACACACAAAACACAATAGCATGATGAATTTAATCTAATCAAATAAAAAATAAATATATGAAATTAGAAAATAATACAGATATATAACTCAAAAATAATTAAATTCAATCCCAAATAGATAACAAAAATAAATGCATTAAATTTAAGAACTACTATGAAATATACAAAAATCATATTTATTTAATGTGATCCTATGTTCCTAATCATGATGAATAAACACAACTAGATCCCATAAAACTATAACAATAATTTCATCAATGGAAACTAAATGGTTTGTTACTCATGAGATGGATAGAAATATAAATTGTACCACAACCATGTTCCACACAACCTATCTCCTTTTAACTAGGCCATTGGTTATCCCAAAATAAAATAAAGGAGTGTTTTTATAATATCATTTTCTAATGTTTCAACATGATCCACTAGGCCTGAGTAAGAGTTCAACAAGACCTCATGCATACCTCCCCATACTCAAGAGGATTATGAAAAGTAGTGAGGGTCTATACTTTATAATAGGTGAAACTATACCCTCAGTAATCATAACCATACATCATAAGTATAAAAAATATAAAAAAATATATTATAAAGTTATAAGATAAAGTATCATGATAAAATAATAAATGTTACACATTTAAATAACTGGGCTCTCAAAGTTACAAAAAAAACAAGAATATAGAGTTTCAAGATGATAAATAATGAAATAAATATATAAATCCTCTATATTCTCTCCTGGTACTACAACAAGCCGCACACTCTACAGTCATCTATATTATGTGGGTACCTTTCCCTTACCCAGATCTCTAAACATGAAATCTACATGTGCATCGATATTACCATATTGTGTGAGAGTATTAAAACCCAGTAGGAAACCACTAATTTCTTCATTTCATATTTTCACAAGTATAGTAGATGTGTTCCATGATAATAATAAACTCAAAAGTAATCATAAAATTCATATACTAAGTGATCATGTGCAAACCAAGCCACTAGGATACCCTTCTTTACCTGCTTCAATTCTATGTTGGAAGGATAGTAAAAATATATTAAAACTAATCCTGAACTAACCACAGGTCTACTGAAAATGTTACTCAATATCCATAAGGCATCACTTTTTGGGTCATCCCAAAAGAATGATTTGTGATCATGTTACTTGGTATCCACAAGGAATCGAGTTTTGGGTTAGCTCACAAGGATGAATAGTTAACATGTTACTCAATATCCATAAGGAATAATGTTTTGTGTTAGGACACAAGGCTTTCATACCCCTATTATATATATGGGAAAAACATATTCATAACCACATATACAGATCACTCCCCCAATAAGGGATAACCATGCTAGAACAATCCACTTTTTCTGAGTACCAAATATAATACCTCTAAAGAGAATTTAAATATACATAACATGGAAGATAATAATAAGGTAGAATATAAAATTTTATCATGATAATTTAGTAACAACATATAATAATATTTGATCAACATCATGTATTTTAACTGCTACACTAGAAATAATCATGGAATCAAGCATCATATATGGGTCTCACTGGCTATATACACACCCATCTGTGATCACTATCAATCAGGGAAAAAAATTTATTCCAAAAAAATATCACATAAAGGAAGTAAGATTATAAATGATCCCCAAAATTTAAGGAAATTACTACCTTAAGCTTGTTGATTAATTAATCCAATATTAGTGAAAGGATCGAGGCTCAAATCATTTTTCACACCCACAAAAAACATGTTTTCACATTAAGTATTCCAATCAAGGGTTTACATTGATCAAAGAGTTTGTTTAGAAAATATTCCCAAGGAGAATAGATTCTAACAAATATAGTTATAAAATCACTTAACTCACATATTTATTTAATGGAACTAGTTTCGTGATATGTTTAAGAAGAGGATTCCAATTCCTCGGATCCATTTTCAATTAAATATCAGATTGAAAATTACTTATAAAATATAAAATGGAACCTTATTTATAAAAAATAAACATAAATTAAGAAAAAAATCCTCTATTAAAATAGATATCCAAGATGATATTCTAGAAGAAGAAGAAGGTCTAGAGATGATCAATCTACTATAACATACCCAAACTCATCCATCATTCATGAGGGATCCAACTCCATTCTAGGGGGGATCGTTTAAATCCACAACCATTGTAGCTATGATCCAATAAATCAATGTTATATGGAATCATAATCCATATATCGGGAAAAAATATAGAAAATTTAATATTTTATCCAAGGTAAATAGATTTTATCAAGAAGAATCCCAAAGAATAAGGGTTTTTGGAACACATATCTTAATTTTTAATCAACAAAACTCTTGGATCTTCTAGAATCAATATTTAAAGGAGAGGAAAAAATCCAATAAGGGATAAAAAGTCTCAAGGTTCAAGAGGTACTCTTATAAAAATAATAACCTTTCAAAATGGATTATTAATGGATATTAAAGTGGATGTTCATAACTTTAATTCAAGTGCACATAGTTTGGTCACAAGGTTTGAAAAATAATATAAGAATCAAGAGAGGCATTTTGTCTCCTTTGGGAACCCGCATGATTTATCAAATAGTGTTACAACCATACTGTTGGCCACTAGAGGGTGTAATATTGTTTTTTAGGTGACTCTACATGGTTTGTTAAACTTTGTTCCTTAATCATTGACCTTCCCTTAAGCTACTACCATATGTAACACCATTTCTTAGAGAATCATCCTTGTTATGGAAAACCATGCTCAAACCAGACACCCTAAAAAGGAAACCAAAACTACATGAAACAAATTAGAAACCCAAAGAACATTTCCCAATTAATTCATAGTTATAAAAATATTAAATGATAAAATTAATTCATAAAAAAAGAAACTTTGAGTCCATTACAAAAACAATTTGCTGAAATTATTGAGAGGGTAAATGATTGAATAGATACTATCATTAACTTTATAGTGAATATGAATGAGATTATGGGTGGTTATTTTAAGAAAATAAATGGGAATTATTTATTAATTTAATATTTTAGGCGATAGAAATATATTTTATAAAAAATTCAATAACTTTTCTTTCCCATAGTTTTATTTCATGTTATTTTTCATTTAAGGCCCATTTTTTGATTTTGTTTAGTTAGAGAACCACCATCCATTTCTTAATATTACTTTTTCCATGGAAGGATTTCAGAACCTTATTTTTCAATTTTGAATTTGGAAAGTACATCATAGGTTTTAAAATCTACTATAACACTTTAAAAAATATTATTTTAATAATTTGACGTATTTATATTATCGAATTTACCTATATTAAGTATTACATAATTTCTATATCATAATTAATTCATAAAACTTACTGTATATTCATATCACATTTTATTATTCACCTAAAAATTCAACACTCTTGGGAAAATTATTAAGAAATCATCATTGGAAAATTTATATATATTGATTACCAATTTAAATTCATTTTTATTTAATGATATGCTATATATATTAAACTTATTAACTAAATAAAACTATTTGGGTATTTAAAATTCATGTGTTTGGTGCTAATAATTTTAAAATCCTTTTTAAATAAATCTTATTTTTATTCTAAGACATATGTGTATGATTATATTACTATTCATTAATATGTATACATTATTATTAATCATTAATAATATTATTACTAAATAATTTTATTTTTTAGACATATGTATGTTTAAGAGATACAATAATATTAAAAAATTTATATTGGGAAGTTATTATTCCAACAATTACCTTACCCTTCCAATAGTCATATTTCCCATTATACATAATTTTTATTATAACATTTAAAATTACTCACATCCTTCTTTTAATTATTACACCATGTCAATTAAATTTGTTATTTTTTTATTATAATTCAAATATATCTTATATATGTTTCATTCTTTTAGATTTTGAGCCTTCATAGTCTGAGATTATGGTGCTTCCCTATATTTTTTGTGTGTTATGTATTACTAGTTATGACTGTTATTGTGAATGTAATTTTATATTGTATATTGTACCATTATCATAAAATAAATTAATTTATTATAGTTGTGTCTTGGGTCTTACAAAACATATGAGTCCATACAGAATCGTTTCTTGATAAAAAAAACTTATTGTGTGAATGTCACAAAATAATATCACATCAATTTTATTTTATATGATTTCGATTCATTCCAAAAGTGGTAGATGGAATATTAGATGTTGGTACTTAGAATGGATGTTTTTCCTGATTTTATAGCTATCACAACTATATTGGAAGTCATATTCACCATGTATGTATGATATTGAGTTCATTGATTTTGATGAGTTATTCTTTATTAATTTAGAAAAAAAAATATTGTTTTGGGTTATTGGATAAACCAAGATTGTGGGTGAGTATTGGGATGTTTATTCCTTATTTTACTATATAGGTAAATGATATATATGTGTGTTTATGTGAATGTAATTGATTTAAAGAGTTCATTATAGTTAAATGATTGATTTATTAACAAACTAATTGGTTTTTTCTATAATAGTTTATTAATAATGAATTAGTTGATTAAAAATGAATAAATGTGTTTGAAAATGTTATGTGGTTTATTTATGATGATTAATGAATTTGTATTATGTGTTATAAGTTTACTATTAAATTTAATTTTATATACAAAATTTTGGAAATTTATAATAAAATATAATAATGAATAAACATTATATAATGTGGTTTATAGTATAACATAGGGTGTTTTTCTTATGTAGCTTTGTCTATGTATATAAGAGAAAGATAATGAATAAAAATTTGTACATATAAATATGTGAACAAGAAACCATATAATATTTTAAACAAGCATGATATGGGATATTAGAAATGTATTTTTCTTATTAAATATACACTTTATTGTTTTCTTTTATATTCATATATATATTTTTGAAGTGTTTAAAATGTTGTTAAATCATAAAAAATTTTAAATTAATTTTGAATTAATATAATATTATATTCACTTATGGCATACTAAGTTCATTATGGGTTTGATTAAAAATTATTCCCATTATGTTTTTATTATTCACTAAATAGAATGTTAAATGAGTAGTTTTAATATTAAAGTAATTCATAAATTCATTTCACAAGATTTAATATGGATTTATTTAAATGATTAAGTGCTATTTTATCGGAATCAAATGCATTTTGTGATGTTTTTTAAATCAGGTTTTGAAATGTTTTTTATAAATATTTTGAGTGGTATACATGATTTAATTTTTTTTCAAAAAGAGGTATGGGTAGGTTGTGGACAATTGAATGGAAATGAATTTTAAAATTTTCATTTGATTAAATTTTTTTATAAATTTTTAATGAAGATGATATGATATGAATTTTTAGTTTCAACATATTATTAATTATATAAATTATAGAAATTGGCTTATAAAAATTTGAAATGGAGGATATGATTACATTTTTGAACGATTAAATGATATTATTTATAATTTTTGATTTGAATTAAAATTTCACATGTGTAATAGATAAAATGAAATATTGTGGCTTATATTAATGTATAATTTTGAAGATAAAATATTTCACCATTATTCGAGTATGATGATAAAAACTGTTATTGATTCATTTTTTTAATACTATAATAGAATATGATTTATTTATTATGGGGATTAATACAATATTTTTTTAGATAAAATGTGATTTTTTTATAATTACATAAATTGGTATGTTTTTATAGGGGATTTTATTTGGTATTGTTCATTATTATAATGCTAATATCTTGTTAAATACAATATTGATGTAAATGAATTTTTGAATATAGTATGTTGTCGGACCAATTTTATTTCTATGAATACCATAAATGAATAAATTTATTTTTTGATTTAATAAAGATAATATGATCAATGAAAGAAATGAAATTAAAGGAGATAAATTGTTTTTTGATCATGTTAAGTGTTTATTAAATTTTTGAAATAGGTTAGCTGCTTGTAAAAAATGTGGTAAAATGGTTAATTTATCATGAAAAAGATAAAATGTCAGCGTTTATTCAATTAATGAAATATACTTTTGATATAATTGATTACCATGGATCAAAGTTTTTAGTAATTGGTGAATTGAATCCTTTATTTATTTATATTTTTTGTAGTGAAATATAATTTGATTTGATTTTAGATTTTTCGAAGGATCATTTAATCATTTATTAAAGATTATTTTGAGTAGTGTCCTTTTTGGGTTGGTTTTTGTTAACGCTTTTTATTGAATTGTGTGGTATGAGTAATCCATGTTGTTGTAATGAATTATTTAATACAAACTATTGTAAATTTGAAATATTTTTTTGGACCATGACGATGATTAGGTATATAACATGTTTGGGAAATGGTTGTTAGTAATATTTAATGTAAGATATTGGTAATAATGTTATGAATTTATGGATGAATGGAACTTTCATGTTGAAATTTTAAATTATTATTTATGGAATTTGAAATAAAATTGGGTAATATTAATTATTATGTATTTCTATTTAGAAGGAAATACATGGGAATCACTATTATTTTATATTCATTTGAGATAAATTAGCGTTATAGGTGAATTTAATTGAACGAGTGAATATGGAAGGGTATTTATTTTTATAGAGATTTATATGGTATTAAACCTCATGAAAATATTGTTTATGTGCTAACTTCATCAATAACTAGTTGTGGATTGAGGTGATGTTAAACCTGGTGGAGGGTTTTTCAATACATATGTTTTGTGTTTGTTTCTAAAGGGGATTGGGAAACAAATTAAGATATTAGTGTAATTGTAATTCCCTAAAGATATCAAAAGATTCATCTTGAGTATGAGAATCATTTGGGGGGGGGTGATTTTGTTACGAATCTAATTTTTCTAGGTGAATGTTATAATTTTAATTTTTTGTTTTTAGGATTTTGGGTTGTTTAATTTTAGTTGAATTTTTAATTTACATGTGAAAAATGACTTTTAGGAGGAAAAGGAGTCGCTATTTTTTGAAATTAATTGAAGGAAAACATTGGATATGTCAAGAAAATCCCTCTATTAAAACCCATACTGGACTGAAAATGAAGATAAGGAGTGAACCCTAAATCCTCCCACTAATAAGACTCAGTCTGGAAACTAGAACCGGGTGTATAAAAAGAAAATATGTGAGGAATTACCCTCATAATAGAATTTAATGACAATAGATAAGGGGAGATCCAATAATAAAAAAATGGACTTTCCATTCCAAGATAAATATTTTTTCCCACAACCCAAATGATACAACACATTGATTTAAAACATCAAGGAAATACATGCAAGAGGAACTATAAAATCCAAGAGATATACCAACTCCATCTAAGATACATGAACAATAGCTCTATCTTCAGGGATGTATCCTACAAAAACTTATAAAATTATGGTTGGGTGAGCACTTTGGGAGTAATCAATAGGATCATACATCTAAAAAAATCAAAATCAATGTGTAATAAATGTGAAATTGTGTGAATGAGTGAAAATAAAAAAAGTATAAAATTTAAAACAAAAACATAATAAAAAATAAAATAAGTATGGGAATAAATCAGGGGCCATGAAATATCATTACGGAGTAACTTATACTTTAATATAATAGAAGCCACAAATCTCATTCAACATTCGTAACATATACAACCAAAACCGCTATCCACAACCACACGAAACTAAAAATCCATTACCATCACAAAAAAACTCATTTATTAGTCTCGATGATTTTCACCACTGCTCTTACCTATTAGTAGAGTCTAGAACACTCTTAAAGATTCCTAACTATAAGGGATTGCACTATTTATTTGATTATGAATTTGTTAATGGATCCAAATCAACCATACAATGTCATCACATATCCAAATACGATACCATCCCAACCATGGACACAACATCTCATTTTCATCCATAACTCAATATGGTAATGAAAACACAAAAATACCTAAACATCATGTTATCCTCCTTCAATTTAATTCACCATTAATATAAAATTTTCCTATCTCCAAGAATTTTCACCAACCACCATCATGACTAATCAACACCTCTGACCACTATTATAACTAGGAATTACCACTAATAACTATAGTCACTAGGAATCACCACCAACAACCATCTTATTTGGGTAAAATGAACATGTAGAGAATTAAACTCATTCCAACCCCAACCATGAAGGACCCCCACTATGCATCCTCATCATCACATCATTAGGTAGACCACATACTACACCCAAACCCTATATGATATCACCTAGCTTGTGACATCATAGCTTATGGAAATATGTGACCACCGTGATCCATTATAGCCCATGAAGTTAACCACAAATCCTTTCCCCAAAACACTCCGATAATTTCAACCAAAAAACAATATTGGTACATTAAGAAACACATTTTTCAATAATGTGGCTACATTAATAACATAATCAACATTCAAAAAATATCCAAATAAACAAAAAAATTTAAACATCTAAGTCAATTCATCGCCATTAATTTTCCAATTACATACTCATTAAATTAATCAATCAATAATTTATTTACTTCATTAGTTCACAAAACTATATCAAATTTCATATTTTTATATTAATATTTCATCACATTAATTCCAATTATTACCATTTATTTTATTAATTAACACTTCATTTATAGTCCCACTTCTCTTTAAAATTTCAAACTCTTACCTCAGTTAGAAATGTTCATTAGAACTTAACATAACCAAAAAACAACACAAATATCTCTTTCAAAACAAGATAAGTCCATGATAGAAACAACATAAAACATCCGTATAAATAAAAAATTTCAATATCAATTCATGAAATTCCATTATTCTTGGTGACTATATTGAAGTGATTATTAAATTATAGTGGTGTCAAGGGACACCAAAAAGAGTGGAAACAAAAACATCATTATAGCATACATAAATTGATATGGTATGGAATACATAAAATAACATAAAAAAATATAAAGCACACATAATCCCCCATTAACTTATAACTTCCTTAAACCAATTCATCATATATTTTCAATTCTTTATTTAAGGTGTTTCCTTGTAAAGATGAGGATTTTCCATGTAATTTTTTTAATTATATGGGAATATTACAAGTTCATGAAAAATGAGGATGCGTGATTTCAATGCTCGGTGTGCCCGGAATGAATTTCTGAACATTTTTTTTGGGTACGTTCAGTAAACACACAATCTGTGTTTTGTAACTTTTGAACTAGTTCTCAGAATTAAAATATAATGACACTGTTGAACTCACAATTCCAATATTAACTTAAGGAGACCTTCACCTCGACTGTAGTAGGTAGAGTGTGGAATTTAGATTTCCAGATTTTCATGGGAGAGTTAAAATAATAAAAATAAAATAAAACCTAAACTTTTATTTTATTTTCCTGAAACCTCCTTTTTGATTTGTGAAGGTTGGTACCACACAAGGGTGGTCGAGAAATTAAGGCTGGGCATTAAATTCCCGGTTACACAAATTATATAACCATTACTCTCTTTATCTAATAGGGTTCATTAAATCTAAATTAATGAAACAACTTGTTAATGAAGAGTTATTTTATTAACTATTCTTGGGGAGAATTTAGGGTTTTTTCTCCATTGGTGAAAGGGAGAGGAGGCCTTTGAAGTAAGAACCTCCAACAAATAAGATCCTCCAAGGAAGAACCCCCCCCAATGAAGAACGTGGATTACGATCAAGACTGGATCAGAAGCATCTTGCCCGAGTAATGAATGTCGATGTCACCATCATTATCTTCTCCTCACGACACCTCTAACGGACGATCGAGGTTGGGGTTTTGATTTTTTTGTTCTAGTTTGTTATTTGTGGTTCACATTATTCCCATCCTCATGAACTTTCTGCTTCTGGTCTAATGCGGAGGGGGTAGGTCAAATAAACATGACCCGATCCCTCCGCAAATTATTTGTGGTATGACGTGTTCTTTTCCAGTGGTGGTAGGATGGTGGCCGGCACACCGACCAACCACATAGAATCAGGGAGGTGCATGTTCGTTCCACCGATAGTGAAGGAGGCCGTGACCTTTCGGCCACGGTGGTGGGTGGAGGTGGCCAACACCCCGACCGGCCGCGTGGAACCGGGGCGGCGTGTGTCCGTGCCGCCGGTAGTGGAGGAGGCCGCAGCTCGTCGGCCGCGGTAGAGAAGGGGATGGCGGTTGCCACATCGGCCAGCCGAGTGGTGAAGCGGCGAAGAACATTTGCACCCTCGAACTGGAGACCGTGACAGCTTGGCCCCAATAGAGATCAGAGGGAAGCCACCATTCTGGCCGGCCGCGGTGGAGCAGCGGCATTCATCTGCTCCACTGGGTGGAAGGCCGGTCGT
Source organism: Viscum album (assembly GCA_963277665.1). Lineage (NCBI taxonomy): Eukaryota > Viridiplantae > Streptophyta > Magnoliopsida > Santalales > Viscaceae > Viscum > Viscum album. The sequence goes on along the minus strand of OY728163.1, from coordinate 2,106,982,899 downwards.
TTCAGCCAGCCACATCACACCGAGCAGGACCGATTTGACGGGTCCCACACGCCAACAGACGCTAGCCAAATGGTCATTGGATCATTTGGAATACTGGGGGTGCCCCCCTTATTGCGGCTGGGGCGGGTGCCGCCACGACGGACCGCACCGGCCGAGCGGTCAGCGCTGACTGGGCCTCCCCCAGCATGGGTTAGGTCATGCCTAATGGGTCAGGACACCCCCTTTACGGGCCAGGCTGGTCCACGGCCCAGCGGGCTGGGCCCATCGTGGTCCTTCCCATCCAGGGCAGACCCGGACCGGGTCGTGTCGGCCCAGGCTAGGTCGGGCAGGGTCAGTCCGAACGGGTCGGCCCGGACCTAGGCCCATCTGGACCCTGATACCCCTTTATGGCCATATCTTGAGAACTGCGAATCCATTTGAAGAACAGTATATGACACCAGAATCCTTCGATTGAGACTGTCTGTTTGGTATGCTCCACTTGAGTTTTGGATAAAGTTGGAGAACGGCCGGGTTGGATCATACTCGAATCCAACTGGGCCCCTGGAATGAAAACTCTAATAACTTATAGGCTGGGCGTCCAATTGATGCACCATCAGTTGAGTTGGGTTACTTATAATTTGGTTGATGTTTTGGATACTTCTTCATGGGACTTTTTGATAGTTTAAGAATCAACCGATGGCTTGAGGATTGTAACCTCCCGTAATCAAGCATGATTAGTGTGGGAACCCTACTGATGGCTTTAACATGAATAAATAACAATGATCTTGTGTGGGTCATCATCTATCAGATCCTGTTTGGGTCATCACCTAGAGATCCTTTGTGGGCCAGCGCATACCGATCCTATGTGGGTAAGATCCTATGTGGGTTAGCACTCAGCGATCCTGTGTGGGTCAGTGCGTACCGATCCTGTATGGGTCAGATCCCGTGCGAGTCAGCGAGGGTTTATTACCTATCAATCCTATGAGGGTCAACAACAGTGCATCATAATAGAATAAGATGATATAGCTTATGACTAATCATCTATACATTTGTACTTATGTTATTTCTGGTGTGATCTTAGTCTTTACCATTGTGGTATTCTTCTATGTGGCATACCTTTATGGTACTTACCTTTGTGGTGATACCTTAGTGATATTATTCTGTGTGGCATACCTTTGTGGTACTTTTCTTCGTGAGAATAACATTGTTGTATTCTTATGTGTGGCATTACCTTTGTGGTACATACTATTGTTTTGTTACCTTCATGGTATTCATTCCTTCGGGGAACAGTTGTGATTTTGGGTAGATAGTTGGGCCTTGAGTTTCCTCATGAATGAGATGGGTTTACATGACAACTTAGGTATATGTATGAGCATATACCTAAGTGAGGGTTGAATATTTATTTGTGCTCTGTAATTGGGGTATTCTTTGTGGTTTATCCTTTCTGGATTCCGCGAGACCTTCAGGGGGTCTCCAGGTCCCTACTGAGTATCATTATATTCACCCCTGCACAGGCTATGCCCATACCTTACTATGTCTTGTGCAGATGATAGAAAACGCTGATCGAGGTCGAGGGTACCAGGTCTGGAGGCTTCTCAGAGGTGGAAATTATATGAGAATATCCACATAGACGACCGTACAAGAGATGTACCTACCCTTCAGGTAGGATCCTTGGTGGGTGTTCCCATGAGCTGTTTTCAGTTTTACTTGTACATTCCTGTTGGGATTGTATGCTGGCCATTTACTTACTATACACACCTAGTTTACTATATAGTTTACCTTGTGCTTGTATCTTGCTCTGTGCTTGGTTTTACTGGTATTACAGGTTTAAAGGTAATGCCTTCCCAATTTTAGGGATATTAATTTCTGGTTTTAGTCGCCATCCCCTAGCCTATGGAAGGCGGGCTTGAGGTAGTCACAACACAGGCCCTGGGGGACGGGTTGTGACATTCCCCAACATAATATTCTCCTAATTCAAAACACTTATTAATAAATAAAAATTTAAAGTATAAAGAAGCATAATTTAAATCATGGAGAGATGCACATCATGTTTTATCATGTTTAATTATTCTTGAAGACAGAATGATATGTCTAGGAATCCCCTACTTAAAAAAGTAGAAATACTCTGATAATATAAAAACACCCTAGAACTACTGGAACTACAAGAAAATTCATTAGAAGTAAAATCAAGGGGAATAAATCCCTATCAATGAAGAAGTTAATAATATATAAGGAATTGAAAAATTCATAGAAAGGACTCTAAAAATGGACAAGGGTATGACGGAAGGAAACTAGGTCGAACATGGATAACTAGCTAACCTTTACTCCTAGATAAAATAGAATTGGAGTCTCCCTAAACTTAGATACATTCAAAATATTTAAGAAATTTTTGAGATCAAAATATTAAAAAATACAACTCTCCTATACTTCTATGATGGTCAATTCACCTATTTAATATAGTATAGACCACCTCTGAGACCTTACCTATAGAATAGAAGAGGGTGTTTCAGCCCTATATGAACGCCATGACCATACACTCTATAATAGATAATTGTTGTCCATTTCACCTCACCATATCCATGATACAGTGTGGTGGCATATATATCACCATTTTCCCATCTCCTCACTCAACTCAACCCCACTAAAAACATCATATGCCACTACACCTAGCCATATGATTTGATGGTACCCACATTTCCCATTTCTCATAGTGTGGAGAAGAAATTTTCATGCCCAACATCTCCTATAAAATATCCCCCCCAATCCAATTCTTACTAAAACAATTTTTAAATTTGTATTCTTCACACGAAATAGCTTCCAAAATGGCTAGAAAATCTGGTTCACTCATCATGTTGCATCTTATAAATAAATAGTCAACTCCATGAAAAACCACTAATAACCCAAGGACAAAACCACCTAACCTCTTCTCAAGGATTTATGGTGGATTCAAAACATCCCAAACCACTCCCACACATATAACATTATGACCCCTAAACGGACAGAACTCTCATATAGATGTTAAAATACCTCTTAGAAAAATAAAATTTAGTTGTCCTAGAAATTCATTTCCTTACATTAGGTACCACTAAAATTATTCTCATCCATGAGAATGAAACATAAACTCAAAATGGAAATGAGAAAGTGGAAGGTCTGAACAACTATTACATGAGATACCATGTAAACAACCAAAACCATGCACATGAGGAATATACCTCACAAAAGAGAAAATTTTTACCAATATAAAACACTACTGACAACCCCTACTTACAACTGACCACATATTAGTAATACCACTCACTATAACTATGTTTCATAATGAAAACATTTTAGAGACTACCCTTTGAAAATATAAAAAAATCGTTAGAAAACAACCACAAGGTTTTAGAAAAGAAATTTATATTTTCAAATATAAATCAATATTAACTTCAAAATGAGTTTAAAATCATTTATAAATGTTTTATTGGAAGAGATATGACTATTCCAAAAAAACCATAAAGCTAACTCCCCACTAAGGACTGAGAAACTTGTTGAATCTTGGGGTATTCATATTAATGTTTCCCCAAAACATTAAATCATAACTAGATCAACTCCAATGATATTGGACACCTCAAGCTACTAAACCCATGGCATTAAGCCACAATCTAGTTCAAGATGATCACCTTAGTCTCCCCTTTTCAAAATCGATGTCATGTAACTCATAGTATTTATTTAAATCACTCTAACTATATGTAAGGGGTCTTTAGCCAGACTCTCCATTGTAGTAAACCCTCTCTCCACAATATCTTCTCGATCCCTCACTACTTCCCATGACACCAATTGAAGAGAAATTAAAAATAAACAAGTCTCCATCCTTATATAAGACCCAGAAATCTATGACCATTCCCTCTCATTGATAATATTACACATAAACTAACTAATCAAATTCATTAAATACATCCAAATATTTCTCACACTATTATTCACTTATGATATCTCTTGATTTTTTATAAAAATGTTCACACATCTACAGATAGGAAAAGTATTTATTTTTTAATAACTCATGAAATTACTTCCATGATACCTCATTTGGGTAAAGAAACATCATTTGACACTACATTTGAGTCACATTCCAAAACAATCCAAGAATAAAGGAGACTTGGAACTCATCCATAGTCTTTACCAATCCATAGGATACCTCAAACTCTTCAAATAAATCCTTATGATAGGGGATAGAGGATCCTACGAAGATCTTCGGTACCACATAACACTGAAATTTCAAGAAGTCTTTATCCCATGGTTCCTATTTATCTGTACCATGGCCAAAATCTCAATGATGATTTGATGTCCTGACTTTAAATTCAATGAAACTATACTTATAATAAACAACAAAATTTATTTCATCATCATATAAAATAACTAAATATCACAAGAAAACAATAATAAATATACTACTCTACCCAGCCAACTTAGACACACAACCTTATTCTCTATTGTATAACTACCCCCACCCAAGTACAACTCCATTCCACATCTATCACCTCACCCACATATCCTCATTACAACTAGGTTAGAAAACCCTGACAACCAACACCATATTATATTCCAAAAAAAATGAACCCATATCAACATGAATAGAGCTGTCAAAGCACCAAAAATCAAGGTAACTCATCAACCATATCATGATATTGTCCTATTTAGGAGGCCCTAAATCAACGGTATGATTATAAAATTCATCAAGAAAGATTTATTCTTGATGTGATAGATTTCCACCTTATTCATATGCACTAAGAAAGAATATATATCATAACCCCAAGGAAAAAACCTTCTTAAACTAATATCCCAACCACCAATACCACACCAATTCAACTACAACATCAACATCACATAATAAATCCTCTATCATACAACCAAAACCATCACAAATTACACAAAAAACATCATTAAAAATCAATTATCTCAAAACAAAGACCATCAATCGACCACCACAAACCATAGCTTATCAAATCACATTCCAACCCAATCACAACCTCACAACCTCAAGACACCCCATATCTTAACTGGCCCTAACTATCATTATAAATTCCCCACATGATCTACAAAATCAAAATGCATAAACAAACTACACATATTAACATTTAGGAATATATTTCGAAATCCCATAATCATTGAAATTTCTATAATTCTAATTAAAATGGAATTCTTTGAACATAATTAATATTTTGAATGGGTAGTTTTCCATAATATCCATATCCACACACATTCATCTCATTAACATGTTTATGTTCTTAACATTTCTTGAAGGGTGGGTTTAAATGATCAATCCAAGAAAGGGTTCATGATTTATAGTATATATAACAACAAAACAAAAAAATAAATAACATTTTTGTCATTATTTTATTATATATTATGGGGGACAACAAGAATATCAACCCTATATTCTAGGTATTCTAAAAAACACCTTTCAGTAACAGCTATAAATTATTAACCTTTTAGTGGGAAGTTATCACATCTATTCAATCACAATAAACCACATAGTCATGTAAATATAAAACATCATTGAAAGAAATCAGTTAATTTTGGTATTAAGCATAACTCAAAGAATTTATAGGCTTATGTTTCTTTGGGAAAACACTTAATATTATCTAGACCTTAACATTCCATTTTTTATTTTAGGATGGAAGTTTAAAAAAAAATAATACCAACCTTTAAAAATAATCAATCACCAAATTATTCATCACACACACAAAACACAAATTCATCAAGTGTAAATACAAGGAAATCATCATGATATCATTAAATTATAACATGTAGACATGTTCTCAAGTTTCAAATTATAATATGAAAATTATCTATTCCAAGGAACTATGTTATAAATTCTATGAAATGATTCTTTATACAATTTAACCCCCATGTATCTTGATTGATATATTCTCATAATTAAAAAATAGATAATTAAGATCCTTATTTACAATAATTTTATAATATATTCTATATATCATAATATTAAGGTAGAACATGACATAAAAAATTATACATAAATCAAAATATTTCAATGAAGGGTAATAAAAAAAATAATCTCATCCTATCAAAATGGAATGTATTAAGGGAAATCAGGGATTATAAGGATTTTGAAAATTATTAATTTCATATAACAATTGAATCATAATAATTCACTAATTAATAAGTTTAATAATCATGGAAAATTTTCAACATGTTACACACTTCAAAAATAGAAATGAAAACTATTTAAAATAATTCATGTTATTGGGATAATGGGAATAATACACCATCATTTCATTAAGGTGTTAATTAAGTGGCATATTCAAATAAGTTATTTATTTTACTCTTCTAAATAATTTTATATAAATATATCAACAATTAATGATAGTCATTAAAAATCAATCCACCAAATGTTTACCATAAGAAACACTTATAAGACACTTTATAAAAATTACAATGCAAAGAATTATGAGATACATGTAGCTTCCTATGAATAATACCCTAAATGGATACAATTTCGCCTAAAAGCTATTATAGTCTATCAAATTACTTACATCAAATCATAGGGACCCCAAAATATATATGTGTTAACTAGTCTCCATGTTCAATATCAAATATGGTGTTTTAGTTTCACTGAAACCCAACAAATCCCATTCAATACTCACATGTTCCTAATTCTGATCTCTACCCTATCTCTCAAACATTACATTTGATAAAATTATATCATGAATCCCCTCCATTAGATCCCATCCTAGGATATTAAAGAAGATGTGTGACCCTCTAAGCTTTCCTCTAAAAGACTCCCATGTAGAGACTATCACTGAGGGTGTATAGTGAACTTTTGGGAGGAATTACCAAGACAAAAGAACATAATAACATGATATAAGGGGAGATCGGCCAACAAAAAAAAACAATTCTATTAAAATAAAAATAATTGTTTCCACAAACAAAATGATATAACACATTACTATACACCATCATGTAAATACATACAAGATGAAATTTAAACTCCAATCCACTAACCAAATCCATCCAAGCTACATCAATAACAGCTCTAGTCGTATTGATGTATCTTGAAAACACATAGAAAATTTTTATGGGGTGAGAAAATTAGGAGTATTTATAAGGATCATCCTTATAAATAAAATAACATACTTGTGCAATAAATATGAAATATTAGGCTTAATTAAAAATAAACCAATAAAAATAGTCATAAAATAATCACAACAAAAAACCGAATAAGCATGGGAACAAATTAGAGGCAACAAAATATCACCTAGGAATAAAAACTAAATCAATTAAATAAAATAAACAACTTACCTTCCACATATTAATTGTCCAAAAACAAAACCACCATACAGAACTACGAAAAACCATAAATTCAAAACCAAAAATATAACACTTCCCTTCTTGGCCCCCGTAATTTCTATTTCAACTCTTACTTTTTATAAGATCCATACATATTCTGTGTGGTTTCTAACAATTAGGGATACCTCTCTCTCTATATATTTTGGAATGTGAGAATGGATCCACATAAAATATACACTATCATTATGTATACACATAACATACTATCTTAACCATAAATAAAAAATCTCTTATCCAACTATAAGTATAACAACCCTGCTCTTTGTTAAAAACATAAACATTATTTATTACATAAACTCTTCCCTTGATACAACATAGAATATTGAGAGGTATAGTTTATTTTAGGATTAGGAACATTTCATAACAGCTTAGAACAAAAAACAAACATCTTTATTGAAAACGTTTTTTACATGACCACTACATTCCCTCGTACTTAGCATTGCATGGGATAACCTGAGGACATGCATAAGAAAAGGGTGAGATATAAATCCTAGTAAGGGAATAAACATGGAATAACATGAGGAATACAATACATTTTAGAGAATAGGCATATCAATGGATCATCAGAGAAATATGAACATAAAGGTATGATAATGCATGACAATCATAACATGGAAATGTGGAAACGACACTTAAACATGGAATTAGCATGAGCCAAGGCTCATTTCACATGGAGCATGAGTAAACCCTCATTTCACATGAAGCATGAGTAAAAAATCATTTAAAATGAATTAGCATGAGTCAAAACCCATTTTACATGACATATCATGAGAAAATACTTTACCCAATGCATTGGAGCGCTATCAGGGCACACCCTTCTTAAACATTTCATTTCATGCACAAGTGTGCCACATTGATCATATAACATGGAATCAATAAAAATTATAAGTTATTCTAAAAAACCGTAATGTAGAATAAATACATGAAATTTCCATTAAATTTGTATTTGTGTATAAAGGTGAATACCCTCGATAGAGACATGGGTATGGTATTCACTACACAATGATCTTGGCTTGGAAAAACGCAGTGCAATTTCGGCAGCATAACAACGTGACATACGGATTCATGAAAATGGTTAATGAGATAGAAAAGGTTATCATCATATATAAAAGAATTATACAGTAATGGGATAATATAGATACATGTCCAAACAAACATAATGGAATTTAGATGCATAATACAAAATAATTACTTGCATGTAAAAGAGGAGAGAGAAATCCCTCAAGGAATTTTGGCATGGTAATAGGTGCACATGGGAGGAATTAATGAGAGATAAATATGTATCCCATCATCCAAAAATAAATAGTACAGTATGGGGGTGGTGATAAATCATAACCCAACATTTCATATTGAAAACAAAAGTTCATAACAACTTAAAGAAAATTGGACAAAAATGAGAAAGGAAGAAATTCCTTACCTGGAAATGTGATCCCAAAGGCTTGGCAGAGGCTTGAGACTGGCTTATTGGGAGATTGGGGAACCTTGGGAAGATTTTAGAGAGATGATGTTAGAGGTTGGTTGAACTGAAAAGGCTTTGAGTGAAGAGAAGTGGGAGTTTGGGTGGGTTTATATAGAAAAAGAGAGGGAATTATTTATTATTTAGGTTTGGGACTCCTCACATTATACTAATCGAAACCACAAACCAGACCATGGTTTTTGACCATGTTTTTTTTCCAAAGGGGAGTAAAAAAATATATTTTATAATTCCAATGTCCGAACATATTAGAATAATATAGTTTCTTATGTGGAGGTGGGTCGCACTATCAAGGAAAACAATTTAAAAAGACAAAATGGTTTATAAGCCTTGAAGGGTCCACTAAAGCCTTTTAAAATAAATAAAACAAATCTAAACTAACATTATATTAATTTTAAAACATATATTGGCCAATAATAATGTTTATACTATATTATTACATCAAATTGGGTCATTATGTTGTTGTAAAACACATTATATATTTAATAGGAATTTAATTTTTACCCAAAAATTTGACTGTGTCAGAAAATTTTGAAAAATTCACCGTTGGATAATTTAGAAATCCTGATTCCAAAAATAATATCCATTTTATCTATAGAATTTTTTAAATATGTGAATTTTTAATTTTAAAATAAAAACCAACATTTATTTAAAATTTATAGGTTTTGACAAAAACAGCTTTCAAACCTTAATAAAACTTACAATTGCATTCATAAACTTATATGATAATTTATATCTAATAAAAAGTAATTTAATAATAATAATATTTTCTTAAAATATTATTTAATTCATAAATTCATTAATTCAACAAAATAGATTTCTTATTTGAATATTAACTAAAAATACTATTTGTTCTTTAAAAACTATTTACAAAGTAATAATAATAAAATGAATGAACATTATTTATAAAAAAAATAATGTAAATAGTCAAAGTGCTATGGTATTGTTACATAAACCCTTATAACACCCGCATAATACTGATGGGTAATGTGTACGATGGTGACAAATTCTTGGGGTTGACCAGATAACATCGCTCGGGTGGTAATCTCTATTAACTTCCACTTCTCCCATAGTCGGTTCTGATCAAGATTAATGTGTTCAAGCTCTTCTTGGGCTTGGTAAAGAGCGAAGCCTAATGATTGAAACTCTTTTCTGGGCTCTAAAAATTTGGCTTTGTATGGGGCAAGTCTACTGGATGAGGACATAACTTTTTTTGTATGAGTAAATTGGATCTGTTAAATCCCTATATTAAGACTTATCATGTGATCACTATTGAACAGCTATATTAGAAACATTCACAAATCATATTAATATTTTAAAATCCAGAAACATAAAACCAATGATATTTACATTTTATATAACCATAATAAACATTTAATTAGGTCGAGAGGAATTTACATTAATTAAAGTTTGGGTCATTACAATCTTCCCCCATTAAAAAATTTCACCCTCAAAATTTACTTTTCCCACTCTAAAACAAATGTAGGTAAATCTTGTTTATCACTTCCTCTGATTCCCACATTGCTTCTTCAAAATTATCGTTTCACCAGAACACCTTGACAAGGGGAATTATTTTATTTTGTAGAATTTTTTCTCTATGATCTAAGATATTCATTGGTTGCTTCTCTTAATAAAGATTATCCTATTGTTGTACTACCTCTGAAGAGATTACATGTGAAGGGTCTGGTATGTATTTACTTAAGAGGGATACATGAAATACATCATGTACTTTGTCCATGGTATGTGGAAGTGCTAGTCTATAGGTCACATCCCCAACAAAATCAAGAATCTTGAAGGGGCTAATGTACCAAGGAATTAATTTCCCTTTCTTTCCAAACCTCATGACCTTCTCCCATGGTGATATGCCTAGAAATACCATGAATCTAACTTTAAACTCAATGTCTCATCAACGGTTATCTTCATAACTGTTCTATCAACTCTGGGCTTCCTTGATATGCTGCTAAATGGTTTTAACCTTCTCCACCATTTCATCGACCATTTCTGGTCCTAACAGCTTACATTCACCAACTTCATCCCAACATGCCAGTGTTCTGCACCTCTTCCCATACAAGGCTTCATAAGGGTCCATTAGGATGCTCGAGTGGAAACTGTTTTGTAGGAAAATTCAACTAGTGGAAGTTATTGGTCCCACCCTCCTTTGAAGTCCATAAAACATGATCTTAACATATCCTCCAGTGTTTGAATAGTTCAATCAGATTGGCCATCAGTATGAGGATGATAGGCCGCACTGAAGTTCAGTTCAGTATCCAGATCATGTTGAAGACTCATCCAAAACATAGAGGTGAATCTTGGATCTTGAACGGATATAATAGACAATGGTACTCCATTCAGCCTTACCACTTCCCTGATATATATTTGTGGAAGTTGATCTAATAAGAAATCCACCCAAATTGCAATAAAGTGTGCATAAATTGTAAGATGATCCAAAACAACTCAAATTTCATTGTTTCCTTTAGATATCTTTGGAAGTCCGGTGACAAAGTATACTGTGATGTTCTCCCACTTCCATGATTGTATGGGCAATGGTTGCATCATCCCCTTAGACTTCTTCCTCTCTGCCTTCACTTGTTGACACACCAGGAACTTTTATGTATACTCCGTGATATCCTTCTTCATATTATCCCACCAATAATACTCTCAGATATCTAGATACTTATTTTTGTTTCCTGGGTGAATAGAGAAATTTGAACTATGTGCATCATCCAAAAGTTCCTTCTTCAGCTATGGACATGATGGAACACATAGAGTTTTACCAAATCTCACAATTCCTTCTTCAATGACATTTATCTTTGAGGATTTACCTTTTCTGATAGCTTCCACTCCCTTCTGAATTCCCACATCATCCAATTGAGAATACTTTTACAATTCCAAAAGAGGGTGTTGAGAAATAATTTGTGAAAGGATTTATGATGTTCTCTTCTTTATGATACCCATTCCCATCTTCATCATGTCTAATAAGATTGGATCCCTCTCAATTCTCATGAATGATATAATCATTGGTTCCTTTCGACATAGACCATCCACCACCTTGTTCGCTTTCCTTGGTTGGTAATGGATTGAGCAGTCATAGTCTTTGATCATCTTTAACCATCATTATTAGCACATGTTCAACTCTTTATGTGTGAATATATACTTGAGGCTTTTGTGGTCTGTATATATTTCACACTTCTCCCCAAAGAGATAATGCTACCAAAATTTTAAAGTTAGGATCACCGCTGCCAACTCAAAATCATGTGTTTGATAATTTTTCTCATGAACTTTGAATTTCCTTCAAGCATAGGAAATGACTTTGTCATTTTGAAACAACACACATCCCATGCCTTTATTCAAAGCTTCACTGAATATCACAAAAAGTTATCCACTTATGGGTAATGTGAGCACATGCATAGTGATAAGCCTTTTTTTAATTCCTTGATGTTTTCTTCGCATTTATCACTCCAAGAAAACTTTACCCCCTTCCAAGTTATCTTGTTAAGAGGGTTGGACAATCATGAGAAATTTCTCACAAATCGTCAATAATATCTAGCTAACCCCAAGAAGCCACATATATCCATTACCGATGTTGGCCATAGAAATCCCTCAACTGCATCTGTTTTGGGTGGATCCACAGATATCCCATATCTGGTGATGATATGGCCCAAGAATGAGACCTCCTTCAACCAGAACTCACACTTGATGTACTTTCCATAGAGATTATCCTTATGCAAGGTCTTCAGTATAGTTATTAAATGCTTCTCATTATCCTCCTTGGTTTTGTAGTATATCAGAATATCATCTATAAATACTACAAAAAACTTGTCAAGGTAAACCCTAAAGACTCTATTAATCAATTCCATGAAGGTTGTTAGAGAATTAGTGAGTCTAAAAGGAATTAATATGAATTCATAATGCCCGTATCTTGTACCGAAAGCAGTCTTGGTGATATCTTCTTTCTTCACCCTTACTTGTTAATATCGAAACCACAAATACACCTTGGAGAAGTATTGTTCTCCACATAGTCGATCAAACAAATCATGGATTCGTGGGAGAGGATACTTGTTCTTTATCGTGATTTTGTTAAGCTCATGATAATCAATGGAAAGGCACATTGACCCATCTTTCTTCCTAATGAAGAGGACTGGTGCACCCCATGGTGAAGCACTTGGGAGTATAAACCCTTTATCCAAATTATCCTGTAGTTATTTCATCATCTCATCAAGATCCACAACATCCATTCTATATGGAGTTTTGGATATTGGCAATGCCTCAGGTATAAGATAAATTGAGAATTCAACATCTCTTCTATGAGGAAGACCTGTGAATTCCTCAGGAAACACTTCAGCGAATTCCCTCATAATAAGAATGTCTTCAAGGATGGTTTCCTCCTTAGACTCAATCATCTGATCCAGATATGCGTTCTCATAGGGCAGTAATATCCATTCTTGATATGATGGAGCTAAAGAAGTTTCATAATCCTCACTACACTTGTATAGAATTAGGGGGTAGATTCTCTACATGGAGAGTGATTTCCCTCTCATGGAAAATTATGCTGGATATATATAAGGAAAGCCAATCCATGTCAAGAATTGCATCAAATTTTACTAGAGGGAGTATGACGAGGTTTTTCGGGAAATTCAATCCACAGATTATGATAGGGGAGGAGTTATATTCATGGGATGAAATGATTTCCCCATTTTCCGTACTCACTGACATCTTTACTTCCATGATTTTTGGTGGTTCTATGATTGTTTTACTAAAATTTTTGGATATAAAAGAATGTGTATAACTTGAATCAAGAAGTATGTTCACTATATTTGAATGAATAACTGGAGTACCTATGACCACTTAGTTTTCAGGGTTTACTTCGGTAGTAGTGATGGAAAATGCTCTCCCTTTCTTCCTTGGAGGTTTTTGGTTTCCTCCAAAAACCCTTGGCTTAGGGAATTGATATGCAAGATGCCTTGGTTATTTGAAGATGTAGCAATGAACAACGCGTTGAGGTTAAAACGGAGCATTCCTTTCCTCTGTTGAAACCGATGATTTTTCTTGTCGGAAGATAATAGCTAAGTTCCCTTCTCTTCCACACCTAATGAATTTCCTCATCCCCTTCAGGAAATTTCTGGGGCACTTCTTTCCACACCTTTGGCAAGTGGGGTGATGGATATTCTTAGAACCATTGGATTTATCCATCATACCGCCAGCATTTAAGTCCAACTTATGCTTTTTATCCCAATGATACCCTTGAGATTCTCCAGTCTCTATTTTGACCTTGAGGGCACATCAGAAAATTTCCTCATAGATGTCGAAGTCACGGATCGCCAGCGCTTTCCATAGGATAGGTTTTATCCCACCAAAGAAGAAGTCAACCTTGTATTCAGGGGTAACCACAAATCAGGAAGCATATCATGCAAGCCTTGTTATGTTTTCCCCGTACGCTCTGATAGATTCGTCATCTTTTTTCTTGAGGGAATAGAAGTCCCTTTCCATCTTAAGTCGGAGGGTTCATAGAAAATAATTATCGAAAAACATCTTCCATAAATCCTTCCATTCCAACGCCTTTCTCTCCTCCTAACGATTTTTATTTTTGATCAATGTCCACCAATGATCAGCTTCACCCTTCTTAAGATAAGTAGCTAAGAGAACCCTCTCTTTTTTAAGACATTGAAGGATGGAGAAGATCTTTTCAATAGATTTGATCCATTGTTTGGTGATTGAGGGATCCGATGATCCATTAAAAGTAGGTGGCCTTTGTCTCATGAAGCTCTCGATAACGACATGTTATTTTTTAGGGTGTTTGAAAGTTCCTCTTGACCCATGTTTCTATTCAAATCTTGAGTTAACTAAGAGAGAAGCATGAAAATGATCATGATTCCCGCTCCCATTGAATTGAGCATCTCATTAGCACATTCATCACATTGATCTTCACATCGGTTGTTAGCCCAAGTCCTCATATTAACAGCCATTGGCTGGAATAAAAGGAAAGTTAGGGGTAACACATAAAGGGTAATCCAAGGACAAAAATGATGACTGATAAATAACTTTTATTTCCTTAACTTATGAATCCATAGGTTTAAATCTATTCTATTCATGATCTACATTCTAACATATATTATTAGGGGCATTTTTTTCATTCCCTTAATAAGGGTTCACACTAAGCTTGTGAATTTACCAAAGCATATCCCTCGAGACTGTCATAACCAAGAGTGCAGAAATACCCATTGTCATGCACCAGTTCCCGTTCGATTCTAGCTCAAAGTAGTGTTTTCGGGTTTTACCCCTAGGATACATCTGTGCCAGAGCCGCCTCTACCTGATCGTATCCAGAAAGGGATGTATTTTCTTGATTAACCACTTAATAAATACTCACCAATACATAAGTATGTTTTTATTATACTTATTCTTGCCTCTAAATCTTCTCTAGTGTTTTCTAATCCAAATCCCAAAAATAACTAAACCTATCCTCTGATGCCAACTATAAAAACCCTGCTCTTTATTACAAACTTAAACATGATTTATTACATAAAACATTTACTTGATAGAACATGGAATATAGATAGGTCTAGTGTATTTGGGGCTTAGTAACATTACATAATAGGTTAGAACATAAAACACACAACATCTTTATTGAAAACTTTCTTAACATGACCACTACATTCCCTCGTACTTAGCATTGCATGGGATAACCTGAGGACATGCATAAGAAAAGGGTGAGTTATAAAGCCCAGTAAGGGAATAAACATGGAATAACATGAGGAATACAATACATGTCAGACAATAGGCATATAAATGTATCACTATAGAAAAATGAACATAAGGGCATGATAAAACATGATAATCATAACATGGAGATGTGGCAACAACACTTAACAATGAATTAGCATGAGCCAAGGCTCATTGCACATGGAGCATGAGGAAACCCTCATTGCACATGTAGAATAAGTAAAACCTCGTTTCACTTGAATTATCATGATTCAACATCCATTTCACATGATGTATCATGATATTATACTTTTCCCAATGCATTGGAGGGATATCAGAGAGCACCCTTCTTAAACATTTCATTTCATGCATAAGTTTGGCACAAGAATCATATAACATGGAATAAATCAACATAATAATTTATTCCACGATTAAGTAATTTATAATAAATAAATTATTGTACCATTAAATAGGTATATGAGTATAATGGTGAATACCCTTGATAGAGACATGGGTATGGTATTCACTACACAATAATCTTGTCTTGGAAAAACGCGGTGCAATTTTGGTGGTATAACAACGTGACATAAGGATTCATGAATATGGTTTATGAGAGAGAAAAGGGTGTCACATAATATATAAATGAAATGGAAAGTAAGGGTTCATATAGATACATGTCACAACAAACGTAATGGAATTTAGATGTATAATACAAAAGAATTACTTGGGTGTAAAAGAGGAGAGAGAAATCCCTCAAGGAATTTTGACATGGTAACGGGTGTACATGGGAGGCATTAATGAGAGAGAAAGGGGTCTAAAATAATCCAAAAATAAAGAGGACACTATGGGGGAGGTGAGAAATCATACCCTAACATTTTTAATTGAAAAAAGTCATAACATATTAAGGAAAATTGGACAAAACTCATAAAGGAAGAAATCCCTTACTTGGAAGTGTGATCCCAAAGGCTTGGGAGAGGCTTGAGAGAGGAATATTGGGATCTTGGGAAACATGGGGAGGATTTTAGAAAGAGGATGGCATGGGTTTTTCTAACTCAAAAGGCTTAGAGTGAAGAGGAATTGGGATCTTGGGTGGGTTTATATAGGAAAGGAGATGGAATGCTTTAATATTTAGGTTTGGGGCACCTCACATTAAACTAATCAAAACCACAAACCATAAAATGGTTTTTGCCCATGGGATTTGCAAAAGGGGAGTGAAAATATATATTTTATAATGACAATGCCCTAAATTCATAAAATAATAGGGTTTCTTTGGTGGAGGTGAGTTACACTCTCAAGGAAAAGAATTTAAAAAGACTAAATGTTTTATAAGCTATGAAGGGTCCACTAATGCTTTTTAAAATAAATCAAAAAAATATAAAATCACATTATTTTAATGGAAAAAAATATATTGGCCGAAAATAATGAATATAGTATTTTATTACATCACTATTGGGTCATTATAATGTAATAAAACACATTATATACTTAATCGGTATTTAATTTTTACCCAAAAATTTGACTATCTCAAAAAATTATTAAAAATTTACCGTTGGATAATTTCGACATCCTGATTCCAAAAATAATATTAATTTTATCTAAATAATTTTCTAAATATGTGAATTTTTACTTTTAAAATTAAAACCAACATTTATAGAAAATTCATGGGTTTTGACAAAAAACGGCTTTAAAACCTTAATAAAAATTAAAATTGCATTCATAAAATTATATGATCATTTATATTTAATAAAAAGTAATTGTTAATAATAATATTTTTTATAAAATATTATTTAATTCAATAGTCTATTAAATCATCAAAATATATTTCTTTGTTGAATATTAACTAAAAATACTATTTGTGCTTTAAAAACTATTTACAAAGAGACAATAATAAAATGAATGCACATTATTTATACAAAAAAATAATGTACATAGTCATAGTGCTAGAGTCTTATTAAATAACCCCTTATAAAACCCGAATAAGACCAAAAGGTAAGGTGTGTAATAGTGATAGACTCTTGGGGTGGTTTGGATAATATCGCTCGGGTGGTAATCTCTATTAACTTACAATTCTCCAGTAGTCAGTTCCACTCAAGCTTAACATGTTCAAGCCTGGCTTGGGCTTTGTCAAGAGAAAATCCCAATGACACCACCTCCTTTTCGAGCTCTGATAAATGGGATTTGTATGGGGAAAGTATACTCGATGAGGCCATCACTTCCTTTGTCTGAGTAAATTGGATTTGTTAAAGACCTATATTTATACTAATCATGTGATCACTGTTCAATGGCTATATTAGAAAAGGTCACAATTCATAACAGTATTTTAAAATCCAAAAACATAAAACCAATGAAGTTCAGCTTTTATATAACTATAAAAAGACAGTTTATTAGATTAAGAGTAATTTCCATTAATGAATGTTTGGGTCATTACAATAAGTAATTAAGGTAAAGTAAATATGAAGAGAATTAAAATCATTACCTCATCCTTAAATGTAAATCCACAATTTAAATCACATTATATCATCACTAGACATCACCACCAACATCCATCATTAGTTGGTATCACTACTCATAATTATCATAATTGGGCGTCGCCACAAACATCCATCACAGTAGGGTATTATGAACATGTAGAGAATCAAAATCATTCCACCATCCTAACCCATGGGGCCCCTAAACTATATCCGAATAATCCCATAATCTGGTACCCCACATTCCATTTACACACCATGCATGACAACACCTACCACAATCCATCGTCACCCAAAGAAATATATAGCCACTGCGAGAAATTATAGGCCACGAAGAAAACCACCTTTCCATTCCCCCAATATCATTCATAATTTCACGACACAACACAATAACCACACATCAAGAAATACATTTTACAACAGAGGGGCCATAACAACAACACAATTAGGTTTCACAAAATATCCACATAAAAGAAACAATTTCAAACATCTAATTCATTTCACCCCCAATGTTTACCGATCACATACCCATTCAATTAATTACTAATTAATTAATTTACTTCCAATTGTTTTTTATTAAATTTCCCATTTTATATTTTTGTATTAATATTTAATCACATTTAGTTTATCCATAACCATTTATTTCATTCATTAACTGTTCAATTAGAGGCCTACATCCCATTATCATTTCAAAATCCACCCTGGTTAGTCAGGTTCAAGAAAATCTATCAGAACATGCACAAAAATAAAAATATCTCCTTAAAAACAATATAATTCAAATATAATCACAACCTGAAACATCATTAGAAATAGTAGTTTAAAAATTAATTATAAAAACTCAATTTTTATTTGTTACCATCTTGAAGGGTTTACTTTATTATAAAGGTTTCATGGTTCATAAAAAATAATGGAATAACAAACATCACAGTAACATACATAAATTGATAAGTGACTACATATAGAGAATCACATGAAAAAACATAAAGCACAAAAAAATCCCCCATTCCCTTTCAACTTCCTTTAACTGATTCATTATCTTTATTCAATTCATTCTTTAATGTGTTTTTCTCATATATTCCACCCAAAATCAAAACACCCTTTAATAAATAACAAATAAATGTATAATGATGTATAATTACATGGATGGATAGAGTCAAATCATGAATTATCAAGAATAATTATTCTATAATATAGAATGATTAGTCTTGAAATCCCATGCCTCAAGAGGCCAAGATATTAAATGATAAGGGAACTAAACCTGAGTACTACTGGAACCACACAAATCTTCCTAACTCAAAAAAACAAGGATAAATAAATACCATTGAATCTATAATTTATGAATCCTAAAAAAATGAAAAGATTCCCAGAAGAGACTCTAAAAAAGTTAAAGGTATTGATATATGTATTCTAGGTCAAACCAGGATAAATGGATGACCTTTACTCCTAGATAAAATCAAACTGAACTCACCCTTATCATAGAAGCAGTCAAAATAGTAAAGGGGGAGTGTGATATCCTTTAATTTTAAAAAAACTCTTATTATTTATCTGGGAGTAATTTATTCTTCTTAATATAGGTTAGAACATCAATAAAACCTTTTCCATGATGTGTCTTTGGGAGTTTTTTACCCAGAATACCTCCACAATTAGCTAATATAGTGTAGTATGAAGTAAATTCCCTTTTCCCTTCACCCAGATTGACCTTACCAATAAACTCATGCACCACCACACCTAGTCATACAACATGGTGGTACCCACACAACATTTTTATCAAAGCATAGATCAATGAGTTCCACACCCAATTCCCCTGTAAAATATCATCCCTTAGATTTCCCCTAATCAATTTATTTAGGTGTACTTTTCATGAAAAAAATTCCAAAATGACTAGACAATCCATTTAACTCACCGTGGTGCACCTGAATAAAAAATAGACTACTACATGACCTACCACTAAAAAACCAAGTCCAAAATGTCCTTCCCTACACTTAATCCTTCGTATAGGTTTTGAAACGTTCTTAACCACACCCACATATATGGAACAATGAAAACATAAATAGCTAGACTATCATCTATCATTTGAAACACCTCCAAACTCACTATTGAATAAATATAAAGGTAGAGTGTTATAAATCTAATCAATTATAGGGTATATGGTAGAACCATCTAGGTAATCTTGAATAGGAGAGAAAATGGATGGGTTATATAGGATTAACCATTAGTTGATTGGTAGTTAGAATTGCGTTTCTAGTTGTAGAGATCCGAGGCTTTTATCTTAGAAGGTATGAGCACATTTTTGAGTTAGGATGTACCCAATACTAAAGAGGGTAAAATCATAATATTAAAATATTAAACCAACGCATAAAAAATTTAATTTTTTTTAAATTTTTAAAGAATCATGTTTACTATTAGGATGGAGTTTAGAAAAATTCTAATGTTTTAAATTTTAAGGATTCCCTTAATATTAATTTAAATTAATTATTAAATAATTCATAATTAAATAAAACAAATCATTGATATATTCTAACAAAGTGTTAGATAAACAATATTTCACTACATGTTTTCTTGGGTCATTGGTATTTAGCGAAGCGATATACAATTTTTATTCAAGATTCAGGCCTCAAACCAGGATCATTTAGTGGATTTTATAAAAATACACAGTGACCTAAATTATCTTTATAAATTAATACTTAAAATATTTTATTAATGTTATCCATAATTTTAAATTGACCCAAGAGATAGGATGATGTGATTATTCTTTGAGGAGGATCCCAAATATTAAGAATTATAGGTGAATAATGAGGCATTAAAAATGGACCTCGAGGTTGGACTTTTATAAATCATTACCTCACTATTTATGATTTTTATTTATAATTATCATTCTTGAATTTTTTATCATTATATTATTTTTAAGGGTTTTTCTCTTATTATTATTCGTTTTATTATTATTTATTGGATGATAATAATCTAAAATGATTTTTGAAGGCCAACAACTAGTGTCCACCTCTCTACACCATATGATATGCACCTATTGGAAGAACACTATGATTCTATGTTGAGATAGTGGTAGTTCACTATGGAAAATAGTTTTAATAGTCTACCACATCACCCTATTTATCCTCCACATTCTCTCTCTTCTCTCTCCTCCATGATGAAAACCCTCTTTCAACCTTCACAGTGGAAAAAAATTTAAAGACGGTGGATAAAGTTGAGTGGTGATGGTGAGAGAGTAAGGAATGATAAGGGATGGTGTATATAGATGGTATCACATTGAGTAGAGGCTTTTTGATAGTAAACTCTATGAGGGGTGTCACATATTAGAGGGGGCCCAAGTGGCTAGATTGGTTGATTATGATGGAGGATCCTTTGGTAGTGCATGATAGTGAAGGTGCATGGTTGTGAGGGGTGGATGATAAAGATGAGGATAGATGAATGTTGGTGGATATATCGTGGGAAACTACTTTAGTGAGGTTAGAAGTTATGAGTTTTTAGGGTGAAGGATAGATAAGTGTTTTCTCAGCTATTAGATTTTGTAGGATCTGATATCGACCTGATTCATTATATTTTGTGAAGATTGGAGCAACCATATTAGATAAGATAAATCATAAGGTAATACTATTTTGGCATTGAGTAGAGTTGAGTGGAATAGTATGAAATGAAAAGACTACTCTATATAGTGGGCTAACCTGGCCCTGAAGGTAGGCATCCCAAGAAGGATAAGACCACTGACCTGACATGAAAAATGGGTGCATGGGTTGAATAAATAGTCTTAATACCCCTATAAATCCTAAGTGGCATGCGGGCCTCCCCTTCCATCTAGTACAATTGACTCAGTTAGGTGGGTATTAAGGCCCTAGGTTGGGTATTCACCGACACGACCCGCTTTCCCTGAAGAGGCATGCATGTCACCATGCACCAATTCACCCTACCCATGTGTAGGTTGACATGTACCCTAAGGGCCACTATATGGCCTGGTTTGAACATCTTTTGGAATTTTTACACTATTCACCTGATTATTAGAATTAGAAAAGTGAGTAGTCCACTCTAATAATTTTTTTGTGTGTAGCTTGATGATGAGATCATATTTTTAATAATAGTCTATTTATGAGTTGTTTTAGAAATATTAGGTTCTTTATAATCATAGGGTCATCAACCGGGTTTGAGAAAAACATTCAGAGTAGACAGAGGGTTCGATAATTCTCTACTGATGTATCAATGGAGGATCTTGAATCCACCATATGAACTATGGAGTTCGGTATTCCACCATAAAATAGGGAATGAGCCCTCTATTTTGGGCATGGGATTGGGTAATTTCTTGGTCACTACTATCACAAAAACCATGATTCCCCTAGTATAGGTTCTAGAGACGTAGTTCCCTTTCTATAAAGCTGGGAAGTGAAACTAACTCAAAGAACAATAAGGAGATTATATGATTTCATTTACTCAATGTATACTCCTTGGGTGAGATTCGAGTACATGGTTGTTGAAAGTAAGACTTATTTGATTGATTTTATATATTCCAAACCTTATTGATCGACATAATCATAAAATTATGTGCTCTCTCTATTTTTCCATAACTCTTGGGAATGCTACATGAGAAAGAGGGGGATAGATTCTTTAAAGTTGTACATTAAACATTTTCTTTTCACATATTCCTATCATTCATGGACCATGAGGAATAGAGCATGTGATCTTAGAGTTCTGTACTATATCAGTTGTTACATCATTGATGAGGTGTGGGTTCCCATATGTTGATGGTATTAGTCGTACCTCAAGGGGTTGGGCGCAACTCCTCTACATTAGGCATAGGGTTCATTGGTTCCCTTGTTTATTCTTTCACAACATAAAAAATTGTATTTAGTAGTGGTTTAAACCACTGATAAATATTTTTTTATAGTTTTAAAAAACACCATGTATTTCTATGTCGAGAATCATTTCGTAGTGGTTTGGCCAACCACTAAATAATTAATGTTAAAAATTTATAAAAATATCTCTCTTTTTGAAAAATATTTTATTTATTTTTTAATCAAAATTTAATTTTATAACTTATATAATAGTTTATTTTTTAGAATATATTTTTTATTTATTTACCATTTATTATTTATTTTCAACTAGTTTTAATATTTTTTAGGTGCATTAACTTATTTTCAGAAGATCACCCATATTTACCCTACTCTCATTCATTCTCACTTAACTCCCAAAATAGTAACCACTCCACCAAATTCATTTACATTAGTTGATATGTTGATAAATTTTATTTAACATACATTTCTCATTATTTTTTAATAAATTATAAAAATTCCTTGTAGGTCACCCATCATTACAATATGTTCACCCATTCTCACTCAACTCTCAAATTCATAACCACTAAAACTAAATAATTTATATGTAATAATATGTCATTAAATATTATCTAAATAATTAATAATTATATATTTTTTAATTATTTATATTTAATAGTTAAAAATTAATTAAGTCATTCATCAATGAATAGTATGTATTGAATAAAAATTCAATAATAACAATTAATAATTATTAATTAATTAATTTTTTAAATAACATATGATTAATAAATATAAATAATTTATAATAAAAAATTAATAATAAAAAATTTACAAATAAAAATTAGTAATTAATAATTTATAATTATAAATTAATTAATTATTATAAATAATTAATAATTATAAATTAAATTAGTTTTTAAATTTATAATAACTAATAGTTTTAAATAATTAATAATTAACAATTAAAAAACTATTATATTTTTAAATAATAAATAATAATAATTAATAAATAATTTAAAAGTAATAATGAATAGGTAATTAATATTATAATCAATTAATAATAAAAATAAATATTTTTTAATAAATTTGAGATGTAAAAGGCCATCAGTAAAATTAAATAACTTTTTTTTTCATATTTAGCGATGCTTTTAACCACTACTAGAACAAAAAAACATTTTGTGATGGTTTTGAAAACCACCCTTAAAATCCATTTCTAACTAATTTTCCCCATAGTGCATTGATAGAGAATAATTTATCCTTTATGTGTGATTGGGTAAGGAATTCACCTATGAGATAAGGTATGGGTCCCCCAAATATGGGGCTGGTACACCCTTGAAATGTTTTGTGTCCACCATTATAGTTATTCTTTTGAAGCAAGTTTCATTGGGTGAGGTGTTCTCATAGGATCTCATAGAATTATGGGTTATTTTGGAGGCAACAATGTTTTCAAACATTTGTCTCGCTAACTTCACATTGAGTTAGAGGTGGTTCGGTTAAGGTTACTATAGTCACATATTTATCATGGATGGGATTTTGAATTCTAATATAGTGTTAACCACTTATAGAAATAAGCATATTCAGGTATATGAATTTTTAAATTGGTTTAGGGGTTGGTAATATTATTATATTAATGGTAAGTTAGTGGTTAAATATAATTCCCTAAGGTTTAGGGGTTTAGTTCACTAGTTCTTACTTGAAGAAGAAATCACTTCTTTCAGTTTCTCTTTACCTATTCTATTATGGAGATGGTATATTTTAGGAAAGATAAATAGATTAGGTGTTTTAGGTATTGTGTTATTTTTGGTATCTCTTATTTCCTATGGGATAGAACCTTTATTTATAATGGGATATTGGGACTCCATTATTAATTTCGTTATTTAAAAACATTAATCATATTTGGGTTTCTTGATCTGTCCTCAATTGTAATTTGTCTTGTTGATCATTTCTTCCACTTTTGTTTTATTTTATCCAACTGGGTATATTTATATTCACCCCCACATGGGTTATCTTCCTAGAGGTGTTTTTTTCTATCTAGATGATGCATATTTATGGGATAATACTATAAGATATATAGATGGTTAAATAGGTTCTTAGTGGTTTTTGGTATTGATGAGTAATTTTGGAGTTCATAATTAGAGTCATTTCTTCAAAAAGGTTTCCTTTAGTTTGTTTTCAATTATTTATATACCATGGGATTTAGGGATCCTATATTTTCCATTACTAATAGTGTTGTACCAATTTAATTATTATGAATTGATTGTTTTTTCATGAAATTTTATTGTATTGTTTGAATATTTTATTTATTGTTTTTGGCTTTATCCAGAATGTGGAGATTTGAGGTTTTTCTATAGGTTCTTAGGCTATGTCCTCCCACAATAAGTTATTCCTTCTTGGTTCCAGTCACAAGCCCCTTTCATCTTGAAGATGGGATTGGGGTGACATATTAATCCTATTTTTTCCCCTAGGATGGTTCCAAGTTGGTTGTGTCTTTTCACCTATGGCCAAATTATGGATGGTCATCACCCAATGTATAATTGGATCCTTGGTACATTTTTGGAGTGGCATCATCATCAATTTATGGTCATTAGTTATTTGGGATTTATAATAATTTTCTATTTTTGGGAGGTATTAGCTTATTATTTTCTTCCTTAATTCTTTGTATCTACTCTAAACATATTAGAATGATTTTCTTTATTACTTAATGAATTGATGATTCATTTGTTATTTTAGAATCAAGATGAAGTGTATGATTTTTTACCTATCATTTTTTAGAAGGTTTCGAGGTTTTATTTACTATTTTACTCTAATTTATTCCTTTCTTATAATTTTTGATAAAAAATAGAATTAGATGATGGAAATGAAATTAAGTTTTCAATACTTATGTGAGATTTATACATAACATATGGTATATTATTTCAACCTTCTCTGGGGTTAAAATTTAGAGATTTAGTTTATTTTCACTAATTCATTAACTACTATAATTATGTGATTTTTAAATTGAGAAAAATTATAAACATTAAATTAATTGAGGGATTATAATTTATAATTTGATATAATGTTAATATTTTAATTATTTATTTGGAAATATAGATATATGTTCTATAATTATTTAAGAACTAAATTTTTTATGTAATTATTAAGCAATATTTCTTTAAAAATGGTATATCAAAATTATTAAAAAATTCTATAGTTATTTAAATGGAAATTTACTTCAACAGTTTAGGTTTTAAATTAGGTTTACATTATTTTAATTTATTTATTATAGTTTATTTTTTATATATTAAACATTTAAATCAACCATGGGATTAAATGATGATTTTTAGACTATTTAGGGAATAAAATATGATTCATGTGAAATAATAATATATGAGTTTTTAGGTATTTTCAGCATTACAAGTTAGGGGTTAATAATATCATAATTTCATTATTAATTATTTAAGTCTATTATGAGTTTTGAAGATGTTTTTTTCATGTTCTTTGTATTTTTTATGGGAATAAAAGGTTGGGTAATTTACATGTATAATTTGAATTTTGTTATTGAAATAAAGAATTAAACTCTTAATGGTGTGTATAAAAGTGAAAATCAGAGAAATAAATACTGGAGTAATATGTGGGGATAATTAGTGTTATAATTATTATTATAATATATATATATATATATGTATTTGAAAATAAATTAGATAAAATTTTAGTGTAATTTTCAAGATGGGAATCATATATTCTATAAGAATTTTTATTTATTTCCAAATGATGTGTTGGGAATTTTTTTGATCATTTTTTATTTAAAATCACTGTTTAAAAAATTAATTATTAAAAGAGACTTTTTATGTAAATCATATAATGTAAATTAATTTTTAAATTTTATAAACCATGTATATGATTCTTAAATCGTGATAAATAAATTATATTGTTTTATGTCTTTAGTTTGATAAAAGGAATGCTAAATAAGACGGTTTGGGTAAAATATAAAATAACGTTTTATAAAATATTTTAATCAATGGTAATTTTTTGTTGATTATGTTTATAATTACTAATATTTGAGATTTCTAAATGAGAAAAAATGATTATTTGGAAATGAATGAGGAATTTGGCATGGATTTGTGTGTGGAAATTTGATTAAATAATTGATAATTAGTGTTGAAAATAATGTCATGATTTTTATATATGATGGGATGATTGAAAAATGAAAATTTTTAAATGAAGTGGGATTTAATAATTTAATTAGTGTTGGAAATTCATGGTTAACAATAAAGAAATAGTATATGTGAATGCATTTAATTTTTTAATTTATTAAGGGGATAAATGGTTTCCAAGTGATATTGTAATTCCTGTGTTAGTATAATATGATAATAAATTCCTTGATTTAGAAATAAGTATTAAGATAGATTTAATATCATGATTTTATTTATTTTTGTTAAGTTTAATAATCATTTACAGAAGATATATGTTTTCTGAATTACAGGTGTAAGACCCCACCACCCCATAACACTAATCATCCTAGTGGTTGCTACTATACCTAAATCATTCCTCCCCCTATGTTAGAGACTACTAAATAGTAGAACAAGGGTAAGTTAGTATAGTGGGGAGAATATAATTGCATATCAGAGTAAAATAAGAGAGCAAATAATAAATAAACTTGGTAGATCCAGATAAATAACAAAATAAAATGACATCTTGGAAAGTGCTGATAATAGTCAAATAATCCAAGCTGTAATAAATTAACTATAAAAAAATACATGTTAGGAAAGGAATAAATATATAAAATACTATATAAAACACCCCAGTACAGCAAAAAATATTACTAGGAAGAACCCATAAAGAGTCATGAGTCATAGATCGATCTTAACTCCCATGCTCTATCCTAGATGTAAACCCCAACCCACAAGAAAATATCATCTTCTTGGATACCCAAGTTTCATGGTATTCCAAGAATGGTGTGATTAAAACTCATTAGGCCACCACCAATAGTGTCCAAAAAACAACTAATCCATAAATCAAATTTATGAAATTTTTTTATTGATTATAGATTACTGCATAACTGAATAACACATGAATAAACAAAACATAACCTCTGATATTGGGCTCCGTGGTGACACTCGATGTCAGACCTACCCACTTTATCCAACTATGGTGAAAATATGAACATTTTAAATGATCACAAAACTTATACTAGTTCTAAGGTGTCTATCCTAGGAAACTACACTAATGAAAACTCATAGAATCTATAGGTGATCCATCAGAAATTCCTCCCACACCAAGTCAAAATATAGTATGATGAAATCATCCATGAAATTTATCTTAGTTCCATCCAAGTGAATCCAAGGAATCCACCCCTGGTTTCCTCTAAACTAAATAGAATGAACCACCAATCTAAGGAATTTATAATATCATAATTGATTGAAATTTAGGATCAAATCCAAGAGAATTCCATATCGTGTAATCAAGATAAATCCATGTTTCTCATTACATGACATTCAAAATGGAACCTGGAAGGAATACATGATATTAATATATGGAATTCAATATAAAAGAAATAAATTTAATCTATGGTTGATCTACCATAAGAAATTGACAACAGTGAATTAGTGAGGAGTCTAAGATATCTCCGAGAACTTCATAGCATTGGATATTCTTGAATCCAATGAGGCATCCTCCTATGGAATTCAATAAAGCACCATAATATAAACCATGGTCACTCATGTAATTTCATCCATTTCATGTCCAAAACAATATCTAGTGGACAGAACCCAAGGCATTCTATCCATAATAAACATTTAACTCAACAAAACCCATTTACCTCAAATGAAAAAAAATCATTATAGTCCATTCCATTAAGTAATATTTTTTTTTACATTTCATATAAGCATTACCCATTTTCTGATGACTTGATTAAATTGGATTTCAAACACATTATATAGATTAAAAAGTGTTATAGGTTTCTTATCAGTGCCCTATTTGACTAAAAACACCATTTAGAAATCCATTTAACCCGTTCAAATACCATTTCGAAAAAATCATTTTTCAAATACCTATTAAAACACAAAATACATGTTTTTGATATCATTTCATAATCCATTTTCTAAAAATACCATTTGCATTTAAAGACCCATTTAATTATCTGATTACCGTGGTGAAATCACTGTTACGGTGACCCATTAAGAACTATCTCTCCATAAGACTCAAGGTATGAAAAAGGGTGTTCAGTATGGAAAAAAACAATTTAAATAACTTAATTAAATCTCTAAAGTCACTACTTCCCAATCCAATGAGATGAAAACTACATGAAATTAGATAAAAAATGAGACTACGGGAAATTTAGGGACCACACACCTCTTATATGGGGCCTTTCCCATTTAACTCTAGGCCATAAACACACTCCCATTCTTGTCGAGGATCGATGGGTAGTAACCAACCACCCTTGTCCCTATCTCGCATCCAAACATGTCATATTAATAAATTATAATCAAAATATAATTAATTAATAATTTTAAAAAAATTAACCAAAAAAATAATGGAATGAGTGGAAATTTACATACTAGGTACTCTCACTGCCCTAAAAAAGGTCAAAAATCCTTCAAATGTTTGTTACAATGTATAGTAAATCACCCAAGCCAAATATCTATAAACTTGAACCAAAACTATATGAAAATAAAATTACATTAACTCAAAAACCTATAAAAATTTACATTATGATCTACCTCCACCAAACTGATTGGTGATGATGTGAGGATGGGGTATCATGAAACCCTCTCTCTAGGAAAACAAAAAATTAGAAATAGTGTAGGGGGAAGACAAATGATATCAACTGATGAATAAAAATACCACGAATCACCATGAAAGGAACCCAAAATCACCATAAAAGGAATGGGGGGATCTTTCTAGTCCATGTGATCCAATTATAAGGGGAGAAGAGGTGTTTCCACTCTAAAAATAAGAGAGTAAATAATTATAGTTCTTCCACATAAAAATACCACTGGTTGGATGGTGTCTTTAGGTAGTGGCTCATGCCACTTCTAGTCTCCACTGGCGAGCTGGTGGACATGAGCTAGCCAATAGGCTTCTCCTAGACTACTGGCTGGCCAATGGGTGCATGTTGTAGGCCTAACCTTCGGAATTGTCTCTTGAACATTCCTATTTCCTTTAGACACCTCTTGACCAAAAAAGATCAACAAAAACACTTTTTATAGGGGTATAAAATTTTGGCACACTAAACTGAAACCTATTTCCTAAAATATAGAAACTAAAATTTTCCTTGGTAATTTAAACTTTTTTATACAACCTAGATATTAACAAATACCCTTCATAACACTTATCATTCTTAATAATTCTAAATGGGCTTCCAAAGGATTTTATAACCTACATCATTAATTATTCTACTCAATGACGTCATTCGAAC
Organism: Viscum album; assembly: GCA_963277665.1. Classification (NCBI taxonomy): domain Eukaryota; kingdom Viridiplantae; phylum Streptophyta; class Magnoliopsida; order Santalales; family Viscaceae; genus Viscum; species Viscum album. The sequence continues at coordinate 2,106,952,759 of OY728163.1, read as the reverse complement.
CCTAAATGTTTAATTTTAAAATGGTGCATGACTTGATTTTTGAATTCCTAAACTACTGAACATAAGCCACTATTTGAATTCATCACTAAGATATCAAGATGAAACTCACCCACGTCTATCTCTACCAGGACACCCAAGGTTTCCTCATCCAACCTATCAAATTTCTCATGTTTCTCTCTACCATTAAACTTAGCTAAGAGAGGTCGATTATGAAAAATAACACCCTATACTATTTGAATAGCCTATCAAAACACTATTCCAATGTTCTAATGATTCCCCGCGATGTAGTTCTCCATTTTTCATAAAATCCAACAACTATGAAAACATCAGTTTAATGATTGTTCCCCTCATTAGTTTCATATTTTAAAACAAATGGAAAAAATTAAATCATGATATATTATTTCTAACCAACCAAAATTTCCTTGAAAAGGTATGGGAAAACTTCTGAAACATGACCATAGTACCCAAAGAGATTCACTTAATATGGTTTCTAGGCCACCACTTCCAACTACTTGCTAGAGAGTTAGTATAACCTTATTAATGCCTATAAAATAATCATTAGAAAATTTACAAAGTAATAAATACCTGAATATTGGTATTGTTTTTCCCATAAAACAAAGGAAGAAGAAGGTTTCCATGATAACACAGATCATGTGAACCCCCATAAGACACAAGATAACATGAACATCAAAAGGTCATGTTGACCGACACCCACAACGCATAACCTACAGAAGATCCCAAAAATCGTCTTTGAGAATTTATTACTCTATTGTGAAGGAACCTTGTATAATTAATGGTCACAATTTGGAATCCAAATAAGCTCTTCCAAGACACACGACTTGTCAACTGGTGGATTCTGGAAGAACCCTTTGAAAATAGGAGGAAATATCTAAAAAGAGGGAGCCTCTTAGGGTCATAAAACTCCTAAAATACATCACTAAGGAAAAGAATTATTATCCTTGATAACATTCATTCAACATCGTGAGATCCAAAAACGTTGTGAAATAAAAAATATGAAATAAAAAGAGGATAATAAGGGAGCCTCTTGTGGTCATAAAAATGATGCGACACGCCCCCGATGATCCTCAAGATACCCAAAGCACCTAGATACATTTATGCTCATATTTTGAAATCCCGCTGCAATGTCATCCTCATCATGTGAAGAGCCTTGTACACACACAGGTGATCTCACACTCCCCCATTATCCTATGTAAAGGAAAAAAAATGTAATTATTCATAAAATGATCATGCATATCCACAATACATTTCATTGGTCGTGCAAGACATCACTAAAGAGTAGAGTGATTATATTCAATAACTTTCATAAAACATTAAAAGATCCTTAAACTTTTTAAAATAAATAAAGCAAATACAAATGAGAGAAGGAGAGAACCTCTTGAATTCATAAAAATAATGTTATGAACCCCTAGTGATCTGCAAGAAACCACAAGAACCAAGTGATATTTCCATCTTATCTCACAAGAACTCCCGGAAGATAAATAATTATCTTGAAATGGCCCTAATTAAAGTCACCTTATATCATGAAAATGCCTTTATATAGGCTCCCTTATCTTGCGAAGGCCCTTATACATGTCAATATGATAATATAAAAGTCTCTTGGCATATCAACATGAGAAAAAAAGACCCAATTAGTTGGATATAATCCTATAAATGGGGATTTGATGGGATGGTCTTGCGGTCCCTGAAAACCATGAAATGATCTCGGAGTGACCTATGATAGGACTTCACGAAGAGGCATGATTCCAAAGCCCTCCATTGACTCTAGCCCGGATTCGCATGATAAAGACCATGAAAAATGTTTATTAACTGGAGTGGTTCTTCCTATAAATGCCCCAACCCAACATTTAAAATGGATCTACAAACACATATGGATGTATGAACTCTTGGAACCATGATGTATCACACCCAAGAAACATAGAAGATTTTTTAGGGAGGCCGATCTCATAACTGGAAAAGCACCCAATGTGGTGAGATTCGGGGAACAACCAAAGTGATCATGAAACATGCATAAACACTTTTCATGATCCCTCATAGAATATACAAAGGGAATATGGTGGGCTACATGAGGCCACATATTTTCTAAGACTCTCAAGAATTAGAACAATCCAACACTAAACAAATATAAGGAATATGAAATTAAAAGGCTCTATCAAAGAATAAAATATGGAATACTAATGTGAAGATTGTATACTCTAATCCTCATTCTCATCAAATGAACAACTTGGGTCATGAAAAAACTTCAAAAAATTCACCTAGGTCATGTGAAACTCATTTGGTATACCATTTGAATCATTCAAAGTTGTTTGGATATGTTAGATAAAGTCACATGCCCTCCCTAGGAATTCTACCCAAGTAATGTGAAACCCTATGGACTCACCATTATGGACTTTTAATTTCCCTTAGATAGGTCTCCCAACTCATATGAAGGCACTAGTACATGTCAGTTGATTCTTGTGATAGAGCCCATGCATGTCAACTGGCTCTCATGATGCACTCAAGGTACACCATCCAAATCTCATGATTCCCCTCTGACTTGTGATCCTAGAACATGAATCACCCTCAAAGACATGTCACATTGACTCTCACGAATCCCTACTATGCCATCCAGATTTCATGATGACACCAGGGCATGTCAGATGGATCATATGACACCCTCTAAGAATGTCAGCTGGGATAACGCATTAGCTTCCTGGACAAGCCATCCTAGTCTTGTAATGTCCTTCAGAAAAGGCATCCCTAACCATGCAACAACATTAAGATATTATATTTAGGTCATTCGACATCCCTCAAACAATTCAACTAGATAATACAATTTTCATTGGATATATCTGGCATACATCCTCTGACATGTCAACTAGAAAACCAAGTCATGTCGAGTAGACAATCAATGCATGACAAACCAACAAGAATTCTAGATAAGATGGAATTCTAGTATGTGATAACCTTTACCTTCATTGTCGTTTAATCCATGATCAAAGGGAAACCTTAGTGTGGAATCCCCAATCAATGGCATAATTTGATATGTCCCGCATATAAGAGAATCATTAGTGTGTAAGACCCAAGAAACTAAATAATACTAACTCTGATTTCTACTATAACCAGGATACATATGATGCCTTCCAAATTCCTGAGCTCCTTATTAAGCATCCAAAGGGTAGTCCCAACACATATATTATTCATCCAAAAGTAATGAGGATGATTATTTTCCATCCATTGTTTCAAACACTGAACATAGATCACGTGGTCATAGGGAGTTGTAATGATGATATCATTCACGTGAAAAGTCTCAATCAGGATAAAGGAAAATTAGATTTTAAGCCCTGATTAGACAAACTATAATGAATCTGATTCCTACCATAATCAGGATATGTAGGATACCTTCCTCCGGTCTGAGCCCAAACATAAATGGTAACCCACTAAATTGTAATTCCTTCCATGTATCTGAAACTTCAACCATCAGGTCACAATAATTTCCATGGGGTGAAAACTGTACCTCATAAATCAACAAATTGAGAAGCCTATTGAAGTACAATAAACCTAATTCCTACGATAACTAGGATACATAGGATATATTCTTGAGGGTAGAGTTATTTAATAAAAATACCAATGGATTTTCGAGTAGATAAGTTTCACAACATTACATAGTGAGACTAATTACATGTTATCCCTTCTTTATCACACTGAAAATAGCTCGTGTGGGATTATAGAGTTTCAATGGTCAAGTCATTCACCTCATAAATATTCACAATCTAGAGAAATCACAGCTTGTAATTACCAATGAGTGGCATGATATATACACCCCCCATATAATGGAATCTACCGTGGGGATAATATGAAGGTAATGAATGAACTATGATAATTCTGATTCATTCTACAACTAGGATACATAGGATGTATTTTTGATACTCATGATCAAATATTCATTGCATAACTTCCTACACATATATCATTTCCACATGATGTTAAAATTATTAGATTTAAATAACTATGAGGGTTTTTATTTTTGTTTTAACTAGGATATGTAAGAAACCTCATAATGGTTCAATCCACTCCTGAGAATATTAATTGTCTCCTTGCATAACAAAAAATTATGAAGTTTTTGGTTATGTGTCTTCAATATATAAGTAGATATTAATTACCAAGAAATTGATGAATAACCTCGAATACATACAATTTGGTTCAATAATGAGACCCCCTTCTTCTTAAATACATTAAATAAGTTAACCAATGATATTTTAGTTAGGATAATGTATCCTATACTGGGATTGGGAAGAGATTATCAAACATGTCTTAAATTTATAAGAGATTCCTGGAGTAGGAAAAAATTCTCCTCCAAAATGGAGAGATGAGACCAACATCCCATCCTCTCGACCAATATGAGTTCCACAATGTTATTGGGTCTGAAACCCTAAATAAACACATTCCTTTGGAAAGAAAGTTTATAACTTGTTATAGATGTGGGAACTATTTAGATTTTTCATTAAGAACAACAATGGTAATATGATGCAAAGACTAAGTATAACAGTTAACCCCCTCACTCACAATCAACCATCAGGACAACCCGAACACACCAACTATTTGTATCCTTCCCATTGAAACAAAAATTCTAAACCCAACATGAATTATTATAATAACAAAATAATCAGTTCATTATACGTTGGGATATTTTTCTTTGTAAATTCTACACACACAAAAATTATGAACCCAACTTGAATCACTCAAATAACAGAATGATCAGTTAATCATGAATCATGCCACTTTTTATTTGATAAACTACAAAAAGAGGATTTTTTTAATTTAAATCATACATCCAATCCTATGTAACTAATGTTCTCATGAAATATGTACATTATTGTGTTGAAAAGTCCATGTGATAAGAATGGCAGGATCAAGAATAAAAGGAAAACTATGTTTACTAGGAAACTTTTATTGAGAACATTATGCATATGATATTTCAATAATTGGTGAACATGTTCATTTTTTTCTAATTAAATTTAGATACTTATCCCATTAACAATATCCTAATTTGAGACAATTTCATCATCTAGTGACTTTTCTAGAAAGATAGTTGTTTCTAAAACCCCCAATGGTCAAAAAATGATCTCACTTACCAGATAAATTCAATGTATGGTGGATAACACAATGGTCTTGGAATACCATAAATGTGGTACAATGCAGACGCTTGAAGGTTCTATCGAGGGCCTCCATGTACTAAATCCGATGAGTCCATATTGACCAAGGAATTTTGCAGATAAGATAGCAACCCATGTTTCCATGTCAAACCAATTATGGAGATTATCCCAAGAGAATGAAAATCACTACCTTTAGAATCAAAAGAAGATGGAATAGGGAATCAAATACAGCTACTTTATGGTTCATGGGCCATCGAGGAGGTCCCCTTTCAACCAATGTACCAATCACCATCACACTAGTACCCACCGGTGATCTGCTGAGGGTACCACCTGACACACTGCCACCTTTGATGCCCATTCATGGGAAACAAGGAAGACACATCAGAAAATGAAGGTTATATATAAAAATCAGTGGGATCATATCCCCACTCCTACTAATGATGATCTTCGATATATTCCAATAGTAACCACTGAGTGGGCTCATATTCCCGCTTTATTGAAACAAGTATGCGGTCATATTTCTATAGAAGGCATGAGTGAGGTTCATATCCCTACCCCCATTCATGAATCCAATAAACATATTATGGTGGCACAAAGAGGATTAAAGTGAGATAATATCCCCTCTTAAATCAATGATATATGGGATTATATAGCAAAGCTGGAAAATGTGTAGGCTTATATCCTTATGCACACTTTACTATAATGACATTACATCTTGGAAATAGATAAAGAACTCCACTATGATATTCTGAAACTGGTACAAATACAAGGATATGAACATATCCCTATCCCTACAGCTAGGGAATCTCAACAGTATGATCATTATGAATTAGTGGTTTCCTTGGAGAAATGACACTTTTTTTATTTAATCCAGGTGGAATATCGATATATTCTGGTAAAGGACAAGGGGTCCAACTAGGCTCATATTCCCCTTCCAAATGGGACTCACCAGTGAGAGTAGTACATGTATCGGGGCATGGAACATGCCTATCAAAAAAGTTCAGCAACATATTCCAAAGGCACAGGATCAAGCTCATAATGTTGTTCCTTCCAAGGATCACCACGTGAGAGGGGAACATTCCATGGAAAATGATCATATTCCTATTGAGGAAGACCAACGAAATACTATAAAGGTCTGGGATCAGACTCAAATCCCTATTATGGAGAGGTCTAACCAAGTGATAATGACATATTCCTATGGGATGGCTTGTATTCTTGTTAGTAAATCTACCTAGGATATTCTAATATATCATAGAAGCTTGGTGAAAATGCCTACTTTCTCCGATGAATGAATTCACCAGCACACATCCGAGGAAATCCAAGACGAGGCTAATATTCCACATCTCATTCCAGAGGTCCTTCAGTATATTTGAGTGGAAAATTAATATTCTTACTAGGATCATATTTTAGTTCCAACTAGGGATCACCATGTTAGAGCAAAACATTCCTTGAGGATGGCTCATATTCATACCACAAAAGACCAAAAACATATTCCAATGGCGCATGATTGGTCTGAAACTCCTGTTATGATCGATGCTCACCAAGAGAGAATGAAACATGCCTCGAGACTTTCTCATATTCCTAAAAATAATGAGGAAGATTATTGGTATATTCTAGCATCTTGTTAGAAGCAATCTCATACTCATATAGAACTGGAAAATTATAAAAAAGTTCAAGAAACCAACATAATATAGGCTCATATCCATGACCAATTCTAATAGGAAGGTCAATGTATTCTATCCATGATAAAGAAAAATACTTGTATTTTATCAATGAAAGTTTCCTTGAGATTTTCCAAGACACATTCTTAATTCCCTAAGGTTCCATCATCTCTTCAATCGAAACGGAAGATGATCCTTACTATGATAGTCCTCCACTTGGTAGCATGGGGTTGGACCGTAGGGGCCCTTATCTTGACATCCACTATGGTCAACCTACCCACAATGATATCTCCCACAGACAAGGAAATCTTCTCCTATAAAGGAATCCTCTTTATAAATAGTTTTTCAAAACTCAGATGCCTTCTTATAAAAAGGTTCTCAAAAGATAGGGGTAAACCCCATATAGTTTCCATTCAACTTTCAGTATCACTCCACTTGGGTTAGAAGATAACCCCAATAAACATTTTATGTGTTTTGACCAGATGGAGGTGTGTAAGAATGATGAAGTAGAGGATGACATTAATGTATGTAGAATGTTATCCAGAAACTACCTCCCCTTCATGTTCTGGACCCTCACTACTTTTGACAATGAGGATCCAGATGAGATAGAAAACGAGTGCATGCCTTATATATGCCAAAATATGTTGGATACACATCAGGAAATAAAGGATATACATATCCAAATATAGGATATTATTATCACCTTCATTCCATTAATAAACTATTTTTTCAGCAAAAAATGGTAATGTTTTCCATAGCCTGAAATCCAAGAATGGAGGAGCATGAAAAATTCCTACGCATCGTTTTCTCCGCACTGTGAAAAATCTCCAGTGAATGATTTCAAGGGAATATATAGATGTGCACATATGAGGATGGGTTAAATATGGAGAATTTAACTTTACTATGTATCCATAACAACATAACCCTTTAGATACGATGTCCAATAATTTCATAGCTTCAATAGAAATCATTGGACTAGGTAACGTGAAATCCAGTTGGTCACTACAACAGAATGAACCCACTTCAATAATGGACAAACATCATGAAAAGAGGTATAGGATAACCATCATACATATAATTGTTCCCCTAAAAAGCAGTGTGTATTCATTTCAAACAATAAATCCTAACTTGCAATTAACTGGGAAAATTTCCATAAAGAATGATTCCCATCATGGGATTCCATCACACTCGGCTCCTACATGAGCACAGTTGTCCTGCATCAAATGGGCCACAATAGTTGGATCCATAGCAACCATCACAGAGTGAACCCGTATCACCAGGTTGGAGGAGTATCTACCAAAACCTCCAATGCTCGAATATTCAATTCTCGAGAGGATTTAGGACATATCAAAAGTAGTTTAAAACAAACCCCATACCATTGTGTTGGGAGAATTTATATCTTAATCACCATCATCAGGTTCATCATACCCATATAGGGTCCTAGGGAAATCAATGGTTATTCTAGATCAACTGCATACCACTAGGATGGGGGAATTTATATCTCAATGTCCATTTTGGGAGTCATCATGTCCCCGAATGAATCATTGGATCCTCAACAACATGACCAATCAATGCCAATTATGATAATAAATAACCACCAAACAATAGGGTTGTGGGAATTTTAATCATCATCATCATAACCATAGATATAATCATTATTGTATAGGTTTATAGGTAAATATTAATGGTCTACATCCTATCCATTCCTCTCATAGAAAGATAAAAACTCTGCTATTTTTGGCCCAGTCTATAATCACGACTGGAAGTCCATCAATGTAAATACTCTTAGGTTGGATAAGAGGATAGTATGAAAATGGTAATTATACCCCATCAGGGATGAAAGACAAAATAAACCAATATGATTAGTGGTTCGAATAACAACCCTAATGAAGGTAGTGCAGAATCATCCTATTGTGTAGAAAGTAATGGGACGACCACCATAACCCAATATGACTCTGTGAAAGTAATCAAGATCAACGTAATTGATATGGTGGATCGAGGAAAAAAATATAGAGGTCCATAACATGGAAAATATACCTTTATCAGAGGGTTATTTGGATGCACCAATAAAGTATGCACTAACCTAGAACCAAATAAGGCTCCTAAATATAGCATCTTTGAATAACGAGTTTCCACCTATCTATAAGAGCACTGTCAAAGACAAAGCGAATGGTTTTTCCACATCATAATTACCACCTAGAAGAGTTGAGGTTCCTTCAATGTAGGGAATATTTCCAAAATATGAGAGTCGAATAAAAACTCACAAACAAATCAATGAGGAGTTACTCATGGGAAATATTCTTATAGATTATCATCTTTAAGAAGAGGTTAATATTATCCTTCCCATATACAATCTTCTGGTAAGAGAGGTATCTAGGTGACAGAATGGATCTAGATCTAGGCATCCAGACTATATAAATGAGGATGTAAAAAATCACCATGATTTCACTCCATTGCAGTGACAGCCTCTCCCTCTCCTAGGTGATCATTCAGTCTAAGGATGAATTGAGAATTAGTGGGAGAGAAAGGCGAGGCCACCTCATTGACCTCAACCAAATCCCTATAGTCAAGAGGAGGCTTAGCCAGTAGTACCCCTAGAGGTGGTTAATGACATCGAGTACTTGGATACTCGAATGAAATCCCTAGAAAAGAGATAGAAACCTATGCATCCTTAGAAGAATACATGTCTTGAATGGGTGGAGGAAACTTTTCCCCCACCCAATTTCAGTAATCCTACGTTATCTACTTTTTATAGTGCAAGCGACCGTGAGCTATATTTCACACAATTTTTATCTCGATGTGATATAATGATGGGCCCTCAATATCAACAGTAGTCCAAAAATCTAAGTTGATTTGTATAGACTTTGACTGGGAGATAATTTTTTGGTACAATAGTCTACCAGTAGAATCCATTATAGGATGAGAAGACCTTCATCAAAAATTCCATTATCAATTTAGATTCATACTAAAGAATATAATAATTTCTAACCTGAAAAACATCAAACAATGTGAAAATGGGATGGTGTATGACTTCATATCCAGATATAAAGGTTTAACCTATTCACTCATATTCCCTCTCTCATATAAAATATGATTATACTATGTGATGAAAATATCTGGGATGAGTTGTAGAGAAAAATGATCCCAATGCATTATCCAGGTGGGTTCCATGAGTTTATACAAATGGAAAAATATCAAGAGGACACCATTCAACAAAATCAAACCAAAACATAGCTCATGACCGTAGCACATGGGAAAAGGCTATCAAAATTAGAGACTATATCTATAAATCTCAAGATATTATTAGCGCCGATCCAAGAACATAGGCAGGACCTAAACTACCTGAAACCTCCCATCGAGCAGCAAAAACCACAAAATCACCCTTAGCTAGAATCACAGAGAAAATTGGGTTTCCTGGGATTCGAGGATTGGATGAATAAAGAATACTCTTTCTGAAATGGAAAAGTCCATGATAATTTCTTTCTTTCCATGGACAATAACCTGCTCAAGCAACCTCAACCTAGGAATCCTGATGAGGCCAGCCTCACCAAACATCCCAATTATATACATTTCCATAGATGGATGGGTCATAAAATCTAGGATTGAGTCATCTTCAAAAATTTCCATCAAATCATGTTAGTTTCTAGAAAAGTTATTTAAGATAACTCCCTAGAGCAGGTGGACTTGATAACCATTTCCAAGTCAGAGGCTGAAGGTGATTGAAAAAATGTTCAAGCTAGGAATGGGTGGAAATTAGACAACTAGATATCCCAAAAAATAGTTGACATATCTCATTTCACCCTGAGAGAATAACTTCATAGAACCACTATATCTCCACCACTCAATAAGGTTACATCATATATATCTCCCAAAAGTGGTATTCACCACCTAAAGGAAGGTGAAATAGAATCATAGGAGACATACTCTTCTCCTATAAAATATCTAACTCTTTCATATTTCTTCCCTTCAACATCTCAATCATGAGAACCACCACATAAAATGGAACCCTCATCAGATTAAGAGAACATATTTGGTTCTGTAAATGTGACACCATTGGAAGATCCCTTATCCGATGATGAATATTCACCAGAATATGAGTTCCCCATACCAAACTGGGTAACAGGAGGCCGCATGAATAGGAACAGAGGATATATAGGACAATGAGGGTGTGACCAAAACAAATATTTCAATCATGTACCCATAGAGAACATATATGTAGCTGAGACCCATGTCAAATCACTTCATCGAGACCAGTAAATACATATAGTCATTATATAACCCTCCGAAAGATGTCTACGCCCAGTATTCTTGCATGACTGTCTAATGAGGGTTTGATTATTTGATTAGCCCAGATATGGAGGAATGCCGACAAGACCCGCACTAGTATAAATATATTCTCCCACTACCTTTTCTGAATAACAATACCCATAAACCTCAAATTCCTAGATTCTTGAGACACAAGTCTAGTACACTGCCCACATGATGATGCGCTAACCTCTTCCAAAAAAATAAGACATTCTGAAACATCTAGAGATTTTCCCAGCCAAGCTCTCAATACTCTATGTTCTTCATCGTTGAAAAAAACTCAGAGAGGAACTCATTAAAGTACTCTAAATACTAAATTAAATCATGATATAATTCTTTGAATCCATGTTATATCAAATCAAGACCATACTAGAAAAATTCGTTGTCACCATCTCATTCACAGTCCACAATTAGGAAGCGGTCATTCAGGGGGCACATCAGACCCCTATATGTTTTGGGTAGACTCTATAATGATGATATCTAATGTTCACTGATTGATAGTGGCTCCAAGATCAACCTCATCATAGTTCAAACCCTCTTATGTTTCTTATATAGTGAACAATATTTTTTTCCATAAAAACTAGTCATTCAAGGGTATGATAAGCTTGAGAGAAACCTCTTGGGAGGATCAAACTCAAAGATCTATTCAAGAATATCACATATGAAACTGGGTTTATGTTTATCCATCATGAAACTGCCTAAAAGTTTCTTTTTATAAGGCCTTGGATCCATAAAGACATGATGATACATTCAAAATTCCATTAATGTTTGAAATGCCCCATCGATGGAAACGTCGACATACTACATGGGGAAAAAACCCCCTTTGAGACTTTTGAAGACAAATATGCTAAAGAAGGATTCTCTAAATGGGTAGGGAAACAAACGGTATTGTATGATGATATACAGGTTGTATCAACAAATGGTTTTTGTTACCATGCCTAGAAATTCTTTGAGTATGATAAACAATGACTATATTCTCCCCATAAATCTAGTTGGGGTGATAGAGCTATTCCTAGAGGTAAAATCACCTCCTATCCCGAGTGATGGTGTAAAAGAAAATCATCTCCATCATCTCTCTACAAAGTCTTAGGCATTAGGGGTTGATAATATCTTTTCCCATATCCTCTCTCACCATGATAGTGACTGATATGCCCCTAGATTTCTGCACTTTTCCAAGAATGACTCTAAAGACATAGAGTTGTAAGAAGAAGAGGAATACCATAGTAATTCCCCTCCCAACTTTTAGGAAGGTGTATCCAACACCATATATGAGATTATAAAGTTAAATTTGGGAATTTAAGAATACCCACAACCTATATTGATTAGTGCCACCATTCCCTTTGAATAGAAAGATATGTAAATTTCATTTCTAAGAAACACCAATACGTGTTCACTTAGAACTAAATAGAAATTCCATGACTGAACCTAGATGTGGATAGCCACCATCTCAGCCTACCTAATGAGCATTGAGGCCTCAAGTAGGCAACTTAGAGGATTTAAACATCTCATGCCACCAATTTAGATGTGAAAGTCAAAAAAATAATCCATTATAATTTTTTCTGATAAGTGAAATACCCAATATTTCTCACCAACACCATCCCAACGAAGAAAAATAATTAGAAGATTAGGGTATTCATCTATTTTATATACCATAATCAAGGTTTACCAAAGAAATATTTTTCATTTTTGGTCACAATACTCTTGATTGATGAAACAACTCACTTATAGTCCATTTAATTCATGGGTATGTACTCAAGATATAATCAAATAAAGAAGACCCCTGAAGATGAGGAGCCCACTACCTTCAATGTGCCTCTAGGGATATTTTTCTATTAGGTCATGACATTCAAGTTAAATAATTTTGGCTCTACATATTAATTCTGTTTGAATCATATCATTAAGTTGTTCCTGGGATGAATACTTTAATATTATGTCGAAGGCCTAGTGGTCAAATCCTAATAACGATGTGATCACTTCACATACATTTAAAACATATTCAACATGTTGTGGCATAACAGTATAAAGATGAATCCACTGAAATGTTATTTTAGGGTAAAATCAAAGAAGTTACATGGCTTTGTAGAATTCCACCATGACATCGAGGTTGAAACATACAAGACCAGTGCTATTTTAGTAATTTCACCCATTGAAATATCAAATAATTGAGGGGGATATAAGTGAACCATTCATTTTTTCATAGACTTATAATGAACTTTTCCAGTAAATAGCTCCCATTTACAATGATAATGAAGAGGGGAATCACCTACCAATGGGATGGTAACTGCCATGAATCCATCAAAAGCCTCAAGTAGTATCTACTACACCCATCGATCCTGATTTCTCCAGTGGAAGAAGGGAAACTCATCATATATGTGGCCTCCATGGAACAATCACAGGGTCCTCACACAAAAAATGATGTGGAAAGTATGAAAAAATTCTATTACCTCAACAAAATAATGATAGGTATTGACACCTGATACTCAAATGTTTAGAAGAAATATCTTTCACTCATATTTTTAGTTAAAAATATGATACAATACTTGAAACACCAAAAAGTAAATTTGGAATCTCGTATTGATGTACTCAAGTAATTATGTGAATTAAGCATACTAACTGGGTATCTAGTCTGACACGTGGTCATTCTACAGAAACACAAAATCCTATTTTTATAATAGAAATCAGTGAAAGGGAAAGTTGTGGCTGATTTCCTCACAGAACACCCTACCCTAGAAATAAAATCAGTGAACACTAAGCTCCCAGATGATGACGTCTTATATTAACATGAAACTCCCTAGGCAAGGAAGATATATTTTGATGGAACCTCTTGAAGTCCTATAAGAAAAAGGGATTGAAAACATGAGACTAAATGGTTTTGTCTTAGGGATTGTATTTGTCTCTCCAATCAAAGTAATATTTCCATAATCATTTTCAATATCTAAATCCTACATGTATAATGTGGCAGAATACAAATCCATCCTCACAATGTTGGAACTAGCAATATATCTGTAGATAGCCTACCTGAATATCAATGTCGACTCATAACAAGTGATAAATTAAATAAATGGAAAATATGGCACCAAAAATGAAGAACTGGTTCCTCTCACAAGATACATCATAGAACTTATGGAAGATTTTGATTTTGATCCCATGTTGTATCATGTTCCCAAATCACAGAATGACCACATTGATTTATTGGCTAATGTCTCCACAGTCCTGGGTGACCCTGATTAGGAGGAAGAAATATTTTATATCATGAAATGATGAATGGTATAACTAATCATAATCTGCGAAATGAAAAAAAATAAATCAGGTCAACACCACCATAGATCATGATGAATCCATATCCTCTCCTGGATGGATAGAGCCCATAATCATTTATCTCTAAAATAGAGTTCTCCTGGCAGATCAGGATGAAAGGGAAGAAGTTCGACACCATGTAGAAAACATTACCCTACAAGATGGCCGTAATGAGAATAAATCCCTCTAAAATTGGGGTTTGAATGAATCCTCCTCATATTCATAGTAGAAAGAGAGTTTTTCTATATCATGAAAGAAGTCCATATAGGATATTGGGGCGCTCATCATTCTGGGACTAGGCTCTCCCACCAAACAAGAGGTTGGGATATTGTTGGAAAACCCTAATACAGGACTGTGTGGAGTTCTCCAAGAAAATTCATGCATTCTAGATCCATATGAATTTCATCCATCGACCCCCATAATTGATACATACAGCTAAATATTCCTATTTGGTTTCTGTTTGGGTAATGTATATTGTGGGGACATATCCTACAAACACAAAAATGCAGTTCAAGTACATCCTTACTAATACTAACTTATTTTCCAAAAGAGATAAGAAAATATGCCCCAAAAAATTCTGGAAAAAGAACATTATAAACTTCATAAATCCCCATATCATCAGCATATTTTGAGTCCCTCACACAATATTGATAGAAAAATACACCAACATAGGTTCTACAGAGTTGAAGAAACTATTTCAAGAGTACAACATCGAGTCCTATAACTCATTTAACTATTATGCAGTGGAAAATGGAAAGATAAAGGCCTTCATTAAGACTGTATCAAATATACTTCAAAAGATGTTGAAGAAGGATACAAATACATAATTGGAAAAACTATTCCAGGATTTATAGTCCTACCATACAACTATGCATACTGCTACATAAGAATTTCCATAATCATAGTGGTATGAGACAGAGGCAAACTTAGCCATAGAAGTTAAACTACCTTTATTATAATAGAAATTTTAAAAAAACTATTAGATGATGAGAAATAAAATAAGTGGTTGGATGAATTCGAGAAGATCGATGATAATATGTTTCAAACATTGAACAATATTGATGTCCATCATAATCAGATCACATGAGCCTTTAATAAGAAGGATTACCTCCATTCATTCCAATAAGTAAAACCGGTGCTGTATCTCAGGACCCCAATGATACCAATAATAAATCCTCCAAATATAGAACCTAAATGGGAAGGTCATTACATAATACATAAGGTATATCACAACAGAGCCTACTCACTGGACATAATGGATAGAGAGTGTGTCAAACCACCCACCAATGTGATGTTGCTTAATAAATTATTTGTGTAGTTTTCATCAAGAGAGCCTAATCTTGGTCATATGATGTTAAACTACACAAGAACACTAATGCTAAGTTTTCCAAACCACATGATTTTGAACTATAAAAATTCATCCTGGTTTTAATTACATTATTGTCATGAACCAACCTGGGTCGACCCTGAACCGGTCACGCGAGCCATTCTGTGGAAAGGCCTGAGAGGCATTCCAGATCCTCTCGGGCTGGCGACAAGCACCAGGGCATCAGCAGAGAATGAATGGGAATACTCTCCATCAAATAAAATAAATAAATTTGTAGGAATAAAATAGAGCAACGTAGAATAAATAAACCAAATATAATGAAAAAGTAAGAACTGAATAAGAAAAAACTGACCAAACTCAATGTCTAAACTAACTCTGTTTGACCCCACAAGTAACTCCCTGACTCAACGATCAAGCGTCACCCAAGGCGAGCGCACTCAAGCTAGAGCCTACACTAACACTAAAAAATAGAAAATAAATATAGGAATGAGTATTAAAACTTAGTAGGCTAGCCCGATCTCTATTCCCAATGCACTAACTTTAAAATAAAAGAAACACCATTTCATGTTTGAACTACAATTTATAAAAGTTTTCTAAATAGTTTACTTAAAAACAAAGTACGAACCATTTACCTCGACCATTTTCAAATCTAGATTCATTTCATTAATTCCAATGGAATTTTAGAAAGTGAATGTGATGTTTATATATTTTTTTGATTTGTACAAAGAGGATTAAACAAATTCATTTGAAAACCAAATTTAGAAACCTAATTAAAACAAGTTTACTACTTTCCAAGGAAAAAAATACAAAAAAATACACAAGAGTAAGTACAAAACAAGGGAAATGTAGATATGTATATAATTACTATATTAATGACTACAAGTAAATGAATTTCAACGGACAAGGGTGAACCTAGGAGATCATGAATAATCTAAAAGACACCAATACATGAGACCCCATCCTCGTTGACACTTCACACATGATGAAAACAAAATGCTCAAATTCATGACCATCCTTCTTAGGAAGACCGAGGGAAAATCCCATAGCAATGAACCCAAACATATCTGCATACTATGGGCTACTGCTAAGTACCATAACTTACCAATGCAACAATCATTCTCAAAATATTCTCTCCATATTCCATGTTCCCATGTATCAAGTATTTAGAAAGGGGGTGAGCCAAAAGATTCCATCTGAGCATCCAATCACTATATATATATATATAATAATAATAATGCACAATAGGTCTCACCTAGAGTCTCCACAAGTATTCTTATCATGCCTTAAAATAAAACAATTACAACGTGTTCCAACCGAAGAAACCCAAGATTAGATTCCGAGAAACCCCAACTAGGACTTCCCACCCATTACAGGCAATGGAGGCATGAGAATCACCAAAAAAAAATTCATTATAAATATTCTTTTAAACTTCATGAAATGGCCAAATAGGCCCTTAAACATTCACAATCAAAGCCTTATCTCAAAATCAAAATGATTTTGACAATGAGGATTCAGATGAGCTAGAAAAGGAGTTCATGCCTTATATATGCCAAAATATGTGGGATACCCATCAGGAACTAAAGGCTATACAAATCCAAATCAAGGATATTATTATCACCTTAATTCCATCAATAAAATTTTTTTTTAGCTGAATATGGCCACGTTTCCCAAAGCATGAAATCCAGGAATGGAGAAGCCTGAGAAATTCCTATGCATCATTATTTCTGCACTGTGAAAACTCTCCACTAGATGATTTCAAGAGAATCTAAATATGTGAAAATTTGAGGATGGGTTAAATATGTAGAATTTCAGTTTACTATGTCCCCATAACAATATAAAATTTTAGATATGGGGTCCCATAATTTCATAGCTTCTATAGAAATCATTGGATCGGGTAACGTGAAAGCCAGTTGGTCACTACAGAAGAAAGAACCCACTTCAAAAATGGACAAAAATGATGAAAAGAGGGATATGATAGCCATAATACATATAAGTGTTACCCTAAAAGTAGTGTGTATTCATTTCAGACAAGAAATCCTAATTTTCAATTAACTGGGGAAATTTCCATAAAGAATGATACCCATCATGGGATTCCATCACACTCGACTCCTACATGAGCACTGTTGTGCTGAATCAAATGGGACACAGTAGTTGGATCAATAGCATCCATCCCAAATTGAACCCATATCACTAGGTTGGAGGAATATCTACTACCACCTCCAATGCTCGAATATTAAATTCTTGAGAGGATTCAGGACTTATCAGAATAAGTTGAAAACAAACCCCATACCATTGAGTTGGGAGAATATATATCTTAATCACCATCATCAGGTTCGTCATACCTAGATAGGGTCCTAGGAAAATCAAATATTATTCCAGATCAACCACATACCACTAGGATGCGGGAATTTTATATCTCAATGTCCGTCCTAGGAGTCATCAAATCCCTGAATGGAATCATTGGATCCTCAACAACATAACCAATTAATAGCAATTATAACCCTAAATATCCCAAAACCATAGGTCTGTGGGAATTTTTTTCATCATCATTATCATCACCATAGATAGAATCATTATTATATAGGTTTATAGGTAAATATTAATAGTCTGCATCCCATCCATTCCTCTCACCGAAAGACAAAAAATATGCTATTTGGGGAATGTTCTATAATCACGACTAGAACTCCATCAATATCACTACTCATAGGTTGGATAAGAGGATAGTACAAAAAAGGATATTAGACCCCATCGAGGTCGCAAGACAAAATGGACCAATATGGTTAGTGGTTTAAATAACAACCCTAATGAAGGTAGTGAAGAATCATCCTATTATATTGAATGTAATGGGAAAACCACCATTACACAATATGACTCCGTGAAAGTCATCATGATCAACATAATAGATATGGTGGATTGAGACAAAAATATAGAGGTCCATAACATGGAAAATATACCTTTAGAAGAGGGTTATTTGGATGCACCAATAAAGGATGCACTAACCTAGAACCAAATAAGGCTCCCAAATCTACCACCTTTGAATACAGAGTTTCCACCTCTCTAAAATAGAACTGCCAAAGAGAAAGAGAAATGTTTTTTACATCCCAATCTCTACCTAGAAGAGTTGAGGTTCCTTCCATGGAGGAAAAATTTCCAAAATATGAGAGTGAAAAAAAACTCCCTAACAAATCAATGAGGAGTTACTCACGAGAAATATTCCTATCGGTTATAATCTTTAGGAAGAGGTGAATATTCTACTTCCCATATCCAATCATTCAGTAAGAGAGGTATCTGGGTGACAGACTCTCTCCAGATCTAGGAATCTAGAATATATAAATGAGGAAGTAAAAAATGATCATGATTTAAATCCATTGCAGTGACAGTCTCTCCCTCTCATGGGTGATCATTTAGTCTTAGGAAGAATTGGGAATTATTCGGAGATAAAGGCAAGGCCAACTCATTGACCTCAACCCGATCCATATAGACAAGAGGTGTCTTAGGCAGTAGTACTCCTAGAGGTGGTTAATGTCATCGAGTACTTGGATACTCGAATGAAATCCATGGAAAAGAGATACAAACCTATGTATCATTAGAAGAATACATATCCCGAGTGGGTGGATGAAAAATTTCCCCCACCCAATTTCAGTAATCCTAATTTATCCACTTTTGATGGTGCAAGTTACCCTGAACAACATCTCACACACTTTGTATCTCAATGTGATCTGATGACGGGCCCTCAATATCAAAAGGAGGAAAACAAATCTATGGTGTTTTGTATAGACTTTGACTAGGAGATCCTTTTTGGGTAAAATATTCTACCATTA
The DNA here is from genome assembly GCA_963277665.1 of Viscum album. Taxonomy (NCBI): domain Eukaryota; kingdom Viridiplantae; phylum Streptophyta; class Magnoliopsida; order Santalales; family Viscaceae; genus Viscum; species Viscum album. The sequence continues at coordinate 2,106,933,195 of OY728163.1, read as the reverse complement.
GGATCCATTACAAGATTATAAGTCCTTCATCAAAAATTCCTTAAGTAGTTTAGCTTCATGCTGAAGAATACAAAAATTTCTGAGCTGAAAAATTCAAAATATGTAAAAATTGGAGGGTTTATGGCTTCATAGCTAGATATAAAGGTTTAACCTATTCACTTATATTCCCTATCTCATATAAAAAATTATTGAACAATGTGCTTAAAATATCAGGGATGAGTTGTAGAAAAAATTGATCCCAATGAATTATCTAGGTGAGTTCCATGAGTTTATAAAAATGGAAAAAACATCAAGAGGACACCATTCAACAAAACCAAACCAAAACTTAGCTCATCAACTTTTCAGAGGGGAAAAGTCTAGGATATGAAGAGACTATATCTATCAATCTCAAGATAATATTAGTGCCGATCTAAGAACAAAGGCAAGAACTAAACTACCAGAAACCTCCCATCGAGCAGTAAAAACCACAAAATCACCATCAGCTAGAATCACAAAGATAATAGGGTTGCCCGAGATTTGAGGATTGGATGAATAAATCATACTCTTATTGAAATGGAAAATTATGTGATTACTTCTTTGTAGCCATGGACAATAAACAGCTCAAGCTTCTTCAACCTAGGAATCCTGATGAGTTCAGCCTCACCAAATATCCCAATTACTTTCCATTCCACAGAAGAATGGGTCATAATATCCAGGACTAGTTCACTTCAAATATGTCCATCAAAGCATGTTAGATTCTAGAGAAGTGGTCTATGATAACTCCCCAGAGTAGGTGTCATTCATAACCATTTCCTAGTTAGAAGATGAAGGTGATTGGAAAAATGTTCAGGCTAGGAATGGGTGTAAATTAGACAACTAGATGACCCAAAAAAATAGTTGATAGATATCATTACGCAATGAGAGAATAGTTTCATAGACCTACTATATCCACCACTCAAGAAGGTGACATCATATATGTCTCCCAAAAGTGGTTTTCACCCCCCAAAGGAGGATGAAATTGAATCATAAGATACATATTCTTCTCCAATACAAGCTCTAATTCTTTCATATTTCTTGCCTTCAACATCTGAAGCATGGGAACCACCATATAAAATGGAACTCTCATCAGATATTAGAGATCATATTTGGTTTTTTCAATTTGACATAGTTGGGAGATCCCTTATCCGATGATGAATATTCCCCAAAATATGAGTTCCCCATACCGAACGAGGGAATAGGAGGCCGCATGCCCATGAACAGAGGATACATGGGACAATGTGGGTGTGGTTAGAACCAATATTTAAGTCATGTAACCATAGAGACCATATATGTAGCTGAGAACCATGTAAAATCACTTCATCAAGACTAGTAAATACATGTAGGCATCCCATAACCCTCCAGAAGATGTCTACACCCAATACTCTTGCATGACTATCTAGTGATGGTTCGATTATCTGATTAGCCCAGATAGAGAGGAAGGCCTAAAAGACCCGCACTATTAGAAATATATTATCCCATGTCCTCTTCATAAGAACAAGACCCATACACCTAAAATTCCTTGATTCTTGAACTACAAGTCTAGAACACACCCCACATGATTATGCTCTATCCTCTTCCACAAAATTACGACATTATGAAACATCTAGAGATTGTCCCAGCCATGATCTCACTACTCTATGTGCTTCATCATTGAAAAGAACTCAGATAGAAACTCGTTAAAGTAATCTAAATCCTAAAGTAATTAAATTTATAAGTCTCTTCATCCAAGTTATATCAAATGGAGACCGTGCTAGAAAAATTCTTTTTCACCATCTCATTCACAGTCTATAATTATGAAGAGGTCATTCAGGGGGCACATAAGAACCCTATATGTTTTTGGTAGACTCTATAATGTCAATATATAACGGTCACTAATTGATATTGGATCTAGTATCAACCTCATCATAGTTCAAACCCTCTTATTTCTGGTATATAGTGAAAGATATTTTTCTCCATAAAAGCTAGAATTCAAGGGTATGATAAGCTTGAGAGAATACCTATTAAGAGGATCAAACTCAAAGATCTATTCAAGGATATCACATATGACACTAGGTTTATGTTTATCCATCAAGAAACCGCATAAAATGTTCCTCTCAGAAGGCCATGGATCCATAAAGACATGGTGATACCTTCAAAATTCCATTAATGTTTGAAATTCCCCATCGATGAAACATCGACATACTGCATGGGGAAAACACCCTCTTTGAGACATTTGAGGCCACATATACTAAATATGGACTCTATAAAAGGGTAGGGAAACAACCGATATTATATGATGTAATACAGGCTATATCAGCTAATGGTTTTTAGGACCATTCCTAGAAATTCATGGAGTATGATGAACAATGACTATGTGCTCTCCATAAATATAGTTGAGGTGGTAAACCTATTCCTAGAGGTCAAATCCCCTCATGTCCCAAGTGATGGTGTAAGATACAATCGTCTCCATCATCTCTCTACAAATACATAGGAATTAGTGGATGACAATGTCTTTTCTCACAGCCTCTCTCACCTTGATGGTGACCGATATACCCCTAGATTTATGCCCTTTTCCAAGAATTATTCCAAAGAATCAGAGGTGTAAGAATAAGAGAAATACCATAGGAATTACCCTCCCACCTTTGAGGAAGGTGTATCTAATACCATATATGAGATCATAAAGGAAAATTTAGGAATTTAAGAAGACCCACAACCTACATTGATTAGTGCCACCATACCCTTTGAAGAGAAAGAGATGTAAATTTCATTTCTATGAAACACAAATATGTGTTCACATGGAACTAAATAGAAATTCCAAGACAGAACCCAGATGTGGATAACCACCATCTCATCCTACCTTATAAAAATTGAGGCCACAATTAAGAAATTTAAGGGATTCAACCCTCTCATGCCACCATTTTAGATGTGAAAGTTGAAAAAATAATCAATTATAATTTTTTTGACATGTGAAATACCTAATATTTCTCACCAAAACTATCTCCATGAGGAAACATAATGGGAATATTAGGGTATTCATCTATTTTAGATACCATAATAGAGTTTTTGCAAAGGAAGATTTCCCATTTTTGGTCACAAAACTCTTCTTTGATGAAACAACTCACTTATAATCCATTTCATTCATGGGAATGTACTAAATGTATAATAAAATAAAGATGGCTCCGGAAGATGAGGAAGACAATACCTTCAGTGTGCCTCTGGGGATATTTTTCTACCAGGTCATGAAATTCAAGTTAAATAATTCTTGCTTTACATATTAATGCTCCATGCATCATATCATTAAAATTTTCTTGGGAAGAATATCTGAATGTTATGTCGAAGGCCTAGTGGTCAAATCCTAAAAGCGATATGATCACTACTCATAACTTCAAAAAATATTCAACATGTTTTGGAAGAACAATCTAAAGATGAATCCACTAAAACTTTCTTTTAGGGTAATATCAGAGTAGTTACCTAGCTTTGTAGTATGCCACCATGACATTGAGGTTGAACCAGACAAGACCAGTGCTATTTTAGTAATTTGAACCATTGAAATCTCAAATAATTTAGGGGGCTATAAGAGAACCATTCCTTTTTTCATAGGCTTATAGTGATCTTTTCCAGTAAATATATCCCCTTCACAAGGACAATAAAGAAGGGAATCACCTACCATTGGGATGAGAAATTCCAAGAAGCCATCAAAAGCCTCTAGTAGTATCTACTACACCCATCGATCATGACTCCTCCAGTGGAAGAAAGGAAAATCATCATTTATATGGCCTCCATGGAACCCTCACTTGGTCCTCACACAAAAAAATTATTTGGAAAGTAAGAAAATTTTCTATTACCTCAACCGAATAATGATAGGTATTGAGACCTGATACTCAAATGTTAAGAAGAACTGTCTTTCACTCATATTTTGAGTTAAAAATATGATACATTACTTGAAACACCAAAAATTAAATTTGGAATCTCGTATTGATCCACAAAAGTAAATCCATGAATTATGCATACTATTTGGGAATCTAGACTAATCTGTGGTCATTCTGTAGAAATACATCATCCTGTTTGTATAATAGAAATTAGTGAAAGGGAATGTCGTGGATGATTTCCTCGAAGCACACCTGCCCCAAAAAAGAAATTGGTGAACACTGAGCTCTAAGATGATGATGTCTTATATGACCATGAAACTCCATATGCAAGGAAGATGTATTTTGATGACGCCTCTTGAAGTCCTATAGGAAAAAAGGATTGAAAACATGAGACTCAATTGTGTTGTCTTAGGGATTGTATTTGTCTCTCCAGAAAAATTAGTATTTCCATAATCATTCCCACTATCTAAATCCTACATGTATAATGTGGCAGAATTAAAATCCCTCATCACTATGTTGGAAATAGCCCTGTAGTTGTAGATAGCCTACATGAATATCAAAGTGGACTCAGAACAAGTGATAAATTAAATCAATGGAAAATATGGAACAAAAAATGAAGAAATGGTCCTTCTCACTGGATACATCATAGAACTTATGGAATATTTTGATTTTGATCCACCATTGTATCATGTTACCCAATCAAAGAATGCCCACATTGATGTATTGCCTAATGTCGCCACTGTCCTTTGAGACCCTGATTAGGTGGAATAAATATTTTATATCATGCAATGATGAATGGTATCACTAATCATAATATACGATATGAAATAAATCAATTAGGTCAACACTACCATAAATCTTGATAAATCAATATCCTCCACAAGAAGGATGGATCCCATAATCGTTTATCTCCAAAATAGAGTTCTCCTGGCAGATCAGGATGAAAGGGAAGAAGTTTGGCACCGTGTAGAAAAATTTACCCTACAGGATGACCCTAACAATAATAAATCCCTCTAAAATTGGGGTTTGATGAATCCTCCTAATATTCATAGTAGAAAATATTTTTTCACTATCATTAAAGAAGTCCATATAGGATCTTGGGGTGCTCATCAGTCTGGGACAGGGATCTCCCACCAAATGAGGAGGTTGGGATATTGTTGGAAAACCCTAATACCAGACTGTATGGAGTTCACCAAGAAATTTCATGCATTCTAGATCCATATGAATTTCATCCATATACCCCAAAAATTGATACATACAACTAAATATTCCAAGCTATTTTCCATTGGGGGAATGGATATGGGGGGGGCATATCCACCAATCACAAAAATGTAGTACAAGTACATCCTTACTAATACTAAGTTCTTTTACAAATGAGATAAGAAAATATGCCTCAAAAAATTCAGGAAAAACAATATAATAAACTTTATAAATATCTATATCATCACCATGTTTTGAGTCCCTCACACAATATTGACAGAAATAGACACCAACATAGGTTCTACAGAGCTGAAGAAACTATTTCAAGAGTACAACATGGAGTCCATTCACTCATCTAACAATCATGCAATGGAAAATGGAAAGATAGAGGCCTTCATTTAGACTCTATGAAATATACTTCTGAAGATGTTTAATACAATGCCATGATTGGTAAAACTCTTCAATGCTTTATGGTCCTACCATACCACTATGCATACTTCTACACAAGAATATTCATACTCATTGTCTCATGAGATAGAGGAGACATTACCCATAGAAGTTCAACTACCTTAATTATATGTAGACATTTTAAAAAACTATTAGATGATGAGAAATAAAAGAAGCAGTTGAATGAATTGGAGAAGCTCGATGATAATAAGTTTCAAACTTTCAACAATATTAGTGTCCATCATAATCAGATCACATGAGCCTTTAAAAATAAGACATACATCCATTCGTTCCTATAAGGAGAACTAGTGCAGTCTCTCAGGACCCCAATGATACCAAGAAAGAATCCTCCAAATACGGAACCTAAATGGGAAGCTCATTACATAATACATAAGGTATATCACAATAGATCTTACTAACTGAACATAATGGATAGGGAGTGTGTCACACCACCCACAAATGTAATGTTTCTCAAGACATTATTTGTGTAGATTTCCACAAGAGATCCCAATCTTGGTTGTATGATGTTAAAATACACAAGCACACTCAAACCACATGATTTTATACTTTATGGAGTTTTCCTAACCACATGATGTTAAACTATACAAATTCATCGTAGTTTTAATTACGTTAATTTCATGAACTAACCTGGTTCGACCCTGAACTGGTCACTTGAGCCGATCCATGATAAGGCCCGAGAGGCATTCCCGATCCTCTCAGGCTAGCGACAAGCACCCGGGCATTAGAAGATAATGAATGGTAAGAATCATGACCAAATAAACTAAATAAAGATGCAGAAATAAAAGAGCGCAACGAAGAATAAATAAACCAAATATAACAACTAATCAAGAATTGAAGAAGACAAAACTAACCAAACTCGATGTCTGAACTAACTCTGTGTGACACCACAGGTCACACCCTGACTCAAAGGTCAAGCGTCACCCAAGGCGATCTCACTCAAGCTGGAGCCTACACAACCACTAAAAATAGAAAATAACTATTGGCGTGAGTATTAAAACCATGTTGGCTAGTCCGATATCTATTCCCAATGAACTACCTTTAAAATAAAAGAAAAAACATTTCATGTTTGAACTACAATTTAATAAAGAAAAACTCTAAATATTTTACTTAAAAACAAAGTATGAACCATTGAACTTAATCATTTCAAATCTAGATTCATTTCATTAGTGTCAATGGAATTTTAGAAAGGGAAAGTGATGTTTATATTTTTTTAGATTTTTAGAAAGAGGATTAAACACATTCATTTGAAAACCATCTGTAGAAACCTAATGAAAACCATTTTACCAATTTCCAAGGAAAAAAATACACAAAAATGAAGAAGAGTAAGTACACAACAATAGAAATATAGATATGCATACAAGTACTATATTCAGCACTACAAGTAACTGAATGTCAATGGACATGGATGAACCTAGGAGATAAAGAATAATCCAAAAGACACAAATACATGAGAACACATACTCATTGACATGTCACACATGATGAAATAAAAACAATCAAATGCTCGACCATCCTTTCTCAGGCACGCCGAGGGAAAATCCCATAACAATGAACCCAAACATATCCTACTATTATGGGCCACTGATTAGAACCATAAACTACTAGTGCAACAATCATTCTCGGAATATTCTCTCAATATTCCATGTTCCCATGTCTCAAGTATTTAGAATTGGGGTGAGCCAAATGAAGCCATCCAAGCATCCAATCACAATATATATATAATAATAACGCACAACAGGTCTCACCTCGAGTCTCGTGTAGGATTTTTGTCATGCCTTAAAATGAGAAAATTATAACAGGTTCTAACAGAAGAACCCCAAAATTAGATTCCAAGAAACCCCAAAAAGGACCTCCCACCCATTTCAAGCAATGGAGGCCCGATAATCACCCAACAAGAGTTTTTATAATAAATATTTTTTAAAAACTTCATGAAATGGCCAAATGGGAACTTAATCATTCACAATCAAAGCCTTATATCAATATGAAAACACTTTTTCATAAGTGGTATCAAGCACACTGTTTCCACTAAAAAATTTCTAAACATTCTTCAAAGAATTCCTTTCTCACATCCAAACAAAACCATTTTACACAAACATACCAACTGGACCACAATTCAACACTTCGCATCAAAGAGATTAAAAATCCCCAAATAATACTGTTAATTTAAAATCATTTAAAACAATTTTCCCAAAATCCACACTTACCAACACACAAATGAAATTTTTTTTAAAGGGGTGAAAGCACACCAAAATACCTTGAAATTAAACATTCATTATCAAAAAATTCAATTAGACCATTTATCAGCGGTGGATTCAATGTTCCTCAAAACTGTTTCTAATTAACACTCAACAATATTCTAAAAACATGTTCCATCCTACATTCTTATTGAAATTGTTAAATCTTGATCTAAGAGTCACAAACCATGTGAAACACTAATAAGACATTTAATTAAACAAAAAATGTGCATAATTGTAATAAAACGACCTTATTTATTTCACAAAAATAGAATTCAACTACCAATTTGCATCATAAATAAATTAACAGGACGTTGAGAAATAGTAAATAGCACATATATATAGGTCACAAAAAAAGGAAAATAGATAGAACTTAAATTTTAAAAGGTAGTCCAATGGGAACCAACCTCGGATACACGACACGATGAAACACCCACTCGAAATCACCTCCCGTGGGACCTAGAAACTCAAACCTAACATGAAAAACCACTAAATTAAAAAAAACTCCTAATCAAACAAGGATAAAACAAGAATAAAATAAAATGAGTATAATTGTATACTGATGGGGGGGAGGGGGTTGCGATTAGAGATAGACCGCCCAAGGGTTGGTCGGAGGAAGGCTAGAAAGGAAGGTTGGTTGGGCAAATACCGGTAGTGTATGCTCCGGCAAAGGAGAAGGCTGGAGGTCTGCTAGAGAAGCTACTGCGCACCAAACAGGAGGTCCGAGGGGGTTGTGGGTCGGTCAGAGAGGGTGTGGATCTGTTGGAGAGGCTTCTGTGCACCAAGTAGGAGGTCTGAGGGGGGTGTTTGGGTGTTGTTCCAGCCATCAAGGGCCACACAGGATGGCGTTGAGCTGGTCTAGTGGGGGAGAGGGGGTCAGCATGGCTGGATGCAAGTTTACTGGGTGGCTGTGGGTGAGGGCTGCCGAATTTGGGTTTCGTGGCTCCTGGTGGAGTAGGGCTGAGGTGGTCTTTGTTGGAGGTCATGTCTGGGTGTGCACCGACTGTGTTGAGAAGAGGACTGGGGTGGCTAGCGGTGCCTAATGGAGATCTAGATGGAGGTATAGGGGGAAGGCCGAGGTGGCGTGGTGGCTGGGTGGAGTGTACTAGACAGGAGGAGGGGCATGCTTTGATGTTGGCTGGCCGAAGGCGAGGGAGAGGGGGGCTGCTACGGACAGGGGTTGTCGAGGTGCTAGTAGGATGCAGAGAGGGACATCAGGTCCAAGGTGGTGCTATAGGGTTAGGCCGTATGCATGGAATGGAGAAGATGGGTGCACTGAAAACCCTAATGAAAAAGTGTTAATAAAATAAAATAAAATAAAATAAGTAAAAATAACTAAAATATTATATATAGATGTGTGAATATATATATTTAAACTTATAATAGGTAAATATTAATGAATCTAGTAATAAATATAATAATAATTAAATGAAAAATAATAATTATTTTATGGATAATAATAATAGTGATAAAAATAGTAATAATCGTAATAATAAATAAAAGTAAACTAGGTATATATATAATTTTAGTAATAATAAAAATTCTAACAACATTAAATATTTTAAATTACACAATTAATTAACATTTATATATTCCGTTTAATTATTCAAAGATGAAATGTCCATGCAGTTTCCTGGGAGAAGCCTCATGGCATCACGCTCCGCCCTTATGTCAAACGACGTCAAACCACAAATGTGCACTTTTTATAAAAAACACAGAGAATTTGTCAGGGAATCACCCCGGACTGCAGAAAAGAAATTTAATGTTATAATGATAATTAAAATAAAATAGTCTCATAGGCTGGGGGTGAAAATTCTCCCCACCTTATTGCTTTCCATCCTAATAAAGCCATGAAAAAATCCAAACAATCGATCAACACCTAAGGGTTCCACATAAACACGATCCAACCTCTTAACCCAAGGACATTCCACTGGAAAACTATGGGACTCAAAATCATTTCCTGAAATAAATCACCAGTGGAGGGGTGGTCTGAGCAGACTCCCCACCATAAAAACTTAACTTTCTTTTGAGAACGAATTAAGATAAATCCTAGAGAGACGGTGGGTCTCCCCACTATGAAGAACCAACTTACTAGCGACCAAACAGATATCCAACTTAGACCTACACGAGGCCGTAATCAAGCTAGAAAGAACAAAAAAAGAACATTTAAACCATTAAGTCCCACTCAAAATGGATAAGATTAGAACTGAAAAATCTGCAGAAACTAAAAACTATAACCCCATAGGTGGGGAGGGAGGGCCCAAATATTGGATCAATGAAACTATGACGGAAAACTACTCATGAATCATCACTTCGAGCTGGATACAGACCAAAGCCACAACTGTTACACATGGTTGTTCCATGCAAGTCCACTGATCGGAAACTCGCATCCCAAAGCCACAATTACTAACATTGAACTTGGGATAAGTCCATCGCTCTCTTTGCGACAATAGAAAATTTACAAACAGAAACACTAAAACTGTATCACCAGATGATAGAGGTACAACCTTTACCAAACTCTTTAAAATTCCCCAGGGTTACTGAATACATGCTGGCTTCACTCCAAGGTCTTTTTGATAGAGCTCTGATGGATGAAGCATCTACTACCTCACAGTCATGTTCTAATAATCCCAATAAGAAACGTACACCTTTGGATTTGACAAAAGAAAGGACATGATTTTAAAATGAAAATATTACTGGCATTGAAAACTGGAATTCATCAAAAGACCCAGGACATTCTCATACATTTCAAAACCCAAAACACAATCAGTACACTTCAACGCTAAGAGATCTCTTACACTGGGAGGAAATGTCACATGAAACAATAAACAAAACCCCAACAACACATCACTTCTGAGATCTTCCTCCAAGACTTTTTCTAGAAATTCCCTAACAAAATTGTTGTAAGTGACCCAAAAGTCTATAAGCATTACAGGGCTTAGGAGTACATGTGAATGAATGTTTCTTGTGACCCAGCTGCCACATTGATAACACACGAGTGTCTATCTCTCTAAAGAGGTTGATGAAAGATCCGGAAGCCTTTTGATTCCACACCTTTCTCCATCCACTTTCAAAAGATTCCTCACCACATTTCTAGAATATTCAACATTTCTCCATGGGATCTAAATAGGGAGGACTAGTTTGATCACTCCTTCCATCGCAGCTTCGACATGAAAAGACTTTCTCAACACATCAAAAAATCAAGTTAAGTTGGACTCCAACACCTTTGACTGTAGATCGGGGTGGAGGTCTTCCTTAAAGAGTTGAGCCTTAATTGAGTCATCTTAGACATAAAAAGGATAATAGGGTACTATCTCCACAAAGAACTGGAAATATTCCAACACGGATATGTCACCTTACTGAATACAACACATCTCCACCCCCTTTCTCACCCCTTATTCCTCAGAGAAATAATGACGAATGAAAAAATCCTAGATGAACTCCCACGTAAGCTCTTGACGAGGCTTGTTCTGAGACACTGACTTCCACCACATCCACTGTGAACCCTCAACCCTAAAGGTTGCAAACTTGACCTTCAATGACTCGGGCAACTAAACGTGGTTAAAGTCCCTTTCAATCTTCTGCATCCACTCCTCCACTATAGAAGGGTCTTTTTGACCATAAAAGAGAGGTGGATCTACCTTTCAAAACTCAACCATAAAATCCTTAGTTTGATAACTCGTACTAAGATCCCCCATCAAAGCTTCAAGAGAATATCCTCTAGACAAGAAGAGTCAAGAACCCAATCAAGGCCAAATCAATAAATAAAAATACTCAAAAATAAACACTACATATATAAAAATCTCTAAATGCAAGAAAATGATCCATCAAATAATTAAAACATTTATTTTGAAAACATATTTAATTTAAAACAAGCTTAGTGGGTTAAAAAATAGCCATTGGTATTCTTTAGAGTCTCACTCACATGCATATTTTCGCGCCACCCCGAGCATCCACATTTCATACCAGACATCCGTTCATATTCCAACATACCACTATGCATGTGGTCACCCATAAGAACACCAATTCTAAAAAACAACTTCATTCTTCCAAAAACAATTCATTCATCCCATTTCCTTTAAAAAAATTCCCAAATTAAATATGTCATTTCAAACTACCATATTTTCAAAACCAATTTTTCTGATACAAACAACTTCCAAAAGTTAGAAGAGACCCAAAATAACTAAAAAAAGAAGTAGTTTCAATAGGGGACTTGACCATATGGTTGGAGGCCACATGACAAACACGTCACTAACACAACGAGTATTTTTGGACCACACCCCTAGATCCATATGGATTTCTAGGACATGCGTCTTAGGATGACTATTATCCAAACTCCCCTTTTTGTATCCCAATCACAAAAAATTTCATAAAAACCCAAAGAAAATAATTAAACCAGGCTTCCCATGGATGCCTGAGGATCAGAACGAGTAAGAGTTCACGACACTATTCCCGCACCTACCCCTCAAGTCCTGGTAATCCTACTCCGTCTACCTTGACATCCCAAATAACAAAGGGTTATCTGACAAGCAAGGACCGCTAAGAGCTAACCTATTTTGATACCATTTTTTCATGAACCAACCCGGGTTGACCCCGAACTGGTCACCCGAGCCGATACGCAGCAAGGCCCGAGAGGAATTCCCGATCCTCCTGGGTTAGAGACAAGCACTAGGGAATAAACAGAGAACGAATGGGAATGATTTATCCCAAATAAAATAATTAAAGCAGCATAAATAACAGAGAGAAATGAAGAATAAATAAACCAAATATAATTACTAAAAAAGAACAGAAGAATACAAAACTAACAAAACTAGACATCTGAACTAATTCTATTTGACCCCACAGGTCACTCACCGACTCAACGATCAAGTGTTTCCCTAGGCGAGCACACCCATGATGGAGCTTGCAAAAACATTAAAAACAGAAAAGAACTATAGGCATGAGTTTTAAAACTTTGTAGTCTAGCCCAATATCTATTCCCAATGAACTACCTTTAAAATAAAAGAAACACCATTTCAATTTTGAAATAAAATTTATAAAATTAATTTTTTCTAAATATTTTACATAAAAACAACGTACGAACCATTTCCCATAACTATTTTCAAATCTAGATTCATTTCATTAGTGTCAATGGAATTTTATAAAGGGAAAGTGTTTTTTATATTTTTTTAGATTTGTAGAAATATGATTAAACACTTTCATTTCAAAAACGTATTTAGGAACCTAATTAGAACTAGTTTACCACTTTCCAAGGAAATAAATACAAAACAATGTAAAAGAGAAAGTACAAAACAAGGGCAATGTAGATATACATACAAGTACTATTTTCATCGCAACAAGTAACTGAAATTCAATGGACATGGGTTAACCTAGAATATTAGAAATAATCTAGAAGACACCAATACATGAGACCTCATATTCATTGACATGTCACACACGATGAAATCAAAATGCTCAAACGCTCAGCCATCCTTTCTCAAGAAGGACGAGGAAAAATCCCATAGTAATGAACCCAAAAATATCCACTAACTATGGGCCACTGGTCAATAAAATAACCTACTAGTGTGACCCTCATTCTCAGAATATTCTCTCAATATGCCAGGTTCCCATATATCAAGTATTTAGAAAGTTGGTGATCCAACTGATGCCATCCAAGCATCCAATCATAGTATATAAATAATAATAACACACAACAGGTCTCACCCCGAGTCTCCCCTAGGATTCTTCTCATGCCTTAAAATAAAACAATTGTAACAGGTTCCAACAGAAGAACCCTAACATTAGATTTTTATAATCCCCAACTAGGACCTCTCACCCACTGTAGGCAATCAAGGCATGAGAATCACCCAATGAGGTTTTTCATAATAAATATTTTTTTAAAAACTTCCTTAAATGCAAAAATGTGCCATTAAACATTCACAAACAAATCCATATCTCAAAATGAAAACACTTTTTCAAAAGGGGTCTAAAGCACACTGTTTATACTCAAACATTTATAAATTTTTTTCAAAGCATTCCTTTTTCACATCCAAACAAAACCATTTTACACACACATACCAACTGGACCACAATTCAACACCTCACGTCAAATAGATTAAGAATCCATAACTATTCCTTTTAATTTAAAATCATTTAAAACATTTTTCACAAAATACACATTTACTAACAAAAAAATCATTTTTTAAAGGGGCACAAACACACCAAAACACCATGAAACGAAACATTCTTTATAAAAAATGTCAACTAGACCATTTCTCAGTGGCGCAAGCAATGTTCATCACAACATTTTCTAATTAACACTCAACAAGGTTCCAAAAACATGTTCCATCCTATAAACTTTTTAAATCATTAATCAGGATCTAAGAGTCACAAACTAGGTGAAAAACTAAAAAAACATTTAATTAAACAAAAAGTGTGCATAATTGTAAAAAAATGACCTTATTTTTTTTCTCAAAACTAGAATTTAACAACTAATTGGCATCTTAAATAAATTAACCAGATGTTGAAAAATAATAAATAGAACATATATATAGGATGCAAAAAACAGGAAATAGATGTAACTTATATTCTAAAAGGTATTGCAATGAGAACCTACTTCAGACACATGACATTATGAAACACCCACTCAAAATCACCTCACGTGGGTCCAAAAAACTAAAACCAACAAATAAAAACCACTAAATTAACAAAAACTCTTAATAAAACAGGGATAAAACAAGAATAATATAAAATAAGTAGAATGGTATACCGAGGGGGGGTGGCGATTGGAGATAGACTGTCGGAGGGCTGGTCAGAATAACGCTGACAAGGCGGGGTGGTTGGGGCAATGACGGTGGGGGTGCACTCCGGCAAGGAAGAAGGTTGTGGGTCAGCCATTGAAGTTATTGCGCACCAAACAAGATATCTCAGGGGGTTGCAGGTGGGCCGGAGAGGGTGTGGATCAGTCGGAGAGGCTGTTGCGCACCAAGAAGGAGGTCTGAGGGGGTGTTTGGGAATTACGCTGGCCTGTAAGGGCCGCACCAAAGGTCATCGCACTGGACCAGTAGTGGGGGGTCTGTGCAGCTGGATGCAGGCCGACAGGGGGCTGTTGGTGAGGGCCGTAGAAGTAGGGGGTCACACCTTCTGGTGGAGCATGGCTAAGGGGGTCTCGGCCGAAGGTCGCATCCGGGTACGCGCCATCTATGCTGAGTAGAGGGGTGGGGAGGCTAGCAGTGTCCGATTTAGAGCTGGCCAGATGTAGAGGTGGAAGGCTGAGGAGGTGTGTCGGTTGGGTGGAACTCACTGGACAGGAGGAGGGGCGTGCATCGACGTCGGCTGGCCAAAGGCGAGGGTGAGGGGGGGGGGGGCTGCTGTGGACATGCACTATTGAGGTGCTGGTAGGAGGTAGAGAGGGAGGTCGGGTCCAGGGCGACGCTATAGGGTCTCGCCACATGTAGGTAAGGGAGAATATGGGTGCACCGAAAACCCTAAAAAAGTGTTAAAAATTAATAAATAAAAACAACTAAAAGATTATATTTATATATGTTGGGTGTGTGTGTGTATATATATATATTTAAAATTCTAATAACTAAATAGTAATGAATCTGATAATAATAATAATAATAATAAAAGGAAGAAGAATTATTAATATATGGATAATAATAATAGTGATAAAAATAGTAATAATCGTAATGATAAATAAAAATAAACAAGGTATTCATATAATTTTAATAATAATAAAATTTTTAATGACATTAAAAATTTTAAATGACACAATTAATTTACATTTATTTATTCAATTTAATTATTTGAAGATGAAATGGCCACACACTTTTCTAGGTGAAGCCGCATGGCATCTCACTCTGCCCGTGCGTCCAATGATGTCGAACCCAAAACACACACTTTTTATCAAAAAAACTGAAACATTTTTCGGGACTCACCCCAGACCACATAAAAGAAATTTAAAGGTAGAAAAATAATTAAAATAAAACAGTCTCATAGGTTGGGGTGTGATGGTCAAACTACACAAGTATGTCCTAACCAGATTACATTAAACTACACAGAGACATGCTGACCATAATATGTTAATCTATACATAGTTTTCCTAGTTGTATGACATTAAAATACTCAAGTACACCATGACCCCAAGAAACTAAACAGTGTGGAGATAACCAGAACACATGATGTTAAACTATATGGAGTCATCCTAGTTGTATGATGTTAATCTACACAAGTATGTACTGACCATATGTTGTAAAACTGTATATATATGTCCTAACCACATGGATTTAAATTATACCGAGTCATCCTAGTTTTATGATGTTAAACTAAACAAGTGCATCCCAACCACATGTTGCTAAACTGTATGGAGATGTCCCAACCACATGAAATTAAACATTACTGATCCATCCTAGTTGTATGACTTTAAAATACACAAGTACATCATAACCACATGATATTAAATGCTACAGAGAATTCCTAACCACATGAATTTAAATTTTATGCAGTTATCCGGGTTATATGACCTTAAATACTCATGTACTTCCTTACCACAAAATGTTAAACTATATAGAGTCATACTAGTTCTATGATGTTAAACTACACAAGTACATCCTGACCACATGATGTTAAACTATATAGAGATATCCTAACCATGTGATGTTAAACTCTAAAGAGTCATCCAGGTTGTAATATATTAAACTAAAAAGAGTAAGTTGTGACCACATGGCCTTAAACTATACAGAGACATCCGAACCACATGAAATTAAATTGTACTGAGTCGTCCAGTTTTCTTGATGTTAAACTGCACATGATCATCATGGTTTCACAATAATAAACTGCACAAGATCTTCTTTGAAACAAGACATCAAATATCATAGAATCTCAATTCTTAGTAGCAATACATTAAATTGCACACTGTATCATAGCCAAACCACATGACACTAAATTATAGGGATCAAATCCTCGCCACATAACATTAAACTGCACAATAAGAACTATTGTACTGATGAATAACCGCATAAGAGATAGATCTTTGTGGTGGAAGGATGAAATTACCACATCCCCATGTGATAGATAACTCTATAAAGGGAATTTATTCATCCAATAATTATGTGTGGCTTGATTTCTACCATCACAGGATATGTAGTGAAGCCGAAACCTCTAGTCTCAGGTCTTGTTACAATATTCATTTTATTTCACACTAGGTGATCCTATTCCTAACTACATGATGTTAAATTACTTAAAGATAACTTCACCACATGATGTAAAAATGAATGGATCCATAATGTTATATCAGTTCCACATTGGGTGACCCATGTCCTTACCTCATGACATTAAATTCTAAGACTGGTATCCTTTCTACAAGACATTAAAATGAACAAGTTTTCTAGTACTACGTATGGGTTGATTCTCATTTTCAAAAATATATGTAAGGATTCTTCAATCCTATACCTTGATCTAGCCACCACATGATACATAATTCCACTATAATATCCTTAATTGCCTCTAAATGGTGAGAGGAACCCTTTCCATACTCTATTTCTCACACTGAACATAGATCAGATGAGCTTAGAAATTTTTGTAAGGGATTACGTACACAAAAAATACATAACAACTCATGATAGGTTCATCATGGTCCTAAATAAAATACCTTAAATGGAATACCATGAGTCCTCACTGTATGATGTTAAACTTCATGGTCGATTCCCCTTGCGTTCTATAACATTGCACATTCCTATGGACCCCACACAAGAGGAACACTACTTTTAGTTATTGTTCTCCTACCACACCTAAATTTAAGAATTACATATGATTCAATTCATGACATCATAGGACACATAGTGTTTCCTGAATATCCAACCCTGGGTCCAGTCACAACAAAACCTAAGAATTCCCCCTCCATGCGTATATGTCAGACTTATACATGGAACTTATATTTCAAGAACTATGTGTAGAATAATTCATATTACCATATGATACATAGTGATTTCTAGATTTCCATCATTCCATCTAAAAATAATACCCCTTTTCATATTGGGAAGAAAACATCCTTTCTGCATGATGTTAAACTACAAAGTCCCTCAAGAACTGTGTGTGGCTTGGTTTCAGCCATCATTAGATATGTAGTGATTCCTATATATATAATCATGGGCCAATCCATGATAATCAATAGAAATAATTCCCACCTCTATGCACAGGACATTCCTATGTTGAGTGTTTCCTATTCAAGAACTATGTGTGGATTGATTCCGGTCATCACATGATATGTAGTGACACATGGATTTCAAATCCTAGGCCCAGCTACAACAACTGATAAAATAAATTCACCCCCACCGCATAGAGGTTGAGCCATATAAGAACACTTTGCCTACATTTTTCTTGATTTCACATTTAATATGTCCCACAAAAATTTTCACATTGGTTCCCAAGTCCTTGCCGCATGACATTAAAATGAAAGAAAATGTCCTGGTTGCATGACATTAAAACATCATAATGAAAACATCATTACCACACAATGAAAAACCACATAAAAATAATCCTTACCGCATGACGTTAACCTAAATGGAGAAAAATATACCCCCACTACATGACTATAAATGGTGTTGGGCATCATTTATTTTTCATACCTTCTCAAAGGACCACAAGAGCCCAACCACATTCATCTATATTATGGGGTGCTTATTCCATCTTTTAAGAACCTCAATCTATAAATCATACATCATTTATAGAGTGCCTTGGGTTTCCAAAAACCTTTTATAGAACTTATAAAAGAAACAAGACTTCATGTAACCCTTTTTGACTATGTATGAATGACTATGTCTTCGGAATTTGTGCATATGGTCATCAACCAAATGATTCACTCTATAAAAATAGATTTTTCACCCTTGTGATCCCTGACATCACTGTAGTAGATCCAAGAACCTCAGTGTGTTCTGTTTTTTTCCTAGTATGATTGTCCCATATCATTTTTGATGAACTGATAACCTTGATACATTATTTACAATATTTTCCTCTCTCTCTTAGAAGGATGATGGGGGTAATCTTGACCCTAGGTATCCTAATTGAGATCCTTTTTAACATCCCCCATATTAGTTTGATGTGTGTCATGACCTAAAAAATGCATGCACTCTTGTCAAATCCGTATGACATTGAATGTTTTACTATAATGGTCCAAATCAAATGTCCTTAAACTGCTAGTGAAAGAGATGTATTTTTTTTAGAATGAAACCTCGTAAATGGAAGCTTAAAAAAGTCAAGTCTTCACTAGCTAAAATCATCATCTCCAGAGTTTAGGAAAAAATTAGGGAATAAATAAACAAGAATAAATCTCATATGGTATACACTATAACACTAGTAAATGTAAAGATATGCTCACTAGAACCCTTGGTTTAGGGAAAATATAGAGAAATGTGTTTTCAATTCTCCTCACCATGAGAATATATTCCCTAGGAAGTGAAACAACTTTAAGGGTGTTTGAGCCCTTCATGGATATTACACATTCCACAAATCACACTTCTGGATTTTACCACCTCATATCACTATAAATATATCATGGACCTTGTAAAAGGATACCCAACATCATGTGACCCTTTTCTTTAAAATTTATGTTGGCATATGGATCCTGTATAAGTGCCTATGGTCTTCATCCAAATGCATCAATCTATAAAAAAGGATTTTCAATCTTTGTGATCCCTAACATCACCATGGTAGAACTTATCACCTCAGCATGTTCTGGGCCATTCCCAGTATGATTGTCCCATATCATCCTCCTATCCCGAGCTCTTTAGACAATGATTTACAATCTCCATACCAAACTATATGAGGCGATTCAACATACTCGATGTTACATCACCCAGTTTTGTACCCATTCTCAAAGATTGAATGAGACAATTTATTCTTGAACATTTTATGGACCACATCTCATGATTCAAAACTACATGGGGTAGGGATTGAGCTTCACAATTGAAATATGAACTTACCTAGGGTTCCATAACCCTACCCAAATAGATTCAATCGATACACAACATTATCATCTAGATGTTTGAGTATTCAAAAATCTCTCATGGACCTTGAAAAGGAGTGGATATCATCTTTCTTGGACATGATATAGATGCATAAGGTATTTATCCTACAAACTAAACTCATCTCCTCCTTGAAAGAAAATATCTTAAATCCTTGTGATCCCTAGAAACACAATGGAAGAACCTAACACCTCGTGGTGTTACGGGTTATCCCCATCATTTTTCCCCATTCCCTTTTCACTGACTTGAACTTTTGGGTTATGAATAATATCACCCACACTCCAACTATATAGGTGGACCTATAATCCCTAGTATTTATCCCTTAACCAATATTCCCCCATAAATCTTCTATGAACCCTGAAAAATAGTTGAGACACATCTTGTTGACTATTCTACATATGAATAAGGGCTTTGAACTAACTACTATAGTCATATCCTCCATGCAAGAAAGAAGATATAATCCACATGTGTATCAGAAACACCATGATATAACTTAACTCCCCTTGTTTTTTGCGTCATTCCTAGAATGAAAACACTATATCCCATGATCATCGATGAAGTCCTAACAATAAGGCTTTAAAATTCATGGCATTAGAAGGTCCGATCCAAAATAACCTAAACTATAGGTAAAGACGGCCTGAGCTAAAAAACCTAAATTAATTCGATATAAGGTTGAATCTAAAAGAGCCTAAAGAACAATGATATAAGGTATGATTTAAAAGACACGAAACTACAGTGATAAAAGGTCCTAGATAAAATAACCTTACTACAATGCAACAATGATTTAGTATGTGAGAATGAAAAATATTGTAAGGCCCACCATATGGCCATGAAAAAAATATTGATAAGTCTCCATGACTAACATATTTTGAAATAGATAAATCACTCTAACTCTAAGACAAATATTCAATCCAATTATCATACTCTAAATTAGGTAATCTCAATATAGCCTGTGCATATATGTTATTAAATAAATCACATGTTGGTGGGAATTCATGTGCACTTCTCGAGAAGAATCTATTATGATTTAAATATTTTGATCCAAAAATTCATTTTTAAATAATATTTTTAAAAGGATGGATATCTATAAAATTCATATAATATCATATCATTGAAATGTCACACATATCATAAATGAAATAATATTGGACAACAACATAGAAGGTTCGAAAAATTCATTCATTATAAGCATGCAAGAAGAGTAATCTCTACATTTTGGAGAATCTTCAAGAATATCATCAAAAATTGAGTGCATATCAATGTTTGAACTAAAATAATAGCCGATCTGCTGAGTAGGTCAAGTCATCAAAAGTCTAGAGGGAAGCGTCAGTTGAACACTAAAGTTCCACTCATCTCGCCCCTTCATCTTCTACTCCCGGATGGAGAGTCTCGACTAAAGTAGTCATCTACTCGACTCTCTTTTGAGCAGTTTCCAATTAAGATGATTATTTAAAAAGGATATTCCTCAAGTGAGCTATGATTTCCTCATATCTCCATATTTTCATGGTCCGTGAATCTATATGGGCATGAAATTTAGATAAAAACTAGAGACTCTTCTCCACTTCCTTCACCAAATCCATCACCTTATTACCAAGAGGAGCCTCATCTACAAGATCATTAAATACCTTATAATTCATTACAAAATCTTGTAAAATCTAGATAAGTTTCTTCGTGATTTCATATAGTGGTTCTTGATCAAAACCAACCACCCCAAATTCCTTAAATAGTTGATGAAGGCATCCCCCTTAGTCAGAAAATGTTTCCAAAGGAGTCTCTGTAACATCCCAGGTAAATGGAGAATAAGATATTTTCATAGTAATTAATATTTGTGAACTAAATATTAATTTTAATTTTAAATGGTTTCTATGTTCGATAGCGTACCCGATACACAACAACAGGTTTCATTGAAATCTTACGTTGTACACTAATAATATAATATTATTATTACAAATTGTAGTTAACTCCTAGATGTTGTATTGGGGGGAATGAACAAAACTAACTAAAATATGATTATACATGACTTTTAAATTTATTTACATTTATCAAATAAAAAGTTAGAGGCTTAAAATATGAATGAATCTAATTTTATGCATAATTTACATTAAAAAGTCAATTTACTGCCTTTTAATGGAGAAACCTATTTAAATATAGTTTTTGTCACTTTAATACATTATATTTTACCAAATAAAATCCTTTTTTATAATGGGGACATCAAAATTTACTTTGTGTAATTTTTTTTAATTTTTTCGATAAATTTCATTTTTTAATGAATAGTGAAAAATATTGTATTTTAATTCAAAAGTGCCTCTTAATATAATTTATTTATATGGTTAGATTATATTTTTAGTTGTTTTTAAAGTAAAATTAAAATATATGATTACCATTTAATCCAATGTTAGTCATTGGAATTAATTTCACTTTGATATTAGATATAAACAAGTATCAATATTTTAATAGTTATTGTTTCTTAAAAACACGCTATTTGATTTGATAACAGGAATTAATTTTAAAATTAATTTATGCCACTTCTATGTTATGAATTTGGTATAATAGAAATATTTTCTAATTTGGAATATCAAATATATCCTAGACTGAGTTTTTGGTATTTTTCTGAAAAACACCAATTAGTGATGAATAGTGAAACCACTTAGTAGTAGTTAAAAAAACTAAATTTTTCATTTAAATGAAATTTTACCACTTCTGTGAATTTAATTTTAAAAATCCAACATAAATGTTTGTTATTAATAAGTAAAATGTGGTTCATTAAGATGAAAATAATTTTTGGTGAATTGTAACTTTTGACTTTTATTTACCGCGGTTAAAGGTAAATAGTGTAATACAGGGTTAACAGAATATTATAATTATTAAAAATTATCTTAACACTTGTCCAAAATTTATTGGTTGAGTCATTTACGACCATGGGAATCTTTGGGTCGATTTTGGGACCCCATTGAGCCACTTGGGAGTGATAATGAAAATTTAGATTAATTAACATAAAGTAAAGGCAAAAATGACAAAAGAAAATGTCTTTTAGTAAATTAATTTTTAAAAGGGGTTATATAAATTATATTTTCGACTATAAATAATAATTGGAAAGCTAAAAATATTTCCTATATCATGGTATTTTGTTTATAATTTTTACAAATCCAATAATTTAAATTATTTATGACACAATAATGATGCAGTATTTACCTCATTAATAAATGATTTAAATAAATAAGATTATAATGAATAAAATATTCCAAAACCTGTCAAATTCCAATTGGATGATTTTATTTAGACTATTAGTCATCTTATATTCGACTATAATGATTTTTTGACCCTTAGAAACATAATATAATTATATAATAAAATAATGTTTTCACACTTTCCTAAAGAGCCCCTCCCACCTTATAAAAGGAGACCATTTCTAATAAATTACTCACACCTCTCAAGCCTTTTGGCTCATCCAAACTCTGCCCAATTAAGATACCTACATGCCTCTCCTCCTCCTATAATCCTTACCTTAGGAGGAAGGCACTTCAAGAAGTCCTTTGGTTCAAGCCAAATGGAGTTACCCAAATTAAAGGTAACAATTTCTCTTAAATTGTTTTCTTTTATTTTACTTCTCCAACTATAAGGCCCCAACCTTAAAAAATTACCTAATCTTGAATTAAATGAATAATTCACATTAGGTATTTTTCATTTTTTAGAGTTTTAGATATTTAGGACATAACTATTAAGTATCAACTTTAATATTCCAAAGTAGACACTTCTACTATAACTGATTGTTTTTTCAAATTCTTAAAAAAACAAGAGTTATTTTCATGATATAAATCTTCTTGAATACTTCCTTTCTCTTACCCTTCCTTATAACCTCTGAAAAAAATTTCAAAAACTTTGGATGAGAATAAAAAGCTCAGTAAGGGATATAACAATACGGAAAGAAAACATTAGTCCATGTATACATATGAATCAATGAAATCATACTTTACTCATACAAAATAAGCACTTTAACATACCTCATGAAATCATAAGATTTTTGAATTACTCATATAAATCATAAGACATAATGTTTACTTGAGGCATTCATAACAATCTTATGTATGGAGTAACCCTCATGGTTATGTTTGGAAAACCCATCATAGTATATTCCCTAAATGTCTTCGGAGAAACCTTAGCATTTAACTCCTTCACACTACCCAATGCATTAGAGAGATATCTCGGGCTCACTCGCCCTTAGTTTATCACAGAACCACCCGCCTTCATAAACAATGACCAAGAACCATAACATAATCGTATCACATAAAACATGAATAATGGAAACATAAAATTTCCACATTTCAATCACAAGATATCAATACAACACATTGATATAATCAAAACATTATCAAACCCATTTTCAATACCAAAATAAAAGGAAATTAAAACACGGTATTTTTTTCATTTAAAATGTTATGGCTTGTAGAGGAAGCCGAAACTCCAATAATGGTCACGACGGCAAAGAAGTCATTGTTGCCGCATACTTAAGACAAAAACATTCCTTTTGTCGTTTAGTAAAACACTTCATGTAAATAGATCCCTTTTGAATGAAATTAAAAGTCAAAAGTCTTTATACACCGTATAAAATAAAGTCTTGTAGAAATCAAAAGATTCCTCAATGAAAAAAGATTGAGACGAATTCCATTACAAAGATGGCATCCTTAGATTAATGATAAATAAATTACATAATTATGTGTGAAAAATATAAATACACCCAATATAATTGGATATTAAGTGTAAAAAAATCATAGTTCATCCACACATATTCATAGCATGACATAATCAAGAAGTAGAGGTTTAACCCAATGAATTGAAATTGGGTAAAGAAGTTCCCTTACAGAAATTTAACAGCCTAACGACGTTACATTAAAATCTAGAAAATGAGTTGATGAGAGATAAAAATGGTATCTCATCACATGGACATAATATTTATAGCAATAAGGATATATAAGAACATATCCCAACATAAGAAGATGTAAATTAAAAGTCCTAACAAAAAGAAGTCTTTTAAAAAGAGAAGGGTGAAAGGTTCCCTTATCGATTTGGGTAACTTTCAAAACGTACACCCCTTGAAAGAAGGATCATACAATGAAGATGTAAATACCCATAAATTAAAGTATATTACACAAATAATACAATAATGAGCTGTACATACACCACAGAAAAGGAAATAGTGGGAAATGTAGCATGAATCTCACGAGAATAAAAAGTGAGATAAAACCCCTTACATCATTGTAATCAATCAAGTCGTATGAAAAAAAGATAATAAAGACCAATTGAATAAAATAATACCATGAATTTAAAGAGAATAATTAAAATATATATGAAATGATTGTACACAGTACACCACATGAAACAAATAATTGATGAACAATGGAAATCTCATGGAATTAAATGTGAGATAAGAAATCCCCATACCTCAAGTCCAACTTGTCTTGATCGTTTCTTTATATTCCTGAATAATAAACTTAGGTCAATTTATAATTGCTTAAGAAATTCATTTAAAGTTTATTATTCAATTCCTATCACATATTATCATGTTATAATAATTAGTTAATTATGTGAGTTTATATCATACAGTTTTGGCGATGTTCGGTACATGAGTCAAAAATGAACTTGTTTGAAGAGAATTGTCCATGTAGTTATAATTACATCATCTTCGGAATGGTGATCATGATTTAAATATCATATATATCCAGTATATATGTATTTAATAATATTCCATAATCTTTGGAGATAAGAAATTAAATGTATCATTCATGGAAACGATAGATCGTACGTACGCATGAATGATACTTTCATTTTTTGTCATATTAATGGACTTTAAAACTAAATTAGACATAGATATATTATAATTACAGTATAGTAAATATATTATATAGGTAAAATAATTTCATCAATTACATACTTTATAAATTCTAGGTTTGGCATGAATGAGTTGCATCACTTGAGGGGGCCGTTGTCCACACTTCCTCATTTGAAATTATCGCATTTGAACAACATGAAAAGAATAAAGGTATTTTTTAAATATAAAATAAATAATCATATAGAGGAAATAAATATAATATATATATCATATATAAATATAGTTCTATCATAATGGACACCATCAGAGGTGGGAGGAGAAGGTTGAACAATCATCATTTCGTGAGGCAGTAATTTGCCATCCACGGAAACAATATGTTCTTTAACCATTAGACGGAGGTGTGTGTGAGTGTAGGTAGAATCCTTATCATAAATAAATCCTAGTATATTCAGGATACTGGTGTTATTATGGGATCAAATAATAATAAGATAGTGGTGAGTGAAGAAGGAAAATAAAAGAAAGAAACTCGAGAGAAGACATTATCTCTAAATCGGGTAACTCTTTTTGATTTGAGAAAAAGGCTTCCTTGGAAAGACTTATGCCCAATTTAAGGCTTCTAGGAGTAAGAGAGGGATGTGTAGAGATTATAAGAGCATAATTTGGATGAGAAAAGGGCTTGAGAGGTGTGGGTAAGGGGGTAGATGTGGGTGCCTTTTATAAGAGGGATGAGGGTCACTTTTGGAAAGTCTTGAAATGTTACATTATTATAAAATGATTTTCAGATTTTAAAGGTCCCAAAATGATATATTTTGAGGATAAGGTGATAAGGGTTCTCAATCCACCCATCTAATAGTTTTTTGACAAGTGTAAGTTGTAACACCCTGACCCCTGTTACCCATAGTCGGTGCATTATTACATAACATTGGCATGATCACAAGAAAGATCAAGTCTCGAAAGACCAATTAGTTTAGTAGCCTTGGAAACACTAGATATATTAATAAAGTTTTACATTACATCATAAAAATGAAAACTAAAACAACATAGTCTCCATATTCCACACTCTTATCCCCTCATACTATCCCTGCATGTCATTCATAATTTACTTCTTCACATCCTGGGAAAAATAAACCATAGAAAAGGGGTGAGCTCAAATACCCAGTAAGGATAGCAATATAGCAGAAACTTTCATAAATAAGAATAGACATTTAAGGAAATGTATAACTAAAACAAAAGCCTTTTAAACTTGAACTTCAACATAGTATGGCAAAAATAAAATGAAATAATGCCATTTACTTATTCACATAGATATTCTACTAATCAAATAATCACATGCAATATCAGTAACCACTTTCATAATGATGGAATGTATAATTCCAGAATATCATAACCACATAGCCAAGGCCTCATGCCAAGACTAAAAATAAGATTTTGTCAAGGCCTTGTTCCAAGAAACTAGTTTGTCTCATGATACCTACCGATGCATCGGTGAGCTATAGCGGGCTCCACCCATCACATATTAAGTCAAATGAATTCCTCATATAAACAGGTTCAAACATAACATAAACATTCGTAATAAAACTAGTATACGAAATGAATGTACTTCACCCATAAACCATGAATGGTATGAAAATAAAAAATCCACAATAAAACATATCACAAAACCTTCAATACAATATAGAAGTTTTGTATCATAATAAATCAACTTCAAATAAGCTTAAAATCCATCAAAGGATGTTGACATAGATGAAATTAAAACTATTTTTAGAGGAATATCTCTTTCTATTTTGAAATAATTTAAGAGTCATATATTTATAAAATAAAACATTTTCTTTGAAAATATTCATATAAGCTTGTAAGGGATGCTTCGAAGATTTTATAAAGGCAGAAAATAGCCGCACCCGCCGTATAAGTTAAAAAAACATTCTTACCTTAATTCTGTCAAAAAGGTTAAAAAGGACCTTGTTTGGAAAACGACAGAAACAATTCCTTTATAAACCACTTATAAAAGTAAACAAGGGTATAAATGACTTTAACCCATAGTAAAAATGTTTTGAAGTACATTTTTAAGAAACATGGATGTGGATGATAAAGAAGTCCCAATAGATTATTACGTATAAACAACCTCAGATGATGAAGAGATTGCGAAATAAACCCTTACCTTTTACTTTTCCGTGGATGAGGGTAGGTTAACCTCTTGTATAATGGTTAAATAATTGTTATTAAATTATACAAGAATCATATATATTAATATGATATCATATATGATCTTTTAACAATGTTTTGTTAGTAATATCTTAGTATTATCGTTGTTTCGGGTGTTAACTTACTCGTTTTTATATGTTTTGTTATGTAAGCCATGTTTTTCATGGATAGGTTGTATCTTATTCATATCCAGAATGATATTAAGTCCTTAAACATTATTTTTAAATCATAAAATGATAATTATGCTTGAATGGATACGATGGAGAATGAATCTCATCGCGTTCGTGGAGACGGTAGTCCGTACGTACGCACGAGCGACAATATCATTATTTTGATATTAAAATAATATATAATTGGAAGTTATATCATATATACAGAATAATTATCATGTTATATTTATTATTTACATGAATTACACATAATTATTATACCCATCCAAATAATAATATATTGAATAACAATTACACCATGACGTGGAGACGGTAAGCCGTACGTACGCACGTATGGTGACATGTCATTAAAAGGATGGATAGAATACTGAATATGGTTTACCATATTTATAATAATATTAAAGTATATAGGAGATACTAGATTAATTATTTTAGAATGGTAATAATTAAGAAAGAGGATGTTGAAGAAGAAATGAATTTGAAAAAGGGTGGTGAAAACATTACCTCTTCCTCGGGTTGTTCCTTTTGATTTGATCAAAAGGGCTCCTTAAGATGGATTTCTGACTAAAGGAATGCCTCTAGTATGAAGTGAGGGAAGTTTAGAGAGTATTTGTGCAGAGGTTGGACGAGCCAAAAGGCTTTTATGGTGTGAATTAATGAAAAGGAGGAGTTCCCTTTTATAAGAGGGGTGAGGGCCACATTTGGAAAAGCTAGAAATATTATTTTATAATAAATTCATATTCGGGTTCTAATGACTCCAAATTGGATTATTTAAAGGTTAAGGTAGGTATGGGTCGAATAACACTCAAACAATAGAATTTAGATGGGTTTTGGTTACTATATTAACCTTATCTTTAAGTATTAACTCTAAGTTAATTAGTCTCACTTTTAAAATGTCTTTTTGTATTTTTATATTATATGGTTAATAAAATTACTATATACCTCCAAGAGACCCCCAATGTGGTCCATTAATGATACAAAAATCATGATATAAGTCTCTTGGCCGAACCTCATATTTTTAGGAATTTAATATCAATTAATAATATAATATTTGTTTTAAAAACTCTTTTATGTCAATTTTGACACTATTCAATAATTGATTATTGTGAAAATCATAACTTTATTATTACTTAAAACAATGTTAATTACGTCAATCCTAACATGTCATATTAACCAATAAAGTTAGTGTAATTCATAAGAAGTCTCAAATTATATTTATTTGGGTATTTATAATATCGATTATTTTAATTTTTCAATATTATGGTAATTACTGCATCATCATTGTGTCATAAATAAATTATATTATTTAATGTCTAAAAATTATAAATAAACTATCATTATGTAGGAAAGCGTTTTATATTTCTAATTAATATTTACAATCGAATTTATCTTATGTATAACCTTATATTAAAAATGTTTTAGTAAATAAACTTGGATTTTAACTCTTTTAACTCTTATTTGAATTAACTAATAATAAATGTCCTATTCTAATCCAAGTGGACCTAAATGATAATATTTTATTCCTAAGGTTGTTTTTGGTCGAGATACAGTTGTACAATAGAATTAGGACATGTGTTAGGGTAATATTAATATCATTTTTTCCCTTAATTACTCTATTTACTTTTAACCGTGGTAAATAAAAGTAAAACGTTACTATTCACCAAAATTTATTTTCATCTCAATGAACCACATTTTACTCCTTGATATTAACCGTGTATCTCGGATTTTCGAAATTCCAATCACAGATGCGGTAAAATTAAGTTTTATGAAAAATTCAGTTTTTTAACTACCACTTAGTAGTTTCACTATTCATCAAAAAATGAAGTTTTTCAGAAAAATACCAAAAATTCACCTTAGGCTAATTTCGATATTCCAAATCCAAAAATGAAGTCCATTTTGAAAAATAAAATTTATAAAATTTCAAAAAGTAGGTATTACTATTCATAACGGGTAGTTTGATTGGTTGTGGTGTGTTAGAACTCGATGTTCCGTACAACACAGGCTACTGCATTATTCAAAGAGAAGCGTACCGTAGAAGCTTGGGGTGTTACATTCTACCCTCTTTATAAAACTTTCGTCCTCCAAATTTATAGAATACTAACACATGAAAATACTCGGGTGGTTCTTCATCATAAGTTCCTCAGGTTCCCACGTTGCCTCTTCCATCTTATGGTTTCTCCACACGACTTTTACCAGACGTGTCGTACGATTTCTCACCACTTGTTCTCTCGTATCAAGAATCATGATGGGATCTTCTCAATAAGACAGATCGTGTTCCAGTTCTAATTCCTCATAGGTGAGTACATGCATTGGTTCAGGCATGTATTTCTTCAACAGAGATACGTGGAACACATTGTAAACTTTGGAGAGACTTGGCGGCATTGCCAATCGGTAAGCTACAGCCCCAATTCGTTCTAGAATTTCGAAAGGTCCGATGTACCTGGGACTTAATTTACCTTTCTTACCGAAATGTATGACTCCCTTCCATGGAGATACCTTCAGGAAAACATGATCACCGACTTGAAATTCCAAATCCTTCTTTCAATTATCGGCATAGCTCTTCTGCCCACTTTGAGCTACTTTGATGTGATTTTGGATTACCTTCACCTTTTCCATTGTTTCCTCCACCAGTTCTGGACCTACAAGTTTTCTTTCACCAACGTCATCCCAACAGGTTGGTGTGAGACATCTCTTCTCGTATAACGCTTCATATGGTGCCATCTGAATACTCGAATGGAAGCTATTATTATAGGAAAATTCTACCAGAGGTAAATATTGATCCCACATACCCTAAAAGTCAAGTGAGAAAGATCTCAACATGTCTTCTAAGATTTGAATAGTTCGTTCTGATTGTCTGTCTGTTTGAGGGTGGTTGGCAGTGCTCAAATGAAGTTCAGTATCCAGGGATTTTTGAAGACTCTTCCAGAATCTTGAAGTAAAATGGGGATCACGATCAGAAATAATCGATAGGGGTACTCCATGAAGTCTCACAACTTCATTAATATATAGTCTTGCTAGACGTTCCAGTGGTAGATCTTCTCTAATAGCAAGAAAATGTGTTGACTTGGTAAGACGATCAACAATAACCCATATTTCATCGTTCCTTCTAAGAGTCTTTGGTATCCCCATGAAAAAGTCCATCGTAATATTGTCCCATTTCGACTCTGGTATGGGAAGAGGTTGCATGAATCCTACAGGATGTTGCCTCCCAGCTTTCACTTGTTGACAAACCATACATCTTGACACAAAATCAGCAATCTCCCTCTTCATGTTGTTCCACCAAAAATGTTCCCTCAAATCACTATACATTTTGGTTCTCCCAGGGTTGATAGAGAAATTGTAACTATGAGCATCATCCAGCAATTCCCTGTTTAGATCAGGTATATCGGGAACACAAAGTCTCTTCCCAAATTTCAAAATTCCTTCTTCATACACAAAGTCTCTCAATCTCCCATCATTCATAGCTTTAATCTTCTTTTGAAATTTATTCATCATCGGTCTGAGGACTCTTAATCCTTTCTAGTAAAGATGGTTCAACAACCATTTGAAAAATAATTGATGTTTCACCTTCCATGGTTATTCCCATGTCCATCTTCACTAGATCCATGAAAATTGGGTCCCTTTCAATTCTCATATTGTTCAAAACTCCATGTTCTTTTCTGCTCAAAGCATCTGCAACCTTGTTTTCTTTCCCTGGGTGGTAGTGTATCGTAAAATCATAAACCTTGAGTAATCCAAGCCATCTCCTTTACCTCATGCTGAGTTCTTTTTGTGAGAAAATATACTTCAAACTCTTCTGATGAGTATAAATCTCACATTTTTCACCATAGAGGTAGTGCCTCCATATCTTCAAAGAAAAGATCACAAATGCTAACTCAAGATCATCAGTAGGATTGTTTTGTTCATGAATTTTCAACTGTCGTGATGCATAGGAAATAACCCCTTCATTCTGCATAAGGACACAACCAAGTCCTTTCTTTGATGAATCACTATAAATAACAAACCCATCATTCCCCGATGGTAGAGTCAATATAGGATCATTGAATAACCTTCTCTTCATTTCTTTGAATCATTCTTCACACTCTTTTTTTTCAAACAAATTTAACCCCTTTACGTGTGAGCTTTGTTAATGGGTTAGCCAACCGGGAAAAATTATGGACAAACGTCGATAATAACCTGCTAAACCAATAAAACTGCGTACCTCAGTTATACTCGTAGGTGTTTTCCATTATTGGATTGCCTTGGTCTTAGAAGGATCAACAGAGATTCCATCTTTAGAGACAATATGGACAAGAAAGGAAATATCCTAAATCCAGAATTCACACTTGCTAAACTTCCCATATAATTCATGTCTTCTCAGAGTCTTCAGGATAATGCGCAAGTGATTTTCATGATCTTCGTAGCTTTTGGAGAATAACAAGATATCATCAACAAATACCACCAAAAATTCATCAAGATATTCCTTGAAAACTCTATTCATTATATCCATGAATACAAAGGGTGTGTTAGTCAATCCAAAAGGCATTACAATAATCTCGTAATGCCCGTACCTGGTTCGAAATGCTATCTTTGTAATGTCTTCCTTCTTCACACACAACTGATGGTATCCAGATCGAAGGTCAATCTTTGAAAAGTATTGAGCTCCATACAGTTGGTCAAATAAATCATCAATGTGAGGTAGGGGATACTTGTTCGTTATTGTTATAGCATTGATCTCTTTGTAGTCGATACATAACCTCATAGATCCATCTTTTTTTAACAAAAAGAACAGGGGATCCCCATAGAGAAACACTAGGGTGAATAAATACTTTATTACTCAATTCCTTTAGTTGTTTCTTTAGTTCTACTAATTCTACAGTGGCAATTCTATAAGGGGTCTTCGATACATGCCTTTATCCAGGAATTAAATTAATGGAAAACTCAACTTCTCGTTCTAGAGGATGTCCAGGTAAATCTTCCGGAAATACATCTACATATTCTTTCACAACAGGTACATCCTCTATTTGAACATTCCTTTCCTCACCCACAGTCATTTCTTCCTTTTCCTCCCCAATAATTGAATTTAGTTGAGCTACTGGGGGTGGATCTAGATAAGAATTAGGTGGTGATGATTCTGCTCTAAAGATAAGGTTTTCCTTATCATAATCATCAAAAATCGTAACCTCCTTCTTCTTACAATAAATCATCGCATCATAGTCCTAAATCCAATCCATACTGAGGATTATATCAAACTAAATCACAGGTATGACGATGAGATCAGTAGATAAAGAACATTTATGTGCTCTAATGGGGACTAATTCAAAAAAAATTGTTGCAATGATACTTCCCTTAAGAGTTTTAACTGACAACTCCCTTGTTAAATAAAATTGGAAATATCTAATTTTCTTAGAAAACTGGGATGATATGAAACAATGTGATGATCCAGAAT
Organism: Viscum album; assembly: GCA_963277665.1. Classification (NCBI taxonomy): domain Eukaryota; kingdom Viridiplantae; phylum Streptophyta; class Magnoliopsida; order Santalales; family Viscaceae; genus Viscum; species Viscum album. The sequence continues at coordinate 2,106,899,798 of OY728163.1, read as the reverse complement.
CAAATAATGCATTTCCTAAACTTGAGGAAACCATTAAATTACCTGCCACCACGTCTTTCAGAGCTTATACCTCAGCAGTAGTGATAGAATAATCTTGGCCTTGGTCCCTTGGACTTTTCTGAGGTAAGTTCCCCTGACGCTTAGGATATTCATTTTCATAATGTCCCATCTCCCTGCAATTGTAGCATTGAACATTGGTAGCTTCCTTCATCTCTTTACAATCACGAGCTTGGTGGCCTTTTTCACCACACTTGTAACTGACACCCATTCCCTTCAAGAAAGTACCGGGGTGTTTCTTCCCACATTTACCATAGGATGGATATTCAACCTTTCCCTTCTTCCCCTTATTTCCATTCCTAGATTGATCAGAAGATCTCTTCTTCTCTTGGTTTTCTTTAAACTCATTAGACTTAGAGAATTCCTTTTCTGTCTTGATAGCACATGAGACAATGTCTTCGTACGACAAGAAGGATTTTGAGACTAATGCTCGACGGAGAAATGGTTTTAACCAATCAAAGAAATGATCAATCTTACTTCTTGGGTTACATATATAATCTCTAGCATACCTTGCTAACAATGTAAAGTTAGCCTCATACTTTGCGACATTATCATCCTCATTTTGTCTCAGACTCAGAAATTTCCTTTACATATCTGCTCGATGGTCACGAAGAAAGTATTTTTCTAAAAACAGATCTTTGAACTCCCTCCATTCCATATTAGATACTTCATCATCTTCCTTCATGTTTTGAATCAATGACCACCATTGATCAGCATCTCCAGTGAGGCGGTAAACTGCCATGATAACTTTTTCCCTTTCACTACTCCCTAAAGCCTGAAATATTTTCTCTAGGGAATTTATCCATTGATCAGATACTAAGGGATTTGTAATCCCATTGAACTTTGGTGGTTTTTGCCTCATGAATCGATCTAACATTGATCCTCCATGCTGCGGATCAGGGTGCTCCATACGGGTAAGGTTATTATTCATAACCTGAGTGAGTTGTCCCAGTATGGTGATTAGCTGATCGGCACTAGTTGCATCACCAGCTCCAGTATAATTATCTTGAGTAGGAGGTAAATCCGTACATGGAGTGCGTTCATTGATATGGTTTCCATTTCTTCCACTAGGCGCCATTTCTAAACAATGGAATAAACTAGATCAGTTTATGAATCAAAATACATAATCCCATACTTATAAAACACTTAACATAAATTGAACTATTTATGGATATAATCCATAATCATAAAAATGTTTTCTTTTAGGAAGTATATACTCATAAACCCTTCATAATGATTTGTAAAGAAAATGAGATTTATCCTAAGAATATCCCCCGGGAGTGTCGTAATCAATAGTGAAGCAAGGCCCGTTGTCGTGAACCAGTTCTCGTTCGAGTCTAGCTCAAAGCGGTGTTTTCGGGTTTTACCCCTAGGTACATTTGTTCCAGAGCCGCCTCTACCTGCTCGTATCCAGATATTGATGTATTGCTCGGAAAACTCACAAAATCTCTACAATACCAAAATTCTAGGAAGTTCTTCTATAGTAATCCTCAAAGTCCATCTTAGGTCTATGTGCTCTAATCAGAGATTATCTAAATCTTGTTTCCAAGGTTTGTACTAAACTTCCTCTAATACCAACTGTAATGCCCCGACCCCAGTTACCTAGAGTCGGTGCATTATTACATAACATTGGCATGATCACAAGAAAGATCAAGTCTCTAAAGACCAATTAGTTTAGTATCCTTAGAAACACTAGATATATTCATAAGGTTTTACATTACGTCATAAAAATGAAAACTATAACAAAATAGTCTCCATATTCCACACTCTTATCCCCTCATACTATCCCTGCAGATCATTCATAATTTACTTCTTCACATCCTGGGAAAAATAAAACATAGAAAAGGGGTGAGCAAAAACGCCCAGTAATGATAACAATATAGCAGAAACATTCATAAATAAGAATAAACATTTAAGGCAATGTATAACTAAAACAAAAGACTTTTAAACTTGTACTTCAACATAGTATAAAAAAAATAAAATTAAATAATGACATTTACTTATTCACATGGATATTCTACTAATCGAATAATCAAATGCAATATCAGTAACCACTTTTATAATGATGGAATGCATAATGCCAGACTATGATAACCACATAGCCAAGGACTTGTGCCAAGACTACAAATAAGATTTTGTCAAGGCCTTGTGCCAAGACACTATTTTGTCTCATGAGACCTACCGATGCATCGAGGAGCTATAGCGGGCTCCACCCATCACATATTAAGTCTAATTCATTCCTCATATGAACAGGTTTAAACATAACATAAAAATTCGTCATAAAACTAGCATACGAAATGTAAGTACTTCATCCATAAACCATGAATGGTATGAAATAACACATCCATAGTAAAACATACCACAAAACCTTCAATACAATATAGAAGCTTTGTATCATAATAAATCAACATCAAATAAGCTTAAAATCCATCAAAGGATGTTGACATAGATTAAATTAAAACTCTTTTTATAGGAATATATCTTTCTATTTTGAAATCATTTAAGAGTCATATATTTATAAAATAAAACATTTTCTTTTAAAATATTCTTATAATATTATAAGGGAAGCTTCGACGATTTTATAACGGCTGAAAATAGCCGCAGCTGCCGTATAAGTTAAAAAAACATTCTTACCTTAATTCTGTCAAAAAGGTTAAAAAGGACCTTGTTTGAAAAATGACGGAAAGATTCCTTTATAAACCACTTATAAAAGTCAACAAGGGTATAAATGAATTTAACCCATAGTAAAAATGTTTTTAAGTACATTTTTAAGAAACATGGATGCGGATGATAAAGAAGTCCCAGTAGATTATTACGTATAAAAAACCTCGGATAATGTAGAGATTGTGAAATAAAACCTTACCTTGTACATTTACATGGTTGAGGGTAGGTTAACCTCCTGTATAATGGTGAAATAATTGTTATTAAATTATAAAAAAAATCATATATATTAATATGATATCATATATGATCTTTTAACATTGATTTGTTAATAATATCTTAGTATTATCGTTGTTTCAGGTGTTAACTTACTCGTTTTTTATATGTTTTGTTACGTAAGCCATGTTTGTCATGGATATATTATATCTTATTTATATCCATAATGATATCAAGTTCTTAAACATTATTTTTAAATCATAAAATGATAATTATACTTGAATGGATACGATGGAGAATGAATCTGATCACGTTCGAGGAGACGGTAGTCCGTACGTACGCACGATCGACAATATCATTCTTTTGATATTAAAATAAGATATAATTGGATGGTATATCATATATAAAGAATCATTATCATGTTATATTTATTATTTACATGAATTACACATAATTATTATACCCATTCAAATAATAATTTATTGAATAACAGTTACACCACGACGTGGAGACTGTAAGTCGTACGTACACATGTATGGTGACATGTCATTAAAAGGATGGATAGAATACTGAATATGGTTGTACGATATTTATAGTAATATTACAGTATATAGGAGATACTGGATTAATTATTTTAGAATTGGAATAACAAATAAAGAAGATGTTGATGATGAAATGAATTTGAAAAAGGGTGGTGAAAACATTACCTCTTCTTAGGGTTCTTCCTTTTGATTTTATCAAAAGGGCTCCTTAAGTTGGATTTATGACTAAAGTAAGGCCTCTAGGATTAAGTTAGGGAATTTTAGAGAGTATTTTGGTAGAGTTTGGCCGATCCAAAATGCTTTGAAGGTGTGAATTAATGAGAAGGAGGAGTTCCCTTTTATAAGAAGGGTGAGGGGCACCTTTGGAAAAGCTAGAAATATTATTTTATAATAAATTCATATTCAGTTTCTAATGGCTCCAATGTATATTATTTAAAGGTTAAGGTGGGTATTGGTCGATAACCACTCAATCAATAGAATTTAGACAGGTTTGGGTTACTATATTAACCTTATCTTTAATTATTAACTCTAAGTTAATTAGTTTCACATTTACAATGTCTCTTTGTATTTTTTATATTATATGGTTAATAAACTTACTATATACCTCCAAGAGACCCCAAAGTTGTCCATTAATGATACACCTATCATGATATAAGTCTCTTGGCGGAACCATTGATTTTTAGGAATTTAATATCAATTAATAATATAATATTTGTTTTAAAAACTATTTTATGTCAATTTTGACACTATTCAATAATTGATTTTTTGTGAAAATCATAACAGAATTATTACATTGAACAAAGTTACTTAATTCAATCCTAACATGTCATAGTAACCTATAAAATTAGTTTAATTAATAAAAAGTCTCAAATTATATTTATTTGGGTATTTATAATATCAATTATTTTAATTTTTCACTATTATAGTAATTACTGCGTCACCATTGTGTCATAAATAAATTACATTATTTAATGTCTAAAAACTATAAATAAAATATCATTATGTAGGAAATCGTTTTATATTTATAATGAATAATTACAATCGAATTTATCTTATTTATAATCCTATATTAAAAATGTTTTAGTAAATAAATTTTGTTTTTATCTCTTTTAACTATTCTTCGAATTAACTAATAATAAATGTCCTATTCTAATCCAAGTGGACCTAAATGATAATATTTTATTCCTAAGGTTGTTTATGGTCGATATACACTTGTCCAATAGAATTAGGACATGTGTTAGGGTAATATTAATATCATTTTTACCCTTAATTACCCTATTTACTTTTAACCGTGGTAAATAAAAGTAAAAAGTTACGATTCATCAAAAATTATTTTCATCTCAATGAACCACATTTTAATCCTCTATATTAAATGTGTCTCTCGGATAATCAAAATTCCAATCACAAAAGCAGTAAAATTAGTTTTTATGAAAAATTCAGTTTTTTAACTACAACTTAGTAGTTTCACTATTGATTAGAAAATGATGTTTTTCAAAAAAATACCAAAAATTCACCCTAGGCTAATTTCGATATTTCGAATCCAAAAATGAAGTCCATTTTGAAAAATAAAATTTATAAAATTTCAAAAAGTTGGTATTACTATTCATAACAGCTAGTTTGATTGGTTGTGGTGTGTTAGAACTCGATGTTCCTTACAACACACGCTATTGCATTATTCAAAGAGAAGCATACCGTAGAAGCTTAGGGTGTTACATAAGTTTTATATTTTACCTTATCTTTTCATTTTATTTAAATCATTCATTAATGAGGTTATCACATCATCATCATGGTGTCATAAATAAATTTATTTATTTAATGTCTAAAAATTATAAAATAATATCATGATGTAGGAAATCATTTTAGATTTCTAATGACTATTTATATTCTAAGATATAATTTATGTAAACAAAATTAAAATTGTTTTACTTAGGATATACAAACCTTGGTTATATTTCTCTTCTTTTTAAAAATAATGTCCTAAATGTCACTATCACACTCATGTGAGTCCATGGGCCCTAAAGATTGGAAAAAAGCTTTTCATGGTCGTCCATGACTCAAAAAAGCATATTTTGACACATTTTGGGGTCATTTTATATTATTATGATATTATTTTATTACCCTTAACTACTTGATTACTAATTAATCACTATAATTAAAGATAATTACCGTCGTTACTATTCATAATGTCTAAAAACAAAAGAATCTTAATTACAAAATTTGGAGCTTCTGATACCAAATATGGAATCCATTTTTCCAAATTCCAAACACAGAAATTGCAGTAATTAATATAAAAATAATTCCCGTTGTCACAACCAAAGACGTGTTTTTAAGAAATAAAATTTATCAAAATATTGACTTGTTTTTACATCCAATTGAAAAGTGAAATTACTTCCAATGAACAAAATTTTATAAAGTGATAAAAACATAATTAAATTAAACTTTAAAACCATTTAAAAGGATAATATAACTATATAATTAAACTAGATGAAAACGCAGTTTTGAAGTAAAATGCAGTATTTTTCACTATTCATTAAAAACGAAACATTTGTCAGAGGAATACCAAATATTTATCCAAATTAAATTTGATATTACAAATTAAAAAATGATTTCTATTTTACCAAATTCAGAACATAGAATTTTCATTAATTAATTTTATAATTAATTCCCGATGTCAAAACAAATAGCGTGTTTTTAAGAAACAATATCTATCAAAAGATCGGCACTTGTTTATGTCCAATTTCTAAGTGAAATTAATTTCAATGACCACCATTGAATTAAATGATAAAAATATATTCTAATTTCACTTTAAAACCAATTAAAAATATAATCTAACCATATAAATAAATTATATTAAAAGGTTCTTTTGAATTAAAATACATCATTTTTCACTATTCATAAAAAATGCACTTTATTGGAAAAATAACAAAACATTTCACAAAGTAATTTTGATGTCCCTATTATAAATAAGAGTTTTATTTTGTCAAATATAAAATATAAAATTGTTAAAAGTGGATTTAAAAAGGGTTCTCCATCAAAAGGCGGTTAATCGTCCTTTTAAAGAATATTAGAATATTTATGCTAAAAATTGGATTCATTTGAAATTTAAGCCTCTAACATTTATTGTAAAAATATTTAACAAACATTTATAATAATTATGTAGTTAGTTTTTTTCATTCCCTCCATTACAATGGCTAGGCGTTAACTACCATTTAAAATAACACTATTAAATTATTAGTGTGCAACGTCAAATTTTAAAGAAACTCATTGTTGCGTATTGGGTACGCCATCAAACATAGCATCCCCTTTAAAGTAATATTAACATTTTAATCACAAATATTAATACATATGAACATTTCATATTCATTATTTACTTAGGATGTTACATCCTTCCCCCCTTTTGGGAATTGCGTCCTCGCATTTTTAAAATTGGGATCAGAAACATTATTGAAAGCCCCTTTTCGGAAAAGGAGTAAATAAAATTGTCACTTTATAAGAAATAAAAAGAAGTACAATGGTCACCTGAGTTAACCCATACTAGGTTTCCATGTAGGAAAACATGGATATGAAAGAGAAAACAAAGGGTCAAGTTTTGATGGAGAGTGATAGAAAACATGATTTGGAGAAAGTTAACCACAAGAAAATCACAAACTTATGATGTGTAAATGGTCTTTGATTACCCAATAGGAAAAGTTAATAGACAACATTTTGGTTTAAGTTAATTTTCATTGAGGAATTCATTTATGAGCTTAACTAAATCATAAGGAAACATACTTACTTGTCATGTAGAATTTCTTCTCTTACTATATTTCTTACACAAACTCATATTTTCTCCCAAAGATGAGTATTTTGGATGACTTTTCCCCATTAAGAGTGCTATAATAAACTTCTTGAGAATCACCTAATCCCCAAAATATGAGCTATATATTTCCAATGTCTTTATACCTTATCCAAAACCAAAATTGTTAGTACAAGATTAGACAATCCCCAAAAGGATAATCCTTTATAAAAAGAAATACTACTCTTAATCTCCAAAATTCAACAAAAAGAACCCAAGGTTCAAGAAAGACCATTAAATAAACCACTATCCATAAAATTCTTTAAAGTAATCCAAACTAAGATTGAAACCCAAATATCTGAAAGATTTAATCACATCGTCTTCCGAGGAAAATCATAACATTTATCTCCAAATAACACCAGTTAATCCTAAAGTCTCATACTGAAAAGTAATTAACCTAGTCACATATCTTCCATGATAGGTTAATAATTTCTAAAAATCAACTTATTACTGATTCATAAGATCATCTAACTAAAAATAATTAGTCATACTAACTAGGGACTTCACATAGTCTAGTGGTAGGAGATTAGTACCAGTCACACATTGGTTGTGGGTTCGATTCTTGCAGCTTCATTCGACGCGACATGTTGTCACATGGTTTTCGTGTTGTCCCTTTTCAAAAACAACATAATTTTATAAAATTCCCAAGAAGAGATAAATTCATCAAAAATAACCATAACATATTTTAATCACAAAGGTTATCTAATAAATTTCTTTTTGCATCCCAAAATGTATTGACCAGTAATAACCTCAAATTCAAGGATCATATAAACCAAAATGGTTCTTTATAACTATATCCAAAAAAGAAAAGATAATTATTCCTAGAATAAAATTCTCATATATCAAACATCCAGGTTACACATAATATAAAAAGTCTTCTAATGTAATCCCATCATCAAAATAGCCTTAATACTTTTAATAATTTGACATTCCAAAAATATACCATAACTCTTGAATCCCTTATATGTTGACTTATGAATCATTCAACATTCTTCATGATCCATTAACCATTCATTTCCAACTTATTCTGAAATACTTCTTTCCTACAAACAAAATCATGAATCATATCCTAAGATTCAATAATAGGAAAACATATGTTAAGAAAAAATCCATACCTTTCATTGGTCATTTCCAGTTTCTTCATCATCAATCGGAATGACACGAGGTATTGGTAGACAAATATTTTTATGATCTTTGTGATCCCATTCCCTAAACATCTTCGTAGGATATGTGTTAGTATAATGACCATGCACACCACATTTAAAACATTCAGTTGATCCCTCAAAAATAAATTCTTTCCCTTTATAGAGTCAAATATATGCTTCCTTTTTCCATGCTAGGTTCTTGATTTATGACCTTCATTTCCACATATATAGCATTTTTCTGTCCCATTGAAACATTTTCCTAGGTTTTTCTTTCCACATCTTTGACACATAGGTTTTTGAGCATTATTACCATTATGATTATTACCTGAACATCCGTAGGGATTTGTTTCTTGCATATATGATGCCTTATAAAAATCACTAATGTTCAGGAGGTCAATCATGAATCCAAATAGTTGGTTGAGAATAACCATAGGAGTTCTCATTGCAGCTCTTATATTATTCAGTTGCTCGTTTGGAAAACTGTCACAGTTTCTTCACATCCACTGTTACTTTGGTGCCTGCTAGATCCAGCCATTTACTAAAACCAAAAATTCCAGTGTGAGTATATAAGTAAAATAATCATATAATATCTTATGAGGAGGTTAAACACTGATATATACTTATTAATGTTATCTTAAACTCATTCACTTTATAAAAATAACTTTGACTCTTTTTAAAATCCTAACCATTATGGTAATGTCACTTGTGCTTAAAGAATACCCTAACCTCTAAAGTTATCTAAATCGGCATTTGATACCAACTATAAGGCCCTATCCTTAAAAAATTACATAATCTTGATCTAAATGAATAATTAACATTAAGGATCTTTCCAGGTTTAGAGTTTTAGAGATTTAGGACATAACTATTACATATCAACTTTAATATTACAAAGTCAACACTTCTACTATAACTAATTTTTTTTCAAATCCTTAAATAAAAAATGAGTTATTTTTATGATATAAATCTTATTGAATACTTCCTTTCTCTTACCCTTCCTTATGACCTATGAAAAACATTTCAAAAACTTGGGATGAGCATAAAATGATCAGTAAGGGATATAAAAATACGGAAAGAACACATTAGTCCATGTATACATAAGAATCAATGAAATCATACATTACTCATAAAACATAAGCACTTTAACATACCTCATGAAATCTTATGATTTATGAATAACTCATAGAAATTATAAGAAATAAAGGTAACTTGAGGCATTCATAACAATATTACTTAGGGAGTAACCCTCATGGTTACGTTTGGAATACCCATCATAGTATATTCCCTAAATCTATTTGGAGAAACCTTAGTGTTTAACTCCTTCATGTTACCCAATGTATTGGAGATCTATCTCGAGCTCAACCGCCCTTAGTTTATCATGGAACCACCCGACTTCATAAACTATGCCCAAGAACCATAACATAATCGTATCTCATAAAACATGCATAAAGGAAACATAACATTTCCACATTTAAATAAAAAGATATTGATACAACACATTGATATAATAAAAAAAGTATCAAAAGAAATTTCAATACCAAAATAAAAGAAAATTAAAACATGGTATTTATTTTTCATTTAAAAATGTTATGGCTTGTAGAGGAAGCCAAAACTCAAATAATGGTCATGGCGGCGGAGAAGTTGTTGTCACCGCATACGTAAGACAAAAATTTTCCTTTTGTCATTTAGTAAAATTATTCTTGTAAATAGATTCCTTTTTAATGAAATTAAAAGTCAAAAGGGTTTTATACACCGTACAAAATAATGTCTTGTAGAAATCAAAAGATGCCTCAATGAAAGGAGATTGAGACGAATTGCCGTACAAAGATTGTATCCTCAGATTCATGATAAATTAATTACACAATTATATGTCAAAAATATAAATACACCAAATATAAGTGGATATTAAGTGTAAAAAAATCAGATGTCATCCACACATATTCATATCATGATATAATCAAGAAGTAGAGGTTTAACCCAATGAATTGAAATTGGGTTAAGAAGTTCCTTAACAGAAAATTGATAGCCTAACGACATCACTTTAAAATTCATGAAATGAGTAGATGAGAGATAAAAAGGGTATCTAATCACTTGGAAATAAAATTCATTGCAATAAGGATATATAAGAACATATCCCAACATAATAAGATGTAAATTAAAAGACCTAACAAAAAAGAAGTCTTTTAAAAAGAGGAGGGTGAAAGGTTCCCTTACCGATTTGGGTAACTTTTGAAACATACACCCTATGAAAGTAGGATCATACAATAAAGATGTCAATACCCATAAATTAAATTATATTACAAAAATAATACAATCATGGGTTGTACATATACCACAAAAAAGGAAATATTGGGAAATGTAGAATGAATCTCACGGGAATAAAAAGTGAGATAAAAACCCCTTACATCTTTGTAATCAATCGAGTCGTATGACCAAAATATAATAAACACCAGATGAATCGCATAATACCTTGAATATAAATAGGAACATGAGAAAATATACGAAATGTAAGTACACAATACACCTCATGAAACCAATAATTGGCGAACAATGGAAATCTCACAGAATTAAATGTGAGATAAGAAATCCCCCTACCTTAAGTCCGACTTGTCTTGATCGTTTCTTTATATTCCTGAATAATAAACTTAGGTCAATTTATAATTTCTTAAGGACTTAATTTAAATATTATTCTTCAATTCATATCATATATTATCATGTTATAATAATTAGTTAATTATGTGATTCCATATCATATGTTTTGTCGATGTTCGGTACATGAGTCAAAAACGAACTTGTTCGAAGAGAATTGTCCATGTAGTTATAAGTACATCATCTCTGGAATGGTGTTCACGATTTAAATATCATATATATTCAGTATATATGTAGTTAATAATATTCCATTATCTTTGGAGATAAGAAATGAAATGTACCATTCATGGAGACGGTAGGCCGTACGTACACAAGACCGCTACTTTCATTTTTTTGTCATATTAATGGACTTTAAAACTAAATTAGACATAGATATATTACAATTACAGTATAATATATATGTTATATAGGTAAAATAATTTTATTAATTACAATATTTATAAATTCAATGTTTGGCATGAATGAGTCGCATCACTTGAGGGGGAGGTTGTCCACACTTCCTCATATGAAATTATCGAATTTGCACAACATGCAAAGCGTAAAGGTATTTTTTAAATATAAAATACAGAAGCATATAGAGGAAATAAATATAATATATATATCATATATAAATATAGTTCCATCATAATGGCAACCATTAGAGGTGGTAGGAGAAGATTGAACAATCATCGTTTTTGAGGCAGTAATTTACCATCCATGGAAACAATATGTTCTTTAACTATTAGACGGAGGTGTGTGTAAGTGTAGGTAGAATAATTATCATAAAAACATCCTAGTATATTTAGGATACTGGTGTTATTATGGGATCAAATAATAAGAATATAGTGGTGAGTTAATAAAGAAAATAAAAGAAATAAACTAGAGAGAAGAAATTATCTCTAAATCGGGTAACTCATTTTGGTTAGAGAAAAAGGCCTCCTTGGAATGACTTCTGCCAAAAGTGAGTCTTCTAGGAGTAAGAGAGGGATGTGGAGAGATAATATGAGTAGATTTTTTACATGAAAAGGGCTTGAGAGGTGTGGGTAAGGGGTAGAGTTGGGTGCCTTTTATAAGAGGGAGGAGGGTCACTTTTGGAAAGTCTTGAAATGTTACTTTATTATAAAATTATTTTCTGATTTTAAAGGTCCAACAATGATATATTTTGAGTATAAGGTGATAAGGGTTCGAAATTCATACATAAAATAGTTTTTAGAAAAGTGTATGTTTTAGATTTTACCTTATCTTTTTGTTTTATTTAAATCGTTCATTAATGAGGTAATCACTGCATCATCATGCTGTCATAAATAAATTTATTTATTTAATGTATAAAAATTATAAAAAAAATCATGATGTAGGAAATATTTTTAGGATTCCAATGACTATTTATATTCTAAGAGATAATTTATGTAAACAAAATTAAAACTGTTTTACTTAGGATATACAAACCTTGGTTATATTTCTCTTCTTTTTAAAAATAATGACATAAATGTCACGATCACACTCATGTGTCCCCATGGGCCCTCAGGTTTGGTAAAAATCTTTCCATGGTCGTCCATGACTCAAAAAAAGTAGATTTGGACACATTTTTGGGTCATTTTATATTATTATGATATTATATTATTACCCTTAACTACCCGATTACTAATTAATCATGATAATTAAAGATAATTACCGTCGTTACTATTCATAATGTCAAAAAACAAAAGATTCTTAATTACAAAATTTGGAGCTTATGATACCAAATATGGAATCCATTTTACCAAATTACAAACACATAAATTTCAGTAATTAATTTGAAAATAATTCCCGTTGTCACAACCAAACACGGGTTTTAATGAAGTAAAATTTATTAAAATATTTACTTGTTTTTAAATCCAATTGAAAAGTGAAATTACTTCCAATGAACAAAATTGTATTAAGTGATAAGAAAATAATTCAATTACACTTTAAAACTAATTAATAGGAAAATATAACTATATAATTAAATTAGATGAAAAAGTAGTTTTGAAATAAAATGCATTATTTTTCACTATTCATTAAAAATGAACATTTGTCAGAAAAATACCAAATATTTATCCAAATTAAATTTTATATTACAAATTCAAAAATTATATCCATTTTACCAAATTCAAAACAAAGAATTTGAATTAATTAATTTTATAAATTATTCCCATTGTCAAAACAGTGTTTTTAAGAAATAATATCTATCAAAAGATTGACACTTGTTTATGTCCAATTTTAAAGTGAAATCAATTCCAATGAACATATTTTAATTAAATGGTAAAAATATATTCTAATTTCACTTTAAAACCAATTAAAAATATAATCTAACCATATAAATAAATTATATTAAAAGGTGGGTTTGAATTAAAATACATCAATTTTCACTATTCATAAAAATAATCTTTATCGGAAAAATAAAAAAAATTACACAAAGTAAATTTTGATGTCCCGATTCTAAAGAAGGGTTTTATTTTTTCAAATATAACCTATAAAATTGTCAAAAGTGGATTTAAAAAGGGTTCACCATCAAAAGGAGGTTAATCGTCCTTTTAAATAATATTAGAATATTTATGCTTAAAGTTAAATTCATTCACATTTTAAGCCTCTAACATTTATTGTAAAAATATTTAGTAAACATATATAATAATTTTGTAGTTAGTTCTGTTCATTCCCACCATTACAACGGTTATGCGTTAACTACCATTTAAAATAAAATTATTATATTATTAGCATGCAACGTAAGATTTCAAAGAAACTCATTGTTGCGTATTGGGTACGCCATCGAACATAGCATTCCATTTAAAGTAATATTAACATTTCATTCACAAATATAAATACATATGAACATTTCACATTCATTATTTACCTGGGATGTTACAAAAACCCCTAAACAATTTTTATTCCTTTCTTTTGTAACAACACCAGCATCTTCAATATACTAGGATGTTGTTATGAGAAGGATTTGAACAAAACATACCCACACCTCCATCTAATGGATGAAGAACATAATGTTTCTATAGATGGAAAACTAACATCTCACGAAACGATGATTGTTCAAATATTTCCAACTGCCTCTCATGGTGGCCATTATGATGGCACTATATATATATGATATATATTATGTTTATGTTTTCTATATACTTTTGTATTTTCCATTTATAGCATGCCTTTATGGTTTCCATTATAGGGAAACGTGATAATCTCATTAGAGGAAGTGCGGACTACCACCCCCTCAAAGTGATATGACTCGTTCATACCATATGTGGTATGTATAAATGATAGATTTAATGATATTATATATGTTACAATAATGGAATTATAATACTATTATGTATCATTATTTTTTATTCTGATTAAATATGAAATAGAAATGGAAGTAGCGTTCATGCATACGTACGGCTTACCGTCTCCATGAACAGTGCATTTCATTTCTTACCTCTTAATGTTATGTACTATTATAAATACATGTATATACTAGATATATATGATATATATGACCTCTAAATAATGAATATCATTCTGGATAAAATTGACTATTGACCACATGAACAACATGTAATTATAAGAAGTCCATTTTTGACTCAAGTACCAAATATCGACAAATCAAACAATATTAACTTAAATGATTACATAATGTTTATAAAATGGTAATAAGTGATATAAAAGGAAAAATAAACTTGAAAATGGTTCTTAAGAAAGTATAAATTAACTTTACTTTATTATTCAGGAGATTAAAAAACAATCGAGTCAAGTCCAACACGAGGTAAGGGACTTCGTCTCAATCTCCTTTCATTGAGGAATATTTTGTTTTAATACACAACATTATTTTATATTCTGTATAAACACCCTTGACTTTTCAAAGGGAATATTTTCCTCCGTTGCATTTTACTAAACGAAAAAATGAATGTTTCTTTTAACATAAGCGGTGACAACAACCATTCCACCGCCACGAGTATAATTTGATCTTTGGCTTCCTCAACAAGCCATAATGTTTTTCAAAGAAAATAAATACCATATAATATTTTATAAATTTTGTTATTGAAAATGGTTTTGGTAATGGATTTTTTATGTCAATATATTTAACTGATATATTGTGATTGAAACGTAGAAATGTCTTCTTTCCTTTACAATTGTCTTGTGTATTATGATTTTATAATGGTACTTGGACATTTGACGGGTGGTTACGTGATAAACCAAATGAAATGTGGTGCCGTGAATACTATGAAGGGTTGTTATGTTATAACCTCCAATGCATTGGGTATGGAAGTCGGCCGTACGGCTATTCCATTTAGTGATATGTGTGGAAGTCGACCGTATGGTTATTCCATTTATATATGCTTATGTCCCAAGTTACCGTTATATGTTATGTGTTCTTTATATGGGTTTTATTGTAATGTTTTGGTTACAAAAGGGTAAGTAATGATCTTTAATTCAATGAAGAGTATTTACTAATTCATAAAGGTGAAAATTATTATTATAATAAAGTATTCATGGTTTACCTGTTTTTTTTAAAAAAAACTAACAGTTTTCTTTCTTTGTGTATCTCTTACTGAGCTTTTTATGCACTTCCAATGTTTTTGAAATTTTTTTCACAGGACATAATGTGGAATAGGGTCAAGGATGGGATCAAGGAAAATTCATTCCATCTAAAACATGGAACCAGACACGACTCTTTTTTTTCATGGATTTTTAATTTTATGAAAAAATGGAAATTGAGTAGAAGTGTCTACTTTGTAATTCTTTGAGATCTAATAATTATTTCCTAATTATCTAAAAAGATAAACCTGAAAAGATCCTCAATGTGAATTATTAACTTAATTAAAGATTATGTATGTTTTAAGGCCAGGTCCTTATAGTCTCATTAATCAAAACATGATTTTGATGCCATATTAGCCTATGTAGTTCATGAGATTTTATGACTAATGGGATGATCACATAAAATAAAGGAACAATCGTATGATATGGAAAGGGAGCAGGAGAGGAGGCTATAAATATCCTCCCCTTAGTAGAGTCATCAAATTTTGTCAGAGGTCTGATTTTCTTTATAGAATAGTTCCCACTATCAGGACGGTCATCTTTAGGACAAGGGAGATTCCTCAAAGTCTCACCCAATTCTTGAATCAAAGCCATCATTTCCATAGACATAGGGTTTGGTGAAGAAAATGGATTATCGAGCTAAAGGACTAGTTGGATTAGAACACCGCCATGATAGAATGACACCCAATCATAGTTATAATCTTGAGTAAGAAAGGCAGGAGCATTAGCAGATGGAAGAAAAATCTCAAAATCAGTGTCTTCTTGAGAAAACCTCAACCAAAACTGGAGGATGACCCCATGTCATAACTCCCCTCACACTCTTGTCGACGTAATAGGGGATACCATTTCGGTGAAACCAAACTGACATGAAATATGATAAGGTTTATATGGATTACAAATGATCAGCTTGTCCACCATAGCTGCAAGAACCCCATCCTGAAGGGAGATCATGTATGATCTTTCATCGAGAGAGATGATACTATTATCACTGATCGAACCAGTCCGTGATGTATAAGGCGGGAAATCAAAGATATCAGATTGAATCAATACATATGTAACCCTGTCATAACATAGTGATAGGGACCCACCCCCAGATATGTTTAGCAATCTATAATGATTTAAGGCATCAGGGATGCTAGTGGCATTGTATTATTCATAGCAGGGGAATTTATCCCCTATCCAGAAAAATACAAAATGGAAAGGACCACTGATCTAATAGGGGATGCTACCTTGATAAATGTGGCCCAAGAGTTGGTAATGATGTCAATGGGTCGAAACTTCCATATTATGGCACTATCCCTCCACTAGCCACACTTCCATTTTCAGTGTACTGACCCAGATTCCTGAATGTGTATCCCCAGCCAGGAAAATCCATACCTTCAGGAACATAGCCATAAATCCCACCAACCTAAGGCTCATATAAATCTCTAAGACAACTTTAAATACCCATTATGCATGATCTATTTCTTATAAAACATTCCAATATGAGGAAAAAATTCCATGAACTTTCAAATAAGGGAATCGATGGGGGTGTATACCATTTGTCTTAACCCCACAATTAAATGGGTTAATATTGATCCAATCTTGGAAGGAGATAAGTGAGAACATAGTCACCTCCTTTCTGATCTTCTCCTTTATAATAACGAGCTTGACCCATTCCAAGACCAAAGTATGTTAAGGGTCATTTCAAACATATATGGAAGGGAGGAACTCATCATATATCTCTCCAAGAGGGTGGATCCTTCCAAGTATTTATATTTACCATAGTCTGATTCCCACATTGTTGTGGGATAGATATAATGATTTGGTGCCAAGGAACCAATGAGTGACCAGTTCCTGAATAATATCTGGATAGAGATTCACGATGACTTGGAAAATCCATAATTTATCAAAAATATAGACCCTATATAACTTGTCAACAAACTCTAAGAAGCTTTTGCATACCCATAATGGCCACACCCATTAATCAGAGAAATTAATGTTATGGAGAAGATCCCATTTTGAGCTCTATATTCTACCAATATTTTTCATTGAAGAAACGAATATACTTGAGTAGCTTTGAGTGATGGGATGATGAGATAAATCACAACCATTCAGACCAAATGGAGTGTTTTTCAACATATAATACAACCCCTCATATCGAGATGTTACCATCAATCCATCCTAAAAAATTTATTTGTGTACAATGAAGATAATTTAACACCCAACAATAAAACATATTGAATTCCGTAGGGGGAATGGAAACTTCCTCCAGCAAGATAAACCCATATAGAGGAATATGATGTGATAAAGGGTAGTTTTGAATCTAAAATATAATAAACCGTTTTAAAATATCTTTATCAAAATTTAGATGATAATAAGGGTTTGAGTTTTAGTTTCTAGTGATCATAAATCTTTTATTATCCATAGTAGAGGAAGTTTGATGAGATTTAAACACCATTTAGAAATAAGTTAGTGGCATATGTCAGATAGATAAACAAAACTCTTTCTAAAAGAATGGCATAAACCGATAACATCTTGTGTATCAAATGAATAAAATGGATTCATGATTCTCATAAAGGAATCACATATTTCCTAACTTATGAAGACCTCATAGATCACATAACCCGCAAGGCATCACATAACAATGTAACACCTGATATGACTCATGATCGCGTGACATTCATACGGTCAGGTGATTCACATAATAGTTAAAAGGTCATGTGATCAAGCCAACAGACCTTGAAAACCCATCAAGAATATCATGAATCCCAAGGACCAAAGTAAAAAAGGTAATAATGTGGAATGGTTCTAGTGGGAGCTTGGGAAAAAGAACTATTGAAAAGTAGTTCTTTCGAAATGATATCATGGCGAGGTCTTGTGGGGGGTTCCCACGGGATGGTCTTACGACAAGGTCACATGACAGAAGTAGGGATAAATAGATATGGGTAAAGGAGTAGTTAGTGAATGAATCCCTCTATTTTCCCCTACTTATAGGGCATCCTTCAGAATACCAAATATCACCCATTGGAATGAGCACTGCCCAAGACACTGATTAGAAACAACGCCAAAGTCTCAGGTGGGCATTTACTTTCCTCAGAACTGATCCCATGTCCCCATGGACATCTCTCATCAGAGGGTGGTGTGAATTTATTATCACCCATCAAATGATAATTGACAAAATCAAAAAGGGATAAATACCTGAATATGGGTATTATTTTTTCTTACAAATAAAAATAAGAAGAAGGTGGACATGATCACATGGATTTCATGAACCCCTAAGAGACACATGATTGCATGAACTTAGGAAGCTCATGTGGATGGATATGAACAAATCACACCCTAAAGAAGATCTAGAAAATTCTCTTTGATATGTCCTTAAATTCATGTGAAGGTTCCCCCAATAATTAGTGGTCACATGAATGATGCTAGATAAGCTTCTCCCAAACACACGACTTGTCATTTTTGTAGTGACCCATACCTAGATAGCCTAGAGCTAGTTTCTGCTACTAAATACATGGACATGATTATAAGTAATCACACCCTGAAGGACCGATCAATTTAGTAGTCTTGGTAAACTAGATATATAAATGAGTAATTTATTACTAATTAAATCTTTGATCACAAATTATTTTTTTTCTATATAAATAACTATGAGTATAACTATAATCCATATAGTAAATCTCTACATATCTTTCATATTAACCTTCTTGGATTGATTGTGGAATAAACCTAATAATGGTGATCTAAAAAGCTCAGTAAGGTAAGAATAGGGTGGAAGTGATAATTAATCAATTAGAATAGTCAATATGGAAAGGAAAATAACTGGAAACACATTCCATTCAAATAAATAGACAAGGAAAAATAAATATGGAAAGGTATAAAACTAAAACACATGAAATTTAATCAATGAAATGGAAATTAAATGTATCCTTAGATATGTCAATGAAAAATATCAATGATGAATAATAAATGGAACTAATATGAAAGAAATTCTTAATTATTGGATTCCATGTTTTCTGGGTACATGGAACCAGTACTATAAAAAATTTTTAACCACACCAATTTTCACAACTAATTCATCTTATGAGACTACCTATGCATGGAGGGGATTTCATTCACTGTTCCCCAGCCCGTAGGGATTTTCTAAAATGGTCTGAAACTTATGTATTGCATTTCCAAAGCGCTAATCGATTATCAATTAAATATTGTTCCTTTATCAAATATCCTTATTGAATAAAGTATACATATTTTTTTAATATTTCTCCAAATAATCAAATAAATTTCAAATTAGACACAATTTGTAAAATGGTATATGATTTAGGAAATAGTAATATCTATGATAAAGGAAATAGATAATTTAGGGTAAATAAATAATTCAATGTTCATAAGAGATTGAATATTTCAGGGGGACTAAAAAATAAATCATGGAAGTGAATGTAAATACTATCCTTGTCCATGTAAATCATAAACCATATAGAGGAAGAATAATGATGGTATTAATACAACAAATCCCAAGTAGAGTGAAATAGAGGGTTGTTTTCATTGATGATCTAAAAGATTATCTTTTAAAACTATTCATGAGAAAAATATATATTTTTTGAACAAGCTTTGGAAAAAAAAATAATTAAAACCCCATTTTAAAAAAAATAATTAAAAATAATCTTTTTTGAATTGAGATGGATGCTTCAAATAAATAACAGTGTATAGAACCATACATGTCTTACGAGGTAAAAATAATATTCTTTTCATATGAAAAAAGGTAGAAAATACCTCATTTGTAAAAAGATAAAAAGATTCCTTCTTATATATTGTTAAAATAAAAAAATGGTAAAAGTTTATTTAAAGAATCATTTTAAATTCATTTTTAAAACATTTTAATAATATATGGTTTTTAGAAGAATAAAGGTTCTCCGGTTAAAGAGAAAAAATAAATTCGGGTTTTCATTAAAACATTTTCTAAAAAAATTAACTATCAAAGAGTTTAAAAAAGGTAATAATACTTGAAAATGGCCATGAATAACTAGATAATAATGAATGTTATTATTGAAAAAATGGTCATATAATTTCCTCTAATGGAAATTCCATTGAAATATCATTGTGTTTAGTCTGGAGGAAAATAATATTTAAACATTCCGAAGTGTCCCATGCAACTTTAAAACATTTATAAATCATAAAACTCATGAAAGAATAATATTAAATTAATGTATTAAATACCATGAAGTAAAATTAATTCATGATATAATATATAAAAATGGGTAGGAGATACACCAAATAAAATATATAAGTAGTGAACATGACATTTGTCTCAGAAATGTTAAAAGTGATATGGAAGTCCCTTACCAATGTGGTAACAAATGAATTGGAAAACCCAAAGGTATTAATCGTTAAATAAAACATTTAAATTCCATGAATACAATATGTTTCAGGATATTATATGTCAATTTCATAGTAAGTACACCATATATAATACATTAGGTGTACAATAATTAAGTTTTCCTCATGTAATGAAATTGAAAAAAATAATCCCTTACCTTGTGTTTCATTTCTTGTGAACGAACTTTAAATTAATATATAATAAACTTATGTTAAGTTTATAATTTCTTCAAAACATTTTTATTGTTTATAAGTGCTTTTATTTCACTCATTACCATGTTGTTTACATTGGGTGTTTTGACCAAATTTGGTTTATGTGTCAAAAGCAACATCTGTAGGTCATCTATGGTCAATCAGTATTTATATAACTTCTCCAGAATAATAACCATGATATAATTATACTTTTCATTCATCAATTATGATTTTAAAATCAATCATTAAATACGGTTATGAAAATGATAATATGTTACGATGATGTGGACGGTAGGTCGTACATAATAATGTGTAACATTACCATTTTTAAATGATCATTGTGGAAAGAAGGTAAGTTACTCAAATCACTCCAGAATGATTATTATCATATTATTTAATAATATATACTTAAATATTGAAATATTTTGGGTAAAAGGAATCACATCATGTCGAGGAGGAGGTAGCCCACACATCCATGAATAATATCATCACTTTTTAAGTGTGTGAAAGAGTAATAAATAAAATGATATATATATATATATATATTTCCAGAAATGTGATTATGTAAATAATATATTATTTATGTTTTTTATGTCTCATATTTTTTATTAAATCCATCCTTTATACATTCTATTTTTAGTGTTAACTAATCACAATGCATTGAGGGGCGGTAGTCCACACATCCTTAAAAGATGTCATCGTATTAACGTAAAATGGAAATTGTTAAAGGCCTGTGTAATAAAAGGCTTAAATAAGTATAAATACAAAATTAATATCATATATAATATATATAAACTTATTTTACATCATAATAGCCACCATTAGAGATGCTAATGGAAGAACAAAAAATCATCGTTTCATGAGGTAGTAGTTCACCGTCCATAGAAACATTATCTTGTGTTACCCATTTGATGCAGGTATGTGTAATTTTAGGTTGAAATATAATTATAAAAATATCTTATTATATTTATTTTAATGGTTTTTTTATACATGTACCGAATAAAAAGATTTTATGGGTTGGAGAAAGGATATGAAACTAGACAGATTGGGAAAAGACATTACCTTTTAATCAGGTAACTTCTTTTGGTTTAAACCAAAAGGCATCAATGGATGGTATTATGATTAAAGGTAATAATATAGGTTTAGGGGAGGTATGTTGGGTGGAAATTTGGGAAGATCATGGGAGAAATTAAGATATTTTAGAGGTGTGAGGAATGGGTAGAGTTGGCAGTCTTTTATAGGGATATAAAATGACTCACCTGGTATTCTTGAAAAGAAGTTAGGTGTGCACATTTTCTTAGCCAATAAAAGTAATAAAAACCACCCAAAATCATTAATGTAAGTTTTATTGCGTAAATATTTCCATCCAATGAGTGTTGGGAAATTTTATATTTCATTTGGTCCCTTAAACATAGTGTTTTAGTCAATTTCATACCAAATTACACCTTAATTACTATAATTTTTTTTAATCACTTTCACTAATCATTTTTGTCAAAGATTAAGTTGATCTTTTTATAAAAAAATATTATCTTGATTACATTGGTGTATGTAATATTTTAAAAATTAAAATCACTGAAGTGGAAAAATGAGGTTTCATTCTAATCTCACAGACATACGAATTAACTGGTTTTAGTAGAAAAATGTTCAAAAGATTTTTATGTTTTTATATTAAATTTAAAAATGTAAATTGATTATAATGGACTAAATTTTTCTAATTTATGTATAATTTATCCAATTTTACTTTAAAACAAATTCATAATATAATTTAACATTAACAATTATTTTAATGAAAAGACAGTTTATAACCAAAACGCAGTATTTTTTACCATTCACTAAAAAATGATGTTTTTCGGAAAAATATAAAAAAATAACCCTAAGATAATTCGAAAAATATTAATTAAAAAAATAAATATTATTTTTTCAATTTCAATTTATAATAGTGTAAAAATTAATATTTAACATAGGTTCTCCATTAAAAGGTGGTAGAAATGCCTTAATAAAAAAATAGGTTTTTATCTCAAATATTGGGTTTTCCCTTATCTTATGTATAAAAAATCTATTGGATGAAATTAAAATATAATTTATTACATTATTATCACTTAATTATTTTAATTATTTTAATCTATTAGGGTAAAATAGCTTTGTGATCATAAAAATAGTTTTCTATAAAAATATTTTTTTATATTATATTTGTTATTATATTCATTTCTTATTATTTTTTTAACCTATGAATTAATCATATATTATTATAACCAATATATTTTCATAAGTTAGTTAATACTATTCATAACCACTAATATAACATCTAGTTTATATATAATTGTATAAAATAATAATTATTTAATTATAGATTGTTTCTTGGTAAGGCTCAATATTGCGTATATATCAACCCATAAAAGAAGGTTTCTTTTGTGTGTAACACAAGATATAGGGGAAGGTCTCTATTTCATGTAATGAAAGACAACTCTGTGTTGTGTTCATTTAAATACATAGAATCTATTTTAAATATTAAATATATTATAAAGTATATGTGCATTATATTACATTACATACTTAGTGGCACGTGTCATACACTCTATCGATTACGAGGTTCTTACTTACGTTTTTAGGGCGTCACATTCTCCCCTACATTTTTTAAATTGAATCCTCACAATTTGAACTCGATTATGGGGATATATTGTTAGATACTTCCTACATTGAAATCCCACATCGCATGAAGGTTTCATAATCCATCTAATGCAAAAGAGAGAATGGAATGTATAAAGGTCACATGGACTACCATGTAACTGGGTTTTTAAGAAAGAGAACATTATTAGAAATTAGAGATACATACTAATAGGAAAAATGTAAATATTTATAGGGATTGATTGTTCTCATCAGCCAAAAACAAGTGAATGATCAATGAAAAGTTGTGGGCCTCAAATCCATAAATATTTGACGATTTAGAAGACCATTGCTCCAACTGAAGTTTAGGTATTAGGAAAAAAATTTATATCATTGTAATTTCATTAATTTGGGTAATCTTTTTACTAACAATGAATATAATAAAATATTTTTGCATGATATGTTTCAATCTCATATGAAAAATACTAACTTTTGTCTATGCTTCGATCAAATTATCATTCATCCCTTTACTCCAAAAAATTAATAACCAACAACAAATTGTTTTATTCCTGAGGCACAAAAAGATACTTTTAACGGATTATAAGGACTATAAAAGAGTGAAAAGAAAAACTAGTTTTCCTTAACTATCATTAAAAAATAATATGGTTAATAGAGTAATTTATAATCCTCAAAAGTGATACAACTAGTTCATTATTTACATTTATTCATCAAATTATTTAAATATATACAATGAAAAATTAACAAGGAAATTTTCTAGGTCAGTGGTTGGAATGAAACCCTTATCATCCTTCAGTCATTGGTTCAAGTCCCGTGGCCTTTCCAAATTTTATTAGTTTTCACCCAGCTTATAGGTTATCCATTTCTAAAACAATACTAATGTAAATTCGCAATACAAATATGATGGACATCCTTTAAATTAAGTTGATCTCTAAATATAATTCTAACTAATGTTTTAAATAAAACCACAATAAAAAAATACCTTATCCATTTTATTTCCACATATTTCCTTCCTTGGTCTAGGGTTTATCTATAATATCATTAGTTGGAAATATAACTCATTACACCTTATCTTCAATCTAACACTATTTAGGTTTAACCTAGGTTACTTATTATGTATCCAAATCCTTTATAATGGTTTGTAAATAAATAGTGGGGTATCCTATGCATATCCCTCAGGAGTGTCAAACTCGGTGCACAATAGGGCCCATCGTCATATACTAGGTTACCCAGAGTCAAGCCCGGAACACCTTGTTGGAGTTGTTACTCATAGGTACATCTGTGCTAGAACCACATCCACTTGTTTTATTCAGACATGGATGTATTTCTTAGAAGACCCAAATAATCTATACTTTACCAAAATTATATGGTTTTCATCTATACTTCTTAAAATTCTACCCTAGGTTTATGTTATCAAGTCTATGTTTTCCTAAATCAAGTTCCCAAGGTATCTACTAAACTTCCTTTGATACCAATTGTAGCAACCCAACCCCAGATATCCCAAAGACAATGTCTACTGTGAAATACATTAGCATGCTTATTAGGAATCAATCCTAGATGGACCAATCAGTTTAGTAGTATTGGTAAACCAAATACATAAATGAGTATTTTATTAAAAATGAATACATTGATTACAACATATTTTGTTTTTCTTTATAAATAAATAACTCTCAGTATAACTCTAATAAATATAGTAAATCCTTATATACCTTCCATAAAAAGATTAATAGATTCTTGGGTAAAGAAAGATAATAAGGGTGAGCTCAAATTCTTGGTAAGAAAAAAAATAAAGCTGAAGAAATAATGAATCAATGAGAATAGTCACTATGAAATGATAAAAAACTGGAAACACATGTCATTAAAATACATCGATAAGTCAAAATAAATATGTAAAGGTATGAAATTGAAACACATGCCATTTAATCAATGAACATAAAATGAAATGTATCCATATATATGTTGATGAAAAATCCCATGGATGAATAATAACTAGAACTAATATGAATGAAATGCATAATTATTGGATTCCATGTTTCCTAGGTACATGGATCTAGTACCGTCAAAAGATAGTTTAACTATACCAATTTTCAAAACTAATTTGTCCCATGAGACTACTGATGCATCGAGGGGATTTCATTCACCTATCCCCATCCCATAGGGATTTCATTAAACAGTACCCAACCAATGTATTGCATGTCTAAATCAATCCTCATGTATCAAATAAATAATGTTCCTATAATGGCCCGTGTTTTTGGGGTCCATTACTTGGTAAAAATATGCTGTTTGAGGTGTTATGGGTGGTTTGGAAGGCCATCCCAGCTTCTTGATGACTCCTAGCAGTAGCCTTGGACTACTGGTAGTCTCATCCTACCAGTAGACCTAGCCTACCTGTAACCTTGGGGTATCAGTAGCTCTCGGCTACCGGTACCTCTCGGCTACCGCTTGCTCTCGGATACCGGTAGCTTTCGCCAACCTGTAGCTCTCGGCTACCGGTATCTCTCGGCTACCGGTAGCTCTCGCCAACCGGTATCTCTCGGCTACCAGTAGCTCACAGCTACTGGTAGCTGTCTCCAACCGGTATCTCTCGCCTACCCCAACGGGTTTTCCAGTAGCACCTCCTTTTTGCGTAAATTGGTTTTTAAGCCATGTTTTGACTCCTTTAAGCCACATTTAAAGCCCATTAATGCCCTTTAATGGCATTTAATTAAATTATTAGTGAGTTACCCTCCCTAAATGAAAAAACATGAGGTGTGCGTCGGTTTAAACTGCCCCAAAAGGTGGGGACCCATTGATGGAATGTGGGGTGTCCCAGCCGTGTGGTGAACCATTGATCTCGCTTCTTACATGGTTTTGAGTTTTTATCTTCGTATCTTAACCGTCCTAGGAATTATTTATCTCAGTATTTATAACCTAAAGGATTCTCCTTGAGTTTCCTTTTTCTATCACCCTACGCTCGGAGTACCCTTCCTCTTGACGAATTGTACCCCCGTTCTGAAGTTATCCTTGATCGCGTTCCGTGGAGTTCCTGCTACTCTTGTTTTCCCAGTTTCTATGTGAGGACGTAACGTTGATCCTTGATCAGTCAGGTTGGGATTTTCTCCTTTCGTCTCTCGTTTATGTGTATCATGAGGGGTGGGCATGCCTTTTTCTCTGTAGAAATTAACGAAACCCAACATAAACCAGATAATGAACGGACCTTTAAAGAATGAAAGGGGGGTTTGATTGATGTCCTGCTGTTATCTTTTATTGTTGACATGTGTTGTGAATTATATGGGCCTATGCTCACTAAAAATCATGGTCGTTGGTGGTCTTTATCTGCGCACTAATGAACCTTGGTATTCCTGGATGTTTGAATAACAGTAACATGGAATTGGTTAATTACATATACTCGGTTAAATAAATTAAAAGCACCTGGATTAACCCTTTTCTGTGATAACCCCTATTAAAGTACAGTGGAATTGAAATCTTAGAGTGTGTTAAATCTTTTAAATCTGAAATTACCTGCATGGGCCTACCTTGTGTTTGGTTTTCTTCCTTCATGGTTCGATTACAGGTTACTTTATGGTTTTCTTGGATGAGATCCCCTGTTTTTACACTTTTTCTGGTTGTGAATCGGAGGCTGTGGGGGGTTACTCTGCTTATATCACGAATTGGGGTGGAATCTTTTATTGTTGAGAAACCGTTTTCTTCTAGATTTTGGGGACATGGGGCTGTGTCTCGGGGTTGTTCTGTTTCCTGTACCTTGAGGGATCTCACTTGATCCCTACTTATTGAGACTTTATAAGAGAACCATGTGTGAATGCTTAAATTACCGGATGTTTTTTCCTTTCTTCCTTATTGTTGTTTCATATGTGAATGTTCCTATTAGTTACCCAGTAGTGAAGGGATTAAGTCATACTTAACTGTTATGAATAATAACTTGAACATGGGAATTAGGAACTGTTTGTTGTGTGCCTGTTTTCTGAGACTGCAGTGCTTGTTCACCTGCTTGTATCTGTTTGAAGAGTCGTAGGTTGGGCTATGTGTTGGTATATATATGTATAACTATATGTTTTGTGTTTATTCTCACCTCACCCGCATTTGGAACTTTGTGTCGGACACCCCATTTCATGGGGAAGGGTGTTTCCACCTAGTTACTCTCCTTCCTACTCCCTCTTCCCTCAGTTGTGATGGCTGGAGGCAACCTTACACACAAGATTCTTCGAGTAGGTTTTGTTTGGTGTGTTGTTAGACCAGGTGTTTTCGAGTAGGGGTTCTGGTTATGGTTGGTTTCCTAGGTGTCTTTGGGATGAGGCCCAGGTGTTTTCAGGTGGGAATGGATGGTCATGAGGCCCAGGTGTGTGCGGACGGGAAGAGCATGGTAGTGTCAGGACGTTTGCCATTAGGGATGAGCAACTAGCTAGTGGGGGAAATGGTGGTGCGTGGTACCCAAATTTTTTGGTATTTACTATTACCTTACTGCTTGTGTTATTTGGTGAGTGTGGCCAGTGATGTAGGATGGATAGACTCCTTGATAGATGTTCGTTCTTTTTCTTCTCATGGTACTTTAGTACGTCTCCCAAGTTGTGCACGAGAGCTATAGGTTTTTCCTACTGAGTATACCTTGTATTCTCACCCTGCGTTTACTTTCAGGTTTCCAGGAGGACTTCAGAGGCCATGCGAGACCTTACTAGTCTAGATGTTGGAGTTGTTGTTGGTCGTTGTTATTTTCTGATTCGCCTTTTCTTTTCCTGTTGGTTTGTACTTTGGAGTTATTATACTTTGTTCAAATTTATTATTAAAACATGCATGTAGTTTGGTTTTATTTTGAGTTTTCTATACTTGGTGGTGTTTTGTGTTGACTCATTCTTTCTCCCAATTTTGGTTAACTAAAAAGGGTAATGCCTCCCATCTTGTGAAAATGTTACACCCTTGGTGCTAGTCGCCACTCCGGGGCCTACTGGAGGTGGGACTCGGGGGGTCATTATCTCATCTTAGACTTGAAGAAGGAAGGGTGGGGGCCTTTTCCGCCCCTTCCATCGTCTTGCTGAAGGCGGGTCGTGACAGAATGGTATCAAAGGCAGAGGATGAGGGATAGGATGATGTCTGGATT
The DNA here is from genome assembly GCA_963277665.1 of Viscum album. NCBI lineage: Eukaryota > Viridiplantae > Streptophyta > Magnoliopsida > Santalales > Viscaceae > Viscum > Viscum album. The sequence continues at coordinate 2,106,870,917 of OY728163.1, read as the reverse complement.
TAGGCACAGTGGGGATTGCATGGGATGGTAGGGAAACAATGTTAGGTGATCTTAGTTCGTGAAATAGGCTAGGGAGGACTGGATAGGACACGAGATTTTAGTGCCCCCCGTGATCTGATGCAAGGACTCTGAGCCTATCAAATGACCAAGTGAGAGTACATTTATTGTATGGTAGAGACCCTAGGGATGGTACAAGCATCATACTGATTGTGTTTTTATTTGGTTTGGGGCACATTGGGGAGAAAGTTTTTTAATAGTAATAATAATAATTTCCCTTGCTACTAGGGCTTAGTAAATCTTTGTTTACCTTGACGCTATGGCACCTGAACATTATCCATGAGCGACCCGGGCGATTGAGGCCCAGCGGATCGAGGTAGTTGACCAGAAGAGGGTTGACCGAGATGAGGAGGATGACTTGTGGAAGAGGACTCTGCGAGCCTTCCAGCGATAAACCCTTGAGAAGTACGAGGCCAGCATTTCAGACTCTATAACGGAGTGATGGCTCGAGAAGCTATCCATCACCCTCTCTTTAATCCGTGATCCAAGGGAGTACTGGGTTCTGTTGGCCGTCAGTTAGTTGAGAGGAGCAGTACGTCAGTGGTGGACGCTTTTCCTGGGAGAGAAGACAGAGGCAGAGGTCTCATGGGCCAGTTTTGAGAAGGAATTTCATGAAGAGTTCTTATCCTCTATGGAGAAGGCTGAGAAGAGACCGGAGTTGCTCTCCCTTCAGCAGGGAAGCATTACAGTGAGGGAGTTTGGGATCATGTTCAAAGATCTCTTGCTTTTTCCCCCGGATCTCATTCCGGATGAGGAGTCTCGGGCAAAACAGTTAGAGGAGGCGCTTCGTCTTTCTCTTCAGTAAGTTGTCACTACCTTCAATCTTCCGACGTACCTAGAAGTATAGAAGAAGGATGAGATAGTAGAGAGGATACACTAAAAGGGAGGAACACCACGAGAAGAGAACTAACTGAGTTCATCAAAGGGGAAGGCGGTCAGCAGCAGGTCTCCAATGACAGGGCCTTTCAGGATTTGAAAAGTAGGGTTTAGGCCTCATCAGTTCCAGTCTCGAGCTTCTGGCCCTCGCCCTTTTGTCGCAGGGCCAAGACCAAAGTGTTTCTCTTGCGGAGTTTTCGGGCATGTCCAGAGCAGGTGTCCAACTCAAGCTCCACATGGTGGAGGTGGGCAGTTTCAACACCCACCTCAGCAGCATTCGTTGTCGGAAAGGCCTTTGCAGGAGCAACAACAGGCCCCTGGCCCTCCGAGGGATGACCTTGTGGGAGGAGATCAACACCAGGGTGCTCCTCAGGGACCTAGACCCGGGCGTGGTCTGGGAGGATGTCGACAACAGTGAGGCAGGGGAGCTGGCTGTGGAAAGTTGCATGCCGCAGAGTTAGTGGCTCCGAAGGGACCAGAGGTCATTCTAGGTATGATCAGTTTATTTAGCACTCTTTTTTCTACCTTGTTTGATTCAAGAGCTTCACACTCCTTCGTTACACCCAAATTAGCCCATGCTCTGGGTCTGGATGCTGAGATACATTCTGTTCCCCTAGTGTTGACAACACCAGTTGGGGGTTATACCAGCGTATCTTACTTTTTCCAGGGATGTTGACTGATGTTGGGACCGCATCAGTCCAGTGGAGATCTTCTTTCCTTGCAGATAGAGCAGTACGATGTCATTCTAGGCATCAACTGGTTATTCTCCGTGCATGCCAACATCGAATGCTATCAGATAAGGATTGAATTCTCCAATGAGGATGGATGACGTGTGGCTTTTGTTGGGGAGCGGAGTTATCAGGAGGGAAGTCGACACGTAGAGAAACTCCTTTCTATGCTGAACGGAATTTCAATAGAGTTGGTAGACACAGGAACGATGGATGTCCCAGAGGTCATAAGAGAATTACCTGATGTCTTTCCCGATGAGGTTGTGACACTACCCCCTCAATGTGATGTTGAGTTTGGGATAGACATACAGCCTGATGCCCGCCTGATCTCTATGGATCCTTATTGGATGGGACCTTCTGAGTTGCGGGATTTGAGGATTCAGATTGACGATCTGATGGAGAAGGGCTTTGTTCAACCCAGCGTGTCACCGTGGAGTGCTCCAGTTTTGTTCATAAAGAAGGAATATGGTAGTCTACAACTGTGTATAGACTACCGAAGGTTGAATCAGGTGATGATCAAGAATATTTACCCCCTCCCGAGGATAGATGATCACTCCGACCAGCTGAGGGGAGCAGGTTGATTCTCTAAGATCAATCTGCAGTCTGGATACCACCAGTTGAGAGTGAAGGAAAGTGATATCTCGAAGATGGCTTTCAGGTGCAGATATGGACACATTGAGTTCATGGTTATGCCATTTGGCATTACAAACTCACCAGCTACGTTCATGAACTGCATGAACTCTATTTTCTCAGAGTTTCTGGACCAGTTCGTTGTGGTGTTCATCGACAACATCCTTATTTACTCAAGATCAGATGAAGAGCATGTTGAACATCTTAGGGTACTTTTGGGAGTCCTTAGACACCACCATGTTTATGGAAAACTGTCGAAGTGTATGTTCTTAACATGAGAGGTGCATTTCCTTGGACACGTAGTGTCTCAGAAGGGAATAGAAGTAGACCCATCGAAGGTCGATGCAGTCGTTTCATGGGTAGCACCAATGAACGTGGCATAAGTTCATAGTTTCCTGGGTTTGGCAGGCTATTACCAGAGGTTTGTGCCCGACTTCTCTCGAGTTGCAGCTCCATTGACAGCTTTGACTAGGAAGGACCAGGCCTTCGTGTGGAGTGACCAGTGCCAGAAAACTTTTGGCTACCTAAAGGAGAATCTGGTTAGTGCTCTAGTGCTAAGATTACCATAGGAAGGGGTGTTGTTTGAAGTGTTCTTTGATGCTTCTGGCCTTGGGCTGTGATTTGTTATGATGAAACAGTGAGGAGTGATCACTTATGGGTCTAGGAAGTTACATCCTCATGAACGTAACTATGCCACCCAAGATCTGGAGCTTGCAGCTGTGGTGTTCGCATTGAAGTTTTCACGGCATTATCTCATCGGAGAGCACTTTTTGGTCTTCTCAGATCACAATAGGTTGTGTTATGTCTTTTCCCAGTGAGATCTGAACTTGTGGAAGTAGAGATGGGTTGAGTTCTTCCAAGATTATGACTTCGAGGTCTCTTATACTTAGGGAAAGGGCAATGTTTTGGATGATGCCCTGAGTAGGAAATCACAGAAGGAAGTAGTTTGGAAATCTGCAGATGCTTGGAGAGCTATGGAAGAGTTGGCGGCCTTGCATTTGGATGCAAGGGTGGAAGGTGTAAGAGGTTTTTTGTTTCAGATGACTATAGTTTCCTCCATAGTGGTGCAGGTGGAAGATTCTTAGTGGGGGGACTTGGAGGTGGAAGTGATTCGGGATAGTTTTTCTCAGGGAAATGCTCCTGAGGGATGTTTGTAGGACGCTCGGCATCAGATGCTTTTCGATGGAAGTCATTTTGTTTCGGAGGCGATGCGTAAAGGTGTTCTCCGTGAGTTCCGTGGAACAACTTTAGTGGTGCATCCTGGGGTCTCAAAGATGTAACAAGTCCTGAGGGGACAGTTTTGGTGGCCTGGGGTAAAGTGGACAGTGGCGGATTTTGTGGCTAAGTGCCTCGTGTTTCAGCAAGTAACGGCTGAACACCGTTTCCCTGGAGGGTTGCTGCAGCCGTTAGATGTTCTCGAGTGGAAGTGGGATGAAGTATCAATGGACTTCATCACAAGGCTACCTAGGGATCAGGGAGGATATGATTCCATTTGGGTAGGGGTGGATCCGTTGACAAAATCAGCACACTTCTTGGAGAATAAGGAGTTGAGCCCAGTGAGCACCTTAGCCTAGAGGTACGTCGATGAGGTGGTGCAGTTGCATGTGATCCTGAGATCTATTTTCTCTGATCGAGACATGCAGTTTAACTAACGAGTCTAGAGGGGATTACAGCATGCCTTTGGCACCCAACTATGCCTTAGCACTAATTTCCACCCTCAAACAGATGGGAAACAGAACGAACGATCCAGACATTGGAGTACATGTTGCGGGCATGTGTTCTGGATTTTGGGAGATCATGGGTACGACACTTGCCTCTAGTGGAGTTTTCTTATAACAACAGATTCCACTTCACCATTGGTCTGACACCATTTGAGGCCTTGTATGGAAGGCCGTGTCGTTCACCCGTTGCTGGATAGAGATTGGGGAAGCATCTGTCCTTGGGCCAGAAGTGGTGCAGGGCACCACTGAGAAGGTTTAACTGGTGCGTGAGAGGATGAAGGCAGCCCAGGATCGGCAGAATTCTTATGCCGATTGTAGGAGGAGGCCCCTTGAGTTTGAGGTTGGGAATCATGTGTTCTTTAAGGTTTCACCTCAACATGGGAAGCGATGGTTTGGGAAGGGGAGTAAGCTCTCCCCTCGGTTCAGCGGACCTTTCATGGTGTTGGGACAAGTTGTTGAGGTGGCGTATCTGTTGGCATTTCCACCTTAGTTGGAGAAAGTTCACAACATCTTTCACATCTCCCATCTTCGTCAATATCTACACGACGACTCCTATGTCATTGATTTGGAATAGTTAGATATTGAAGATGATGTGACCTTAATAGAAATACCAATCACGATCGAGGATCTTAAAGAGAAAGTGCTTCGGGGACGAACCATCCCCTTGGTTCGTGTGTTGTGGAGGCATGGTGGCCTGGAAGAGAGAAAATGGGAGGGGGAGGCCCAGTTACACGTTCAGTATCCAGAGCTGTTTTGACTTAGTTGTTGTTTTGTTATGATCCTTGTTGAGATATTCTACCTTGTGCTTTAATATATGAAATGATTGTTTTTCTTATTTAATAGATGATTTGTTCCTTCTTCTCTGTGTGTGTTTGTCTTAATGTGTGATGATGGGAAAACCTGACTGCTAATCAAGACACATTGATGTGGATGCGATTAAACCCATGCAGGAAAGTCAGTGCTGCCCAAAGCAGATGATATCATGACATGTAGGAGGGGACTCCCTAACTCATGTGTTGGACAGTGTGGCCCTTGTGCTTGTTGTGAATGTTTGTGGTTGATAACTGGATGTAAGGGGGAGGGGGGGTTCTGTTCCAGCTTTCCAACAACACATGGGATTACCCCTGAGAAGTATCTTTAGAGGGTGGTTGTTTGGACCCCTCTTTTTTCTTCTTCTTTCATTCTAGTTTGTTCTTATATTCTCGGTACGAGAATAGTTTGTGATGTATTTGATGTAATGGCCTGGGTTTTTGGGGTCCATTGCATGGTAAAAATCTATTGTTTGAAATGTTCTGGGTGGTCTGGAAGGCCATCCCAGCTTCCCGGTGACTCATAGCGGTAGCCTTGGCCTACCGGTAGTCTCGGCATACCAGTAGAACTAGGCTACCAGTAACCGTGGGGTACCGGTAGCACTCGACTATAGGTAGCTGTCGCCAACCGGTAGCTCCCGGCTACCGGTAGCTCTCGGCTACCGGTAGCTCTTGTCTTCCGATTGCTGTTGCCAATAAGTAGCTCTAGGATACCGGTAGCTCACGGCTACTTGTAGCTGTTTCCAACCAGTAGCTCTCACCTACCCCCATGGGTTTTCCAATAGCGCCTCCTTTTTTCACAAATTGGTTTTTGAACCATGTTTTGATTCCATTAAGCCTATTTTAAATCCCATTAATGCCCTTTAATGGCATTTAATTAAATTATTAGTGAGTTACCCTACCTAAATAAAAACCCATGAGGTGTGCGTCGATTTAAACCACCCCGAAAGGCGGGGACCCTTTAATGGCGTGTGGGGTGTCCCAGCCGTGTGGTCGACCGACGATCCCACTTCTTACGCGGGTTTGAGTTTTTTTCTCTGTATCTTAACCATCCTGGGAATGGTGTATATCATCCTTTATAAACTAAAGGCTTCTCCCTGTGTTTCCTTTTTCTATCACCTTGCGCTCGGAGTACCCTTCCTCCCGATGAATTGTACCCCCATTGCGAAGTTTTCCTTGATCGCGTTTCATGGAGTTCCTGCTACTCCTGTTTTCCCAGTTTCCATGGGAGGACGTAACATCGATCCTTGATCAGTCAGGTAGGGATTTTCTCCTTTCATCTCTCATTTATGTGTATCATGATGGGTGGGCATGCCTTTGTGTCTGTGGAAATTGATGAAACCCATCTTAATGAATATAATGAACATACCATTAAAGAATGAAAGGGGGGTGTTATTGATGTCATGTTGTGCTCTTTTATTGTTGATATGTGTTGTGAATTATACGGGCCTATGCTCACTGAAAATCATGGTCGTTGGTGGTCTTTCTCTGTGCACTAATGAACCTCGGTGTTCCTGGATGTTTAAATAATGGTAACATAGAATTGGTTAAATACGTATACTGGGTTAAATAAATTAAAAGCAATAGGATTAACACTTTTCTGTGATAACCCCGATTAAAGTACAGTGGAATTGTAATCATGGAGTGTGTTAAATGTTTTAAATCTGAAATTACCTACGTGATCCTACCGTTTGTTTGGTTGTGTTCCTTCACATGCCGATTACGGGTGACTTTATGGTTTTCTTGGTTGGGATCCCCTGTTGTTACACTTTCGCTGGTTGTGAATCGGAGGCTGTGGGGGGTTACTCTGCTTATATCACGAATTGGGGTGGAATCATCTATTGTTGAGAAACCGTTGGCTTCTGGATTTTGGGGACATGGGGCTGTGTCTCGGGGTTGTATTTTTCCATTACCTTGAGGGATCTCACTTGATCCCTAGTTGTGGAGACTTTACAAGAGAACCGAGTGTGAATGATTAAATTACCTGATGTTTTTCCTTTATGCCTTATTGTTGTTTCATCTGTGAATGTTCCTATTAGTTTCCTAGTAGTGAAGGGATTAAATCATACTAAAATGTTATGAATGATAACTTGAACATGGGAACTGGGAACTGTTTGTTGTGTGCCTGTTTTCTATGGCAGCAGTGCTTGTGCACCTGCTTGTATCCATTTGAAGAGTCGTAGGTTGGGATGTGTGTTGGTATATATATGTATAACTATATGTTTTGTGTTTAGTCTCACCCCACATGTGTTGGGCACTTAGTGTCGGACACCCCATTTCATGGGGAAGGGTGTTTCCCCCTAGTTACTCTCCTTCCTGCTCTCTCTTCCCTTGGTTGTGATGGCTGGAGGAAACTTTACACCCAAGATTCTTCGGGTATGTTTCGTTTGGTGTGTTGTTATCCCAGGTGTTTTCGGGAAGGGGTTTTGGTTATGGTTGTTTTCCCAGGTGTCTTCGGGATGAGGCCTAGGTGTTTTCGGGTGGGAATGGATGGTTATGAGGCCCAGGTGTGTGTGGGCAGGGATGTGTGGTTGTGGGGCCTAGGTGTGTGTGGATGGGAAGGGCGTGGTAGCGTTAGGATGTTTTCCGTTAGGGATTAGAATCTAGCTAGTGGGGTAAATGGTGGTGCGGGGTACCCAAATGTTTTGTTTTTTACTATTAACTTATTGCTTGTGTTATTTGGTGAGCGTGGCTGGTGAGGTGGGATGGATAGACTCCTTGATAGATGTTGGTTCTTCTGCGTCTCACGGGACTTTAGGACGTCTCCCCACTTGTGCATGAGAGCTATAGGTTTTTCCGACAGAGTATACATTGTATGCTCACCCTACGATTACTTTTAGGTTGACAGGAGGACTTCAGAGGCCATGCATGACCTTACTAGTCTAGACGTTGGAGTTGCTGTTGGTCGCTGTTGTTTTCTGCTTCACCTTTTCTTTTCCTGTTGGTTTGTACTTTGGAGTTCTTGTACTTTGTTCAGTTTTATTATTAAAACAAGCATATAGTTTGGTTTTCATTTGAATTTTTTATACTTGGTGGTGTTTGGTGTTGACTCATTTTTTCTCCAAATCTTGGTCAAATAAAAAGGGTAATGCCTCCCATCTTGTGACAATGTTACACCCTTGGTGCTAGTCGGAACTTCGGGGCCTACTAGAGGTGGGACTCGGGGGGTCATTATCTCATCTTCGACTTGATGAAGGAAGGGTGGGAGCCTTTTCCACCCCTTCCATCATCTTGCCGGAGGCTGGTTGTGACAATTCCTTTATCAAATATCCATATTAAATAAATTATAAAAATTTATCAATATTTCCCCAATTAATTAAATAAATTTCAAAGTAGACACTGTATGTAAAACGGTATATAGTTCTGGAAATAGTAATATCCATGATAAAATAAATTAATAATTTTGGGGAAATTCAATGTTTAATAATCAAAGGAGATTAAATATTTCAAAAGGACTAACAAATAAATCATTTAAGTGAATGTGAAAAATATCCTTGGAAAAATAAATAATAAAAAATTTAGAGGAATAATAAGGATTGTATCAATACAAAATATCTCAAGTGGAGTAAAATATAGGGTTTTCGTCATTGATGAAATAAAATATTAACTTTTAAAAATATTCTTGAGGAAAATGATCTTTTCTTTTGAAAAAAATTTTGAATTTTTTTTTTGGAAAAATCATTTTAAAAACATTTTCTTTATAAATAAAACTTTTGAAACTGACAACGAGGATTTAATGAAATAATGGCATATAGATATGTACATGTCCTATAAGGAAAAAAGAATATTGATTTTGTACAGAAAAAGGTTAGAAAATGCCTCATTTGGTTGGAAACAAAAATATTCCTTCTATGAGATTGGAAAAATAAAAAGAGTGTAAAATTTTATTTACCAAAGCATTTTAAAATAATTTTTTAAAAATTTTTAATAAGACATGGTTTTTAGAATAAAACAAGTTCTCCAACTAAAGAGAGAAATAAATTTGGGTTTTCTTAAAAAAATTCTATAAAATACTTGAGTACCAAAGAGAGAAAAATGGTACTAATAATTGAAAATGGTCATGAATAACTAGAGAAGAATTAAATGGATTATTTAACAATGGTTATAAAATTTCTTTGAATGGAGATTCCATTGAAATTTCATTTGGATTAGTCTTGAAGAAAATAATCTTTAAACATTCCAATGTGTCCCATACCACTTTGAAACATTTCTCAATCATAGACCTCATACAAGAATAATATTAAATGAATGTATGAAATACCATAAACTAAGATTAATTCATGATAATATATATAAAAATGGGAAGTATATACACCACATAAAATACATAAGTAGTGAACATGACATTTATCTCATGAATGTAAAATGAGAGATGAAGTCCCTTACTTATACAGTAACAAATTAACTTTAAAAAACCAAAGGTATTAATCATAAAACCAAAAAAAATTAATACCATGAAGTTAATAGGTTTCATGACATTATATGTCAATGTTTCAATAAGTACAACATATATATATAACTAGGTGTACAACAATTAAGTATTCCTCATGTAATGAAAATGTGACAAGAATCTCTTACCTTGTGTTACATTTTGTGTGAATGTACTTTAAATTCATATATAATAAACTTATGTTAATTTTATACATTCCTAATAACCTTTTTACTATTTATAATTAATTTTATATAACTTATTACAATGTTGTGTACAACTACCTAAAAAATTAAGTTTACATTGGGTGTTTTGATCAAATTCGATTTATGTGTCAAAAACAACATTAGTAGGTCAAATATGGTATAATGGGTATTTATATAACATCTCTAAAATAATAACCATGAAATAATTATCATATTTATATATCAATTATACTTTTAAAATCAATCATTAAATATGGTTATGAAAATGAGGATATGTTTCAATCATGGAGATGGTAGCTCATATGTACACATGAGTATCTTTCCCATTTTTAAATGAGCGTTGTGGAAAGAAGTTAAGCAACTCATGTATTTCTATAATGATATTTATTATATTATTTAATAATATATTCTTATATAGAGAATTATGTGGTGTAAAAGGAGTCACATCATATCAAGGAGGTGGTAGTCCACACATCCACAAATAACACTATCATTTTTCAAGTGTGTGAAAGGGTAACAAAGAAAATGATATATATATTATTTATGTTTTTCATGTTTTATACGTTTAATTAAATCCATCCTTCAAATGGTCCATTTTTATTTTGAAATCATCACAATGCTTTGAGGGGCGGTAGTTCACACTTCCACAAACGATGCTATCGTATTAATATAAAATGATAAGTATTTCAGGGAGGTGTAATAAAAGGATTAAATAAGTATAAATAAACAATAAATATAATATATAATATATATAAACAGATTTTCCATCATAATGGCCACCATGAGAGGTGGTAATGGAATAATGAACAATCAGCATTTCCTGAGGCAGTAGTTCACAATCCACAGTAAAAAAATTTTTGTTACCCATTAGACCGTGGTGTGTGTAAGTGTAGGTTTAAATATCAGAATAAAAACATCCAAGTATATTTAGGATACTGGTATTGTTATAAAATAACATAATAAGGATATTTTAGGGGTTCAACAATGTAAATTAAACTAGAGAGATTGATAAAAGGAATTACCTTTCAATTGGGTAACTTCTTTTGGTTTAAACCAAACTGAATCCACGGAAGGTATTATGCCTAAATGGAGTCTTATAAGTCTAAGGGAGGTATGCTGGGAGTCCATTTGGGCCAATATTGGATGAACATAAGATATTGGAGAGGAGTAAGGAATGGATAGAGGTAGTGTCCTTTTATAGAGAAGGAAAAGGACTCACTAGGTATTCATGAAAAAAATTTAGGCGAGCACATGTTTTTACCTAATAAATGTCATAAAAACCACCCAAACCCACAAATGAATTCTTAATGTCTGAAATAAATCATTAAAATGAGTTTTTACAAGTTTCTAGGTCATTTGGGGCCTTAAAATCATGGTTTTATTTCATTTTTTAAGCCTAATAACACCATAATTACTATAATTAATTTCAATCACATTCACTAATAATTTTTGTCCAAAATAAAGTTGATCTTGTCAGAAAAAGAATTTTATTTTTATTAAAATGTTGTATGTTTTATTTTTAAAATTCAAATCATAGAATTGGAAAGATCTGTATTAATGATAACATCGCAGACAAACAGATTAACTGGTTTTAGTATAATTTTTTTTCAAAATATAGTTATATTTTTATATTCAAATTAAAAAGGTAAATTTATTATAATGACCTAAATTGTATTAATATATGTATAATCGATCCAATTTTACATTAATGAAAATTAATAATATAATTTAACATTAATAATTATTTAAACGAAATGACAGTTTTTAACCAAAATGTTGTATTTTTAACTATTCTCTAAAAAATGATGTTTTGTCGAAAAAATCCCAAACAATCACCATAAGATAATTTAGAAATTATGAATTCAAAAATAATTTATATTTTATCAAATTAAATATTTAATATTTTAAAAATTATGATTTTAAATATGTTCTCTATTAAAAGGTAGTAAAAATGTGTTAATAAAAATATAGTCTTTTATGTCAATTATTGGGTTTTCTCTAATTATATGATGAAAAAATATATTTGATGAATATGAAATATAATTTATTAGATTATTATCACTCAATGATTTAAATTAACTTATTAAATTAGTGTAAAACATCATTTTGAACATAAACAATTTTTTCCTAAAAAAATATTCTTTTTATATTCAATTGGTTCATATATTCATTTCTAATTATTTTTTAACCTATGAATTAATCTTATATTATTAAAAACCATATTTTTTAATAATTTAGTTAATAATATTCATAAAATATAATATAACATCGATTTTATATATTATTATATTAAATAATGATATTTTAATTATAGTCTATTTCTCAGTAAGACTCGATATTGCTTATAGAGAAAGCCATCGAAGAAGTTCACTTTGGTGTGTAACACAAGTTATAGAGGAAGGTCTCTCTTGCGTGTAATGAAATCCAACTCGGTATTTCGTGCATTGAAATACATAAAAGATATTTTAAATAGTAAATATATTATAATGTATTTTGGTAATATGTTACCTTATGCGTTTGGTGATGCGTGTCATACACACTATCGATTACGAGGTTCCTAATTATGTTTTTCAGGGAGTCACAATCAGGAAGATTCCAGAAAAACCCTCCGAAATCCTTTAAAAATAGGAGGAAGATATCCAAAAGGTGGGAGCCTCTTGCGATCGTAAAACTCACACAACGAATCACCAATAAAGATAATGATTTTCCTCCAAACATCAATAAAACCTCATTAGATCCTAAACCTTGGTTAAATAAGATAAGTAAATAAAAAGGGGAGAAGGTGGGTTCCATTTATGGATGTAAAAAACTCATGATACACCCCCAATGATCCGGAAGACACCACATGAACCCATCAACATGAACACATCATCTTGCAAAAGGTCACTGGCATGCCATCTTCATCAGATAAGGAGCCTCTAACATGTTCGGGTGACTTCACGCTCCCCCTTTGTCTCCATAAAGAAAAATAGATGGAATTATCCATGAAATGATCATGTATCTCCACATGAACTTTCATTTCTCACACCACACATCACCAAGAGTTAGATTGATTTTATTATACAACATTATTATAGACTCATATGATCCCCAAAAATTTTAAAATAAAAAAATAACATAAAAATTGGAGAAGGTGGGAGACCGTTGCAATCATTAAAATCATGTAATGTTCCCTTAGAAATCAACATAAACTATAAGAACCCAATGAAATTTCCACCTCATCTCCTTAAAACCACTGAAAAAGACTTCCTTGTCTTGAGTAGGCCCCCAAAAAAGTCTCCTTATATCATAAAAAGTCTTTTTAATGGGAACCCAAATCTCATGAAGGCCCTTGGATAGGTCAATCTGACAATATGGAAGTCCCTTGGATTCTCCCCATGATAAAACAAGACCCCATTAGTTGGATATAATCCAATAAATGGAGAATTTAAGGGATGGTCATTCAGTCTTTAAAAATCATGTAATTCCCCCCAAGTGACCTACTATAGGACCTTGAGACGAAATGTGATGCTAAAGCCCTCCACTGACTCCATCCCAGATTCTAGCAATACACACCGCTAAAAATGGAAAATAACTTGTGTGGAGAGGCTTATAAATCCTCCACACAAAAATTAAAAATGGATCTTTGAACACACGCAGATGAATGATCTCTTGGAACATCGTAGTGATGCACACAGAAACAAGAGCTTATTTCTCTGAGTGATTGATATGGCAAATAGAAAAGCTTCCCATCAGGTAAGATCTGGGGAACAATTAGAGAGACTATTAATCATGTTTAAATAATTAATATGATCCATCATAGATCACACAGAGGAATTTTGGGAGGTTATGAGAAGGGAATCCCACATATTTTCTATAAAATTCGAGACTTGAAATAGGCTATAATAGAAAAAATATAAGGAATATCCAAAAAAGGATCAAACAAAGAATAAAAGATGAGATAATTATGCCAAGAAAATATAATATGAACTTCATAAACTTCACATAAACCACCTAGGTCATGAGAAATAACCTAGAAATGATGCTCATGTATTGCAATTCTCCTTTGGTATACTATTTGGATCATGTGAAGTCCCATGGACATGTCAAATCAAGTCACATGGTACCACCCCAAGCTTGCCACCCATGTCCCTCGAAACCCTCTATTCTCACCATACAGGCCTTTAAAGGTACTCTAGTCATGTCTCCCAACTCATATTTCTATACCATTACATGTCAGTTGTGTCTCGCGATAGCACCTGAGCATGTCAACTGGATCTCACAATTCCCTATGGGTATGCCATCAGGATCTCACAGTGCCCCAACACATGTATACCTAGAATATATTTCACCCTATTAGACATGTCTCATTAACTCTCATGAGACCCTTGTGTATTAGGAAACTTTCATGATGGAAAACTGTAAAGTCATATGGATCATGTGATCCCTCTAATCATGTTAGTAGAGATCTTGTGATGTCTTCCATGACAAGTTGTTTGAGTCTTGAGATGTCGTTCAGATAAGTCAGCCTTGATTATGAAAAAACCTTCAGTTATTCTATCCAATTCATGTCACATACCTCTAAATGTTGAATGGATCAAGCTATAGTCTTCAGACATGTCAAGAATACATTCTCCAACATGTCATGTAGACAATCATGACATGTCGAGCAGACAATCAATGCATTAGAGGCAGATAAGAAGGAAAAATCATAGGGCATACCAAGACGTTATAACCTTGTCTATCCTTAGTGTGTAAACACCAGTCAAAGACCAAAACCGGTTTTTAATCCACAATCAATGACATAATATGATATATTCCACATATAAGGTATGAATTAGCTTGTAATCCCCAACCAACTAAACTACAATCACATTGATTCCTGATATAACCACAACATGTAGGACTCCTTCCTAAGTCCCAAGCTCAATATTGAACATCTAAAGGGAAATCCCATGACATAAGACCTATATACATAAGAAAAGAGACTAGTTATTTTCCATCCCTTGTTTCTCACACCGAGAATAGCTTATGTGGACACAGGGTGTTGCAAAGATCATATCATTCATGTGAGAAATATTAATCAAGATAAGAGCAACGTTAGTGTGTAAGCCCTAACCAATTGATCTATGAAGACTCTGATTCCTTCCATAACCAAGATATATAGGATGCCTTCCTAAGGCCTGATATCAAACTCAAATGATCACCCACTTCATTGTAATTCCCACAATTTCCTCTAAATTTAAACCATTAGGACCCAATCATTACCAGGGGTTAACCATTATACCTCACCCATCAATGAACTGATAATCCAATTGAACTATAATACCTATGATTCTAACTATAACTAGTGTATGTAGGATGTATTCCTATGTCTCGAGTTCTATATTGAAAATCCCAATGGAAATCATAGAACATAAATCCCAAATCCCTATACAGTGAGGCAGATTACTTATTATCCCATATTTTTCACACTGAGCATAGCTCACATGGGATTAGGGAGTTGAAATGGTCATGTAATTCACATAATAAATCTTCACCAGCTATTGGAATCTTATTATGTAATCCCTAATGAGTGTCATGATATAAACATCCCCCATATAATGGAATCAACCTAAGGGATAGTCCCAAGGGTATGAATGAACTATGATAACTTTAATTCCTTCTATAATTTGGATATGAAGGATGTCTCCTCAAGACTCAAGATCAAATATTCGATTCCTAAGTGCCTACACATATATATTTTCCACATAATGTTAAACTATAAGGGTTTAAAAAACTATGTGGGTTTTCATTCTTGATATATATAGGACACATAGGATGACTCATAATGTATCAATCCACTCATCGGAATATTAACCACCTCCTTACATCAATTTTTTTGGAAGTGTCTTGTTATGTGGCTTCAGTATATTAGAATATATTACTTACTTAGAAATAGATGGAGAACGTCATATACATACATATGGATTGAATAATGATATGCCCTTGTTATTCTATACCTAAAAAAAGTTAACCTATGATCTTTTTTAGGGTAACTGATCCCGTATCTGGATTATGAAGTGATTATATAACATGTCTTAAATATAAAAGATTGTCTCAAAGTAGGAAACAATTCCCCCAAAAATGGAAAGAAGAGCCTGGCCTCCCATTCCCTCAACTAATGTGAGTTCCTATGTTTCATTGGGTCTGAAACCCCAACTAACCACCTGCCTTTGGAAAGTAAGTATGTACCCAGTTATCAATGTGGGAACTATTAGGATTTTCTATTAATAACCACAATGGTTACAGGATGTAAATGATTTTGTAGTACACTTATCCCCCTCACTCACAATCATTTTTTGGGCCAAACCAAACCCAATAAGTGGTTGTCTCTTTCCCATAAAAAACCTACAATTCCTAAAATTTCCCCCAAAATGCACGACATCAACCACGGACATTCCATTAAACAACCTGATCAAGATTTCATAAACCCCAAAGTCATCATATGATCATACAAACATGCCTAGAGAAGTCTATTCCCAACTTCTAGTGATATTTCATAATTGAAACATCATTTATCTATAACCAACATCATTATTTACTGTATGAAATACCACCAAAATGAAATGGTCACCTTTATATAACCACAAACCATCATGGACTAGATTAATATTCCTTGTCCCCATCCAATTCTACATTTGAGTATATACCCAACATTCTCAAGGAATCCATTGAATTCGAAATAATTCATACATCAGTCTTTGAACATCACAACAATCATCCAATGATTGATATCACACCCCCAATCCTCCTTGTATGAGGGTTATATATCCATGACCAACATCTCATCCCCCACTATACGATATTACATTTTTTACACTATGAAACCATTTTCCAACCTTCACAGCCCGCACTACATGCATTACTAAACATAATGGTTAGATATGGCCAAGAAAACTCATCCTTAAACACCATTATGAAAATTATCTCATCACCTTTTCTTATCTAATAGTAATTTCACTTGATTTAACCATCATAAAACCAATCAAAGTTGAGATTCACCCCCTTAAATGATTGATGATGTACTATTCATTATCGAGATCATCCCTATACCATTCCTATAGTGCTGAAATAAATGGTATCATCATAACTATATGTGTTTTAATCTTCCTGAGCCTCACTTTTTTACTGAACACGTCATCCTCAGAAACTATCATTGAGGTTCAACCTAGATCGTCCATTCCGGTATATCTAATTTGTCCACATTCCCATTTTTACCACATAAACATCACTATTCACACCAAGAATCCCTAGTCCCCAAGCCCCCAAGTCCCTTAAAACACATGCACAAGACCTCATCCCACTCATGACTGCTTCACACTTAAGTATCAAGAGAATATTCTTCTATACCACCAAAACCATAATCTAATGACACTGCATGTCCCCCATATGATAGAGTCCAAGATTCTATTGAATCTCAACGGTTTCATACTCCTATACAACCCAATAATAAGGAATTTAATAGACTCCACTGATTCACATATCACTAAAACCAGGATCACATGCCTATTCGATAATCCATGCCTCTATCACATGCTAGTCTCACCCAGAGAAGGGAAACCATGGTGACTCTCAAAACCATTGGCATATCAACATGAAAACCCATTCAAACAACTACTGAAAACCCAAGCATAATTCTAAAACTCCACTAAGATTCATTTTAATTCTCCCCATACTCATTAAGGCATACCCTTGGTTTATAGTGTTACTAATCTAACCAATGATTCCTTCCAAAATCACATATTCTACTGAAAGAACACGTATCATGATTCTTTATGTTTTAAGTTTACTAAGAATCACCATATTTTTTCACATCAAAACCATCCTAGGTAATTCCATAAATAGATCAACTCTCTCGAGATCAAGTCTATAACAACCAAGCCTATACCATATGCATTATTACTACCTAGTTTACTAATCCATATGAGCCCAAACCTTATAAGACTAGCCAAAAAACTATATTATTAGAACACACATGATTCCTCTAAAAATACCAATGACATCCAACATGTATAAAACACATATTAGGATACAAAAATCATCTTTCATAGTCATAAATTGAATCATAAATTATGCCACATGAATCTAAATCCACTTATAAACATGGATGACCCTACTCAAGGGTTAACGTCGAAGGCCACCAAGCACAAAATCCAAAAAATGGATTCACATATTAGAAGGTAACTAGGCTCTCCCACATAGCCCACTCATCAAGACCCTTATAGATCACAAATAACAAGATAAAACTCACCCCCATTCCAAGGTCACATGACATCCTCCATACGAAATAATCACTACAGGGACACATAAAAAACCAAAATCTAATCCATCTATTGTACTCTTGATCAAAGAATAACCTCTAAGGTCACTAATAGTCACTACACATCACAATCCAAGGAAAAAAGTCTAATAAAAAATAAAACAAAAGGGAATTACACTATCCAATACACCCCGTAATACTAGGGCCTCAAAACATGGGCTCTCCCAATATCCCTTGACCCATTACCAAGGGCAGGTCACACAAATGTTGACATACTCTAGGTTTTTTCCATAAAAAACATTGTCTTAACCATAGGGATACAATCTTACTTGGGTGATATTAATATCCCCAAATACCCTTACACCAGGTCAAAACCCATAATCACTAAGTTTACGTCACACACATAGTTAATAACATCAATCATTCCATTTTATATTAGCCAACACATCTAGAAAAAGGATCAGATCAATGAAATTTCAAGTAAAAGTTATAGATGAAAACACATTATATGTGATACTTGAAATATTATTTAGGTAACACTGAATATCAATAAATTAAAATGATCACATAATTTTATTTTAAAAATATACTTTATAAAATTGTTCTTATAGATGACTCATTTAAATTAGATGTTAATTACATGTTATAGAGGAAAACACTCCTCAAGTTTAAATTTTCATTTTAATTCACCAAAACCTCAAAAAAATAATACCAAAATGATCAATTAAAATGTATAATATCCATTTATAGGACCATTTAAGTAATATTACATAATAAACATATACATAAACACCATATATATGGCTTCAGACACTTTAAAAACCTGAACCAAGCCACATTCAAGGGAAACAAGTAACCAATCAAAAACAATTATGCAAATTACATGTTAATCCTACATGAAAGATATGTTTCATGAACACAAACTTTATTTCCATATAAGGATAGTAGGAAAATCCCATAAATCTGTAACATCATAATCAAATGCACCACCTGAGGTGAAATCAAATCACCATAAAATCAAATAGTATAATCAATAATCCCTCCCTAGTTACATGGAATATCTTCATACATTGGGTATCCAGTGTAAAGAATAATATCCATACCATGTTCTTAAAAATTCTTATTCTACTGTCTATGATCCCCAAATATTTTCAAAATAAAATTCTTTGATTAAATTTTATAAAACCTCACTATATTATACCACAAATAGGTTTCCAAACTAGTGGTCACTACTATACCTCAGGCATGCCTCCAAATATTCCAAAGGCCACAAACTAGTAGTGCATATCTAAGGTGATATAGTGTGGTGACTATACCCACTTATCATAGTAAAATAACAATAAAGAACATTAAATCAATAAAATACATCATGATATATTCGAAAATAAAATAAGGTGATGGAAAGTGTAAATAATAGTTAAATAATCAATGCAGAAATGAATGATCTATAAATAAAACATTTCAGGTAAGAAATTAATAAAAAAATATGAATGATTTTAAAAGATCAAAATACATAACATGGAAGAACTCGAAAATATCCTTATGTACTTTCATGATCCCAACTCCAATTCTTCATTCAATAAGTCATCCTCGATGTGCAATAACGAAGAATATTCTTGGGTGCCCATGTTTCATGGAGGCCCATGAATGGTGTGAGTAAACCTAATTAGGAAACCAGTAATGGTTTCCCTAAGACAAATAGTTAATAAATAATGTGGATGTATATGTGTTATAGATAACATAATACTACATAACCAAGAAAATGAATAAATAAAACACTGCCTCGGTTATTGGGCTATATGGTGACACCTGAGGTCGAACATACCTACTTTATCCAACACTGGGGTGCCATTGATCAGGGTAATATATTTCATAATTGAAATTTTAAACTGATAAATAATTTTTTTCTTATGTTTAATTAAGTATTTTTAATTTATTTTTTTGATAATAAACTTAGTTTATGCTGAATTTTGTAGGAAATAGGTTTCCAAGGATTCAAATAAGAAATTGTATAAAAAGAGGAAAAGGATACCTTTTACACGTAGTCAAACCTCCATTCACATTATGTAATAGTATCTCATAGGATACTTAATTTAGTGAACCATGTAACGAAACAAGGTCATGAAGAGTTTAAGTAAAGAACCCAATACATGTTGCGAATGACCAATACATGATGTGAATTCAGTGAAACCCATTGAACAAGAAATCTGCTCCGAATATAGAACTGGAAGGTTATTACACATCATGAGTCAGTGGTACAAGATATAAAAGTAGTCAAACATCATATCTTAGATGAGATATGTGTTCGATACATTTAATATTCAAAAACCATAGATATTTAAATGGTTTTAGAATTACACAACCTGAAATACATTACATGTCCTGTAATTTATTATCTACAAATATAGCATCCCTACATTGGTTTTAGGGAGATTAAATAGTGGAATTATTTTATTATTTTTGTTTCATTTGGGTTTCATTTTAATATCCCCCTCAAACACAAATTTATTCATCTTTACATTATTTTGTTTTAATAAAAGTGACATGGATCATGTTTTCAACATCGCATTCATTTCCCTTTTTTCATTGTCTCTGTCATTCATCATCATTCATCAACGAAATCATATCACATAAATTTCATCCATTGTTTCAAGTACATAATTAATTAATTTGTGATTTATATCTACCAAACCCTGATTGAATGCTCATTTTTCAGAATCGTAACCATTGAACGATTTTGAAACATTCATAGCATGTCAAACAGAGTTTTAATTATTTATTTACTTTCATCTCCTCCTACCATGAGTGGATAAAACCACCTAGGGTAGGGATTGAGGGTAGGTGTATCTAATCATTTCTAAAATTTTAATGTTATTTTTGGCAACCTTAAGGATTAGTAATCAGGCTAAATAATCAATGTATATCCAATTCATATAAATTTCCATAATCCCAATATATTTATGTGAAGGACCCTATATTGGTTGGAGTGGATTAATCTATGACCAACCGTCTAAGATACTTTCATCCTTAGAAGATAAGTGTAATGCATCTAGGTTGTCACTGTATCTCAATCACAGAATAGTTGCCACCTAGGATAATCTAGTTGATCTGACCATAATCAACTAGTGACCTATGCTTGGTTCACAACATAAACCTTAGGATCCCACTAAGTTATAATTAAGATCATACTTTCTACATATACCCGAAATTGATCTCAATCCCTCTCTAATTTTTGAATAAACCATCAAACAAGATAGATCTAGTATTTACTAAACTATGGAAAACTAGAAAGCACTCCTACCATAAAGGGTCTTAAGGCATTGAATCTCAAAATCCAATCATGCTCCCTGTGGGATCAGCTTCAGACTATCAATATACTATGCCTTATAACAAGTGATGTATGGGAAAACCATAAAAAATTCTAATATGACTCTATCCCACATGAATTCAATGATGTGTGAGGGTGCATCAAATTTTGGGGACGTTGCTGGGGAACCAACACTCTAATTACAATCCTCATGAAATTAAGACTTGGGATTAACAATCCCTAATCACCTATCAATGATTCCATTTCTATAAAATATTGGGTCCTTGATATGAAGTATAGTGCATGTACCAAGGTTTGTCAACTCATTCGAAGAACCTTGATAAAATCAAACCATTAAGCTTCGATCTTAAGATTGAAAGGTACCTTTTTGGACACCACTGTTCTAAGATTACTAACTTCAAAAATCCAGCAAGACCCAACCTGCCAAACCCTCAGAACCTTCAACAAGTGGTTCCTAGAGAGAACAAGATGGATCAAGGTAAGACTATCAAGTATTATGGATTACCAAAAATCTATGGTGACACACCAAGAATCGTTCGCCACCCTATCAAAGATTATACCTTCAAAATCATATGTGGACACATTCATATGATCCATAACAAGGGGATATTCACAAGACTGTAGAGGAGATATCTTCCTGAGAATATATCTAACTTCCTGGATGTTTGTGATACCTTTTTCAACTAGGGAGTCTCTTCATATTCAATTTTACTTCGCATCTCCCCATTTTACTTAAGAGAAAAGGATAAGGAATTACTCAAAAGTAAATCTCTTGAGTTAATCAGGACATGGTATGATCTTTCCATGTAGATCTTGGATAAATAATTTCCATTGATTAGGACATGGAAGCTCTAAAAAGATATTTAGATATCCAGTCAGTCTAATAGATAATCTTCTTGTGAAGTGTGGGACCAATTTAAGGAGATGATGAGGAAGTATCCACACCATGGAATGGACATGTGGATTCAGTTATAGGCATTCTACAAAGGAATTTATCCTGCAACACAAAATTCCACTAACGTTGCCACTAATGGAGGACTGATGTTTAAAACCCTGAAAAATGGAAGAGTTATTCTTGATAAATTTTCTCACAATGACAGCCTATGGAAAAGTGATTATAGACCACTATGGTGTGGTATTCACCCGGTGGATGAAAGCCCCAAATTTACAGCACAATTCAAAGTGCTCACGAAGAATCTCTAATCATTTCAAATCCCTACAGTGAAACACCCTCCTACTACTATAATA
This sequence comes from Viscum album, assembly GCA_963277665.1. NCBI lineage: Eukaryota > Viridiplantae > Streptophyta > Magnoliopsida > Santalales > Viscaceae > Viscum > Viscum album. The sequence goes on along the minus strand of OY728163.1, from coordinate 2,106,848,604 downwards.
GAGATACAATCATGTGAGATGTGTGGTGGCCCAAACCATAAAGGCAATGTAAGAGTTGAGGAATCACAAGTTTGAGATTCAAATTTTGTCAATTACAATCAACAGAACCCCTTTGTCAATACTAGAAACAATATTACCAGTAGAGGCTTTCTCAACTGCAACATCTGAACAACCAAGGATATTTTCAATATTGAATTTCTCTAGCACCATTTTAGAATCAAGGACCACTAGGGTATCCACCTATGAACCCAGTTCCAAGACCTCAATAATAGATTCAACAAAACCATTCCAACAAATATCTCAGTAGAAATTCCAACCCAATCAACCTAGACCTCAGTAACAAACTACTCATAAAAACCCTAGAAAACATCCTGGCAAATTTAATCGAAAAATATAATTAGAGAATAAAAACCCATGAAATGGAAATTAAAAACCAAATATCTTCATTGTGAAATATTGAAGTTCAAATGGGTTAAATCTCGAAGACATTATCTGATACATTACTAGGTACCCCACCAGGTAATATAGTCATGTACCCAAACAAAGAAGCAAAAAAGATAGTTTGGAGAAAAGGTAAGATATTATTCTCTCAACAACCAAGATGAAGAGACCAAAGGAAACCAGAAGATCCTAAGAAACAACTATGAGTAGAAGAAGAATTTGAAGAAACCACACCTCAAAAAGTTTCACCAGCTGAAAGTGACCAAAATCATGAGCCACCTATGGAACCAATTTATGTTTCCCCACCACCATTCAAGCCACGTATTTCTTTCCCATAATTATAGATAGAAGGCCGATAAGAGGCAGAGTACCAAAAATACCTAAATATGTTCAAACAAATTGACATTAAGATACTAGTTGTAGAATATATTTCTCAAAAGACAGTATATGAAAATTTTCTCAAGGATGTACTATAAAAAAGGAAAATAGATGATCTTGTAGTCATCTAATTAAAAATGATTGATCAGTTGTTGGGATGTACAAAATCCCCCAAAAAAAGAGACATCCCATAAGTTTTTCAATTCCCTATGCTATTTGAGAATAAATTTTTGGAAGAGCTCTACGAAATCTTGGGGTTAGCATCAATATAATTCCAATGAGTGTTTTCGGTAATCTTGGACTCCACAAACTCAAAAAAAAACTCAAGTATCACTGCTACTCACTAACTTATCAGTGAAATACCCAAGGGGAATTATAAATGATGTATTTTTTAAAGTACAAAAATTCATCTTTCTAGTAAACTTCTAGGTTCTGGACATGGGAGAATAAGTTGAAGTTCCTATTATTCTTGGAAGACACTTCCTAGATGTAAGATATGCTTTGATAGATGTAAATCAAGGATGTTTGATCTTCCATGTTGGAGAATAATTGGAAGTGTTCAACCTATTCAAAGCTTCCCAACAACTAGATGATTATTTTTATTGGAACACCATCTCTCTTACCCCAAAAGGAGATGAGTACATGGTCATTGAATAACCAAGTGAAAATTCACTCTTGAAGAAAGAACATGTGTATGATTTTGAGGATGTAATATTCATTGAACCTCCCATGAGGGATACCTTACCAACTTTCATCCCCACCATAATTAAACCACAAAATATAAAACTATAACCTCTTCCCAATACTCTTAAGTAATCATAATTAGGTGTTTTAACATCTTTTCTAGTTATAATAAAATCTAAACTATATCAGGATCAAAAAAGAAAAATTTGTTGATGTTTTGAAGAGAAATAAGCAGTCAATTTCTTTGGGAGTGGCATACATCAAAGGAATCAATCATACTGAATTCACTCACAAGATCATAATTTAATAAATGCAATTCCAAAATGTCAACCTCAAAGGCGGATCGCACCACCAATGAAAAAAGTCATAAAAAAATGATGTGATAAAACTCTTGGATGCATGAATAATATTTTACATATTGATATTGAATGGGTAATCCCCCTACAAATTTCTCTTAGGAAAGGATGACTCATAGTAGAGAGAACTGATGAAAATGAATTAATTTCAACACACACCATCACTGGATGAAGAGTCTCTGTAGATTACTGATGGCTAAATTGAGAAAAAAAATGAAGGATCAGTTTCCATTACTATTCATGTATCAAATTCTAGGAAGACTTATAGGAATGAATTTTATTATTTCCTAGATGGATATTTCAGATACAACCAAATTGCAGTCAACCACACTAATTACCTGAATACTACATTCACATACCCATTTGGTAATTTTTCCTACTGAAGAATGTCATTAAAAACATAAAATGCTCTAGAAAAATTTCAATGATCCATGATTCATATATTACAAGACAAGGCCATATAATTTCTATAAATCATTATGAATGAATTCTTAGTCTATAGAAAATCATTAGATGTCTTTTTAATTAATATAGAATAACCTATCCAATACTGTGAAGAAAAATTCATATTCTTATATTGGGAGAAATTTCATTTTATTGTCCAAGGAATCATATTACTTAGGAATAAGATCTCCAAATAAGGCACAGAGGTTGATACAACCAAAATAAAATTCATCATGGAATTTCTCGAACCATCAATAGTTAATGGGAATAAGAATCTTTCAGGGCCATGCAATATTTTAAAAACAATTTGTAAAATACTTTGAAAATGTTTCCTGACCATTAACACACTTAATGTTAAAATATAACCCCTTCTATTTCAATGAGGAATATCCATAAGCATTTAAGACGTTGAAAAAAATTATAATGGTTGCCATAGTCATCATTTCAACCAACTAAGATAACGAATTGGAGTTAATGTGTGATTCCAGTGACATTATTGTTGGTGATGTGTTAGGATAGTGAATTGAACACATCTTTTTTTCACATATATTAATCATGTAACACACTAAGTGAAGCTAATGTAAACTACATGACTACAAAAATAGAACTTTTATATGTTTTATATACCTTTGATAAATTCCATTCCTATCTATTTTTGTCCAATGTGATTGTACATAATGATCATGAAACCCTAAGATACTTAATGAAAAAGAAGGATTCCAAACCAAGGGTGATACAGTGGATCCTCTTGCTATAAGAGTTTTATATTGTAATGACGGAAACAAAATAAACATAATGTGTTATTGCTGTCTATCTATCCCAACTTCCCTTTTCATTGGCTAACATTGATGTTGATTTTCCAGATGAAACCATATTTAGAATTATGTTTCAACCATTGTTTTTGGATATTTACAATTATCTTTCCACATGATTCTTACCCCAAGACTTATCATATCAATAAAAGAATATATTTATGGCTAATGAAAAACAATTCTACCTGGATGAACCATTACAGTTTGAATGTTGTGCTAAGGGAATGCTCTGACTTTACATCCCTGAAATTGAAATCTTGAATGTAATAAAAATGTTTCATACATCACCAGATGAAAGACATCTTAAACTTGAGTGAACAATAGTCAAAATTATATGAAGTGTACTTTTATGGCCTATGCTACACCATGTCCTGAGGTAATTCTTCCAAATATGTGATAGATTCCAACAGACTAGAAACGTAGTAAAAAGGAATGAGATTATAAAATATACTATCATGGAAGTTTAAATATTCAAAATATGGGGCATAGAATTCATGGGACCATTTCCCACTACATATGGAAAATCCCGCATTATTGTTGGCATTGACTGCATCTTGAAATGGGTTAAAGTTGAAGCAAATTTACAGGACACAACAAATGTGGTCATGAAATTTTTGAAAAATAATTTTTTGAAAGATTTGGATTTCCAAGATTAGTCATTAGTGATCAAGAAACAAATTTCAGAAACCATGGAATGAAAGGATTGCTAGAGAAATACAGGATCATATATAATATAGGAACTCCCTACCACCCACAAACAAGAGAGAAAGTAGAACTATCAAATAGAGAGATCATGAAAATTACGGGAAATACTGTAAATACGAGTCTATGTGAATGAAGTATAATTTTAGATGATTCACTGTGGGAATACCATACTACATACAAAATGCTCATACAAAAAACACCATTTAGAATGATTTATGGGAAACCATGTAATCTTCTAGTGGGAATCACGAATCATTTGTATTGGGTGATTAAGAAATTAAATTTGGATTACGAGATGGCTAGAGAAGCTAGGATGTTTCAGTTAACCAAATTAGAAGAAATCGGGATGGTTTCTTATGATAATTTTAGGATTTTTAAGGAAAAACCAAGAAATGGCCTGATCAACGCATTGCTAGGTGTATCTTTGTCCTAGGGAATAAGGTCCTCCAATTTAACTCAAGATTGAAAATATTCACTAGTAAGATGAATTCCCGATGGTCAAGCCCATTCGAAGTCATTCATGTTTTTCCTTGTGAGAAAATCAAAACCCATAGAGATGGTGGACCACCATTTAATGTGAACCAGAAATTATTGAAAATCTCTCAATAACATTTCGAAGAAGGTCATTTCATCATCATAATGTTCAATTGAGTTCTAACTAATTAAAACTTCCAACGTTAAAAGAAGCACTGACTGGGGGAATCCCAGGGTAAGAAATATTATCAAACGTCAGATTAGGCTAGCCTTAGAAATGTTTCGGATAAGATAAGAGCTAGAGATCAAGGTTTAACATGTTTCCTAAAAAATTCAAATTACCTGTTGTGTAACCCCATTAAATGGTGTATACCTTTTCAATAAAAAATCCATTTAAAAACACCATTACATTAATCGAACCATAGTTACACATCATCTAATTCACTATACCTATTTAAAAAATAGGTCATAAACCCAAGGTTCACAACCCCCCTGATCCTTCCTCTACCCACCCTCCTCCTTTGGCTTTTCAGATGACTCCCCATCACCCACCCTATTTTCCATCCAAACTCTATCACACTCGCATTCCCCTTGAGGACCCCAGCCCCCAACCACCCAATCCCTTCTCTCGGTTGAGTGTTGAACCCACACTACCTCACCCTACTCCCCCTCCTTCACAACCACCACCACACCTACCTTATCCCTCGATTTCCACCAAACTGCACCCCTTACCCTATTTCCTCAATGGATCAGAACAAATCACCATAACCTTAAGACTAGTCATCTGATAGTGATGAGAATCCTCCTTTAATGAAAGCACGTGGCACCACTATTTCCTCACTTGTCGCTCCTCTTACACTGCCTGCAGTAGCCCGTGCTGGACAAGATACCCAACCTGACTCCTCCTCCACTTCTGAGGACTCCTCAAGGGATGAAAACCTCCACCTTCACACTGTCATTTTCTTTTCAAACATGAATCATAGGTTAAACCTCATCAGGGTACAGGCAATGATGATGAATATGAAGAAAACCTTGGACTTACCTATCATGGCCAGGATAAACATCAGCGATACTATCCTAGACCTCATGGAGGCATTACATATGGAATTAATCATCGATGTTCAAGAGGATGCCTACATGGAGATTTTTCTAGAGCTATTCTTGATGTTTGAAATATCCATTGAGAGCCTTCAGTTTTTCTTGGTTGGTCAGTCCCATGAGATTTCCATCACTGAGTTTGGAATAGGCCTCAAAATTTATACAGATGGGTTTTCAACATCATAGGTCTTCCCTATGCTTCTACAAGATCATTATTAATCCAATTCTCAGTGTATATGGGAGATTATCTCCCAAGAACCTCAGTTACCCCATTACCCATAGATCAGAAAATCTACCCAGTTGCGGAGCCCATTTCAATGAATTCTTCATCGATCTATGACACATGGATGGTTCTCATGGGATGAGTCACATGGCAGTGTTATCCAGGTAGATGTACATATTCTTGAAATATACATGGGTGGTCCACCCATCAACATGGATGCACCGTTTTCTCATTATTACAAGCACCATGTGCAGAGGACTCACAATACTTTGATGGGTGGATCCTTCATTACACACCTGAAAAGGAACCTTGTCATGTTTGATGCATCTATTCCTCTCACATACCTAATACCCATTAAGATTATTGATTTCATAAATCTATATAGAATTAAGCTTTTGGTGAAGGATGATGGCTTATAGCCCTAGGCACCAAGCATGCATGAGGTAGCACTACATGAAAAGGTACTACTATAAGAAGCATCACACACACCGGTTTTTCCATCCAACACTTGCACAGATGCACCACCCAATCACCCTCTAACATCTTCCATGTCATCTACCATACCTCCACCCACCCATCCCTCCCTTTAAGAGATCTATGTTACAAATTAGTGCATCCTATGAATCTACACTATATTTTCACTCATATCCATCTTCCATTCATCAAGACTTTAGAGTTCACTTTTCCACAACTACCAGAATATTCCTTCCCCTCCTCTTCTTCCTTCCCCACATCACCCATATCTCTCCCTGACCTACCCCATATCTTATGGACCCTGTTATCCAACATGATTATTTAGCGGAGTAGGCTATATGGGGAAAGGGGATGGCCTGTCATACATCCATTACGGTACCATCCATTGATCCAGCTTCCAAACACACTGCCTCTTTAGGGATCAGGACCTCTCCACCATCCACTCTAGCCCATGTATCTAGCACTACTACTCCGCCATTTGTTGAAGATCCACTATCTCCTACTACCTCCACATAAATTGATCCAGACCTACAAATTTCATCCCCACCAGTGGGTGGGCTGATGATGGAGGATATTTTTGGACCTAAGGACAGATCTTAGTCCGACATTTTGTTTATTTTTGGGATTTATACTTTTTGTGATAGGGATGGTAATTTACGTTTTTCCTATGTATATGCCCTAATTTTGTTACTGATCAATTATATATATAGAAATTGATTTTTTCATAATTCATATTGGCTTGATTTTCATTTATTTCAATTTTTAAATAGCAATGTATTGTTCATCTGTATCGTCCATAATTGTTGATGGACCCATTACACCATCTGTTCTTGTCCCTAGGGTGACCCAAGGTGTTGAAGAAATAGAACACCAACTTTAGGAATTACACATAGATATCCATGACCAGCAGTAGTGTCCTAGAGCAACGATTCCATTCCCACCATCTGATTCATGCTCATATTTCACCTGAAGTTATCAATCTAGCCAAAAGATCCCATGAGATGGAGGACACTTCCCCCTAATAGATGCAACCAAAAGTGGTAAAACTAAGCCGATAGACCCCACTAAAGAATGTTTTAGTCCATATGTCTGGCTGACAATGTCCTGTTAGTGCTTTATGGGGGGAAACCCTTACTTTATCACTTATCTCGATTGAGTTGTAAGGTTGATTCTTTCTATTTTTCACTTTGAGTTCCTTTGAAAATATTTGTAATAATCTTCAAAATTTAAATACAACTGGTTATTCTATTTCATCATAGTGTGAAGTGATTATTTTTCTAATTTTCAACTGGTTAACAACTATATACTAATGTTTCATCTAGTGTAGTAATTTTTTGCTAACCCATTTTGTAGGTGACCGATATTTAACCATAGACAACCCAAGTTTCCTCATGGAATGACACATATTATATGGATATATCAATACACTAAATTTTCAAATTTTCCAATGTCATTTCAATTTTTTATGATCTTTTATTACTATAACACTCCCACAATAATTTCATGAACAATGCAGACACTGCCACCTTCTAATTATGGTGGAGTTGTTCGTGATATTAAATTTTGATACACTTAAATTATGGTTTGTTCTCACCTATCTAGGATTAATTTTGGAAATTGTAAGAATGATTTAAACTTGAAAAACTTTATTCCCATTTAAATAAAAGAAAAATTTAAGTTTTGAATTGCTAGAATCCATGTTTTGTCTATGTCTACATTTTGAGAATGATTTCTAAGATTAGAAGTTTAATTCAAATTCAATATTTTTGAAATTACTATTAATTGACTTATTACTTAGTTTTATACCCATTGTGATTTACAGTTTCTTTAATTTTTCTCAGTACCCAAGAGAAGTATAATCCCAAAATAGAAAATTCTTTTTTGAGAATATTTCTTGAGTGACACATGGGACACATAAACCTTTCATAACATTCATTGTGATATTATTGATTCTATGGCTGAACAAGTATAATTTTAAAATAATTGAGACAATCTTTTTAAAGACAATATTTCTTGACAACCACCTGACATCTTTCATTTGTTAGCTCGAAGAATCCATGAATGACCTTATAGGATAAAACAGTTCCAATCATATTTTCCCTTTCCTACCCTTCTCCTTGTATAATGTATAATTTAACATTAGAACAAGTGTTAAGGATGAATTTAGATATCTGGGATGGTTTTATTGTAAAGATTTATTTTTTTCTAATTAAACTATTTGATTTTGATACATGAATACTTTATATAATTTCAATTCTATTTTGGTCCTTTGAAAAATTTAAAAGAAAGAAAAAATGACCTAGGTTTTGTATTAGGAAGGTCAAAAATCACGATTTCCAGACTGATGAATACCTGGAAGGATCATATGTGTTTAGGGGATGAATGTGACGTCTGGAATAGACATGAATTTCAAAAAATTAAAATACAAAAGAAAAAGGAAAATGAACATGATACCCTTATTGGAACATACTTGATATATACATGGATCTAACATGAGATGTAGAAAGATGGGACATGATTACCTAGGAGAAGTAATTTTATTACACTTATCTAGACATTCATGCATTGTACATTAGCGCTTAGCCTCCTATTGAGGTTTATTTTCACTTCGTACCCACCTACCCACAATTCTGTGTCTTTTGAACTCAATTACTGAAGCCCTCATGATTAATTTTCTACATGTATTTACAAAGTGGATATGATAGAACCAATTTATGCCTATGGTTAGGAGCATGTAATCAGGGTATGAGCATAACTATATTTTCATTTTACCCTAAGTGATGATAGGAAATTCATTATGAGGTAAATTCAAAACGGGTATAGAATTCAAAGAACTGTTAAAATTTTTTAATTAAAATATTATAATTTTCTTTAAGGGATGAGAAAATAGGAATGAAAAATTATATCGGAATGGATGATTCTAGAAAGAATAATTTTGTAGTTTGACTTTGTTTTATTTTTTAGGTCATAATAAAATTTTTAATGTGTTTAAATTTTCTCATCTATTTTTGAAATCACTATTGATACCTTTTTTCTTGAGGGGAAGCAATTGTTCAAGTCTGGGGGAATTTGATAAGCTAAACTCATATATAATTTTTTATTTCATTTACATAATTATTTTTAATTTCATTATTTGACAATACAATTCTTTTATGCTGAATTTTACAAGAAATAGGTTCGCAAGGTTTCAAAGAAGAAAATGCATAAAAAGGGAAAAAAGTTACCTATCAAACATCATGAAACCTTCATTCACATCATATAATAGTATCTCATGGGATACAAAATGTTGTGAACAATTTCATGAAACTCGGGAGTTATGATTTCAAGTTAATATTGTAGTCTGTAGTGAATGACCAATACACCTCGTGAATTCAGTCAAACATCTTGAACGAAAAACCTACTCCGGTGATACAGTTGGAAAGATATTATATGTCGTGAGACAGTGGTACATGACATGAATGTAGTGAAACCTTATGTATCATACGATATATTCACAATATAAGTGTTAGATTAAAAAATCGTATATATTTACAATGATTCTGAATTACACGACAGGAAATACATTATACATTGTGTAATTTATTGACTATAAATACAACATCCCTACAGTTGTTTTGGGAAACTTCAATAGTGAAATTATTTTATTATTTTTAGTCCATTTGAGTTTCCTTTGAATCCCTCTCCGTTAGACTGAAATTTATTTATCTTTTCATTATTTTTTAATAAATGTTTTGTGGATTGTGTTTTCAACATCACCTTAATTTCCCTTTTTGCATTGCCACCTACATCCATCATCATTCAGAAAAGAACTAATATCACATCCATTTCCTACTTCTTTCCAAGTATGTATTTAATTTTGTTGTGATTTATATCTCTCAAACCCCAAGTTCATGCACATTCCATTTTTTAAATATGAACCATTGTATGAATGTGATTCATTTAAATTAAAAATTTATTAGCATGTCAAAAAATGGGTTTAATTATTTATTTACTTTCATCTCATCCTACCTTGAGGGGAGAAAATCACCTAGGGTAGGGATCAAGAGTAGGTGTATCTAAACAATTTCAAATATTTAATTCTAATTTTGTTAACCGTTAGGATTAGTAATTAGTTTAAATAAAAAATATATAACTAATTCATTTAAGTGTCCCTAATCATGAGATATTTAAGTGAAGGACGCAATCCTGGTTGAAGTGGATTATGCTACGACTAATAGCCTTTGATACTTTATGCCTTGGAAGCTAAGACTAATGCATCTAGGTTGTCACTATCTCTTGATCATGGAATAGTTACCTCCTAGGTAGAACTAGTTGATTTGACCAAAATCAACTAGCCACCTCCTCGTTCTTTTCAGCCCAATCCATAGGATCCTACGAAGTTAGAATTAAGATAATCCTTCCTAAAAATACCCGTAATTGATCTTGATCCCTCTCTCATTCTTGATTCAACCATCTACCAACATAGATATAGTATTTACCAAATTAAATCAATCTATAAAGGACTCCTTCCAAGAATGGTCTTAAGTCATTGACTCTGAGAATCCAGTTACACCCCCCATGGGATCGACCTTGGACTTAAACTATATTACGCCTAGTAGAAAGTGAATTTTGGAAAAACCATAAAAATTAAAATATGGCCACATCCCATGAAAATTCAATGATGTGTGTGGGCATGTCAATAACATATTTTATTTCCATGGTGCTAACTAAGGAAACTAAAACCATGAACACATGAGAGAATCCACTGGGGATCCACCGTGGATTCTTCTCATACTAAGTCAAACCTGTGTATGAGGAATTCATTCACATAGTTTCTCTTAGTACAATACATGTGAATACAATAATTCCACCCTTATAATAATCTAAACTAAATCATAGGAACCGACTATTGAAGGAATTAAAAATATCAGGCTTCACCAAAATCCAAGTCTACACCCATGGAATTCCATCTCATGTAATCAAGCATAATTTTGGGATTTCATCCAATGGAATTAAAAATTGTTCATAGAGGGAATACATGCTATTAATATTTGGAATCCGATACATAATACATCACCAGAATCCATGGGGGTTCCCCCCTGAGTCATACACAATGGTGAATTGATGAGGTTTCCATGGTATATCGTGGAATTCTTTAAAATTGGACATCCTTGAATCCAATGTGTCATCCTCATAGGGTATTAAAGTAATTATCCAAATAGAATCCATATTCACTCAAGTAATTCCACAAATTTCATTCCAAAAACTAAATACCAAGGATATAACTTATGTTATTACACCAATAATATAATTTTAATCATCAAAATTCATTTACCAAAACAAAATCCATTATTAGAGTCCATTCCATTAATTAATCTCAATTTAAATTTTATATAACCCATACCCTTTTCCCCATAAGATGATTAAATAATATTTAATTATATATCTATAATGGAAAACACATTATTGGTTACTTACTCATTCCCTATTTAACCAACACTACTATTTAGTAATTCATTTCACCATTTCAAGTCCCATTCCCCAAAAATAATTTTTCAAATACCTATTAAAAACTCAATACATGTTTTAAAAACAATTTTAAAATCCATCAGTACTAAAAAATTAATCTATATCTTTGGTCAAAAATCATGGTGATAGATATATAAATCATGTCTATTGGTAATATCCATAGTCCTCATGGTCGTTGGTCCAATTGGCATCAAAGTGTGGTTGAAGTTATATACATGGTTTATAACTATGTAAATATACCTATATCCATGGTTCAAAACATTTAAATATACATATATCCATGGATTAAATAATAAAAACACACTTAAAGCCACTGTTTCACCTAGGGAAATCATTCAATTGCAAAAACCCTAAACTGTGGATATTTATTCTACCACAACCACTTGTTTTAGTTATAAATCCACAGGATATAACCATGTTTATAGTCTTATATACATAGTTAAAAACCATGTCAATAATATTTTTTTCTAGTAAAAAACAAAAATAAGCTTATCAAAACCTAATTTAGAAATATAAATACATCATAATACACACCATAACGTTAAAAAAATCACCAAACACACACCAAAATACGTTTCAAAAAAACAAAAAAAAAACAAATTTAGCATAATAAAAAAAACTATGTCATAATATTCAACCTATAAATTAAGAATAGAAAATAAATTATAATAATCCTTAATATTAGTATCATTAGAACCATCCCAACCCTCATCAACATCTCCAGTTGAAACACCAGTTTCACCACCTTCTCTCACACAGCTAGAATCATCATTTTCATGGGCATTCAGATCGACATCTACACCCATTACAGTGTAAGGAGAAGAGGAATCCTCATAAATAGAACAAAATTTCATCTAAAATAGGAATCATCCACTATAACATCCTTTGGTGTAATTGTATAAGAAAGATAATATATAACTTTATTCGTTTGTTCATTTATCATCTTTTTATGCTTAGTATCTTCTTCTTTTTGAGTTTCTTATTTGATTATGTATTTCAATTTTTTCCTTTTTGGCCATACCATAAATGGTAATTGAAGAAATGTTTTCAAAATACCAGTACATAGATTGTAAAATCCTCTTCCCAGGTTGACAATGCACCCTTTCATGACATTCATCTCCAAATACCAAATTAATATAAACCTTTGGGCCCAAATTTTCTAGTTCATTTTTTGATAATGCCTCCATATAAATATATTGCGGGATACAAAACAAAAATTAAAATTATATAATTAAAAGAATTAATTTTAGTTAATGTAAACTTAATTGAAATATATATACAATTATTTCCTGTGTGTTTTTATTTACCACGATACCATCTATTTTTTTCATTCTTGTGCAAAAAAAGAAGATCACGGAACAAGGAACTATATTATAACACCCCAAACATTTTATGGTATGCTTATCTTAAATATATTATATTCATATCCTATATTAAACAAAGCATTATGTTCCGTTGAAATAACACATGGTTATTTAAGAGATAGTCATAACCTATCCATTAAAAATAAATTTTCCACTTTTATGTTTTGAATTTAGAAAAACAGTCATCCAGAGTTGTGACCAGTAATCCATTTGGATTTTGATAGAACTATAACACCCCGATGTTTTCAAACCTCTTAAATGAAAATTGGGCATTTTGTGCCATTGTAGTTCTCTCTTTAAAACAATCAGAATGTAAAATATAAAAACACGTAACTTTTATTTATGAACTCAACACTGAAGGGTCTTACAATTTTCGGGTTACAAGAAAAGATCACTAACCAAATATCCCAACTAAGATCCCGATTACAATAATGGGAAGACTGATTAAAACTACTAAGTGCCTGAGAATGCGGTAGGGGTTCCGAGCATCCATCATAAGAAACATGAAGATGGCTGAAGCCACCGCGACCGTGCTCAACACCAAGGGGATCACACAAACCATCTTTGCTTCTCCTCCAGTCACTTGGGGAAGGGGACACCCGAGACAAAACCTTTCTTTCTATAAGCTCCTTAATATGACCGTTGGACCTCAAACGGCTATATTTTCGACCGTTGTTTTTCCCAAAGTATCCAATGTTTTTTTTGACCGTTTTCCAGATAATGTTTAAATTTAGTTTTTGTCGATGTGTTAAGAATTATTAAGTATGGTTTTGAAATAATTGATAAGTGATATGTATTTCCTTTTATTTATATAGTTGTAATTATATATATATATATATATAAGGTTTTGGTTTATTAGCATAAAATTTGAATAAAGTTAAATGGTTATAAAATTATCAATAAAACTAATATTTTTATAAATTATATTTACGGTTAGCTTCTCATAAAATTGTTAATGACGTATATTTACCCATTTACAAAATTAATTTATGACATTATTTATATAATAATAATAAATAAATAAAACTACACACTTATGTTCTTATTAAAATCTAATAATTTTGTTGCTTTAATTTTGACATTATACGTATTTAGATATAAACTTATTAATATTAAACACTTTTTCTTTTTGTCTCAAAATAATCCGAATGTAATTTTTTTTAGTTTATGAATTATGAAAGCATAAGTATGTATTTTATTATACTTGAATTCACCTTTTTTTTATTGTATGTATAAAATATATATATGTGTATTTATATGTTTTGATAAAGGAAATAGAGGAAAATGAAAAATATAATTTATGTTTTAAATAAGGGTTTAATAGTTTAATATATAGGTGTTTTAATGACCCTTGACTTAGGATAATATTTGTTTATTAATAAGGTTATAATAATGATTTTTATAATAGGTTTAATAAAACAATAAAATGACATTTTTTTAAGATAAAAACGTTGAAATAAAATAATTAAATATAATATGTAATACGTTAAAAAGAAAAAACGAAACCGTGTGTTTCTTTTTTTTTAAAAACCCCGCGTCGCGTCTTAGCCATCCTATCCAGCCAATTTTAATCCTGTTCGTTCGTTTTTTTTCACATCTCCCTCGCGCCGCTGTTTTCTTCTTCCTCATCACGCCGCTGAACCAGTCGGGTTCGGCCTTCGTTTCCTCCGCCCGAGCCGACAATGGTCATCCCCTCTCTTTTTCTTCCACAAACTCGGCGCCGCCCTCTTAATTACCGGCCTCGGTTCCCTCGATGTCTCCCCAGTTTATGAGTCTTTTCTTCATTTTTTTAAAACTCCAAGCTGCACCGAAGCTGAACGTTGGCACTCGAGCTCTCACGATCTCTCCGACCACCGGTCCGACTTCGCTGCTCCGTCTTCTCTCCTCCTCCTCGTCGAATAGGTAAGGGTCAAGTTCTGTAGTTTCTTTTTTGTGTTTTCTTAAGATTCAGTTTGTATATATATATGTTATATAGATATATATATTTTTGGGTTTGTAAACCTAGTTTTCCCTTGACCCCTTGCCGCATCTCCTCTCCTCCCCCCCAAGCTGTAAGGGATCTTCTTGCTTTCCTTGCTATGGTTCTTTTTTTTTTCGGTTTGAGTTTATATATATACATACATATATGCTTATATAAATAAACTTATGCATGTGTATGGGTCTTGCATACATCATGATCCATGTATTAGGCCCTCCCCATGTCTACTAACTTCTTTGGGGAAGGAAAAAGATTTTATCTTTTCAGTTCATTTTTTTTGGGGTTGAAGTATCTTATACACTTATATATACATATACATATATATATATATTTATATATATATAACCAATATATTCACACCTCTATTTAACTACATTAAAATAATTTCTTAATATATGATCCAAGAGTATGGTCATTATTCCCTAACTCATCTTGGCTTAACATGACGTTTTGTTAAAAATTAGGTTACCCTTAAAGATTATTATTATTTTCCTTAGAATGATGTCAATATACATATATATATAAATTTATATATATGTATATTTGAGGTTTACATTATCAAAATAGTTCTTCCAATGGAAAATTGCATTTATCAGCGTTTTTGACAATGTATGCGTTTTTCTGAAAATATGTGGCGTGAACCACTTAAACTTTTACATGTGGTCAGGTGAATGTGTATTTATAAGTTGAATTTTCGCAAAAACTTTTTTTAATTAATATGTATTAAGACTTAGTTTACACTTTGACACATAAATATGAGTATGACTGAAACAATTCTAGTCCAGAGCTTGTGAATCAGGTAATGTATAAATTGAGTATTTTTTAATTAACTGAAACACTAAGTCACTTTTACATTAATATGAATTTGGTTCCCATGTTTTGTAATTTATTACTTTATAGCATGATGAAGTTTATCAAAAGGACTTGCACAATTATATACATATGTTTTTCCCAAAGGTGGACTTGAATATGCACATTGTAACTTCAACTGCCTGTATAAAACACCCATGACATCCAATTATCATCATATGTGAACGACCATGCTTTAATTGGGTATCATGATGTATGGAATGTTAAAGTGTTATGTTTTTTTTCTTAAAACCCAAGATTTAAGATGTTAACTTCTTATGTGCACGAAGCTTTAGCATGCATGTCATAATGTTTTTAATGATAGAACTGTTCACATGTTATGAATATGTATGTGAAAATGGGGTTTAATTATGAATGTATGGAACCCCATGATTGTATGACCATGTCATGATATGTGAGGGATGTATAGGACTGAAATGTTTATGGACGGGTGCGCCCGGAATTATACAGCGCTCCAATGCATTGGGTAAAGAAAGAGTCTCATGAGACGTCATGTGCAACGGTCTTGGCGAATAGCCTTGGCTCGTGCTGACATGTGCAACGGTCTTGGCGAATAGACATGGCTCGTACTACCATGGGAAACGGGATTGGAGTTTGGCCTTGACCCGTACTAAAGTTATGTTTTAAGGTCATGACGCGAGGTCTTGACAAAGTCCAGTATTATGCATCCCCTCTGCATGTAATGATAAAGATCAACCAGGGGTTAGTTCAACTAACAGGACAACCCCTAGTAGAAATCTCCCATGACTATGAAAATGTAATTCTTATATCAAGAACTGTTTTTCATGTGGTAAACTGATAGTTGAACTGTATATTCTCATGAACCATGACATGCACGTTTCCCGGCTTAGGCACACTTTTCATCTTATAATTTAAGTAACCTTGTTGAATATTATGCATTGTTTATGTTGCGCTCTCTGATCATGTTTACTTTGGTGTTTATTTCATTTACGTGCTTCTTTATGCAAGTGGTTTTCAAAGAAATATGGATTTCATGTTTTAAGAAAGGATAATGTTTTTTCTTTAGAAAAGTATTTTATTCTATTCAAAAAGATTTCTTTAAGAAAGGATTTTCTTAAAATGTATTAAAACCCCTTACTGGGAATTTTTGCTCACCCTACGTTTTGTTTAAAATTTTCAGGCACGGTATGTACTAATGAAGTCAATCAGAAGCAGCTGGTTTCCCAGAATCCTGAGCCTCGCGATCTTTTGTAGTCATGTGACATGAAATTTATTTTGTTATGATAATTATATCATGTCTCATGAGGCACCCTGGGTTTTGGGGGTCACTACAGTTGGTATCAGAGGATAGATTCAGGCAACTCTGGAAAACCAGGTGATATAAATATATTTCTAAGACTAAGTAAAAATGTCATAACTTTCCGATGGCTGATGTACCTACTGACCTTTTGTCACTTCCAACTGAGGCTCTAGAGAACATTATATCTCTTGCCAGTCGCGAGAACTTTCTAAACTATGCCCAAATTCACATGACGTGTAAGCACTTGTATGATGTGTCAAACTCATCTAGGGTGCTTAGTCTCCACTGGGGAATGGGGATGGATTATCTCCTAATGATGATGACCCAGTTTCCCTCTTATTCACTTCGGGGAAGGTATCACGAAGGACTCTTCTGAGTGTTTACAACTGGCGAGGAATTTGGAACAATGCTTGATAACCCTTTTCAAGAAGCTGCTGCTGCTGGAGACCTCTGAGCGGCTTATCTGTGCCAGGTCCTACACTACGGCTTCTGGGGCCAGTTAATGGACTTTGGAGCGTTGGAAAATGAGTCCACCCTTGTGTCTCTTAGGCAATAAGTGTACACCAATGTTAGCCAACTCCACACCCCTCACGCTAAACTCAGGAGTTGTTATAAATGTTCGCATGAGTTTAGTCCTGTATGTTCATCCTATGTGTGGTTTGAAGAGTTAGGATGTTTTTCCACTCTTTGTGGCGTACGTCTTGTGAACTCAGACTTTGGTGTGTAAACATTTTTCATAAATGGAAGTTTCTTGTTTCCTTTCATGTCACCACCTTATCAGTGTTGTTAAGAGTTTCCCTTCGATGTTTATTTTCAGATGGCTGGAAAAACGAACTTCTCATCCCTACCCTATGAGCTAGTAGAAGTCATCTTGATCAAGGCAAGCATGGCGGATTACCCGTCCTTTCTCCACCTGCGAGGGTCCTGCCAGCGTTTTCTCAATTTAGAAAACGGTCCAGAGATTCTACGGCTTATGTCAAGAGAATTATCACATCTTTCACTTCATTGCTGCTGCTCCACTCCCCTACTATAGGCGAAGGGGAATGTACTTTGAGGGCCTGTTCCAATGTTTGACTCTGGCACAAAACTTTTCTGCCAGAGCGTGTTTCCTCGTGGCCGCCCAGGATGGCCAGCTCAGTGCAGCTTATATGTTCCAAGTCTTGAACCTCAATCTCCTCAACTGCATCATCCCTCTCGACTAACTCGAGCATAATGTGGACAGAAGAGTCATCAAGGAGTTTATCTACTCGAACGTATCTGAGCTTTGCATCGCACGAGCCTCCCTTTGGAAGCCCATTTGCAGTACACACGACCAGGAGTTCAAGGAGCACTGTTTGAGGTGCATTTGGACTAGGGAAACTGAAGAGCTGTGTGCCAACTTTGGTGTCCCGTTTACAGAGCCAAATCCACTTTTTCGGTAGAGTTTTACGTTTGGAGTTTCTGTTTCTCTTTTTTTTTATGATAGAATTGCATGGACGCAATTCTTTGAAGGGGGAGATAATGTAACACCCCGAATTTTTCAAACCTCTTAAATGAAAATTGGGCATTTTGTGCTATTGAAGTTCTCTCTTTTAAACAATCAGAATGTAAAATATAAAAACACGTAACTTTTATTTATGAACTCAACACTGAAGGGTCTTACAATTTTCGGGTTACAAGAAAAGCTCACTAACCAAAATATACCAACTAAGATCCCGATTACAATAATGGGAAGACTGCTTAAAACTACTAAGATCCTGAGAATGTGGTAGGGGTTTCGAGCATCCATCATAAGAAACATGAAGATGGCTGAAGCCACCGCGACCGTGCTCAACACCAAGGGGATCACACGAACCATCTTTGCTTATCCTTCAGTCACTTGGGGTAGGGGAAACCTGAGACCAAACCTTTCTTTTTATAAGCTCCTTAATATGACCGTTGGACCTCAAACGGCTATATTTTCGACCGTTGTTTTTTCCAAAGTATCCAATGATTTGTTTTTTTACCGTTATCCAGATAATGTTTAAATTCAGTTTTTGTCGCTGTGTTAAGACTTATTAATTATGGTTTTGAAATAATTGATAAGTGATATGTATTTCCTTTTATTTATATAGTTGTAATTATATATATATATTTATGGTTTTGGTTTATTAGCATAAAATTTGATTAAAGTTAAATTGTTATAAAATTATCAATAAAACTAATATTTTTATAAATTATATTTACGGTTAGCTTCTCATAAAATTGTTAATGACGTATATTTACCCATTTACAAAATTAATTTATGACTTTCTTTATATAAAAATAATAAATAAATAAAACTACACACTTATGTTCTTATTAAAATCTAATAATTTTGTTGCTTTAATATTGACATTATACGTATTTAGATATAAACTTATTAATATTAAACACTTTTTCTTTTTGTCTCAAAATAATCCGAATGTAATTTTTTTTTAGTTTATGATTTATGAAATCATAAGTATGTATTTTATTATACTTGAATTCACTTTTTTTATTGTATGTATAAAATTTATATATGTGTATTTATATGTTTTGATAAAGGAAATAGAAGAAAATGAAAAATATAATTTATGTTTTAAATAGGGGTTTAATAGTTTAATATATAGGTGTTTTAATGACCCTTGACTTAGGATAATATTAGTTTATTAATAAGGTAATAAAAATGATTTTTATAATAGGTTTAATAAAACAATAAAATGACTTTTTTTTTAAAGATAAAAACGTTGATATAAAATAATTAAATATAATATGTAATATGTTAAAAAGAAAACACGAAACCGTGTGTTTCTTTTTTTTTAAAAACCTCGCGTCGCGTCTTAGCCATCCGTTCCAGCCGCTTTTAATCCTGGCCGTTCATTTTTTTTTTCACATCTCCCTCGTACCGCTGTTTTCTTCTTCCTCGTCGTGCCGCTGAACCAGTCGGGTTCGGCCTTCGTTTCCTCCGCCCGAGCCGACAATGGTCATCCCCTCTCTTTTTCTTCCACAAAGTCGGTGCCACCCTCTTAATTACCGGCCTCGGTTCCCTCGACGTCTCCCCAGTTGCTGAGTCTTTTCTTCCTTTTTTTAAAACTCCAAGCTGCACCAAAGCTGAACGTTGGCACCCGAGCTCTCACGATCTCTCCGACCACCGGTCCGACTTTGCTGCTCCGTCTTCTCTCCTCCTCCACGTCGAATAGGTAACGGTCAAGTTCTGTAGTTTCTTTTTTGGGTTTTCTTAAGCTTCAGTTTGTATATATATATTTTATATAGATATATATATTTTCTGGTTTGTAAACCTAGTTTTCCCTTGACCCCTTGCCGCATCTCCTCTCCTCCTCCCCAAGCTGTAAGGGATTTTCTTGCTTTCCTTGCTATGGTTCTTTTTTTTCGGTTTGACTTTATATATATATATACATATATGATTATATAAATAAACTTATGCATGTGTATGGGTCTTGCATACATCATGATCCATGTATTAGGCCCTCCCCGTGTCTACTAACTTCTTTGGGGAAGGAAAAAGATTTTATCTTTTCACTTCGTTTTTTTTGGGGTTGAAGTATCTTATACACTTATATATACATATACATACATATATATATTTATATATATATATAACCAATATATTAAAACCTCTATTTAACTACGTTCAAATAATTTCTTAATATATGATACAAGAGTATGGTCATTATTCCCTAACTCATCTTGGCTTAACATGATGTTTTGTTAAAAATTAGGTTACCCTTAAATATTATTATTATTTTCCTTAGAATGATGTCAATATACATATATATATATATATATAAATTTATATATATGTATATTTGACGTTTACTTTATCAAAATAGTTCTTCCAATGGAAAATTGCATTTATCAGCATTTTTGATAATGCATGCGTTTTTGTGAAAATGTGTGGCGTGAACCACTTAAACTTTTACATGTTGTCAGGTGAATGTGTATTTATAAGTTCAATTTTTGCAAAACCTTTTTTTTAATTAATAAGTATTAAGACTTAGTTTACACTTTGACACATAAATATGAGTATGACTGAAACAATTCTAGTCCAGAGCTTGTGAATCAGGTAATGTATGAATTGAGTGTTATTTAATTAACTGAAACATTGAGTCACTTTTACATTAATATGAATTTGGTTCCAATGTTTTGTAATTTATTACTTTATAGCATGATGAAGTTTATCAAAAGGACTTTCACAATTATATACATATGTTTTTCCCAAAGGTGGACTTGAATATGCACATTGTAACTTCAACTGCCTGTATAAAACACCCATGACATCCAATTGTCATCATATGTGAACGACCATGCTTTAATTGGGTATCATGATGTATGGAATGTTAAAGTGTTATGTTTTTTTTCTTAAAACCCAAGATTTCATATGTTAACTTCTTATGTGCACGAAGCTTTAGCATGCATGTCATAATGTTTTTAATGATAGAACTTTTCACATTTTATGACTATGTATGTGAAAATGGGGTTTAATTATGAATGTATGGAACCCCATGATTGTATGACCATGTCAAGATATGTGAGGGATGTATAGGACTTAAATTTTTATGGACGGGTGCGCCCGGAATTATACAGCGCTCCAATGCATTGGGTAAAGCAAGAGTCTCATGAGACGTCATGTGCAACGGTCTTGGCGAATAGCCTTGGCTCGTGCTATCATGTGCAACGGTCTTGGCGAATAGCCTTGGCCCGTGCTACCATGGGAAACAGGATTGGCATTTGGCCTTGACCCATACTAAAGTTATGTTTTAAGGTCATGACGCGAGGTCTTGACAAAGTCCAGTATTATGCATCCCCTCTGCATGTAATGATAAACATCAACCAGGGGTTAGTTCAACTAATAGGACAACCCCTAGTAGGAAGCTCCCATGACTATGAAAATGTAATTCATATGTCAATAACTGTTTTTCATGTGGTAAACTGATAGATGAACTGTATATTCTCATGAACCATGACATGAACGTTTCCCGACTTAGGCACACTTTTCATCTTAGAATTTAAGTAACCTTGTTGAATATTATGCATTGTTTATGTTGCTCTCTCTGATCATGTCTAATTTAGTGTTTATTTCAGGTACGTGATTCTTTATGCAAGTGGTTTTCAAAGAATGATGGATTTCATGTTTTAAGAAAGGATAATGTTTTGTCTTTAGCAAAGTATTTTATTCTCTTCAAAATGATTTCTTTAAGAAAGGATTTTCTTAAAATGTTTTAAAACCCCTTACTGGGCATTTTTGCCCACCCTACGTTTTGTTTAAAATTTTCAGGCACGGTATGTACTGATGAAGTCAATCAAAAGCAGCTGGTTTCCCAGAATCCTGAGCCTCACGATCTTCTGTAGTCATGAGACATGATATTTATTTTGTAATGATAAGTATATAATGTCTCATGAGGCACCCTGGGTTTTGGGGGTCGCTACAGAACCAACTTGATTTTTTGATGAATAGTAACATACCCTTATGAATAGTAATATGAATAGTAATATGACCCTTATAAAAATTTAATAATGATAATATATTATTTTCTTAAGGTAATAAGATAATGAGATATTAATTAATTTTTCAATGTGATAAAAAACTAATTATACCATTAAAATTCTTATTTTTTGAATTAAATATGATTTTATTTAAAAATTAAATGAATATTATTTAGAATTTTTTTTTGAAAAATGGAGTTATTTTTTTAATTCTACACATCGAAAAATGGTAAGGGTAAATTTTTGGGTTTTTTCTTAAATACTTGAATTTTCGTGATTAGTAAAAATTAAGTTTTGAGTATTCAGTATATTTGATGAAATCATAATGATGTAATAATTAATAAAAAATATCGGTCGACTTGTGTATAGTGTGATAAGATATTAGGTGTCCCAGGTGGCTAATACCACGAGAAAATATCAAGGCCAAGCACATGGTTTTACAAAAACAACTAATAAGGTGTCTTTTTTAAATTAATAAAAAATTATCTCTCTTTTACTATAGATATCTACTCATCCATTCATTTTCATTCATTTAAAATACCTCACTCTAGATGATATAGTGTTTTTACCTTATTAGGAGTCCTACGATGGTTTCCTTATGACCCCAAGGTTCCAACCTTCAAATTCTAGGAGTTACACTACAAGGTACGGGAATCTTTCACCCTCCTCTTCTAGTCAACACTTTTTTTATGTTTTATCTTTGAATTTCCATTATCATATGATGGGGTTTGATATTATGAATTTCTATTACTTTACTTTTGATTTCCATATGGTGAGATATGCTTCTTCTCTCATCAATTCATTTTATGAAATTTTAAGAGACGTCGTTAGGCTGCCGAATTTTCATAAGGGATCTCAAAACTTTTCTTCTATTTTCAAGTTCATCTCTTTTATTTTTCTATCCTCACCTCCTCTGTACAAATGACCATGATAAAAATATAATAATCTATATAATAGATTTATATCATGTGAATTAAATAATCATCTTCAATATTCTTACTCTCTCCCTTTTATTCTTATAAACTAAATCAACGTCCATGAGATTCCAATTTATAACCTTTGTGGATGACGAAGTTTCGTTCTTCCATTTATCCTTCATTAATGGTCATGAAACCGTTTATATGGTTCAACCAGGCAATAATATCTGTATTATAACCTAATTAATACTCAAGAACCAGTATATGTACATTTTATTAATTTATATGACAAATCTAGTTCATAAAAATTCAAATACCGCCAAATAATCAAAGTGGTTGTCATTTAATGATTCTTCCTCATTCCACGTAACCAAATGATAGAAATCAACATTAATTTTTTTTATGTTAATAAATAATATTTAATTTAAACTATTTAGATTCACACCCATTCCACATGAACTCCATTATTTAAAAAAAGTGAACTGATTATGAAAATCAAGAAAATGAACACTCTAGAACGACAAAATTCGATATTATAACTTATAAATAATGAAATAAATGACCTAAATAGAATCATGATACACAAAATACATGTAAAATAGGTTATTGATAAATTTATTAACGAGTATAATTTCATATTCTATGACCTTAATTTTAAAAGGGAACACATTTGAACATAAGGTAAGGGGTTTCTCATCCCACATTCATTTCCGTGAGATTTCCATTATTCGCCAATTATTTATTGCATATGGTGTATTGTGTACTTGATTTTGATATATATTATAATGATTCTATTTATATTCATGGTAATAAATTATTCATTTGATGGTTATTAATTTTTGGTTATATGATTCAATTGATTACATTGTGGTAAGGGACTTTGTCTCAACTACCATTTCTTTGTGACTATCTTTGTATTGTGCACCTAATAATCCTTATGTGGGGTACCTAATTCCCATTTGAGATCACTTATCATTTGAAATTATAATTCTATTAAATATCCATATTATAATATCATGGATATGTTTATTGTCTAAACCATACACCATTTTACATACGGTGTTTATTTGGAAGGTTGTTTTATCTATGGAAATACTGATGAATATGTATCCTCTACTCTATACAGATGTTGAGAAGGCATATTGGAATAGTATTAAATCTATGTATAAAGAATTATATTTACTTGAAGTGGAAGGTGGTGACCTCTATATCCCTTTGATCCCTCGACCAGTCTCATGAGACAAATCAGTTGGCGACAAACCCTTCAAGTTTGTTTCAAGAAATCAGAGGGGTTTCTACCCACAAAATTACACTGTTTCAACAGTATTATGGTATCATGTTCCAGATACATGACGTCCAATTAATAATAATTATCTTTATTCATTATCATTTATTACTATCCATAATGTTTTCACTATAAAAAATTCTATAGATGCAGTTTCATTCTCAGTTTGTAAATGGTGTGAGTTTTTCATTTAGTCACTATGCCATATTGATTACGTCAAATAGTTTTCTTATTATTGAATTCATGATTCTGCTATCTGTAACCTTTACTGAGCATTTGAGCTCACATATATCATTTTTTACCTTCAAAAGGTTTTGAAGAGAAGATCATTTATTGAGTTTTAGTGGATGCACTTTTTAGTTTTTATTATGTATCTTATTTTTTTACCTTTCCCAATGTAATTTGAGTTAAATATATGTATCTATTATCATCAAAACTACTAAACTAATCATTACTTCGGTATTTCATTCCTTATTACCAATCCAATGTACTTATTATTTTACCGGCTCCGGTCTAGAGGGTTCGGGGTGTTACAGTTGGTATCAAAGGAAGTTTAGTAGCAAACATGGAAACTAGATTAGAAGCTGTAGATTAAGGAAAAAATCCCTAAGGTAGTATTTGATGATTAAAACACAAGGGAATCTTGTTATGTTGGAAAGGAATAGATAATGTGGATCTTTCTAGAAAATACATCGCTGTCTAGATACAAATAGTTATAGGTCTCTCTGGTATAGATATACCTAGGAGTGAAAACTCTAACAAGGAGTTTTGGGCTTGACCTGGGGTATCCTGGTACATAACAAGAGGCCTTGTTTCACTCATGGTATTGACACTCCTAGGGGATATGCTTAGGATAATTCAAATTTTCTTTAAAAGATATTATGGAGGGTCTTAATTTAAATTTTTCCTTATAGAAACCATGTATATGGGTGAGGACAGAAATAATCAAATTCAAGATGTACATATAGTGAAATAATACATGGATCTATTCCTAGAGGATTTACCTAGACATCATCAAGTGTGAGAAGTTGAGTTCTCTATTGATTCAATTCCTGGATCAAGACCTACATTATAGAATCCCCATAGAATAAACACTATGGAATTAGTGTAGCTAATGAAAAACTAGAGGAATTGAGGGAAAAATGACTTATTGAGCTTAGTGTCACACCATGGGGAGCCCCTGTCCTCTTTGTCAAGATAAAAGATGGATCCCTGAGGATATGTATTGATTAAAAGGAAATCAATGCAATTATAATAAATAATAAGTATCCTCCTCCACAAATTTATGATTTATTTGATCAAATTCATGGAGAATAATATTTTTCAAAGATTAATCTTTGATTTGGATATCATCAGCTACGTGTGAGGAAGGAAGATATTCCAAAGACAACGTTTTGAACTAGGTATGGGCATTATGAGTTTACAGTGATGCCTTTTGGGCTAACTAATGCACCATCTATTTTCATGGATTTAATTAATATAGTTTTCAAGGAATATCTTGATAACTTTGTTTTGGTATTCATTGATGATATCTTGCTATACTCAATAAGCTACGAAGACTATGAGAATCTCTTGAGGATTATTTTGAAAACACTTAGAAGAAATGAATTATATGGGATGTTTTGAAAGTGTGAATTCTAGATTCAATTAGTTTCTTTTCTAGGCCATATTTCCTATAAGTATGGAATCCTAGTTGATCCTGCGAAGACAAAGGTAATCCAATAGTGGTCCAAGATAACGGACATAACTGAGGTATGAAATTTTATTGGAATAGCGGGTTACTATCAGTGTTTCATTTAGAATTTCTCCTGAATGGAAAACCAGCTGACTAAGCTCACACGTAAAGGAGTTCAGTTTGTGAGGATGAAAGAATGTACATAATGATTTGAAGAATTGACAAGAATATTGGCCAATGCACTAATTTTGACTCTTCCATCTGGAAGTGATGGATTTGTAATATACAGTGATTTATCAAAGAATGGACTGGGTTGCGTCCTTATAAAAAATGATGAAGTTATTGCTTATGCATCAAGTCAGTTGAAAAATCATGAGTAAAATTATCCAACTCATGATCTTTATTTAACAACAATAATCTTTTCTCTGAAAATATGGAGACATTATCTTTATGGAGAAAAATGTGAGATATAGATAGATCACAAGAGTTTGAAATACATTTTCACATAGAATGAACTCAAAAATAGGCAAAGGATATGGCTCTAGATTCTAAAAGATTATGATTTTTCAATACACTACCACCCAAGAAAGGATAATAAAGTGGTAGATGCATTAAGCAGTAAATATCATGGACTTCTGACTCAAATTAGGATTGAGAGAGATCCTATATTCATGGAACTATAAAAGATGGATATGGAAATTGTTAAGGAAGGGGAAACATGTTCCTCTTTCAAATGATTTATAGTCTCTCATTACTAGAGAAGATAAAAAGCTCTCAATCAGGCAATGAAAATATTCACAAGAAAATTAATGTCATTAAGGATTGGATATTGGAAGACTTTTTGTACGAGGAAAGAGTTTAGAAATTTGGGAAGTGGTTAGGTGTTCCATCAGTACATGAGCTAAAAAGGGAAATATGAGACGATTCTCATAGCTCAAATTTATATATACACCATGGTAGTACAAATATGTATAGAGATCTAAAAAACAATTTTGGTGGGATAATATGAAGTGTGAAATTGCTGACTCATGTCAAGGTGCCTAGTTTTTCAACAAGTGAAGGTAGAGATAAAACATCCTAGAGGGGTGATGCAACCTCTAACTATTCTTATGTGGAAGTGGGATGAAATTACAATGAATTTTTTCACTGGACTACTGAGGGCACCTATAAGGAATGATTCAATATGGGTAATTGTTGATCGTCTCACTAAATTAGCAAATTTCCCTACTATAAGAAAGGATTTTCCACTTCAGCTCCTAGAAAGACTTTGTATTAATGAAGTTCTAAGACTTAATGATACACCTATATTGATTGTGTCCGATCGAGTTCTCCAATTTAAATCATAATTATGGAAATGTCTCAATAAGGCTTTGAATATTGAGCTTCGTATGAGTACTACTTATCACCCCCAAACTAATGGACAATCTGAAAGGATTATTCAAACTCTAGAGGACATGCTGAGATCATGCTCCCTTGACATTCAATGTATGTGGGATCAATGCTTTCCTTTGGTAGAATTTTCCTATAAAAATAGTTTCCATTATAATATTCAAATGGCTTCATATGAAGCATTATATGGAAAGAGATGTCGAACTCCAACTTGTATCAATGAGGTTGGTGAGAGGAAACTTATAGGCCCAAAACACATTGAAGAGACCACAAAAAAGATAAAAACAATTCAAGCCCATATTAAAGTAGCTCAAAGTAGGCAAAAGAGTTATGTTGAAAACTAGAGAAAGAATTTGGAATTCTAAGTGGGAGATTATGTCTTTCTGAAAGTATCTGCATGGAAGGGTGTCATAAGGTTCGGTATGAAAGGGAAACTAATCCCGTGGTACATCAAACCATTTGAAATTTTGGAATGAATCGGAGCTATAGATTACCATTTAGTAATGTAGTTTAATCCCTCTAAAGTTCATGATGTGTTCCATGTGTCATTGTTAAAAAAATAAATTCAATACCCAACACATGTACTCACCTATTAAGAAATATAACTGTAACCTGTTTTGTCATACTGTGAGGTGCGTATCGAAATTCTGGACCCAAGGGTGTAGGTATTGAGAAATCAGACCACTCACCTAGTCAAGGTTCTTTGGAGAAACCATACCATGGAGAAATAAATGTGGTAACTTGAATATGTTATTAAGAAGAACCAGCTAAACCTTTTTAGAGGGCTTTATTCATGACAAATTTCAAAGATGAAATTTTTGAAGGAGGGAATAATAGAACACCCCAAACATTTTATGGTATGCTTCTCTTAAATATATTATATTCAGAGCCTATATTTCACAAATCAATATGTTTCTTTGAAACAACACTTGTTTATTTAGGATATAGTCATAACCTAGTCATTAAACATAAATTTTCTACTTCTATGTTTTGAATTTCGAAAAACAGTCATCTAGAGTTGTGATGAGTAAGTCATTTTGAGTCTGATAGAACCAACTTGAATTTTTGATGAATAGTAACATACCCTTATGAATAGTAATTTTACCCTTATGAATAGTTAATAATGATAATATTTTATTTTCTTAAGGTAATAAGATAATGTGGTCTTAATTAAAATTTTAATGTGATATAAAACTAATTATACCTTGAAAATTGTTATTTTTTGAATTAACTATAATTTTATTTAAAAATTAGATTAATTATATTTATAAAATTATTTTTGAAAAATGGAGTTCATTTTTAAATTCTACATGTCCAAAAATGGTAAGGGTGAATTTTTTTGGATATTTCTTATATACTTGAATTTTTGTGAATAGTAAAAATATAGTTTTGAGTTTTCGGTATATTTGATGAAATCATAATGATGTAATAATTAATAAAAAATAATGGTCTAGTTGTGTATTGTACATTAAGATATTAGGTTTCCCAAGTGGCTAATAAGATGGGAAAATACCCTGGATAAGCCCATGGGTTTACAAAAACCACTAATGATGTGTCTTTTAAAATTAATAAAACATTGTCTCTCTTTTAATATAAATACTCATTCATCCATTCGTTTTATTTCATTCTAAATCACTCAACCTCTAATATCTGGTGGTTTTACCACCCTAAGAGTCCTCCCAAGGATTCATTAATCCCTCATGGTCCCAATTTTCAAATTCTAATAGTTACTCTACATGGTAAGGGAACCTTTCACCCTCCTATTTTAGTCAACACTTCTTTTATGTTATCTATTTGAATTTCTATTCTCATATGATGGGGTTTGATATTATGTGTTCATATTACTGTAATTTTTATTTCCATATTATGAAATACCTTTTTTCTCTCATCAATTCATTTTATGAAATTTTAAGCGACGTCGTTAGGTTGCGGAATTTTCATAAGGGATCTCTAAACTTTTCTTATATTTTCAAGTTCATCTCTTTTATTTTTCACTCCTCCACTACTCTATAAAAATAGCCATAATAACTCCAGTATCATCTATATAATGTATTTATATCATGTGAATGGAATAAACAAAATCAATATTCTTACTCCCTCCCTTTTATTCTTATAAACGAAATCAACATCCCTAAGGTTCCAATTTATAACCTTTATGGACGCCGAAATTTCATGTTTCAATTTATCCTTCATTACTGGAAATGAAACCATTTATATGGTTGAAAATACTATAATATATGTATTATAACCTAATTAATATTCAGTAACCAGTATATTTACATATTATTAATGTATATGACAAAACTAGTTCATAATAATCCAAATACCGCCAAATAATTAAAGTGGTTGTCATCTATTGATTCATCCTCATTACATGTAACAAAATGATATAAATGACCATAAAAATTTCTGGATGTTCATAAATAAAATTTAATTTAAATTATGGGTATTCACAACCATTCCACCTGAACTCCATTACTTAAAAACAAGTGAACCGATTATGAAAATTAAGAAAACGAACACTCTGAAACGACGGAATTCGATATTATAACTTATCAATAAAAATATAAATGAACTAAATAGAATTATGATAAACTAAATAATTGTCTAAAAGATTATTAATTAAGTTATTAATGAGTATAATTTCATATTTTAGGACCTTATTTTCAATAGGGGAACACATTCAGACTTAAGGTAAGGGGTTTCTCATCTCACTTTCATTTCACTGAGATTTCCAATGTTCAACACTTATGTATTCCATGTGGTGTATTGTTTACTATATTTTGATATATATTATTTTTATTCTCTTTATATTCATGTTATTCAAATATTATTTTTATGGTTATTATGTTTTGGTCATATGAATCAATTGATTACATTTTGGCAAGGGACTTTGTCTCAATAACAATTTCATTGTGACTAACTTTGTATTGTGGACCTAATAATCCTTATGTGGTGTAACTACTTTCCATTTGATATAACTTTTCATTTGAAATTATATATCTATTAAATATCTATATTGTAATATCATGTATAGGTTTATTTTCTAAATGGTATACCATTTT
The DNA here is from genome assembly GCA_963277665.1 of Viscum album. Taxonomy (NCBI): domain Eukaryota; kingdom Viridiplantae; phylum Streptophyta; class Magnoliopsida; order Santalales; family Viscaceae; genus Viscum; species Viscum album. The sequence goes on along the minus strand of OY728163.1, from coordinate 2,106,817,719 downwards.
ACATACAGTGTTTGTTTGGAAGGCTGTTTTAAATGTGGAAATATTGATGAATTTGTATCCACAAAACTATACAGATGTCGAGTAGGATATTTTTTCTTTATTAAATCTATCTATAATTAATTATTTGGACTTACATTGGAGGGTGGGGCCCACTATATCCCCTCGATGCATCTATGGGTCTCATGAGACAAATTTGTTGGTGACAAACCCTTTGAGTTTGATTAAAAAATCAGACTGGTTTTTACCCATAGACATAAACCGTTTTAATAGTATTATGGTATCCTGTGATAGATACATGATGTGCAATTAATAATAATTCTCTTTATTCATTATCAATTATTACTATCCATGAGGTTTTCACTATGAAAAAAATTTATGGATGCAATTTCATTCTCCGTTTGTAAATGGTGTGAGTTTTTCGTTTCTTCACAGTGCCATATTGATTACATAAAATTGTTTAATTTTTATCTAATTCATGCTTCTGCTATTTTTAACCCTTAATAAGAATTTGAGCTCACCTGTTTTATTTTTTTTACCTTCAATAGGTTATTAAGATGACATCATTTATTGAGTTTTTGTGGTTTTAGTTTTTAGTTTTTGTTATGTATTGTATTTTCTTACCTTTACCAAGGTAATTTGAGTTACATTTAGGTCTATAGTTTCTTGAAGACTACTAAAATGGTCGTTCCTTCGGGCTTTCATTCCTTCTAACCATTACAATGTACATTCTAATTCACCGACTATAGTCTAGAGGGGTTGGGGTGTTATATCTATATTTAATTAATTTTGCTGGTGAAACAAATAAATAATAAAACATTAGAATATCTTTATACTTTTTATAAAATAATATCTAAAATTAAAATATAACATTCATACCAGGGTGGAAATGGGCATGCTATACATTTTGGTCTATATAAAAATTCTATAATAATATATGGATATGGATATATAAATGGGCATGTAATGGAATGATATTTCATATAAGAGTTTCTTTTATTTTGAATATTGTGTTTTTCTAATAGTTATAATGTTGAATATGACTTATCATTGTAGAATAATAATATTTTCATGGTTTTTTATAAAAACATAGAGCATCAAACATATCTTATATTGATAACTATTAATTCAGGTAGATTGATTTGTTAGGATCGTCTATTTTTAATGATATTTTTTTGTTTATACATTTATCTATTTTTATAAACTATTTCTCTTTCAATAATTATACAAATCATGCATTGATTGATGGATTTATTTTAGTTTATGTGATAGACTAACTATGTGTATTTTCAATCATGGGATAAATTTGAGTTATCTAAAATTAAAAATGGTTTTAAATAACATAATTTCTAAATGAATTTATATACTTAATAATAGATAAATATTTATTTTGGTATTTGATAATAAATAATATAACATATATTTATTTAGATTTTATTCCAAAAAGAGACATATTCATTTAAATAATATAATTATAATTATGAAATGATCATTGGTATATTATTTTTAGATCATTTTTTATTTTTAAGCTTATTCATTTGGTTTTAATGTTGCATTAATTAAATAATATATATTTTGTTAATGAGTTTTGACATTTGAATCAAATTATTATTCTAAGGATAACTAGTTCTCTGAAAGATCGATCTCAGACTTCCACTTTAATAATCCCTTTTAGTTAGTGTTATGTAGGGTCATATAAAATAATAAACTTCCATTCCCAAATATAAATAATGAATCCTCATGGGATTTCATGTTTCTTTCTAAATTATTTTAATTAAAATATAAAATAATATATTATTAATAATATCTAAAAAAATCTATTCGTATCTCTTTTATATATTTTTTATTTTATGATTTATGGCTATATACTATGATAGTCATGATAAAAAATACTATTTTATAAACATTCAACATAATAAAAAAACTATATCGGGAAATTATCTTTTCAAATATGAACTCAAAATTAAAAATAATTTGCATAGATAGAAAAATAATGTGAACATGGATGGAGTTGATCAAGTTCATGAAGCAGAAAAAGTTGTGAATTGATTAAATTTTATATAATAAATATTAATTGATTATGGATTAAATTAAAGTGTAGGGGTATGACTAGGAATCCCCATGACACCGATCACTAAATTTGTTTTTCAGTATAGTGTTGAAAATCATTAAATTTATATATAATTCAGTTTAATTCAATTCATAAGACTACCATAAAAAGATATGAATGAATTTAAGGAGAAAATAATAAAATTTATTATATTTTATATTCAATAGTTTATCTGATGATTCAATTCGGCTTCAATAACATTAATTTTCAATACGAGACAATGAAAATGATTGGATTTGATGATTTTAACCACATTCAATCACTACATGGGATTAGATGCAAATATATCTGATAAAAAGCTTATTTCCCACAATAAATAAATTAATATATTTCTTGATATTATAAACTTTTATAAATTTTAATTGGAATAATTTTATTAGGTGTGTGGGATATTGATGGACTTCCTATAATAGTATTTCCATTAATACTATGTAATCTGATTTCTAATTCAAAAAAAAAATTAATGGTGTGTTTATAAAGAATAGTTTTATAGTTTATATTTAAACTAATGGATTTATTAGAATAAAATTTCTATAAGAGTGTTATTGATTTTTGGAAGATATTTCTATAAATATATTTCAGTATAAATTAGAAGTTTTATAAAAAAAATAGAGGATTTCACATGGAATATTTCAATAGTTGGATGGTTCCTCAGTTAGAGGCCATAATGAATAGTGTGTATATGATGATGAATATTAATGAACCCTATGGCATGGCTACATTACATTTAAATTATGATTGTTTTAATATAAAACAAATTTTTAGGTATTGGTACCTCAAGAAAATAATAGATTTAATGGAAAAATAATTTCATACAGAGGTGTTTTCCCCATATTCAAATAATTAGGAAAGAATTATCAAAAAAATAATAGTTAATTACAAGAACCCTAACATATTTTCTGATTACTAATGGGGTTTATATTAATAATATATATGATAATTTCATTAATTATCATGATATAATAATAAATTAGTAATATAAGGATCAAAATTATAAACCATCTTCAAGAGAGACCATGAGGCATATTGGAATTTCGGTCAATCTAAGCACTTATGTAAATATATTTCCTTAAGGAGTGGGGAATGAAAAAATAAAAGGTATGGTATGGTAAGGAATACGTTTGATAAGAATAAAAACAACCTCAAATACCACCATTTCCTATGTTTATGATTTTGATAACATTCCCACATAAAACAACTTCATAAATATGTTAGTTTTAAAAAATAAATTTGAGGAGATACGTATAATAACTCACATGGGAAAATTAAAAACTATATCATTGAGGAATATATTAAATAAGAAAAAAGTTTATGTTAAATATTATATTCTAATAAAAATGAGATCTTATACATTTTTGTATATATTTTTGTGATATTGGTGTGAGAGTTAATATCATGTCAGGATTATCATTTAACATCTTGGGTTAGAAAGAGGTTTAATTCAAAACCATTTCTCTTCAATTAAGAGGTATAATAGTGATATATCCAAAAGATTTTATTGAAGTTATTTTAGCTAATGTTATGAAGTTTGAACAATTTATAGATTTTATTCTTCTTAACATGGATGAAGATAAAACAACCATTAAACATAGGAGGCCATTTTTATAATTGGTAAGGCCCTGAATTGATGTAAAAAGTGGTTATTTATCATTAAAATTGGTTGGTGAATAATTTTAATTCAACATAAATCGATCAATGAAGAATGGGGATGATGTAAAATAACATTTTAGTGGTAAAAATAATCTAGAAACTAAAGATGTTTTTTTCTAAATATGAATGAAAGAAATAAGTTGTTATATGGAATAATGAATAGGGTAAAAGATGGAAACAAGGGGGATAGATAGTTGATTGAGAAGATAGAGGATATTAGAAAATCTAATATCAAATTGGATATTAATGAGGTCCAACAAAGTTTTCTTAAATTTTTAACTAACATTTAATTCTTTAAAGTTAATTAAAAATTGTTGCATATGTCCAATGGAAGTGATAAAATTATTACCTCATGTGATTTTTTTTCAACTAATTTTGTGTGTGTTATTTAATGAATTGGTATAAAATTATACTTATTTTATTGGTAAAAATAACTAAATACCATCAAATAGAATTATTTGGTCTAATAAACCCATTAAACTCAAGTTCCTCTTCCTAAATTTTCAATTAACTTTTCTTAGCTGGAATATAAGATAAGGTGGAATTGAAATAAATTCTATTATAGGGAATAACTTGATAGAGATATCCACCTCTAAATTTTGTGAAAATCCTATGAAATATTTAGAAAATACATTAGGGATGAGGTCTAATGATAGTGGTGCGATCTTCAAGTATGTGCATCCACCTCTTCCTATTTCATAGCACCCAATATTATGTTATTGATAAAATATAGTCATTAGGTCAAATGAATTCCACCAACATTATGTTATGAGATTAACTCTAATGGTATTTATTTGAATGAAATTATGCACAATGAGTGTATTATCTGTGATGTCCATGGTTCTATGATTTAGTCTTCCAATGCTTACTATTGTGAAGGTAATCTTATTTGTGCATAATAAAATTAACTTCTCACTAGGACCACAATTTTAAAAGTTATAAATATCCCTCCCTTATTGATGTAATCTAATTCGACCTTAATTATTTACTTTATGCAGGGTTTTTACTCAAGTTACCTAGTCCATTACTTGTGTGGAGAATTTTTTTATGGATTTGTTATGGTCCTATTTGGATATATAATAATATTGGCGTGAAAATATACTTTATAATGAAGTAATATGGGTAGAATAATTGTTGTGTACAAAATTATGAAATAATAAGAAAAACCAATTTGAAACGACTACAAAACCTTAAAGGTAAAAAATATGTATTTCAATAAAATTGAAGTTGAATATTTTGAATGTTAAATTACATATTCCTTTTCATGATCTAGGATAGATGTGTATTTATGTGCATGAATATATTTCATTGTACTTTTATTTGCATAATTTCTATCAGATATCTCATATTAAAAAATTTATAATGTAATTTATGTTTAAAAAATAAGTAATAAATAATTTAAAAATAATTTTCAAATAAATTATAAATAATTTTTATAAATTTACCATATATCTTAAACTGAATATTATTCCAATACCAGATCATATGTCTACACTCTGATATTAGAAAATCAAGAATAACCAGTATTTGTTCATGATCAAAATCAAATCCCTATTTCCAACAAGTATACAAGTCATACTTTTATACTCACCACATTTCACCCAACTCTATTAACCTTAAGGCCTTGGAATTTCATTCATTAGGAAAATTATATAAGATCAGAATTGGAAAAAATATTTTTAATATGATATTATAAACTAATATATATGTGTTTATTAACATTATTTAACAAAATCTTCATGAAGGAATTTTCCTTCATATAGTCTTCAATATCCCTACAGTAGAGGATGCAATTAATTATGTGTGTTGATTCCATACCTCTCTTATTTTTGTGTGACCTCATCGTATGGTAGAGGATTCATCTAATTATGAAAAATAGTTAATAAATGAAATAATATAAATGAATTTATCATTAATCACTATTAGTAATATTTAAACACATACTAGTATATGGAGAATATTATATTTCATGGAGTGCTATTTTTGGAGGAGGGAGAGTATCATTTGTGGAAGGTTGGATAACTATAACTAGAGTACTTTGTATTTTAGATGAAGATAAATTTACTAATGAAGGGGAAAACCATATGGATAGACACATACATATGAAGGTGGATATTGATATTAATATGAATATGGTGGTGGGATATGTGGAGGATCAATTCCCCATATAGTGGATTATGGGAATGGGTAATAAGGAGGTATGGGAGTCTAAGAAATACCCTCTTTTATGGGTGCTGGTGGAAAGGGATATGGAAATTATGGTTATGGAAAATATGGAGGTTAAATAATCATAGTATGGACTATTTGTGACTAAAGTGTAATAAATGTGGGCCAATCTAGATGACCTCTAGGTGATTGAAGTAGTTTAGTGGTAGGAAAAAACTATAGAACTAGTTGTATGAAAACCCACACTATACGGCCAGGCTCCACAATAGAATATAATCATATCCATACTGATGCTCCCTCAAATAACATGGATGATAAAATAAAATCAATGATAAAAGACAAAAAAAAAATGAAAGAACATAATAACAAAACATAAAATATATTTATAGTGGTAATCATAGGAGGCATGGCTAAATCTCTACTTCACAGTTCATTTTTCGACTTTTTTCTCCTTCAAACATCTTCATAATTAGGGATTATGAGCTGAAATTCTAAAATAGTATTATAATATAAATATAAATGATGAAAGTATTGAATAATAAAACTGGTTGAGTTTAAGAAAATGAAAAGATATAAAATTCTATTTAATTCAAGGATTGATCAATTTAAAAATAGTAATTTCATTATGATTACATATTTATTTCCAAAATGACATACAATTTTAAATTTATGTAATGTAATAAAAAAACTAATTTTATATCATGTATGAGTTTTAAAAAAACATGTACAATATAGAAATAATCATAAGTAAATACTTTCAAATGTGTCAGCACTATGTGTGCACTTTTGTAATTCTAGTTCACAATATGTTTTAACAATTGAATAATTAGTTTCATAAAATGAAAATTTTGAATAAATAATTCTAGTTTGATCCAAAACACCACTATTATCCATGAATTCAAAAAAATATGTCCTAGAATGACATAAAAAATAACACCAAATTTTTGTTTTAATGGGAAAGTGACACAAAATACATTTTTAGCATGTGATGAAAGAATATATTGTTTATCAGTATAAAGATGAAATATCATAAAAATCATTATAAATCTATGGTTATATAAATATTCATGAATTCTTATTTTATTTAATCAAACAACTTTTAATTCATCATTTCAGCATAATCATGTGTGTAGTAATCTAATAAAATGATTCATTCAACAATTCCATAATATGATATATTTTCTAATTGAGGTTTCTTGTCTAATGGGTTATAATGGATTCCCCATGCTCTATCAAGAACATGCCTCATGTGTCATCGACATTTCAAAATTCTATTACCATTTCAGGATTCCCATCCTCCTTCACGGTACCTACGCATCCAGATATTGAGCACGAGGTCCCCTCCTCTTCCCTAGTTTATTTGCTTCCCCTACTTCTGCTTCATGATCTAGTTTTGTTGTGCCTTGATCCTCCTCACAAGGCCTCTTTATAGAATATTTTACATCACCCACACCGTCTCTGAATCTCTCTTCTCTTTTTCTGGTGATTTCTTTGGATGCTCCACGCTAGGGATCATTAAATGGAGATCTCGTTCTATTCTTTCTGGCCTCATGGTTTAGAGATGCATCTTATTAGTAAAAGTAGAATTTGTTATCTCACAATGGGATGGATAAGACCCCTCAAGGATTGTTTCAATTTTTTTTTGATCATGGGATCTCAAACGACCGACCACCATTTCTATCTTGAACAAGATGTGATTTTGTATTATTATAGATTCCAAAGATGATTTTTTCAATGATTGGGCCTTGTGCCCCAGATCTATTAATTGATGGTGATTTAATATTACTCTTTGGTCGATGGATGTGAATAAGGGAGGAAAATATTCTATTTCGGTTCTCTATAAAAGACATCCTAGGATCACTCTTCAATTATAGAATGTTTCTTTTTGGGGAAGATTGGAAACTATTTGGGGGTGTTCCTTTGTATGGATGATTGCACCATACATCTGCAAGATACCTCATCAGCTAGAATCTATGTGGCTCTGGATCTCTATTATCCTCCTCCGTATAATCTGTGGATTTAGGTGGACTGCTAAGTGGATTGAAAACAAATGCTTTTCTATTATTTGTAAAACCATTTCTATTCAGTATTCCATCTCAATGGCCATCTATTGTCTGCCTACAAAAAGAAACCTACTCACTTTATACCTTCTATCCATTCGAACCTACCACCATAATGGGTGCCTTTGTTTCACTCTCTAGAGGTGGTCCAACAACAGTCTTGTGTTGCCCCTTTTCATGATGATGCCTCTATCTCTCCTCCAATTCCTTCTTTGGATATTTCCTTAGCACCTACTCCTTCCCCACCAATTTTACCATTGGATTCTCCTTGTTTTGATATGGTCCCATCTTTTTCCCACACCCTTCTCCCCCCCATTGGCTTTCAGCATGAATCCACTCCTTCACTATCCACCTTTCTTACCATCCAAGGAAGTGGAGGTGCTACATGCCTCCCCTTGACCCCTACCAATTTTTCATATCCTCTTTGATCATCCCCCATCTTCTATGCCCACATAAAACTTATTCAATTATCTTTTGTGTGTTCATGATAACCCTCCTTTTAGAATGGTAATTCTATTTTATTACCTCCTCTATATTCCAAGCATGTCTATTTGCAAATTAGTAGCTTTCAGTTCATTGGTGTCACCGAACTGCTTTAAAGAAATGCAGTTTATTCATGAAATTCTGTTTCTCAACAAACATGATCCAGATTCTCAGCTACAGGCTACTTAATTTTAGGAAATCGCTCCCTCTTCCCCTTATGGTCATTATTTTTCATCTCCTAGTGTCTTTTGGGACTAATTTGTGAATAAGGTTGTATATTTTGTCAACAACTGTCAATATAGGTCAAAATGAATAAAGAGAAGTAGAAGAAATCCCACTTTATGGAAAGTGATAAATTCATATGATTGTTTAACTAATCATAGGTTGAAAATACATGTATCAAAGGTGATGCATTGTATATAACAATGAATCCATCTCAGAGAGTGTTGAAGGGCTTCATGTTATAATGTGATCATGCAACATCTCATTGTTCAAAGAGGCCATGCAAGATCCTACCTGAAGTGACATGCATCAATGAATGAGGGATCAAGTGGATATTTTAATATTTAATAATGATTATAAAAATATGAGAAGATGGTGCCAATTATATCCAGTATTGACTAGAAAGACTAATATTTCTGGAAGATAGAGAAGTTATTGTACTTTTCCTAGAGAAATATGATTTGGCTAAAGGTGATTGATCAAAGACTATATATCACGACAGCTATGGTTCGTGATGAAAGAAGATGATTGTTGAAGAAGAAATATGATAGTGAATTATCATTGGAGTTCTTTACAAAGAATATATTTCAGGTGGTTCCATTTCCCAGTGTTTTCCAAATTATTGGACCTCAAAATCAAGATTTTTTATTTGGAAATGGAAGGATTTCTATATAGGAGTGAATGAGATTCGGAACTGCGTGATGATTGTTGAAGAAGAAAGATGAAAGTGAATTATCATGGGAGTTCTTGTCGAAAAAGATATTTAAGGTGGTGTCAATTCCTAGTTTTTTTCAAAATTTTTTACCTCAAAATCAGGATTTTGTTTATGGAAGTAGAAGGATTTCTTCCTAAGAGTGAACGAGGTGTGAAAAAGATAATGAAATAGGCAATGGATGAAAAACACGTACCTCGAAGCATAGACCATGTACCATGTCCGGGAACAGTTCGCGGCTGTGTACCATGTAGTGGTAAAAGTATACAGAATGGTTCATAGAACTGGTCACGAAACCAAAAATGGTTCCCTATGGAAGGAGTTGCGGTACTCGAAATGGCTTGTCTTTGGTGGAAGAGATGCAGTACGTGGACCGACAGACACATGGTATCTAGTGAAGGTTTGCAAATTGCAGGAGGGTCGCAGTACACAGTGGAGGCTTAACATATGTGGATGGAGTTTAGAATACGATGAAGTTTGTCCCCCATTCAAAATTTTGGTAAAACATATTAGTGAATCATGAAAAGTTACTTTCCTATATAAGGAGTCTTAATCCAATTATTAATTGAAATATAATTTTATAAGAAAATATAACCTATTTGGAATAAGTCGGCTAAGTCAGAAAGTGGTACGCATGAGAGATTTTGCGTATGACAAAGTGGTACACAAAAGATGAAACAGTTCATGAAATTCAAAGGATTAGTCCTCTATAGAGATTTTCCGTAAGAAAAGGTGGTATGCGAGATATGAATTAATTCACAGAAATTGAAGAAGAATTTTTCAGAAGGAATAAACGGTACACAGAGGCAGTACACAATGGCGGTATGCACAGGCGGTATAGAGAGGCTTTATGCAGAGGAAGTATGCGAAAACTGTACGCAGAGGTGGTATGCAGAGGTGGTACACAGAGGCAGTGCGTGGAGTAGGCAAGGTGCACGGAGCTGGCATGGTGCACGGATCAAGGTTGGTGTGTGGAGTAGGTGTGGTGCGTAGATGTGGGGTAGTGCGCAGAGCATGCACAGTACGCGGAGCATACATATTATGTGGAGCAGAGGCGATACACATAGCAAGCGCGGTACACTGACCAGGGGCGGTACATAGAGTAGGAGTGGTACATTGATTAGATACAATCCATATAATCAGGGACATTTTTCAGAAACAAAAACATCATAAAGGGAGTTTGTGATTTTAGCGAATAAAAATGTAAGAAGTTCTAGTGCATTCAGTAATTTCACTAAAGGATAAAACTAATTATAAAAGAGCATCACTTCGGGACTTTGATGCAAGAAGTGTCTCATGATAAATAAAGAAAAATACTTTTCCTGCCAATCTGTTGAAGCGACCTTCATGTCAATAAATTGAGTGATACCTCTCCCAAGGTAGTGAGCCAAGGGGAGTCAACAGAAGTGATCTGAGGGAAGCAGTGGGATATCCCTAAACCTTTGTAAAGGAAGTGTTCCTAGGACATAGTGACTACACCTTAACCTTTGTAATCCAAAGCCTGTGAATATGAATAGAATTTGGTATGACCTAAAACCTATCGGTGAATGCTCCTTATACACAGCCCTTAGTGGTGGACCATGTAAAAATGTGTTGTGTTGTCCTTCTGCATGTGAATGTTTTAATTACTGCACATATCCATCATACAAGATCAATGAAGTTTCTACCAATGTGGGTACAAGATCCAGTAAAGAAGAGAAAAAGTCTACTCTCTCATTCACCCCCTATTAGGGTGGTTTATTGTCGTTCAAGTTGTATCAGAGCACAAAGGTCCACTTATGTTGGATACTCTACCAAAATTTTATTCAAGAAGAGGATTTGAGTTTTTTATTTCCTGAGTAAATAATGAAGGGTAGTGTTGATGATTATTCAGTTATTCTTGTGCAAAAGTCTATATCTAGAAAGACTGTGAAAAATAGAAAATATAAAGATAAGAGACAGTTGATGAAGTCCCTCATTTCTAAATAAGATGATGTTTCTGGTTGTTCATTCCTTTCCAATAATGAAGAAATATCATGTTTGGAAAGTAAAGAGAAGGTGACTCAGGTTTCCTCCAAACATATGGATTCCAGAACAACCGGTGATTTTAATCGATTTTTTTACCTTACATGAGCATGAAAGTGATCAGGACAAATTAAGAATATATCTACATGATATCCCTAAATAAAGAGTTGTTGTTGTTTGTCGAATATTTCAATGCATGTAGGTTTTGATCACCTGACTAGAAAGAGAAGCTGGTATTATAGAAAAGGGATTAGAAGGAAAAATTTCAGAATGTTATAAGAACTCCAGACATATTGAATCATTTAAAAAGAAAGGAGTCAATAAGACTCTAGAATAAAGGATTCATGCACTTGAGGATGAGCTTAAGAAGAGAAATAATGAAAAGGATTATATTTTAAGAAAACTTTCAAGAAGATCAAGGAACGTGAATATTCTTTATAGAACAAAGTTAAGATGCATCAAGATGAGTTTGAAATATTGAAGAAGTCTTGTGAAGAGAAGATGATCATGATTAAAAATCTGATGGTCATCCTCAATAAGGAAAGACTAAAATTGGAAGCTCAGTTGACCAATCATGACAAGACCCATATTGAGCCTTTACAAAAGAAGAAAACAATTTCTATTGGTACTCAGTATCCCATGGAGGATACTAAAGCTGAAATACTTTCAAAACGTGACAAGAAGATCATGACGTTTTTTGATGATCTATCTCAAGAAACTTGTATGTTTCTACTGAATGATCATTGGAGGAATCTAAAATTTAAATACATCTAACATGTGATAAAAATATCATTAAATATTTTAGTGATATACCTCAAGTAGATGAGAGCAAAAGGTACCATCTAAACCATCTTGTACTCGTGTATCTAAATATGTTTTTGTAAGCAGTTCAGGCTGGAATAGAAATTCCAAACAAGTATGGATGAGGAAAAGTGGGGGAGTTACAAACAACCATGGATAGGGTGGATTGGAAGAACAAAAAGTTGGAATATTGTTTTCCACAGAGGGTACATCAAATCAATAAGAAGACCCAACAACCTTATCCATAAGAGATAAAGAAGTCAAGATTTGTGGGCCAATGTTGGTGCTACAACAGGGTTGGGCATTGTGCATTAAACTTTTGGCACAATACTCAAAATGTAAAAGCCTAAAAGAAGCTGATCACAAGGGGGATCAAGCTAGAGTGGAAGAAGACACACCCATATATTTATAATCATCTGTACACTATAAATAAATTTGGAATGATTGAAAACATTTGTAATGTATGCAATAGAAGTGGTTATAAGGTTGGTATGTGCTCATCTCAAAGTGCATCAAAATTTGATAAGAAGAGAAGACCATATAAGTTGACTAAGAATGAAAAAGAAAACCTAGGAAGAGAATAGAATAATATTGTGAATAAAAATTTTCCCAAGAAGTTCTCATGTAATGATTCTGAGAAGTACATGGTTTTTAGATCCATGAAATTGAAGGGAAATTTTTTCAAAATATAAATTAAAAGGAATGAAACTCAGATGAACCTGTGTCGAACATCCAAACCGGATGTAATAGTTTCAAATGACATGATGGTAATCTGTCCAGAAGAATTGGAAAGAATGTGAAAAAGTTAAATTAAACAGGCCAAGGATGGTGGTAAAGGAAATGAAAAACTTTCACATGATGAAGATAATGTGCATGAGATATTGCAAACCCTGAGAAACATATGTGTTAAATAAGTTTTATGTGAGAGATGTAAGAAATATGGTTATATTTCCGAAGTTTTCCTGACCTTAATACCTGAGTAAGAATAAGTACTTAAGAGGAGTATGAATGTATCATTCATGATGGATTATAAGAATAAAAATTCTCCACACAAAGTAGAAGAGAATTTGAAGAGAGCGATGCCACGTCAACACATATCAGAACATATGCTTAGATGTGCAAGTATGATGACTGGCATAAATATAGAAACATGGTCGAGAAAAGAATCTCAACCATGAAGATCATATTGATAAAGCAAGGAGAAACTAACTTATCACCTTAATAATTTTTGAATTCTTTTTGTACTTATAATGTAGGGAATTAAACTTGATGCAGGATTTCAAGGGGCGAACCTGAAAAGTGGATAGGGATGTCAATTCTTGATAGAGAAGTTGAATAAGTCTCCATCCATGGAATATTCTTCAATTGATATTCAATTATTAAAATGATGAAGGATCATACTTGATGAAGATGATTAGGTGTGTTTCCCTTGAGGGGGAGACAAATGAAGAAGTTTCTAGAATTATTACTTCAACCATTTTCAACTTCAGATGGTATTAAATTCAATTATTCTGGAAATTTCATGAAGAAAATGTCATTGGTAAAGGTATTTCATTTCTCAATCTATTGTCCTTGGTTACCCAGAATGAAGATCATTTTACAAAGGGGGAGTAGTTGAAATAATTAGTGACATAAGAATAATGAAAGTGCCCCAAGTCCACTTATCTTACCGATTGCACTTCATTGTTTTTGATCTGTTTGTTGAAGTGAGTACAAGAGTTTCAGGTTTATTATTCCCTATCACATTCAATTTCTTTAGCCTGGAATGAAAGTGGAAAACCCTTGAAGACAAAGTATATGAATTCTCATCTCATGTGGTATCATGATCAGTGAATAATGGATAGGCTGGTTGTCTATATCAAATCCACTTGTTTTCTACACCGAGCATTGCTTAAGTAGACATAGAGTGAAATGATTGATGGAACATTGTTTATGTATGGATGGATGTCATTTTCCTATGAACTTTGTATTTATTGTCAATAAGGGGTAGAGAAGTGAAATTAATGTAAGGGGAGAGAGAAGATTATCATTTTGATATTGACACATTTATTTGAGGTGAACACTATGGTATTGACAACAAAATACAAAGGGAGAGATTAATGTGACCACATTTTATATAAGGTTGTATTTTTTATCAACAATTTTCAATACATAAAAATAAATAAGGAGAAGAAGAAGAAATCCCATGTTATTTAAAGTGATAAATTAGATGATTTTTGAATGGATATTTAGTTCAAAATACATTTATCAAAGGTGATACATTATATATAAGAATGAAACCATCTCTAAGAGTGTTGATGGGTTTTAGGTTATAAAGTGATCATGAAAAATCTCGCTGTTCAAAGATACCATGAAAGAGCCTACCTAAAGTGACATGCATCATTTCATGAGGGATCAGGTAGAGATTTTAAGATTTAAGAATGATCATAAAAAGTTAAGAAAAAGATTATGGTCATATTCAATGTAGACTGGAAAAACTAATGTTTCTGGAAGATAGAGAAGTTGCAGTACTTTCCATGGACAAATCTTATGATGATAAAGATGATCGATTAAAAATATATATCATGATAATTGAGGTTCGTGATGAAAGTAGATGATTGTTAAATAAGAAAGATGAAAATAAATTAGCATGGGTGTTCTATCTGAAGAAGATATTTAAGTTGGTTTCATTTCGTAGTGTTTTCCAATTTGTTAGACCTCAAAATCAGGATTTTGATTTTGGAAATGGAAGGATTTCTACATAAGAGTGAACAATATGTAGATTACCGAGATGATTGTTGAAGAATAAAGATGACAGTGAATTAGCATGGGTGTTCTTTCCAAAGAAGATATTTAAGGTGGTGTCATTTCCTAGTGTTTTCCAAATGGTTGGACCTCAAAATCAGGATTTTATTTTTGGAAATGGAAGGATTTAAACATAAGAGTGAACGAGACGCCGAATGACAAAGGAAATCCGCAAAGGAAGAAAACCACGTACCTCAGATCATGGACCGCGTACCATATACATGAATGGTTTGAGGCCGTGTACCATGTAGAGGGAAAGGTATGAAGAATGGTTCATAGAACGAGTCACTCTACTGAAAATGTTTCCCTATGGAAGGAGTTGTGTTACGAGAAATGGCTTTTCGTTGGTAGAAGTGATGCAGTACGTGGACTGGCAGTCACACGGTACATGGTGAAGGTTTTCAGTTCGCAGGAGGGTTATAATACGTAGTGGAGTCTTACCATACGTGGATGGATTTTAGTATGCGGTGATGTTTTCCCCACATTGAAAATTTGGGTATAACATATTAGTGAACTTTGTGGAGTTATTTTCCTATATATGGAGTGTTAATCCCATCATTAAGTGAGAGAGAATTCAGATACAAAATATCATCTTCGTGGAAGAAATCGTCTAAGTATGAAAGTGGTACACAAGAGAGATTGATTGTAGGAATAAGTGGTACGCGAAATATGAAACAATTCACGAAATTGGAAGGAGTAGTATGTAGTATAGAGTTTGCATAAGAAAATCTGGTATGCAGAAGAGAAAATATTTCATGGAATTTTAAGGCGAAGTCCACAGAGGGAAGAAATGATATGTAGAGGTATTACACAAAGGTGGTACGTAGAGGAGGTACGCATAGGTGGTACGCAAAGGCAGTATGCAGAGGCAGTACATAGAGGTGGTATGCAGAGGCAGTGCACGGAGAAGGCATGGTGTGTGGATCAGAGGCGGTGTATGGAGCAGGCGTAGTGAGCAGAGTAGGGGTGGGGCGTGGAGTAGGAGTGGTTCATGGAGGAGGGGTGGTGCATGGAGTAGGAGTGGTACGCGGATCATGGGTGGTATGCAGAGCAAGCGTGGTACAATAAACAAGCAAGATATGTAGAGTAGGCATGGTATGAAGATCAGATACAGTCTACAGAATCAGGGATAGTTCACGGAAATGAAAACATCATAAAAGGATTTTTTGATACTAGAAAATAAAAAATGGAAGAAGTTATATCGCATTCAATAATTTCACTAAAGTAGAAAACTTAATATAAAAGATAATCAATTCGCGACTTCGATGCAAGCTGTGTCTTGTGCTGAATAGAGACAATGACTTTAATGAAAATCTGTTGAAGCGAACTTCAAGTCTATAAAACGAGTGAGACCTCTCCCAAGGAAATGAGCTTGGGGGATTCAACAGAAGTGATCTAAGAGAAGTGGTGGGATATCCCAGAACATGTGTAATGGTAGTGTACCTGGGACAAAGTGACTATATCTTGAACCATTGTAATCTATAACCAGTGAAGATTAGTGGAATTTGGTATGACCGGCAACCTGTCGACATATGCTCTTTGGATGTAGCCCTTAGTGGTGAACCAAGTAATAAATTGGCATGTTGTCCTTGTGCATGAGAAGGTTTTAATTAATCCACATATCCATCATATAGGTTAAAATAAGTTTCTACCAATATGGGAAAAATATCCAGTACAGAAGAGAAAAAGTTGACACCCTTATTCACCCCCTATCAGAGTTGTATAGGTTCCTTCAATGTCTTCACCAGGTTGAGATCTAATAAGTTGTTAGCTCACTTAAAGACAGTGCATAAAAGGATTTTGACTCCTGGGGGTAGTTCAAGTGTACCTTCTTCCTATGATTTTGTTAATAATTTGGCATGCCCATGGCCTAGGATATTGGGTTAAAACATATTTACTCTCTAATGAGGTCTCCAAGAATAATGTATCTTTTATTGTGATCCTTGAACCAAAGAAAAATGTTTCTAAGTTGGTATAATTTTCTAGGAAGATTGGGCTTCATAAGTGTATGAATGAAGAGCTGTCTAATCATCATGTCTAGATCTTTTGGAAGGGTACAATTTGTTTTTGAAAAATTGGATGTTTCTGACCAACACATCTCCGTTTGGGTTACTTCCGGCAACAGAGATGTTATATTCTCATTTGTTAATGAAAAATATGATCCCAACCTAAGGGAATAACCCTATAGGGACCTTGATACATTTAACCTTGGGAACTCATCATGGATTATGGGGGGGGGGACTTCAGCTCTGTTATAGAAACTTAGGAGAATAAAGGATGTGGTATTTACCCCGGTAAGGATGGATTGGATTTATCAATGTTTTCTACTCAGAAGGGCCTCCATGATCTCATATTTTTAGTGGATAAGTTCACTTGGTACAACAACCAAAGGGGACCATGACACACTTGGTATAGGTTGGACCAGTGTTTTGATAATTTGGAAACAATTTCATCCATACTAAAAAAAGGAGGTTGTTCATATGACTCATTCTCTTTTTTATCACTCTCGATTACTTGTCAATTTGAAGATGAGGCAATGCAGTGAAGAAAAATTCCATTTCTATAACCGTTGGGTTTGTTCGTATGATTACAAATTAGTGGTTCATGATTCCTGGTATAGGCCAATTGATGCCTCTATTTTGATGGTATTTCCTAATAAACTGAGGAGACTGGGGAAGGATCATAGCAATTAGTCCAAATCCCTTTAATTTTTTGATAATCACTTAGAGTCCACAAATAATAAGACCGAGTGTGCAAAGGCTATCTTGGAAGAATAATGGGATGATGACACTATTTTTTCTATCTCTCACTCTCTCTCTCTCTATCAATAAAGACCTGTACAATGTAATGTTGCATTAATATGATAGGGGTATACGATAAATATAAAGGATTACTTGGATCAAAAACGGAGATCACAATATAATTTCTTCCATGATTTCTTAAAAGAAAAACAGTTATGTGGAAACATGAATATTCTAAGGGAGGATGGTTCTTTTACTTATGACCTGGACGAGATCAAGGGTATGGTTGTTTTATATTTTTAAATATTACAATGAAATTCTAATTCATGTATGTATAATGGATCCCTCGGAGGGAATAATGACATCTTCTCTGTAATTCCCAATATTATTCCACAACATGTCAACGATTTCATAGAATCCATCCCAGAAGAGAAACTGTAAATGCACCGACCCCTCTAGACTGGAGCCGATGCACTACTTGTTATATTGGAATCATTAGAAGGAATAAAATTCAGGAAGGAATGATCAGTTTAGTAGTCTTGAAGAAACTATATACACATATGTTACTCAAATTACATTGGATAAGTTTACAAAATACAACACATAATGAAAATTAAAAACTAAATCCACAAGAACTCAATAAATGATCTCCTCTTTATTTCCTATTGAAAGTAAACAATGTAAGGGATGAGCTCAAATTCTCATTAAGGGTCACAAATACCAGAATCATGAATACAATAATAAGTGAATCATAATAAATCTGACATAATCAATATGGCATGGTGAATAGATGAAAAACACACGCCATTAATAAAATGAGAATGAAAGGGAATCCATAGATTTTGTCATTGTGAAACCTCATGGATAGTAATAACTGAAAATTAATAAATAAAATTATAATTATTTGTACATCATGTATCTAGAACATGAAACCATAATACCATAAAAATGGATTAGTTCTATGTGTATAAACCCATCTGATTTTTGGAAACAAACTCGAAGGGTTTGTCGCCAACTGATTTCTCTCACGAGACCTACAGAGGAATTGAGGAGATACAGAGGGCCCAACCCACCACTTCATGTCCAAAATATTCTTTATAAATTTATTCAATATATGAGAAATATTCCTTCTCAATATCCTTATAGAGTAGAGTATACAGATTCATCAATATTTCAATAATTAAATTAACTTCCCAAATAAACACCGTATGTAAAATGGTATACGATTTAAAAAGAAAATATACATGATATGAGATTATGGATATTTAATATAAATATAATTTAAAATGAAAAGTTATGTCAAATGAGAAGTAGGTACACCACATAAGGATTACTAGGTTCACAACACAAAGTTAGTCACAACAAAATTGTAGTTGAGACAAAGTGTCTTACCACAATGTAACCGGTCAAATCATATGACCAGAACTTAATAACCCTCAAATGAATCATTGAGTAACATTTTTATAAAGATTATAATTTTAGTATATATCAAATGGAAGTACACATATACCACCTAAATTAAATAAGTGGTGAATAAAGAAAATTTCATAGAAATGAATGTGATATGAGAAACCACTTACAAACATTTCAGCATGGTAATTAGTGTTATTGCAAGGGATTAATGAGGGGTAAATGGGTATTAAATTATTTATATTCCTAAGAGGTAGTATGGGGGAGGTGAGAAAACATTCCCCATTATTTGGAATTAAAAATAAAAGGGCACAATATAGGAAATATTCTTGAACAAAAGTGAAAGAGGGGATCCCTTACCTTACGCTCAAAGGTGTTCTTGTTTGCTCTTAACGACCAGAATAATCAAATTTAGCATCATTAATTAATAATTCAATAACCTCATAAACATGTAGTTAATATTGTATAAAATTATTATGTTCATTAATGTCCTTTTTATGGGTTTAAGAGATTCAATTTTATTGTTTTGGAAGCATTTTCTTACATGGTTTCATGATTTGTTTACTTGTATTCATGAATGTAAGTTCATTTGAAATGTGATTAAACATCAAGAATTGTTAATATAAATTATTATTTACATAAAGAGATATAAATGATATTATAATGATTCTGGTTATATACCATGAGGATGAATCATTCGATGAGTTAAAAATAGATTCTTGGATTTGGCTTGGCGGTTTTGTGCACAATAAACTTGTTTTGTATTATTATTTCATATTATGAATGTGTAATGATTCCAGAACATTAATCAAGATAAGATACATATATTATGGAATGGTTAAACCATTAAAAAGGCTTCATGACCAGTATAGAAGATATTAATTCCAATTGAAAACCCATCTTCCTTGAATGTGATAAATTTACACATCTCGGACGGTGTTTGCATTAATTGTATAAAAGGAGGGGGAAAAGAGATATTATGATGATATATTCCATTATCACAATGAAAATATAGTAAATTTAATGTACTGTAATTATCATGTAATTTGGATGAGGGGGGGGGGGGGTGATATGGGAGAACAAAATATTGGATCTTTGTAAAAGAAATTGAAAGAAAAGAGAAAAAAAGGTCCACCTCTTGAGTACTCTTCCATGAAAATCTCCTTACGACCTTTGTATTTGGCCTTTTGGTGATACTAGAAGGTCTTGGATGTGGGGAGAGGGCTTGAGGAGAGTATTTGGTAGAATTTATGCAAGTATTGAAACTTGAGTGGTGTGGGAGGAAGAGGGGGTGAGGGGTGGTTTATATTGTGGAGGGGAGAGAAGTTTTCTTAATTTTATAATCATTAATTTATTATTTCCTCTCAATACAACCAATAGTGAGTATTCCATGACTAGGAACAATAATATATGCATGTGACTTTGAACTAATTGGTCTTACATCAATATATCATCATCAACGACTCAATAAATTCCTTATTTAGCATTTATCAAAAATTATCGCATTTTACTATTCATAAAAAATTTAATTATTTCAGAAAGATCCCAAAAATTCACCCTAACCATTTATCGAAAAGTAGAATCCAAAAATTAAGTCTATTTTCAAAAATAATTTTCTATATATGAATAATTATATATTTAATTAAAATAATTATGTAATCTAAAAATATAAACACTTAAAATATTCCTCTGCATTTTTAAGGTGCCTAAATTCATTTATACATTCAAGGGATTACATACCATTCATAAGAGTCATATTACTATTCATAAGGTTAATTTACTATTCATATGGGTAGGTTACTATTCATAAGGGTTGGTTTCTATTCACCGAAAATTATGTTCATTCTATCAGACTCTAATTATCATCTTGATCACAACCGTGTATGTTAGATTTTTAAATTTCAAATCACAGAGCTGAAAAATATATGTTTTATGGATAGGTTATGGATATCTCCTATATGTAGCCATGTTTTGTTCAATAGAGGCTAAGTGATTCATTAAATATAAGATATAACTAGAATGTATTTAAGATAAACATTCCATAAAATGTTTGGGGATCTACATTATTCCCTCCTTCAAAAATTTCATCCTCAAAATTTTTCATTTATAAAGCCCACCAAAAACATGTGGGCGGTTATTCTTCATAACATCCTCAGGTTCCTATGTTGGTTCCTCTATATTCTAGTTTTCCCAATGAATCTTTACTAGACGAGTTGTCCGATTCTTCAATACTTGCCCCCTTGTGTCAAAAATCCTGATATTATATTCACAGTATGATAAATCAGGTTCCGGTTCTATTTCTTCATATGTGAGTACATGCATTGAGTCTGGCATGTATTTCTTCAACAATGGAACATGGAAAACATCATAAACTTTGGAGGGACTTTGCAGCATTACTAAATGGTAAGCTACAACTCTGATTCTTTCCATAATTTTAAATGGTCTGATGTACCTGGGGCTCAGTTTTCCCTTCTTTCCAAACCTTAAGACATCCTTCCACGAAGATACTTTTAGAAAGACATGATCTCGAACTTGGAATTCCAAATCCTTTCTCTTGTTGTCAACATAACTCTTCTGCCTACTTTGGGCCTCTTTTATATGGGCTTGGATTGTCTTCACCTTTTCCATTGACTCTTCAATAAGTTTTAGGCCTATAAGTTTTCTCTCACCAACTTCTTCCCAACAAGTTAGATTTCGACATCTCTTTCTATATAATGATTCATATGGAGACATCTGAATACTAGAATGGAAAATATTATTTTATGAAAATTACACCAAAGGAATGTATTGATCCCACATACCTTGAATTTCTAGAGATCATGATCTCAGCATGTCTTCTTGAGTTTTAATAGTCCTTTTAGATTGTCCGTCAGTTTTAGGGTGATAAGTAGTACTCATATGAAGATCAGTATTGAAATCCCTCTAGGGAGCTTTCCAGAATCTTGATGTAAACCAAGGATCTCGGTCAGACACAATCGATAGAGGTGCTCCATGATGTCTTACATATTCATTAATATAATGTATTTCTAGGTGCTCAAGTGGTAAATCCTATCCTATTGGAAGGAAGTGTGCTGATTTTGTGAGATGATCCACAATTACCCATATTGCATCATTCCTTCTTGGTGTCCTTGGTAGTTTGGGGAAAAAATCCATAGTAATGTTATCCCACATCCACATAGTAATAGGTAGTGGTTTCATCACTCCTTTGAGATGTTGTCTCTCTGCCTTCACTTGTTAACAAACTAGACACCTTGATATGTTGTCAGCAATTTTTCAATTCATATTATACCACCAAAAATGTTCCTTCATATCTCTATACATATTTGTGCTACCCGGGCATATAGAGAAATTTGAGCTATGAGCGTCGTCTAATAGTTCCCTTTTTAGCTCAGGTACTGATGGAGCACATAACCTCTTCCCAAATTTCAGAACTCCTTCCTCATACACGAAGTCTGGAATCTCCCATCCTTGACAACATTAATTTTCATCTACATATTATCATTATTAGATTGAGATATTTTTATATTCTCTAGTAAATATGTTTTAGAAATCATTTTCAAGAGGAATGATGTTTCCCCTTCCTTAGCCATTTATATATCCATCTTTAGTAGATCCATGAATATAGGATATCTCTCAATCCTCATTTGAGTTATAAGTCCATGATCTTTCCTACTTAATGAATCTTCCACCTTATTTGCCTATCCTGAGTGGTATTTTATTGAACAATCATAATATTTGAGTAACTCAAGCCATATTTTTTTCCTCATGTTGAGTTCTTTCTATGTGAAAATATATTTCAAACTCTTGTGGTCTGTATAAATCTCACATATTTATCTGTAGAAATAATGTCTCTATATTTACAGAGAAAAGATTATGGCTGCTAAGTCAAGATCATGAGTTGGATAATTTTTATCATGAGTCTTCAACTATCTTAATGCATAAGAAACAACTCTATCATTTTTCATATGGATGAAAACCAGTCCATTCTTTGATGAATCAATGTATATTACAAATCCATCACTTCCAGATAGAAGTGTCAAAATTAGATCATTGACCAATCTTATTTTAAATTCCTCAATGAATTATTTACATTATTTTTTCGACACAAACTCAACTCCTTTACATGTGATCTTGGTTAGCGAGTTAGCCAGTCGGGTAAAATTCTGAACGAAACACTGATAGTAACATAGTAAACCAATAATATTAAGGAATTCAGTTATGTTTCATGGCATGCGCCACTCTTGGATTAACATTGCCTTTTCAAGATCATATAGGATTCCATCCTTATAAAAAATATGTCTTAAGAAAGAAACTGATTGAAGCCAAAATTGACAGTTGCTAAGCTTCCCATATAATTTTTTTCTTCTTAGAGTTTTCAGAATAATATACAGGTAATTCTCATGGTCTTCATAGATTTTTTATTATACCAGTATCTCATCAATGAATACCACACAAAATATATCATGAAATTCCTTGAAAACTCTATTAATTAAATCCATGAAAACAGAGGGGACATTTTTCAGTCTAGAAGGAATCAGTGTGAACTCATAATTCCTATACCTGGGTCAAAATGATTTCTTAGAAATATATTCCTTCTTCACACGTAGCTGA
Source organism: Viscum album (assembly GCA_963277665.1). NCBI lineage: Eukaryota > Viridiplantae > Streptophyta > Magnoliopsida > Santalales > Viscaceae > Viscum > Viscum album. Next base: position 2,106,793,968 of record OY728163.1, on the reverse strand, counting down.
TGATATCCAGATCGAAGGTCGATATTTGAGAATTATTGAGATCCATGATGTTTATTAAATAAATCATCAATCCGGGGGAAGAGGATACTTATTCTTTTTTGTAATAGCATTGATTTCCTTGTAATCAATGCATATCCTCAAGGATCTATCTTTCTTTTGACAAAGAGGAAATGGGCTCCCCATAGAGAAACATTAGTTTGAATAAATCCCTTTTCACTAAATTTCTCATGTTTTTTATTTAGCTCCACTATTTACACAGTGGCCATCCAACAGGGAGTCTTTGATATAGGTCTTGAACCAGGAATTAAATCAATAGAGAGCTCAACTTCCCGCAATTGAGGATTTTCAGGGAAATCCTCCGGAAATAAATCAATTTATTATTGCACTGTGTTCACATATTCAGTTTGAATATTTCCTTCCTCACACCTAGATATTGGCTTTTCTTCCTCTCTAAGAATTTCATTTAACCAAGCTACTGGGGGTGGGTCTAGATACGAATCAGATGGCGAGGTATCTGCTCTTACAATAATAGATTGCACACCATTTTCAAAAATCATAACTTCCTTTTTCTTACAATATATCTTTGCATCCTAATTTGACATCCAATTCATACTGAGAATTATATCAAATTCAGTCATTGGTATGCCGATAAGGTTAGAAACTAAAACACATTTTTGTGTCACGAGGGGGACATGTCGACATGCCTTTGTTGCAATGATGCATCCCATAGGAGTTTTGAATGATAAATCCTTTGTTAAATCAAATTGGACTTGTCAAATTTTCATGGAAAAATTAGAGGATATAAATTAATGTAATTATCTAGAATGAAATAGAGTGTAGGCTAAGTTTTACGAAACAATTAAAGCACCTTCCACCACATCATTAAGAAATTTAACTTTCATGGTAGTAATCGCATAAGCTCTCCCTTGCTCTCTTGGCTTTTTCTGAGGCATGTTTCCTTGGTGCATAGGACACTCATTTTCATAGTGTCTCTTATTTCTAAAGTTGTATCATTTAATATATTCCATTTTTTTCTTGCCCTTGAAATCATGAAATTGATGACCCTTTTCTCCACACTCATAGAAAACTCCCATTCCATTCAAGAATTTCCGAGATGATTCTTTCCATAATTCTCACATAATGGGAATTTCTCCATTCCCTTATTCTTATTTGTTGATTCACCTTTCCATTTGTAATCAGAGTACCACTTTTAATCTTGGTTTTCCTTGAACAAATTTGATCTATCAAATTCCTTCTCTATTTTGATGGCACTTGATACAATTTCATCATATGATGAAAATGTTTTAGGAGCCAATGCCCTTCTAAGACATGGTTTAATACCTTCAAATAAATTATCAATCTTGTCTTCCAAGTCCTGTATGTAATCTACAGTATACCTAGATGGCCTTGTGAAGGTAGACACATACTCTGCAACACTGTCTTCTTCCCTTTTTTAAGACAAGTAATCTCCTCTTCATTTCAGTTCATTTCTCACAAGGGAAATATTTTTCAAATAATATTTCCATAAAATCACTCCATTCCATATATTTTATTTCTTCTTCCTCCGTGGTATTCTGAATCAAGGACCACCATTGATATGCATCTCCTTTGAGATAATATACTTCTAGTACTACCGTTTCATTTTCATTGCATCTTATTTCCAAGAATATATTTTCAAGGGACATGATCCATTTCTCAGGAACCACTGGATTAGTAGTCCCACTAAAATATGGGGGCTTCTGCCACATGAAATGATCCAACACCGGTGTGTAATGGTTATTCGTTACAACCTGAGTAAGTTTTCCCAATATGGTCATGATCTGATATGCTCCAGCATTGACTGTGTTGACTTGCTCAGGAGGGGATATCCCTCCCTTTCCCGCGAGTATTGATTCCCCTAATTTCGTTAGACACCTTTTTTAATAATGACACACACTGGATTAGGCTATGATTCATAATGTATAATCTTGACTTAACAAAATACTTAGTATAAATTGAGATCCTATGAATGGATACTCCCATAATCAGAAAAATGGTTTCTTTGAGGAATAATATACATTTCAATCCTTCATAATGTCTTGTAATGAAAACATGAATTATCCAAAAAATATCCTCCAGGAGTGTCGTAACCAATAGTGTAGAAATTCCCATTGTCATGTACCAGGATAGCCCAGGTCAAGCCCGAAACTCCTTGTCGGATCTTTCACTCCTAGGTAAATCTGTGCCAGAGCCACCTCTACATGCTCGTATCCCAAAATGGATGTATTTTCTATTAAGAATCACATAATCTATTCCTTACCAAAATTATAGGATATTATTTTACGTTCATCCTAAAATACTACCTTAGGTATTTGTTCTTAATCTACGTTTCCTAATCTAGTTTCCATGTTTTCTACTAAACTTCCTATGTCACCAATTGTAAATGCCCATACCCCTCTAGACTGGAGCCGGTGAAGTAAATGTTATATTGGAATGGTTATATGGAATTAAAATCCATAAGGAGAAATCATTTTAGTAGTCTTGATGAAACTAGAAAGATAGATGTTACTAAAATTACATTGGAGAAGTTTAAAAAATACAATACATAACAAAAACTAAAAACTACATCCACAAGAACTCAATACATGATCACCTCTTTGTCACTTGTTAAAAGTAAAAAATTAAAGGGGTGAGATAAAATGCTCAGTAAGGGTTTGAAATATAAGAATCATGAATACAATAATAATTGAATCATAATCAATATGACATAGTCAATATGGCATGGTGAATAGATGAAAAATTCACCCCATTAATAAACTAAGAATAAAACTGCATCCATATATTTTTTCATAGTGAGAAAATCATGGATAGTAATAATTGATAATGAATAATGAAAATGGATATTATTTAGATGTCATGTATCTAGAACAGGAATCCATAATACCATAAAAACGGTTTAGTTCTACGGGTAGAAACAAATCTGATTTTTGGAAACAAACTCGAAGGGTTTGTCACCAACTGAGTTGTCCCATAAGAAATACTGATGCATTAAGGGGATATAGCGGGCCCCACCCACCACTGCATTTCCAAATCATTTTTTATAAATTTATTCAATACAATAGAAATATGCCTTTTCAATATCCGTATAGAGTAGAGTATTTAGATTCATCAATATTTCCATAATTAAAATTACTTCCCAAATAAACACCATATATAAAATGGTATATGGTTTAGAAAACAAACATTTACATGATATAAGATTTTGGATATTTAATATAAATATAATTTCAAATGAAAAGTGATCTCAAATGGGTAGTAGGTAAACCACAATAGGATTATTAGGTGCGCAGTACAAAGTTAGTCACAACAAAATAGTAGTTGAGACAAAGTATCTTACCAAAATGTAACCGGTCAAATCATATGACCAGAACATAATAACCCTCTGATGAATCATTGAATAACATGAATATAAAGGGAATCATGTTATTATATATCAAATGGATGTACACATATACCACATACAGAAATACGTGGCGAATAATGAAAATATTATAGAAATGAAAGTGAGATGAGAAACCCCTTACAAACATTTCGTCATGGTAACGAGTGTTATTATGATTGATTATGAGAGGTAAATGGGTATTAAATTATTTATATGTAACAAGGAATGCATGGGGGATGTGAAAAATCCTAAACCATCATTAGGAATTAAATATAAAAGGGCACAACAAAGGGGGGATTCTTGAACAAAAGTGAGAGGGAGGATCCCTTACCATACGCTCGAAGGTGTTCTTGTTTGTTCTTAATGACTGGAATAATAAAATTTAGCTACATTAATTAATAATTACAGAACATAATAAACATGTAGTTGATATTTTATAACCATATTATGTTCATTAATGTCCTTTTTTATGGGTTTAAGATAAACAATTTTATTGTTTTGGAAGCATTTTCTTACTTGGTTTCATGATTTGTTTAATTGTATTTCTGAATTGAACTTCATTTAAAATGTGGTTAAACATCCAGAATTGTTAATATAAATTTTTAGTGAAATTAGAGAGATATAAATTATCTGATAATTATTCTGGTTATATACCATGAAGATGACTCATTTGATTAGTTAAAAATAAACGCTTGGATTTGGCTTAGCGGTTTTGTGCACAGTAAACTTGTTTTGTATTATTATTCCATATTATGAATGTGTAAATATTACAGAACATTAATCAAGATAATATACTTATATTATGATCTGATTAAACCATTTAAAAGGATTCATGACCAGTATAGAAGATATTAATTCCAATTGAAAACCCATCTTCCTTGAGTGTGATAAATTTACACATCTCGGACGGTGATTTCATTTATTGTATAAAAGAAGGGGAAAAAAGAGATTATGATGAAATATTCCATCATCACAATGAAAATACAGTAGATGTATGGTACTAGAATTGTCATGGAATTTTTATTAGGGGTTGTGAGAAGGGAGAACAAAATAATGGAACGTTGTAAATGAAATTGAAAGAAAAGATAATGAAGGTTCACCTCTTGAGTACTCCTCCTTGAGAATCTCCTTAAGGACTTTGTTTTTGGCCTTCTAGTGAGACCGGAAGGTCTTGGACATGGGGAGAGGTCTTGGGGAGAGTATTTGGTAGAATTTAGGCAAGGCATGAAGCTTGAGTGTGGTGGGAGGAAGAGGGTGTGAGGGGTGGTTTATATAGTGGAGGGGAGAGGACTTTTCTTAATTTTATAATCATTAATTTATTATTTATTCTCAAGACAACAAATAGTGAGTATTCAATGACCAATAATAGTAATATATGCATGTGAATTCGAACCAATTGGTCTTAAATCAGCATATCATCATCAACGACCCAGTAAATTCTTTATTTCGCATTTATCATAAATTATCACATTTTACTATTCATCAAAAATTTAAGTATTTCAAAAAAATCCCAAAAATTCACCCAAACCATTTCTCGACGTGTAGAATTCAAAAATGATGTCCATTTTTGAAAAATAATTTTCTAAATATGATTAATTAAATATTTAATTAAAATAATTTTTAATCGAAAAATATAAACACTTAAAATATTAATCTTTATTTTTAAGGTGCCTAAATTCATTTATACATTCAAGGTCACATATAGCATTCATAAGAGTAATATTACTATTCATAAGGGTATGTTACTATTCATAAGGGTAGGTTACTATTCACCAAAAATTATGTTAATTCAATCAGACTCTAATTATCATCATCATCGCAACTGTGTATGTTAGATTTTTAAAATTAAATCACAGAGCTGAAAAATATAAGATTAATTTCCAGGTTATGGATATATCTTATAAGTAACCATATTTTGTTCCATTAAGGCTCTGTGCATCATGAAATATAGGCTATAACTAGAATGTATTTAGGAGAAACATACCATAGAATGTTTGGGGTGATACAAAAAGAGATTTGGAGCTCAATTAATTCCCTCAAGAATGATTGTGTGCTGGCTTCAGATGGATTCTGAGGATTCATTTATATGAGTTCTTGGGATTTAATCAAGGTTGATTTGACTATATCAATCCAAGGATTCTTTTGTGGTGGACCCTTACTTTGGGTTGTCTGTGCCCCTACAATGGTGCATATCCCCAAAGTGAAATATCTATGTTCCTTCACAAAATATAGGCCTATTAGTCTGTGAAATTTCACCTATAATGTTATTTCCTCTCTCATAAATAGAAGTATATAGTTACACATTGATAATTAGATTTGTAGGTAACAACATGGTTTTATTAAAGGAATATCTATCTAAGGTGCCATTATGATTGCTCAAGAGATGACTGCAGACATCAATAGAAAGGTGGTGGGCTCTAATATGGTTATCATGATGGATATGGATAAGGTTTATGATCATCTTAAATGTAGTTTGATTAATCACATGTTCTACTGCATGGGGTTTTCTGTTTAGGCTATTGATATACTTTATAGGTTCTTCAGTTCTCCTTAGTTCGACATTTTATTCATAGAGAGAAAATGTGGATTTCTTAATGTTATTCGTGGGGCTAGGTAGGGGATACTCTATCCCATAGTGTGTTCATTATTTCTCTAGATTCTCTCTGCAAGCTCATTGAAACCTATATGCATCTTGGAGTTATTTTTCCATTTTATTGTAGGCCTCACTTTAGTGGAGTTACCATATTCTCTGTGTAGATGATTTGGTCCTCTTTCTTAATGGGGGAATCACTTCTGTTAGAGGGTTGAAGAGTATCATGGAGGAATATTCTAAATGGAGTGGTCATTTCATCAATCAAGAAAAAAATATTTGTGTTTTTCTCATCCTCAGGTCCGGATAGATGATGAAAAAAATTGAGGGTATTCTTGGCATTAAGAAGGATTTTCAATGGATTTCTTGGGTGTGACTCTCGCTCCCGAAAAGATTAGGATTAAAATTTTCGAAGGTGTTATTGACAAGATTAACAGTCATATTATTAATTGGAAGAATCACTTTCCCTACTATGATGGGAGGATAACCCTTGTCATCTCTGTTCTTTTCTTTATCCCAATGCACATCCTTTGGGTTATCAAGGTTCCAAAAATAGTCTTAAAAGCTTTTAACAACCAGCTGTCCTCTTTTATATGGGATGCCTAGGGGAATAGTAATTTTCACTAAGACTCATGGGATAGACTTTCCAAATCAGTGGATCATGGTGGAATTAACATAAGGAATGCAGATGATATGATGAATTTTTTATAGGGAAAAATAGCGTGGGATGTTATTGAGTGGAACTCTCTATGGATCATTTTGGTTTGAGGTAAATATGGCAACTTCTTAAATAATAATCCTACGAGTAACCTGTCCTATCTCTAGTCCTACCTCCAGTTCCACTTCCTGGTCTTGACTCATTATTCTTCTTTGGTTATTGGTCATGGAGATATACATTTTTTGATCTGCAATTGGGAGGGGGGAATTCTTGGTTTCCCTAGCTGTCCCACACCATATTTATCCTTCAAGAAAGCTTGCAATCACCCTACTTTTATCCATGAAATTTAAATTCATATTAGATGAAAACGAGTGACCCATTGAGGAATATTCTCTGATGAAAAAGTATTCCCTCAATGAAGGTTCTAGGCACAGTCAAAGAGCATGGGTGAATGTTCCCACTTGGCTTTTTTTCATCAACAATGATCAATACAGGATCAATACAATGATAAAATTCAGTCTCCACGGATCGAATCATAGAAATAGACAGAGAAAAGAAAACTCATGGAACAAAAAAGTAGGATCGTTACAGGTTGATTATAATTAATTTAATCAATTGAAAAGAAGTACCTTTTGGTGTTCTTTCATCATTGATATTCTTTATCACGTTCTGATGTGATTCATCATTGCGTCGAAGAAGCCAAGTTTAGACTTCCTCTAGCTGTGATCCACACGTGCACCTCGTAACTCTAGACATCGCCAAAGGAGTCTCCAGGTGCTAGCATGGTGAAAACTTTGTTTGCATTGTCCGCCTTAGATCATGTTGAGCCGATGGAAGAGGATCTATCTCGGTCTTGAGAGAGTTCTTGGAGGAAGAGGTTCTTTCGGCCTTGAAATAATTCTCCTGAATTCCTATGCACAACGATTCTCTTGTCTAAGGAAAAGAGTTGAGGTTGTGAGGATATTTATAATCGGGTTTGAGGTTGTAGAGTTATGACAATAAATAAACACGTTACACATTTTATTTATTTCATTAACCCCATTTTGAAAACCCAATGTCGAGTCATTAATTCCTTGACATGTTCCCACACTAATTATAATAAATATCATTTAATAAAAAAATATTTCCTCAAAATCCCGACTGGAAAAACTACACGGAGTGTAATAATAAATACACGGTGTGTACTTGTTTTTCATTGAAAACTACACGACGTGTATATCTTTTTTTTATTTTTTCATTTCCTTTCCAAAATGAAAACTACACGGCGTGTACATTTAAAAATACACTCTGTGTACTTGTTTTCAATTTTATTCTTCCTCCAACATTAAAACGATTAAGGCTTCCTTGAATAATAATTAAGCCACGTACAAGAATAATCTTTATTCTAATTGAGATACTTGAATACAATTAGTGTGTAACCCTCTAGGCCTCTTTATCATTGGCATTAGACGTGCTTGCCTAAAGTCCAAGATTACTGTCCAGCAATGGGTCAAGGAACCCAAAAGAAAGAAGTTGACGCCGCATTGACGTATCACCTCATACGAACACTTATGGTGTAATTTAATCTATTTGTCCCAATATCTCATCAAGCAGGTTTCATGGTAGTGTCATAAACCTATATGTTTGATCTGTCATTCTTTGACATGCAAAAATAAACTCGTCGTTTACACCATGGCCATGGAATTTCACGCGACAGTTCTATTTCAATCAAAGGGACGAGATATAAACTTCCATAAATGGAAGGGACAAATCCTTCCTCGACTTATCCATTAACAACATGTCACTCGTGACACACCCAATGTACCCTACTTCACGCCAACTGTCTGTGTGATGGTTTTCTTCAGTAAACCTAAGTGCGCGAGTCATGACATGAGTTAATGATAATTTTCCAGTCTAAGGACCATTACACACGCTTGTAGATAGCAATGTCTGATGACACCAAGGCATACTAAATTTCTTCTGTTGGGTCTGTTCTCATAATCTCCCATCTTGGATATTACCAAGTGCGAACTCCATGAGAGAGAGTCTCGTATTCTTACAAGTACTCGCACATGATAGTCTGTATACTATGTGTCCTACCATTGTATGTCATCCAACTATAGAACATTATTTAAGAATATTGTTATAGCATTTCAAGGTTATCATCATAATATGGATCTTCCATGACCTTATTAATGCAAAAAATATTCCAAGACATTATTATATTACAGTCACACAGAAAAGTGAACAATATATAACAAGAGTACATTCATGTAATCAAATTAAAAAACAGTTGGTTCTTAGGACACCAACCCTTACAACCTCCCACTTGGACAAGAGCCAACTGCCTATGACTTTTAGTCCGCTAGACCTCACATGATGATCATGTTTCTGCTGAGTCAGGGCTTTAGTCAAGGGGTCCGCCATGTTGTCTTCTGTGGAAATACTGCTCACTGAAACTTCACCTATATCAGAAAAATCCCTTAAGATATGATTCTTTTGATGTATCTTCTTTGTCTGCTGATGCGACCTTGGCTCTTTTTCAAGGGCCACTACTGCAGTATTACCACAATAGAGAGTGATAGGATCATTACTGCTCGGTTCTACATCCAGATCTTGGACGAAGCTTCACATCTAAACTGCTTCTTTATCTACCTCAGAAGCTGCAATATACTCGGACTCCACTATAGAATCTACCACCACACTTTGCTTTGCGCTCTTCCAGCTCACTGCACCTCCATTCAAACTAAAGATGTATCTAGTCTGTGACTTCATGTCATCGTGGTCAGTCTGGAAACTAGAATCTACATGTCCTATGATGAATAGTTCCTCATCTCCTCCATAAACTAGGAACATATCCTTCGTACGCCTCAGATACATAAGGATAGTCTTGACTGCCATCCAATGGCGGTCTCCTGGATTAGCTTGATATCTTCCTACCACACTTAATGAATAATCAAAATCTAGCCTCGTACATAGGATAACATACATGACTGACCCAATCACGGATGCATAAGGGATCCTTTCCATTATCTTTCGTTACTCATGTGTCTGAGGACACATTTTTGTGGAATGATGAATGCCAAGTGACACTGGCAACAATCCCCTCTTGGACTGTTCCATACTGAATCTTTTCCGTATTTTGTCAATGTATGTACATAGAATCAGGCCCATCATTCTCTTGGATCTATCACGATATATCTTGATCCCTAGAATATATGCTGCCTTTCCCAAGTCTTTCATGGAGAATCATTTATGCAATCATGCCTTAACGGACAGTAAGACAGGTATTTCGTTTGAAATTAGTAATATGTCATCAACATATACTATTATGAAAACGACTGCACTTCCACTAAACCTTTTGTAGACACAAGGCTCACATTCATTCTTAACAAAGCCAAATTCTGTTACAGCTTTAGAAAAACGAATGTTCCATGACCTTGATTCATTCTTTAATCCATTAATGGATTTCAGCAAATTTCATACCTTGTAGGCATCTTTTGGAGTTACAAACCCTTCAGGTTGTGCCATGTAGACATCTTTCTGGAGGTTCCCATTAAGGAATGTTTTTTTGACATTCATTTTCAAAATTTCATGGTCATGGTAAGCGATAATGTCCAAAATTATTCTGATGGATTTCAGCATCGCAACTGGTGAAAAGGTTTCATCATAGTCAATTCCTTGACGTTGTCTAAAACCTTTTTCAACCAGTCGTGTCATATAGGTGCTGACTTGCCCCTACATTTCCATTTTCTTCTTGAATACCCATTTATTACCAATAGGATTTACATCAACTAGATGATCTACCTAAATCTAGACTTGGCATTGGTACATGGAATCCATTTTAGAATTCATGGCTTCTTGCTACTTGGGAATGTATGTGCCTTCAACTGCTTCCTTTTAAGTAAGAGGATCATCATTTTCTACCAATAATGAGTCACCATCCTCAGTGAAAAGAAAACTATATCGTTCTGGTTCTCTCACCTCTCTCGTGCTTCTACACAGTTCTTGTGTCTTTGGAACAGATTGTTCTTCCACGGGGCTTTATGGAATCTGTTCTTGTACCAACTATTGTGTATCTTGAACCTTGAATTCATTGAAGTCTATCTCACTCCGACTATCTCCTTTGGAGATGTGCTGCCTCACAAGGAATATGGCATGTCTTTCCACTGTAACCATTTTGTGTGAGGGGTTGTATAGGTAATATCCCCTTGTTTCCATGGGATATCCTATAAAGATACACTTTGTGCCTCTGGGTGAAAGTTTGTTACCTGAATAGGACTTAACAAATGCTTCGCTACCCCACACATGTAAATTTGATAACATGGATTTTCATCCACTCCATAACTCATATGGAATACCATTTATCGATTTAGTTGGTACTTGGTTTAGTTTGTGTGCTGCTATTTGTAATTTATATCCCCAAAAGGATACTGGAAGACTCACATGACTCATCATTGATCTCACCATGTCCAACAGGGTGTGATTCCTCCTTTCACTTACACCATTCCACTGAGGTGTGTAAGGAGGGGTGAGTTGAGATAGAATCCCAAAATCCTATAAGAAATCAATGAACTACTGATTATGAAATTCTCCTCCTCTGTTTGAGCATAGTTTGTTAATCTTCATTACCAATATGGTTCTTAACATCATTATTGTATTCTTTGAACTGAACAAAAGAATCTGAATTATACCTCATTAATTTAATATATCCATATCTACTAAAATCATTAGTAAAAGTTATGAAGTTGGAGAACCCACCCCTTGCTTCAACTAGAAATGGTCCACACACATCTGTGTGAACTAATTCTAGAATCTCTTTAACCCTTTCACCTTTCCCACTAAATGGGGATTTGGACATTTTGCCTTGTAGAAACACATGACATACACCAAGTGGTTTTAGTTCAAAAGAATATAAATATCCATCATGATGTAATTTTGTCAAACGTTTCTCATTGACCTGACCTAGCCAGCGATGCCAAAGATGGGTGTGGTATGAGTCATGTGAATTGACTTTGTCATCGATTTCCATTACTTGGTCTGTGTAGTCTAACACATAAATACCGTTATATAAATGTGCCCTTCCAAAACAAATGCTATCTTTATAAAAGTAGCAACATTAATTTCCAAAAATGAACATGAATCCATCAGTATCTAATCTGGATACTGAAATAATGTTTTCAGTAAGAGAAGGAACATAATAAAAAACCATTAACACCAAGATCATTACAGATGGAAATGTGAGGTGGTAGTCGCTGAAAACTACATCAGAAAGTCTGGCTCTGTTGGCTGCTCGTAGATCTACCTCACCTCGATCAATCTTTATGAATCTACTTGGTTCCTATATTTGGATACAGATGTGAGCACCACAAGAAGTATCTAATACCCAATTGGTAGAAATAGATATATTTCATTTGATAACAAACACACCTGAAGCTTCCCCTTTCTTCCTTGGATGGGTGTAGATTTTCTTCCAGTGGGCCTTTTTTCCACAAGAGAAACACACATCCTACTGTTATCTTGCCTCCCCTTTGATATTCCTTTTCATGGAAGGCCCTGAAGAAGCTTTGGGCTTAAATATCTTCACCTCCCCTTTCCATTTATTCACCATGAGGACGGAAGGCTTTTCATGCTTCATGTCATTGTCCACTTGGTGAATGAGGATAAGAAGATCAGACTGATACTTCTCAATGTTTTTCATGTTGAAGTTCACAAAAAAGATTGAGATGGTCTGGGGAGTGATGCAAGAATGATATTGGTACCCAGATCTTTAGGGAGTTTAAACCCTAGAACCTCCAAGAACTCAATGTAGCTAATGAGCTTCACTAAAGGAGGACCGGATGGGTCACCCTCTACAAGATTGCTCTTAAATAGAGCCTTAGAGATCTCAAACATTTCCTATCTTTCTCTCTCCTGTTATAGACCACAGAGGTTCTCGAGCATACTGTAGGCATCCATGTCTTCATGAGACTTCATGAGCTCACTATACATTGATAACAACATCAAACATTGAACGTCGAGTGCATCACTAAAATGTTGATCATAGACCAAGAAATCTTCATCACACTCCCCTTGGGAAGGTGGATCAGGAAGTGAGGACTCCAGCATGTAAAACTTTTGTTCATGGCGTAGGATAACCACAAGGCGCCTAAACCATTCCTGAAAGTTACTTCCAATGATGATGTTGTCTTTATCCAGAATTGATTGCAGAGAAAATGTGGTTGACGAGTTTTACATATTGATTCTACAAATTAAAAGAGTATATTTATCAGCACTTTCATGATTACATTTTTATGAGAAATAATAAATGAATTTATTAATTATACCACTATTTTATGAAGTCCCAATGGCCCTCACCATTGAACTCTGAATTTCTAGTTGATTTGACCTTTTAGTTGCAAAGATCCATATTCCCCTTCGCAAAACCCCAACAAGGGTTGGTCAAGCTATTTGAAGGTATTTAGGTAGGAAAGTCTTTTCCAACTATGAGCTTACAATTCCTTGATCTGTTGAGTGGACTCCCCAATCCTGAAATAATGACTTGGATTTCCTCAACTCTTGCCTCAAATATTACATCAAGTCTTGCAAGGGATACTCCTCTTGATGTAATATGGTTAAGTCAACCCAAAACCTTTCATAAGGGATTCCATTATAAAAGTAAGTGTCCCAACAAGGGTTGGTCAAACACCAAGTTTTATTAAGTCTTTCCCTTAATCAAGTAAGGGGAGGCTTGGTCTGACATAATATGTTATTGAAGGATTTTAATCTTTTATGCGTAGTTTTTCATTATCAAATGCTTGTTAATGTTAAGTGATGCTACCTTAAGTGATTAAACATGTTCTAATAATGTTTACACATAGTCTGGTTTTATTTTATTCCATTTTTGTATGCTTTGTTTATTAATTATGTTATCGCGAAAACACATAAATAAACCATGCAATCAGTCAGAATTAAAATAAGATGGCATGATCATGAGCGTCTATTGGTTAGCTTATCTAGCAGTTTTGATAAGCTAAACCTGACCTAGGGAAAACACCTTGAACCTGATGGTTCGTGTTTTATAGCTCCCACTTGTCCACCTTTGTATCTTCATGGATTAGTTTCACCTCAGCTTTGGATTTCAAACCATCTCCTCTAGCTTGTGAGATCCTCCATTACATGGGGTTTAAATTAATGAAATCTTGGGCACGCAGGCCCTACATTTTATTGGGAGAAGGCTCACATGCCAACAAATTTAAATGAAAAAATTTTAAATGAAACCATACACATATAAAAAGTGTCTTTGGTCTAGATCATGATCATCCATAGCATGCAACAACATTTAAGCATATTTAGAATTCAAATTCTTTTAATCGTTCTATTATTCAAGATCAACCGCGCTTGAATTCAATTAATTATGATCTTATAATTAATCAATTCATTATCTTAAATTCCTTTCTGAATTTCATTGAGATTATTCTCATCCATATCCCTTGTACAGGTCTTTTTACTTTTGGAGGAAACATGGTGAAATTTATGGAAAGTACACGGTCTGTAGTTTATATTTACACAACATGTATTTCTTTTCACCTTTTATCAAAAGTACACGCCGGGGGCTTTGGCATGTTTTCTGTACTTTGGAAATTTTGGAGTACACAACGTCTAGATAAGTCATACACGACGTGTACTTCCTTGTTACGTGGTAACCGGCCTGGCGATCCCGTGTATGTGGTACGTGGCTTCTCCTTTGTACACAGTTTCACTTTGGCAAGATCGGACTACACGACGTGTTGCTCCAACATACACACCGTGTATTCTTGTTCCCACGCGCTATTTAATTTTGGTCAACATGGTGTAATACATACTTAGGCATACTCAATTCACAGGGTGTGGTTTTGCGGACCAGTGCTGTTTCATTGAACCTAAGTACACGGCGTGTAGTTTTCATTAAACGATGTGTATTCCCGTGTTGTACAGACAGAAAGAGAGACTCCTCCGAATGAGTTCCTCATTTTTATTTTCATAAAAATTAAAATTAAAAGCCATTTCATGTGATATGAATCGAGAAATATAGGAGGAAGAATAGATCTCATTTATTTAGATTTATAGAACAATTTATTTCGAATTGAATCAAATATAAATCCATAAATTATCAAAGAAAATTAAATAACTACAATCAACATTCTAACCTCCCTCTGATACCAATTGAAGTTTCTAGTCGTAGTGGAAGTGCATGGGAGGATGTTCCAACTTGGCTCTTTTTCATTAACAATGATCAATCTGGGATCAATACGATGATAAACGCCAGTCTCCATGGATTGAATCATAGAAATAGACAATGAAAAGAAAAGTCACGAAACCACAAAGTAGGATCGTTACCAGTTGATTATAATTAATTTAATCGATTGAAAATAAGTACATTTTGGTGTTCTTTCTTCATTGATATTATTGATCATTTTCCGATGTGATTCGTCATTGTTTCATAGAAGCCAAGTGTATACTTCCTCTAGCGGTGATCCACATGCGCACCTCGTATCTATGGATGTCTCCAAAGGAGTCTCCTAGTGCTAGCGTGGAGAAAACTTTGCTTGCATTTTCCACCTTATATCGTCTTGATCCAATGGAAGAGAACCTCTCTTTGTCTTGAGAGCATTCTTTTAGGAAGAGTTTCTTTCAGCCCTGAAAGAATTATCCAGAATTGTTGTGCACAACTATTCTCTGGTCTAAGGAAAAGAGTTGGGGTTGTGAGGATATTTATAATCGGGTTTGTGGTTGTAGAGTTATGACAATAAATAAATGTGTTACACATTTTATTAATTTCCTTAACTCCCTTTTTAAAACCCCATGTTGAGTCATTAATTCCTTGACATGTTCCCACACTGATTATAATAAATATCATTTAATAAAATGTTATTTGCTAAAAATCCCGACTGAAAAAACTACACGATGTGTAATAATAAATACACGGTGTGTACTTGTTTTTCATTGAAAACTACCCGGAGTGTACATTAAATGTACACAGCATGTATATCTTGTTTTAGTTTTTTCAATTCCTTTCCAAAATGAAAACTACATGGATTTTACATTTAATAATATAAAGTGTACTTGTTTTCAATTTTATTCTTCCTCCGACATTAAAACAATTTAGGCTTCCTTGAATAATTATTAAACCACATACGGGAATAATATTTATTCTACTTGAGATACTTGAATACACATACTGTGTGACCCTCTAGGCCTATTTCTCGTTGGAATTAGGCAGACTTTCCTAAAGTCCAAGATTTCTGTCTAGCAACGGGTCAAGACACCCAAGAGAATGAACTTGATGTCGCATTGACATATCACCTCATATGAACAATTTCTGTGTAATTTAATACCTTTGTATCAATATCTCATCAAGCAGGTTTCATGGTAGTGTCATAAACCTATATGCTTGATCTTTCATTCTTTGACTTCCAGAAATAAACTCGTCATTTACACCATGGCCATGAAATTTCATGCAACAGTTCTATTTCAATAAAAGGTCCGAGATATCAACATCCATAAATGGAAGGGGAAAATCCTTCCTTGACTTATCCATTAACAACATGTCACTCGTGACACACCCAACGTACCCTACTTCCTGCCAACTGTCTGCGAGACGGTTTTCGTAAGTAAATATAAGGGCTCGAGTCATGACATGAGATAATGATAATCTTATAGTCTAAGGACCATTACAAACACTTGTAGATAGCAATGTCTGATGACACCAAGGCATGCTGAATTACTACTGGCGGGTCTGTTCTCATAATCTCCCATCCTGAAGATTACCATGTGCGAACTCCATGAGAGAGAGTCTCGTCTTCTTATGAGTACTCGCACATAATGGTCTATATAATATGTGTCTTATCATAGTATGTCATCCAACCATATAACATTATTTGAGAATATTGTTATATCATTTCAAGGTTCTCATCATAGCGAGGATCTTAAATGACCTTATTAATGAAACAAATATTCTAGGAAATTATTATATTTTAGTCATGAAGAACAATGAACAATATATAACAAGAGTACATTCATGTAATCAAAGTACAAAATAGTTGGTTCTCAGGACACTAACCCTTACACTCAAAAAGAATGTATCATTGTCTAGATGGTTCCGAATCATGAAATTCCCACTTATATAGTAGTTATGGGTAAAATAATCCTTTTGAGAAACTAGGAGTTGAAAATTTGGATGAATCCAGGTATTTTTCTAGATTTTTCAAGCATGGGGGAATATTTTGATAATTTTTTTCATTTGTGGTTTTATGGAATGGGAAGTAACATTCATGAATCGAGGGAACATTATCTTATTCTTACATCGGGTTGCTGGAGTATTTGGGATGTGAGGAACATGAATCCCCACATCTGGACTAAGGGAAATCGCCTGGGTAACATACTGGCATAAAAAGAATAACATGAGGTACCACTTATTGAATGTTATTCTACAGGGCCATTCCTTTAGGATGGTGTGGATATTGTAATTCGGGATTCTCATTATCTTCACTTTTTCAGGCTTTTATGATCCTTTCCTCTATTTTTGTTCGTTGTTCTTTGTTCATTTTTTCTAATATTAATAAAATATTATTTTTTGTGTAGGTTTCTTGTCTAATGAACTCACATAAAAACATGTTTTGGTTATTATCTTGAAAATTTCATGCTGCATTTCCTTTTTGTATAATAAATTTACATCCATAGAAAATAATTTCCTTAAAATCGTATACCAAATTGTTAAGACCAAATGATAAAACCCTTTTTACAACTGATACACAATTTATTGGTAAGAACCTGAATGATACCAACACTGAATATAGAATAGATATATGTTATTAAGTTATCTAAAAAAAGAAATATTTCACCCTTCTCTTTAACAAGATTATAAATTATTTCCTGTGAGATTTTTCCTTCCACTTTATAGATATAGAATGATGTCTCTATTTTATGATTTAAAAAATTTATCTATTAATATTAAAATAATAGAATGTCATAATCTGTGAAAAAATCACTGGAGAAAAAAATGAATATTTTTTAGTTTACTTACTTGATTTTATCATCGTGCACACAATAGTTGAATAATATTATCTTGTGATCCATTTCCCACTCTTCTCTTCTTAATGCACACAAAATGTATGATCGATATATTCCACCTATTTGGGGTAGTAAAGGAAATACATGATCAATGAGATCATATTGCTCATCTTCACTTCTCATTATTTTATTAGTCCTCATAGTGATGTTATCTAATTACTATGTATAGAAATCCATGCATTCAAGTTCTAAATATCATTTCAAAGTATATCCTTTAGGATTATATTTATTTTTCATATAATATTTGAGTATAGATTTCATTCTTTCAAATATAATAATATAGAATCTCAAAATAGGACCACAAAAATGAACTTATTCAATAATATACAAAGTACGATACAACACACATATGACAAATGATTATGGAAAGATTTCTACAAGTTATAAATAATAATTTGTGCACCTTTCTAAAATTTCTAAACCACAATTCTTCTTATTCTCTGGGAACATGTTCTTGATAAAAAATGAAATAACAGAATCACAGAACCTCTAACATTATATAGAAGTAAATGTAAAATGTAAATGGGAATTAACTCATGTTACAAGACATGATAGTCATGGGTTTTAAGTGATTTTATTTTCATATCTTGTGTATTCACCATTTTTAAAATTTTACTTGAATAACAATTTTAAAACATTAAACCATCCAAGAATAGAATTATTTTTTTCTCCACACTTTTCATCAAAAAAATGGTAAATTGGACTTTCCTATTATTCTGGATAATTAAATCTGGACGATGTATTGATCATATTCCTAATCGATCAAATCCTGATGTGACTACACATAATATTTTTCTTCTAACTTACAATTTAAAATATTATAATTTAATAACTCATAAACATTTTCTTGATATAAATTACATCCATGAAATGATTCAATTTATTCAATGACCAATACATTAACTCAAAGAATATATTTTTCTATCTATAATTTCTATTGGAATTTGAATTAATATTCCTTCACTTTGTATAATTTGATTAAATCCTTCCATGAAAAAAATTTAATCCATCATGTTATTTAAAAATATCATTCCCCAAAATTAATTGAGGTGTTTCAATTTTCTCTATGACATTATAAAATTGTTTTTGGGTTTTTCATGTTTGGATTATCCATTGGTAGAAATTGTCGATACCCTATAAGTTTAAAAGTTTTCCAAAAATTTAATCTCAAAGAATGAGTATGTTTCATGCAAATAATTTATGTCATTTTCTATTTTTTACTCCAACTAGACATAATTATGTATGTAGGGAAATCATTTACTGTCCACAGTAAAGCTACATGAAACACAAAGTTCTCCTTCCCCCTCTGCGCCATTCTGAGGCCGACGCTGAGCCACAACCACCGACGATGAGCCAAGATTTGAGATGCCTTCATGACTCTATCTGCCCAGATCAGAAGCTACACCCACTAAAAATGCCAGCTGAGCAAGACAGGATGAAGCCTCGCCAGAGCCGCTGAAGACAGACTGTAGCCACCCCCACCGAACCGTGACACCCTCGCCCGACGAGCACCTTCGACCACCCAGATCTGAAACAGGACCGCTGAAGCCTTCCAGCATGATGGATCTTGAGTTTCTAATTGATTGGGTTGATTGCATTGATTTTTTAGTTCTGTTGTGTGTGATGAATGTAATTGGCTATGAAATGGGTGTTCTAGTTATTATGATTTTATTGTTTGTGGTGAAATGGATGGACTTTTGGGGAACCTGGAAAAGGGACAAGGTTTTTCTTCATAAGAGGATTGAGATAGCCATCTTCTCCAAGATTGACTTTTCAGATTTGGAATATTGGGAGGGTAAGACACAAATATCAGTACCAGGCCCGTGCATTCTTGCACGAGATGACTTGCTGAGCAGAAATACTTTGGTGGAGGTGCGCCTTAATGATATTAATGCAGGGTGTCAAACTTTTTTTGTTGTCTTGTTCTAGTTTGAAACCCTCTTTCTTTTTTAATTATGTTGATTTACTGATGTCCTTGTAGACTTTCTTCCCCCTTACTCTTAAAAGGGGGATTATCCAAAATCACTAGGAATTTTATCCTTCGGGCTATTCATTCAATTTCATTTCTAGGATCACTATGTCTATATATCAATATAATCATGATTATAAATGCAATCTTTATAACGAACCTTGATGGAATGTTATAAATGGGAATGAAAACATGAAAAGAACTATATGCAGTATGCATCAAGTAAAATGTGTTCAAACCATCACATGATAATCCATATATAACGTTTCAAGGGTCAACTATAAAATCATGATGTAACCAATTAAATTTCTTCCAAGATAACCAATATGAAAGAATTAATATTCCATTATTATCCTCATTTATTTCATCTTCATTCCATATTTTATTTATTTCCATTTATTGTAAAATATTTTCTGAATCTTGGGAAATAAAAGATTGTTTCACATCCCTCTATTTGGTTTAAATTTTTTATCTAGGTCTGTATTAGTCTTTCACCTTCATGTACCAGACTATTTTCACTGAGTTTACTATGAAATTTCCTTCTAAACAGATCAAAATAATTTAGGGGAAATCATGGATCATAGTAGAGAAAAATCTCATGTTTTCATCCATCATTGATGCCAGGAAATCATGTTCTATAATACATGTATCTTTATATATTAAATCTTTTATAAATGAAAGGTTATAGTCAAATACATTATTTCTAAATCCATACATTCGTTTCCTATTATATAATCACATTAAAAACTCACATTTTATCATTTTTCACATGCCCAATGTACTTGATATTCACATCATCCATAATATTTATAAAATTATAAATATCAATATTCTAATACATATATGAAAATTATTTTTTGGTTTTAATTTCCTCTCTCTACAGACTACATGAAATGTTAACGTGAAAAACTAATGGAAACCGATCAAAAATAAAAATGTTCAAAAAAATAATTTAAGAAAATTCAATTTCATTCTCCACTTAAATTTTTTCTCCATTCAGATAACACATGTGAACATTTTTTGGAAACAATTTTTGATGATATTTTAAATTACTTCCTCTGGATTTAAGGATAGTCTTTAGTGTAATAAAAATAGGGGCATCAAATAAATCCATCATCTGAATCATTATTAAATGAAACGTCCAAAAAATATCATAACACCTTTTAAAACTCATAAACGATTCAATAAAAATTGTACATCGAACATAAATACAATCTTATTCAAATACAAATACATTAAAAAAATCAAGAGAATGACTTTACATGATATGTATTGTTATGTGAGATAATAAATAACATGTTTATAAAAAATCATAACAAATATAAAAAATTGAAAGTAAAATAATTTATTACATGTTGATAAATTTTGAATATTATTAATTTTTTTATTCATACTATGTAATATTTATTTATTCATTATTTCAAAATATGACATAATACAACTTCATCATTTTTTGTGAAACTATTTTACTAATATATATTGCTATGTTAATGTATTAAATATAATTACATATTTGTTGAAATATCCTACAAAGTTATTTAAATCATCCCTATATGTATACACAACTAGGATATATCATTTTCTATTGATTTTAACCTATTTTCATATGAATTACATAATTTATATATTTCTCTAATGAAATTTTTATGATTCCTGAAATATGGGATCCCTATTAGCGGGATTTTCTTGGTCTTTAGAATATTTTGGGGAATAATATATATATATATGATGTATCAATGTGTTTAATGATTGAAATTATATTTTATTAAATATGTTTTAAATAATTTAATAACCAATTACATATGATAATCATTTAAAAATAATAATAATGGTTTGTTATGTTACATGAAACAATCATGAATAAGTGTTGGAAAATGTTTTACCCCAATGTGATGCGCTTCTAAATAAAGAATATATCTTATGCGACATATGATAAGATTTTTTTCACTGGATTCTTCCAGATATTTTTGGGTGATATGAAAATATTATAATAGTTACTGACATTTTTATTATACTTTTAATCTTTTGGTAATATAAATAAAATCATAGGGTTGGTATAATTAGAATGTCAAAGGGAGTATAAAGAATAATCGGTAACCACCGATATAGAGGTACCTAAAAAATATGAATAATAATAAATATAACCAAGGTATAAATAATAACTTCCAATAATTATAAAATAATATTATAGAATAATGATTTTAAATTAATAGAAAAACAAAAAAAATAATTATATTTTCCGACCTTTATGTAAAGGGGGAATGAAAAATGAATGCAACATGAAAATTAAATGAAGATTCACTTGAAAAAATATTCCTCAAAATTTATACATTAAAATATCATTACATTATACTATAATAGAATACTATTTCATAAGAAAAGTCCATGGAAAATGGATAATCAATTAAAACAACATTAAAAATGAAATAATTTAGTTTTTGACTATAGCCACTATTAAAACATGCTATAAATTAGTTAAACTGTTCATAAAAATATAAAAAATATTAAAACTATAATAAAATTATATAAATTATATATAAATTATATCTAAGACATAAATCTGACATAGTCTATCCAAATATTAATAGTGGAAATCACATTATGAAAAAAATACAGTGGTATCCAAATAATTCATTATCATTGAGAGAAAGGCATAAAATTGTATGTTCTTGAAGGAAATATGGTTTAATTTTCATCTAAAAGTATATTATATAAAAAATAGCTTATAATGTATTTTTGGGGAAATAGAAATTCAAAATTAGAAATCCATTTAAATTGGTAGATTGGGGTAACAAGGAAAAAATATGTAGCTTGTTACCTATGATCCCAGAAAAATGAAATATGATGTCAAACCTAACTAGTTATGCTGACAAAATTCCACCAAAGTTTAGGAGGTAGGGATTTTACAAGAGAAATTGTGGAAGCACAGATTTATCTAGGGTTGGACAAATGGGGTAAGTGAAACATCATGGGAAGAAGTTGATTGGGAGTGTAGGACAAGGTTTGAGTGAGAAATCAGGGAGGTGTGGTGGAAACATTAGAGGAGAAGTATCTAAAAGAGGCGGGGTGGTTGTGCCACATGGGGATGAACACATGAGGTATACTTTCCATTCCAAAGTCGTGTTGATACATGTCGAAGGAGAATGATGGCAGAGAGGTGGGGAGGCCATGTTAGAGACACGTCGGTAGGGAGGTAGGGAGGCCATGTCAGGGATGTGTAAGTGGGTAGGTGGGATGTCTATGTCAAAGATGTATAAGAGGTGGGGGATATCTTGTAGGTTTGGTGGCCATATCATAGGATGAGGGTCTCATGGTGGAGGATGATCATGGGAAAAAGTATGAGTCAAGTGATAAATGGGGTACTGGAGTAGTGTGCTACCATGATCATTTTAGATATCGTGGCTTTATTTTATCCATAACCATGGTATTTATAGACCATGTCTATATTTATATGGATGTAATACCAATTCATAGTAGTTATTTTTTCCAAAATACAATTTACATTAAAAACCCCATTTGATTAGATGATTATCAAGGACACATTACTACTAAAGAATCCCATGAGAAACTACCTCCCTATAAGTCTCAAAAAATATCAAAGGGTGTTTGATTAAGAAAAACCAATTTATAGAATATAATTATTTCACTAAATTCATTACTCAGAAATACAGTGATATGACCTCTACTTTAACATAGAAGAAAAAATGAGACAATGAGAAATTGTGGGACCACCTACCTCATGTATGAAGCCTTTCTTATTTAACTCTATAATTGAAACCTTTTGCACATACTTTTCTAGGAACAATGAAAAATTCCAACAACCTGTGGCCCTATATCACATCCATAAAACAAAAATTAATTAATAGAAACAAAATTATAATTATTTAAAAGTTTAAAATTTAATATCAAAAAACCACATAGGCGTAAATGGAAATTTACTTATCGTGTACTCATAATACACCAGAACCATGATCAAAAATAAATCGAAGATCCATTCCATGTTATTATTACTGAATAAATCAAAATACATATCATCTAGAAAAAATCATAAGTTTTTATAATTAATTTATCTTAAAAAATGAAAAATTAACATGGTGATGTACCTACACAAAACTGATGAGTGATAGTGTGCATATGTAGTCTTAGGACAGACTCTTGCTTGGTAACACAAAATCCCCATAAACTCTGGTTTAACCCACCATATTTTGATAGAATCATATCTAAAATCACTAATCAGTAGAACCAAAAATTTGAAAGAGTGTATAATTGGGAGAAAATAGATAACTAGATGAATAAACATTCCATTAGTTTCCATGAAATGCACTGACAATCTTCCCAAGAGGAAGGGGGAACTATAAAGAAGGTCTAGGTAGATTGTTGTTATATGTAATCCAAAAAAAGTGGGATAATAGGGGTTTCTACTCTAAAACATAGGAGGGTGAATAATTGTAAAACCACTCCTTAAAACCCCACATCGATGGCTGGTGTCTCATGACATTTCTAGTCTCCACTTCCTAGATAGTGAACACTTACTAGCCAACCTACTGTCTAGACAAACCACTAATGGGATGGTACGTTTGGTGTAACACCCTAACCAAAACCACTAAGTCTATGTTTGATACACACATAAACTCATATGTGTCTCTCAACATGCAAGGGAAATCTAACTAGAAGTGTGGGTTTCAACACTATATGTGGGGAGAGTATACCTTCAATAAATTTTTTTGGTAAAAATAATAATATTGAAAATATAATAAATTCATTTAATCAAGGATAAAAAAATAATTTCAAATTGCATCTATATCATACAACCAATAAATAAATAAAATCCTAGCTCTGTGATCCTTAGCTCAACAGTCTTCCTTGAGAACCTTTTCCTTCCCTTGATCCCTATACATGAAGTCTACACATGAATCAAAATGAACAAACATGGTGTGATAAAAACCCAGTTGGACAACACCAATGCACCCTTAACCAAATGTGAACATGTATAACATGTGTATTCAATGATAAAAATAAATTCATAAGCTAACATAATAATCCTATACTAAGAACTCATGTGCTAAATATGTTATCATGATCCCCTTCCATACTCTCTTTAGTTATATTCTATATAGATAGTCATGAAGTTGTAAATGACCAAGAACTATGCACAAGGCTAGTGACATGTCACTCTACATCTCCAGGGAATTGAGTGGACATTCTACTCGCTATCTTTAAGGCAGTATGTTTCGAAGCACTCTTCAATATCCTCAAGGAACCGAGTTTCATCCTAGCCATAAATTTATCGTACTCCTACCCTATGTAGTGTTTTACTATCATCATCATTACATGTCATACCACTCCCTCTATAAGGGGTAATAATACCACCATGGTCATCAATCACAAATACGAAGAACAACTTCCAATGGTATGGTAATATTTATAATATGGAAAACATAATAATAAAGACATTGTTTGTCATAATAATAATATAGTAGAAATCATAAAACAATATTTGATCATAATCAAGTATTAAAACAAGGTAATCTATAAATACTCATGGAAATAAGGATCATATATGGGTATCATGGAAATTTACACACCTAAAAACAACCATCATCAATAAAGAACAATAATTCCTGAGAACACAACATGAACCACAGAAAAAAGAGTATAAAAGGGAATCAAATGATAAGAAACTTCCAACATTAAGGATTTTTATGAAGAAATCCAAATTCCATCAAAGGATTAAAGATTAAACAAGTCACATAACGATGGTGAATTGGATAACGTGTTAATAGATTCCCATATCATTTTTCGGTTCATCAAAAATTTGTTTATTACAAGGATGATACATGATTATGATTTAAGAATTTTTTTCTAGAATCACATACCCTATGGTGTTATTTAATAGTGTAAATTTTTAGGTATATTGAAGGAAATGATGCTAATTCACCCTATCCATTATTGATCAAAGTAGATATTTTGAATTTACCATCGATGGTATAATACATAATTGGGTATATCTAATGCACATAAATCCACCAAAAACAATTCAATGGAAAATATAATCAAGAAGATGAGTGAGTCAAGATAACTAGTTCATGATGAATTACCTAGAAAATGTACAACTTTCATGATAGTTCTATCTCTACTCAGGGGAAGGGGATATTTTTTTATACGTCAAAATGTCCACCAATATACTAAAGAATCGTCCATGAATTATGGTTCCATCATTAATCCAATATGATGAATATATTTATGTATCTGATCTATGAACACTTACATGTATAACATTTTTATGGTAAATCATGATTCAATCAGGAAACATTTTCAACAAGCTAGATCCACCACCAATCTAGGAATATAGAAATGAAAAATCATTGTATCTTCATGGAAAACATAGATCGAAGATAGGAATATGTACATATCACAAATAAGAATAAGTATTTGGCATTGATATAAGAATAAACCAACATTGTAGCATCACCAGATCATTACCACAATGAAGAAACTAAGAAAGATGAATAGACGTTTCCATGAATTCATATAAGAGATATCAAATTCGAAATAGTCCATTGTGGGTTAGAATTTTGTATAAATGTAAGTGTAAAACAATTTGTAATTAAAATTCATGGAGTTAATTTAATGTGTCCTCAAACTAGGTGCATCAACTAGTTAGTGGAACCCCAATAGTTAGCCAGATGGGTCTACTGAACTATACAAGTATACTAGAATCTCATTGGCTGGTCGATGGGTTCCACCATCTAGTTCGTGGCTACCTTCAATCCAATTTTCACCAAGACCTTTGTAATATTCTTTTACCTTCAAAATATGTACTTTTATCCACCCAAACATACCTATAAATAACCAATATGAGAGGTGAAACAAAAGATAAAGGATAAATTTATAAACTTGAAACATATTATATAATGAACCAATGTGTAGATGTTACAATGCTCCCCTTCTAAAAACATATCATCCCTGATAAGTACCTTCTATGTTTCTATCCAAAAAAACATTAGCCACTAATCCAAAAAAGCAACCTCCCAATCTCAGGTCTCTTCTTGGATCATTCCACGATTCCATAGTATCCAAACCAGGGGTACCTTATTCCCCCAAAGGACTTCCTCATAGTGTTCTACAATCTATACTAGGAAGTCCACAATAAATGAATCTGTCTCCACCTCAACATACTCACAGTTTATGATACACGTATGATTATGCATGTACCTATGAATCTAATACACATGAAACGTATCATGCATGCTTTTCTAGTAATAAGGAATATCCTGATGATACACCCCTGTCCTAAAATGCTCGGTGATCTTGAAGGGTCCTACATAGTGCAATGATAGCTTCTCAAATTTTCTCAAACATCAATGGACAAACCAATAAGTCACTTAAAAAACCTAATAACCTATAAAGAACTATAAATGTATACACGTATGGTTTTCATATTACTCATTTAATGTCTGGGGCATGAAAAACCTCTTCTAAATCCATAAAACTATATCAGAGGCCTCCTATACCATACTGGGCCCCAAAACATCTCACCCACCTGCCTCATGTGAAAAAATAAGTGAATGAAAATTACTACAATAAATATCCTTATATGGTTTCAAATGAATAGAATATTAGTGACTATTATTTTATACCAGCACAAACATTTGAATGTGATTACCCCAACCTCTACTAAAGTCTAGCGAACAAGCGTGAAGAATATCTCTAGTATGTGAATCATCCTCATTGACTATTATTATATCCAGGGATAATATGCTATGATTAATATCATAAGTGTTCTTAAATCATTTTTATAACATTTAAAAAACAATTATTTAAAAAATAAATCTATTTCAGATACGTTTCTCAAGGTAACTATATGTAATCATATTATCCCATAGACTTATAGATATCATAGCTCATCTACTGAGTGAGTATCACATTTTGGTAAGAAATGACAAACTTTCATTTATTGATCGATAATCACTCATTCTGTATCACAGCTCCATGAGGCCCTAGGTAAACTCATCACAAATTCCATCATGACATCCTCCCACTTCAATATGGACACTGGAAGTGGATGATGCAATCCACTAGGACATAGTTAGTGAGCCATTATCCTCTACAAGGTAAGGAATTATAATACAAGTCCAAAAATGTCCCTCTTCATCCTTGGCCTCCATAAATAATACTTGAAGTAATTGTAAATTTTTTTAAATTAATGATATACTAGCAACATAGAAGTATAAAAGTCAATCATCAGCTCCTCCCTCATACAAAATGGAAAATCACTCTTGTATCCCTAAGGATCACATTATCTTTATCCAACAACCACTCAGGTATTGAGTCACCTCCAAATATCCATTCCTACATCACAACACACAATAGGATATTATTCTATCCATCCTTTACCCAGTATACTATAGAATATTCTACAACTAATTGGAAACATGTCAAAAATCTCTGATCCATAGAATAGTCCATCCCTTTTTCAACCAACAAACACACCAGGCATCACAACTCCTCCAATGTCTTCTCACCAAGATATTGAGTTACTTGAATCTTAAAGATAAGGGAATCTAAAATTATATTACCTTTACTTGGAGAATATTCCATCTCAAATAAAGATACATTATACGAAACCCGTGTGTCATGTTTAGGTCATATTTTTGGAATATCTAATAAATCATTTTGTGGTTAGTAGAGAAAAGAAAATATATTATTCAATAGATAGTGTCACCAACACATCAAAGTAAGGACTATGACTTCCTACTCTATGCCATGGGTAGGATAGGTTTTCTCATGGGGTAAATGATAACATAACACATATGATAATACCAACTCACACGGTATCCGTACTAATCTAAACCAATGTACGATTCCTCACAATAGATAACATAAAAAATCCATGGCTCGTTATGAATTAACCCTAGAGTTGTATTAAAGATCCCTTTCATCTCAAGAAATGAATCTTTACTGTAGTTTGACAACTGTAACTTCAGTCCTTTCATCGTTAGTATAATCATAGTTACTAAAAATTGGGATAAGTCATGAATAAAACAACAATAGCATACTGCTAAACCATGAAGTATATTGATAGTAACATGTTCAAAGTATTTTTCCAGGACATCATGGAATCAACTTTCTCTAGCTCCATGTATATAGTTATCTCTAAAACTAGATTCCCCAAGAACATTACCCCATGAATCCAACTGTTACACTTGTAAATGTTGGAATATATCTAATGTGGTTGAAGGGTACTCAAGACTATCTTGAGATGTTTGGCATGCCGCTCTAGGATCAATGAGTAGATAAAGATTTCATCAATGAACACCATGATGAACATGTGAAAATATGCATGTAATACCTTGTTCTTGAGATACAAGAACATTTCAGATGCATTATTAAGTTAAAAAAATACCACTAATTAGTCATAAACTTCATACCTACCCCAAATTTCCTAATTTGGGATGTCATCCTCTCTGAGCCATAATTGGTGATAGCTTGATCGAAGATCAAAATTTGGGAACCACTGGGCTCCCTATAACTGATGAAAATTACCACTGATCTTAGGAAAATTATTTCTATTCATACAATCACTTGATTTATCATTGGGTATTATTTAAAGAGTCGAATACTACCATCCGACTTATTATAATACAAGATAGGTGTACCCCATGGTGTAGTACTCGTACTGACAAATCCATTCTTCTACAAGTACCCAATCCACACCATGATATCCTCTAACATGTACAACACTATAAGATAAATGGGTATCGAAATGGGAAACACACCATACACAAGAACAATCTCAAAATAAACTCCTTTATGAGGGGGAATCCCTCTAAAGTCATATAGAAGGGAATCCTAATATAGATGTAATACTAGATGAAAATATGTATGGGATTCTACTAATCCTATCAAAAGAGATAAGCCTACAATCTATGACATAGTTATCTTTATCTAATAGAATATTGGACAAAATTTACATTCTCTAAATTCACATTCACCAGCTATCATGTACTTTTCTCCATTTAGTGAAGTAATCAACAATCGTCAATGATAATAATCAATGTGATCTCAAAAGATATTAATCTAGTGCATGTGGAGAATCACATCGAAGGACATCATCTCTAAAATCAAGAAGTTCCACATATTCCCACAATAAAAACCAACTATAGGATACCTTGGGTATCAATGAGGATGGTCCACTTTCATTCCTAATAGTGTTATAAGGGAGAAAAACTAAGAAGTTAAGTTGAGTGGTAACTGAAGTCCAAAAAAACGTACATAGATATAAATGAATGTGAATAATCGGTATAGAAAAGGTGGTATAAAATGTTGAATTGGTCAAGAACATACCTAAAATAGTAGACAATTCCTCACCAATATTTTCTTGAGTCTAATCTATTGCATTAAAATGACCTTACTCAGCTCTGTTACCTTGTCCCTAAGATGCATGGCCAGTAAGAATAATCATTTTCCAAGTCTTCTATTGAGGACCTCAGATAGATCCCCAGTTCATAGATCACATCATCCCTCCACCACTATGAAACATCATCCTTGAATCCTTAGAGAGAAACTATAAAATATGCCTCATCCTGCTGCACTATCAATATGTGACTTGAGGTGCTGTACAGAAATTGTGATAATGCCCAACCTTACTATAATTGAAAAATATAGAACACATCTATAGGGGGATGAATGTAACACCAAGATATTTTAGAATATATATATATATATATATATTAAATAAAATTTAATCTATTCAATAGTTTTAGTTACATGCAATAACGAGTTTAAAGGAACTTTAATATAATATTAAAATGTTATTATTTAATTTGATAGTTAAAAAATAGCAATTAAATTATTCGGAATGAATACTAATAACTAAATTATGAAAATTATATGGTATAAAAATGAATAAAATAAATTCTTTGGTTATCAATTGATCATAAGTTAGAATAAAAATCATTTTAACGTAAACGTTTTTTTGAAAAAACGTTTTTATGCACACAATGAGTTTTTATCAAAATAAATTATATTAATAATATTTAGTGAATGATTATAATATAATTAATAAATTATATATTCAATAAAATGTTTTTATCATTTGTCTATTTTTTTAGGCATGAGATAATACTAAATCTAGTTTTCTTTCTTAAAATGTTTTTTTTTCTAAAAACTATTTTCTTGTGTCATGCATAGTTATTTTTAAATTAATTATTTACACTTTCAGAAAAAATATTTTAAAAAAGGAAATTTATTTTTTCAATAAGAGTGTCAAAAATATCTTAGAGAAGTTTTTGAATTTTTTTAAATGTTTAATTATTTTTATGAATAGTCAAAAATAGTAGTTCATTTAAAACAACCATTTTTTTTAAATAATTTTTAAAATTACATTCTGTTTGAAAATTATTTTAAATTAACAATTAGTTAAATTATATTATTATTAATCAATGTTATAACATTTTAATCAATTGCATGTTAAATTATCATAGGAAATATTTTTATACTTATGGAAACTTTTCTTTGGAAAACAATTTTTTCATCGTGTTTGCAAGTTTAATTTTAAATTAAATTATAGCTATTATGTGAATTAAATTTTTTGAATTAGATTTAATATTTTGAATAATAAAAACTAATATTATTTAAAAAGGTCAACTTAAATTTTTTTTTATAATGAATGGTAAAAATAATAGAAATTAATTACCACAATTAAGGTTAAAACATGTTTGTTTGAATTACATGTACTTGTGTTAAAATTAATTTTCCATGAAAATAATACATTTATTTGATAAAAATGATTTTATTTTTAGAATAATTGGGTAAAAATTATATAATAATTGTCATTTATTTCTATGATTAAACAATAAATTATCTTGGTAAATAAAAAACTATTTACAATTGTTAAACTAAAATGGTAAAATTATGTAACCATAAAATTTGGCCAATAAAATGTTTGAAAATATTTTTTTAAAACTTTGTAGGTTTAGATCGAAAATATATTCCCTCTACCCCATCATTTATCTATTTTTTGAGGAACCTGGGTTGACATTGACTTCCAATTATTGAATAGTTTTGGATATTTACAAAAATTCCACTCCTCATTTATAAAAGGGTACCTTATCCCTACACTTATTCACACATCATAATAAATTTTAATAAAAAAATATAAAAATATATCGCTAAAATACTTATCCACATTCTAGGTCTAATCATATTACCAAAAGACCAACCCTAGGTTCTTTAATAAGAGATCCAATGGTGCTTTTTTAAAGCTTGGGTCGTTGACTTCACAAAGATATTTCTTTTACTTATTATCATACCACATTCCTTCATGTATAAATAAATATAATTTAATAATACCTATTTTCATTGTATACTAATATGTTATTATTTTTATTTCATAGCCTATATCTATATCTTATTTCATCAAATGAGAAATTAAATTATCGATCATGTGAACGAAAGACTACTGCCTCACTAACCGATTTAATTCATTTTTGATAACCGCCTTATGTTTATATATAATATTTATGAAATATTTATTTTATTGGAATTATAATATAACATACACCATTATACCTTCCAATCTGCTGGAAAATTATAATTTCGCTCATTTCCATATGTGGACTATCACCTCCATAAAGAGATGTGAATCATTTATAATTTTATTTTTATATGGATGATAATAAAGATAAATTAATTGAATATATATGATATTTATAAAATAAAAATTATTTTTTAAATTTGATATACTATTTACAATTATTTCGTTCCATCTTTCAAGAAAATTAAAACATCGTTCATGCGTACCTACGACCCATCATCTCCATGAACGTTGTAATCCATTTTCTATATATTATATTTATGGAATTATATAAATAAATATATAATAAATATATATTATTTTTATGTCATGGTTAACATTGTGGATATCCTAGAATAATGATCAAAGTAAAACGACTGAGAATACCTTCCCAAAATATACAAGTTAAATGAAGTTAGTATTACATGAACCCTGATTTTAACAGGGATTGTTAATAAATGAGTGATAAATAGTTATAAGTAAATCATATATGATATGATATATATGATTACGGTTCTATAGTATAAATTTAATAATATTATATTTATTATACAAGAGGTTGGAATGAGTATGAAGAATGTCGAAACATTAGGTTAGGTATTTAGGTCTTAAATTTTCATCTTTGAGAAATATGCCATCTTATAAAACTATAAAATTTTATGAGTTTTATATATAAATAATTTTAGCTTTTATATCATAAATATAATTAATTTAATTATATTTAAGGGTTAGTTTAATTTCTTTCTTTAATGGGTCATACAATTCAATATTTACTCAAGTGATAAAGTATTTTCCCCAAACTTTTATTTCTATAGCGTATAAGCCAATTAACCACTTGTTTCTTTTATGTGGGGTATATTCTACCCATTAATATCTTATATGAATTTTATTATGAATTTTTTTTTTATTTTAATATCCATAAAAGATTTATTTTTTTCATGGGGCTTATGATTCAAACATTACCAAAGTATTATATTTTTATCTTATAATATAATTATGAATAAGTATTTTTTAATATTATGATTTTGATGGTGAAATATTATGATATATCACTCAAGAAACCCATTAATTTTATTATTAAATATTTATTTATACATATTACATGATGAAATTTCATTTCCCCATGTTTATGTACTCATGATAATGAAATGTTTTTTAATGAAAGTCGACTTTATATCTCCCTTAGGTCGAAAATAATTTTTATTCCCTGTATATTTATTCCAAAAATGTTTTAGATAATTACTTTAAAATTATAAAATTCTTGGTCATAGAAATTTTTACCATTGTTTTAATTTTAAATTTCTTTTTAAAGGAATATTCTTGTAATTTTCTGAATGAGGCGATTTGGAATTTTTATTGAAAATATGAAAGTAATTTTAAACTTAACATTTATAACATGAATGAAATATTCTACCATCATTAACACTCAATTATTTTAAGATTACTCTACAACAATCCATGTTAATTTTAATGTAAAATATTTTATATAATATTTTTTAAATTTTCTAGTTTTAAATATGAATTTTTAATGGAAAAAACTTATTTTCCTCAAGAAATGTTCCAAGTGATCATTAAAATTAATTTCCTATATAAATAAAATCCTTTGAGGTTACTTAAGATTTTTTAGGGATATTATCCAATGATACCATCCTTATTCATTATTTGGATGATTTTTTATTATGGTGACAAATTTTTATGAAACCCATTTCTTTCCCATGGGTTATTATATGATGGAATTTTTATGAAACCCGTTTCCTTTTCATGGGTTATGATCTGATGAATAATTAAGGATCTTATGGTATAAAAATTAATATATTATTTTATTGGTGAAACCTATATCTCCCTCCAATGAAATGGAAAATTATTATTATTCTATGATCTTAATGGGTACATGGGAGGTTATCTAAAGCATGGAAAGAGATTACGTAATAGTTCAACCCAACCCATAGAAATAAGTTACATGAGAGGTTATCCCATGCTTGAAAGAGAGGGTACACTGGGGGTTTTTGACATACCAATAGAGGTTACACAAGAGGTTATCCCAATCCCCAAGCAAGTACAATGTTGGTCATCCCAATTTTATCTTGTTATAGATGTTTGGGTGGGTATCCTTGACATAAGGATTTCAATTCTTATTTTTATTCCACAAATATATGTATTATGCCAATATTATGATCTCATGGATTATGTTCTTCGATTTATTTATGATTCATGTCTTATGAATAGCCATGATTTTACCTATGACCCATTTTTTAGGATCTATGAATTGTAGGGTGTATTTTTGAAATGTCATTCTCATGTTATCATACCCTTTTTATCATGTTGTGTTGATATCTACCATTTTTACCCTTATTGAGAATCTTAAATCACCCATTATTATGTTTTCTTGCCCTAGGTTATGAAGAAAAGTATTATTTATGATATTTTAATGAAGGATTATAGTTATTAAGTACATAGTGGGAGATGATGTAGTTCACCTATGAACCAGTTGTATATGTATTAAAGTTTTCAAAGGAATTAGACCTATATGATATTGGTGTGAATTATTATGTTATATAATTAATATTCATCTACTAAGATGTAGTATATATGTATTAAATGTGTGGATATTCAAAATTGTTATAGGATAAAATTTTAGTAAAAATTTGTAAACCAGGATGAGAAAACATTAGTGAGAACCATAAAGGTAGTCTAAATATTGGAAAATATTTTGGAATTTTGGGGAAGGATAGAGAAAGTGTTTTCCAACCAATTGTATCCATATTTAGAAACTATAAGTTGATATTTCCTTGGAAAATTTTTACCTAGGGGTAATAGATTTGAGAAGGGTCTTATGGGTTTTGATTCAATCATCACCTGGTGTATGAAAATGAGCCTTGCTGCACACCTAGTTTGACACTCTCAGGGGATATGTTTTGAGTATTCACAAACTCTTTATGAACTATTATGAAGGATTTGAATAGATGATGAACATGAATGATCTAGGATAAACCTAATGTGTCAAAGGATGAAAAAAGGTTTCCTGATATAGACATTTTATAAAGTATTATGTGGTTTTTCAGTATTATTATTATTTCACATACTAGGTTTTTTGGTTTTTTTAATGTATAGAACCGGGAGGAACTGATTTGACACTTAAAGTTGGGAGAAAATTAGTTATTATGAGAAAACAATTTGTATTATGATAGGAATACAGATATTGTGATTATTTTTAGATAGTAATCATGATATATGATTAACAAAATTCACCTTAACGACCTATAAAACTCACAAATGAAGTTAATGATAGAGTTTGTTGAGGGACTAGATAGTGGAGATCATATCGGAAATAAAACTATGATTCCTCCATGTAAAAAATTTGGAATGAGACACCATAAAGAATTTATCAAATGAAGGGGATGTTTTTTGTATGTGTAAAAGAAGGGCATAGAATAATGAATTTATAAGGAGTTCAATGTATTATGGTTTTGGAACATGAGAATTATTTGTTTCAATGTCTAAATCCAATAGTTAACACTTAGACCAAGAAAGGACCTAGGCCATGGAAATAATTGAAGTGTAAGTATTGATTTATTTATGCATTTGGATTTAATAATTATATTTTGGAATTATATTTTTACTATTTTTATTTTTTTTATAATAATCATGATACATCTATAAATTGTGTTAATTTTGGAAGAATATATGTCTCCATATACGATCGAATATAGAGTTATGGAGACCATCATGGGTTTATGAGTTTAGGGTTGATCATATGTTCAAAGTCTTAAACACCACTTTTTTGGTTTTAAGTGATAGTATTTTAATTTGATTAATGTAATTTGGGATAAATTTATTGGGATTAGTTATATGTAAACCTTATGTTCAACATGAAGTACTATTTGAGAAGAATGATCTTTTCATAAGTTTTAAGGTATGGATAAACAAAAAGAATAATGTTATCTTTGATGATTAAGGTTATTTAAAATGATGATCATCATATCAATGGGTACATTATATGAAATATAATAATATATTTTAAATAAGAATTACATCCTGTCATATATGGAAAAGTAGGGTGGCTTAAAACCACTATCGAAGGGAAATAAGGGTGAAATTCATACCACTTTCCAATGAGGTTTCTTGGTTATTATAATTTTTTTTAAATGATGTGGAAAATTAATATTAAGTAATTTTTCTAAATATATGTTTTATCATAGAAAAAAATATTTGATTGAAAAGTAATTTGGTGAAAATTGTTATTTAATAAAAATTCTAATATTTTTGAGAACCTTATATGGTTAAGCTAAAGAGAACATTATATTATTATAATTTAGGAAAAAATATTGAATTATCTATCAAAAGAATATATTATTTTAATTTATCATTATGTTTATTCAGGAAATTTATTGAAATTATCATCATATGTTTTAGATTATATGATTAGGTCATTTGTATTTTTGGTATGAGACATTAAGAGTGATTAATGTTATCTGGATATAGATGTTGAATTTATTTTGAAAAAATATGAGATCAAATCATTATAATATTTGGGGTTTAATCATAGTTTGGTATATATCAAAGAATTTTATGGTAAATTATTTATCAGATGATCTATGTTGATATTTTTTGTGTTGTTATTGAGGATATAGTGATTAATGTTTTTTATTAATATGGTGGTTGATTCATTTTGAGAATTATCTTGTCATAACTAATTTTGTTTTAGTCAATGTCTACAGATAGGAGTAAGATAATCTATATTTTTTTATGGATTTTTTTATCAATTAGCAGTTATTTCTAGTTCTTGGGGTATAAAAAATTCAACTTTGATGTTTGTTTCATAGAGTAAGAAATGAAGGGGAAATTGATCAAAGGATAACACAAGGATGAAATTATTCTTATGAAATAAAAAGATATCAATTAAGTTTATTTTATAGTTTTCAATATCTTATAGTCAAATAATCCCCCAATATTATGAAAATTATATTGAAATGGGAATTTTATCCTATAATCTTCACATCTGATTTATCAATGGGGTTTTCACTCATTATAGATTTATGGCTTCATGGTCGTTAACTTTCTCCACACCATGTTCTATTATAATCTCTTTTAGTCACTTGGTTTTAATTTTATCCTCCACATCCATATTTTCAATTAATGTTATCCCATTTAGAACAAAGTTTTTTTGTTATTATAAATTACCTTCATATCTCTCTTTTTCTATTTTTAAGTGGATGTTTTATCAACACTTTTATGATGTGGGTTTTCTACAATGGAATTTTCAAATGTCAAAACCATGATTAATGAGATCAAGTTCAAATTATATGAATTTAATTTATTTAAGGGGGGTAGAATGTTACATTGATATATTTTTGAAAATATGACTTTTTAAATAAAATTTAATTTTATTGATATATTTTGTTACATGAAACACGGAGTTTAAACGAACCAAAATATAGTATTAATATGTTATTATTTCGTGTGATAGTTTTAAACTAGATATTAAATTGGTAGATATGAATATGCATAATTGAATACTTAATATTATATGATTTAAAATTTAATAAATTTAATAAATTACATATCAATTTATTAGAAATTAAAATAAATATCATTTTAAAGAAAAATATTTTTTTCTTGAAAACTATTTTTATGTGTGAAATGTGTTTTTATCATAATAAATTAAATAAATCACTATTGTTGAAATATTTTAATTTAATTTTTATATTATATATTCAAAAAAGAGTTTCATTATTCATCTATTATTTTTCTAGTCATGGGATAAGAATAAATCATTTTTTATACATAAAAATTATTTTTTCTAAATATGATTTTCGTCGTGTCTTGAGATATTATTTTTAATTTAATTAAAACATATTATAGATTTTTTTAAAAAAAAATAAAATAAAATAATTAAATTTATTTTAGAGTGATTTTTTTGATTTTTATGAAAACATTAATTTTTTTGATGAATTGTGAAAAAATAATGATTTTATTGAAAACTGCCTTATCTTTTAATGAATTTATAAAATTATCATTTATTTTTTAAAATTTATTTTAAAATTAAAATTAGTTCAATTATATTATTACAAATCAAATTTAGATAATCATAATTATTTTGATGTTGATTTTTTAAATACAAAAGTGTTATACTTATGGAAACTTTTCATTAGAAGACATCTTTTTTGTCACATGTATACGTTTAATTTTAAATTAAATTCCACCACTTTTGTTAATTAGTTTTGGTAAAAGGGATTAAATATTTTTAATCAGAATAATTAATATTATTTAATAATTTCAACATGAATTTTTTATAATGAATAGTGAAAATAGTAGAAATTAATTACTCTAGTTATGGTTAAAACTATGTTAGGCATGTTACATGCACCTATCTTAAAAATAATTTTCCACACATAAAAAATTTTTAATGAAAAAATAAGATTTAATTTTTTGAATCATTTTTTACAAAGTATATAACGAGGATCATTTAGTTTTACGTTTTAAGGATAAATTACCTAGGTACATAAAAAAATAATTACCACGGTGAAACTAAAATGGTAAAATCATGTAGAATTAGATGTTAATGATTTTTTTAAAATGTATTTTATTTAGTGGAGGTGTTTATCAAACATATCTTCCCTGAAATACATTATATATTTATTTTTTAGGCAGTTGGGTTTAGAGTAATGTCCCATTATTGAATACTTTTGGATATTTAAAAAAATCCACTCCTGAATTATAAAAGGGAACCTCCTCCCCTCACTTATTAAAACCTCATAAAACATTTTTATCAAATAAAACCTAAAAAAATCACTTCCCAAAATCCTTATCCGTTTTATAGATATAATATTCTTCAAAAAATACCAACCCTAAGGTCTTTAATAAGAGGTCCAAATGAGGTTTTTTAAGAGAATGTAATTGTCTTCACTAATATATTTCATTTTCTTACTCTCATACCACCTTTATTAATGTATTAATAAATATAGTACAATAACTAAACTATCTAAAAAATAATTCTATTTTATTATATTATTGGAATAATCTATATCCATATCCTCTTCCATTAATTGTGAAACAAAACATTAGATCATTTGTATGTCGGACTACCACCTCCCAAACCGATGTAATTCATTTTCCATCACCACCTCTCATTGATGAAAAAATGATGATTTTACTATTTATATAGGATATTTATGACATATTTATACTGCTATAATTATAATATAATATCAACCTTGTTACCTTCCAATCTGTTGGAAAATGATAGCATCCCTCATGCATACATGTGGTCTAATGCCTCCACGAAGAGACATGATTCGTTTTTCATTTTATTTTTTATTGTTGATATAGTATTTATCATCTTTTCTTTCCATTTGTCGATAAAATTTAATAAACATTTATACGTACATTTGACTTACCATCTCTATGAACGGTGTAATTAATTTTATATATCTAGATTTTACGGATTAATATAAATACATATATAATAAATATATATTTTATTTATATCATGGTTAAATTTATTTATATAATTTAACTATGATGAATGTAATTAGATTGAAAATACAAAACCAAAGCATACAAGGAAAAAAAGTATATATTATTTGAAACATGATTTTAACATGGAATTATTAATAAAATGGTAATAAAAAGGTTGTGATAAAATAATATATGGATTGATATATGTGAGTATTTTTATGTAATAGACACATAATAATAATATATTTATTACACATGTGTCCCAAATTTTATGAATAAATTCATTATTGAGGTAATTGATTTTAATCTCAAATTGTCTTCTTTGGGGAACATGTAATGTTAGAAAGATATCTTATTTTATGAGGTCTATATATATTCCCTTTTAAAAGTTATACTATGAATTTAAATTATTTAATGATCTTTATAGTTTCATTTGATGTAATTATTTAATGGGTATTACAATTCAAAAGTTACCCCATTGGTAGGGGATTTTCGTCTCCCTTTTATTTTTATGGAGAACATTCCATATTAACCACCAGTTTCATTTTTTTGTGTATATTATTCCCATTAATAATTATTATGATTATTATTTTGAAAGGTAAATATATTTATATATATATATATATATAATTTTATTTCTTTAATGGGGATTACGATTCAAACATTAATAAAGTCGTAAAGGTTTTATGTTATAATCTCATTGGTTATCAAGATTTTTTATTATTATAATTATAAGGATGAAATATTATGATATATCTCCCAAGAAAGTATTTTATTTTATTCCGCTATAATTATTTTTATAAACTATGTGTTTATATTTCATTTTACTCTCATTAAGAACTCAAGACACTAAAAGAATATTTTTAATAAAAATACGCTTTATCTCTATCTTTGGTGGAAAATCCCTTTTCTTATATATATATATTATAAAAATGTTTCCTAGGAAAAATTTAAATTACTCAATTATTATTTAAATAAATTTTTAATTTTTTTAATATTTAAAAAAGAGTTTAAAATGAATCTTAATTTTATTTTTTGAACATGCTCTTTTGAATTTTTACTGAAAATGTGAAAGGAATATTAATTTCAAAATGTATAACATGAATGGTATTTTCCACTATTAGAACTAATCAATAATTTAAATCCCCCTTCATATTTTTACAATTTTATTTTATAATAAAAAATATTCTTTTAATATTTGAGAAATTTTTAGATTTTAAATTTTGGGTGTTCAAATAAGAAAGTTTATTTTCCCCATGAAATGTTACAAGTGATATTTAAAAAATCATTTTCTTTATAAGATGAAATACTTTGATTTTACGTATGATTTATGGGGGATATGATACAATTATATCATACTTATTGTTTCTCCAGATGACATATGATTATGATTATAAATTTTTATTAAACATGTTTCTTTCCCATAGGTTATGCTATGATGGAATGTTTTTGAAACCCATTTTCTATTCATGGGATTTGATATGTTTAATTTTTTTTGGTCTTTTGGCACAAAAAAGTTTGAGTTATGTGATGGGAGAGGCCTATATATCACTATAATGAATTGGTTAAGCATTAATGTTCTATGACCCCAAAGGGTACACAAGTGTTTATCACAATCCTGAAATAGGGTACCAGAGAGGTTATCCCAAGCCCAAAAAAGAGGTACACTGGAGGTTTTCCCAAAATGACTACAAATTTATGTTTATCCAAGATAGATAATAGAAACAATAAATGCCCCATTTATTAGTTCTTATAGAAGTGATGATAAAAGGGGGGCATAATCACCCATAAAAAATAATGATAAAGGGTCCCCATTATCAATTCTTGCAAAAAAGAGTTGATAAAGTCCCATTATTTATCATTTTTTTTCATAGAATTGATAAAGTGGGACCTTTATCAGTGATAATAAAAAATTGCTAATAAACCGAGGAATTTATCTATGCTAATAAAAAAATCTAATAAATATGGCCCTTTATCAGTGCTACCACCAAAAATCACTAATAAAGTGCGTCTTTTATCAGTGATAAGAAGAAACATTGATAAATGCTCCCATTTAATAGTGCTTTTCTTCTATCTATAATAAATTGTATATTTTAAAAAAATAAAAATTTTATTAATGAAATATTAATAAATTAATATATACTTTTTTGATAAAAATATAATATATTTTTTTAAATATGATTTAGATAAGGAAAAATACATAATTACACTTAATTAATAAGATAATTAGTGAAAATATTGATTATAATATAAATTAAAAAAATATTAAGTAATATTTTATAATTATTATCAAGTAATAGTCA
The DNA here is from genome assembly GCA_963277665.1 of Viscum album. Taxonomy (NCBI): domain Eukaryota; kingdom Viridiplantae; phylum Streptophyta; class Magnoliopsida; order Santalales; family Viscaceae; genus Viscum; species Viscum album. The sequence continues at coordinate 2,106,751,922 of OY728163.1, read as the reverse complement.
TTTAATAATAATTGGATGAGATAAAAATTCAATAAATTAATGAATGATCTAAGATAAGGTGAAAACATGACATCAACTTTAAAAAACCGTAACTTTTGATCCATGAATTTTTTAAGCTCTACCATATATAATATCAAATACTACAAAGATATCTATGTTGTGTTGATTTATGGAAGCCCTAGTAACTATTTTTTTGTGGTCAAATAGGCATTAAAGACAACAAAAATAGTGTTTTTAGTTTGAATATCCTAATTTTTTAATATTCAGTTGTATTTCAACTTCATTTAAGATATAATTCTTTTATTTTTTATTATAGAATATATTTATATCAATGTATTAAATTCATATAGATACTATGGTTTTTAAATTTTATCAATTTTCAATTTTTTTTATATTTAAATATATAAATATATTCTTATATTTACTTATAATAAATCAATTGTATTCGTACTTATTTAAAAAACATTTTTATAAAAATGTATTTCTAAATATATAAACCAAATGGAAATAAATATTTATTATTTATTTTATTTAATGTAAAAAAATATTCATTTTATTTACCTTATAAACACGTATAAATATATATACCAATACAAGTAATTTATATATAAAAACATGTGTGTGTTAATAAAAAACTTATATTTATATGTATATTCTAGTATATGTCATTAAATACATATATATGTAAATATTTGTGCATGTATTTGAGAAATATAAGTACATACTTGTGTGTTTAAATATGTGAATATGTGTGTTTGTCTTAGTATTGTGTAAATACATCATATATAAATATAAATTTATAGATAAATCATTATCATTATCATTAAATATTGTATATAAATTTTTTTACAGTAAATATTTATACATTTATTTCAGAAAATTAATAATAAAATAATAAATTATATACGAATATGTATAAATATATATATTTTAAATATATAGGCATATAAATATATACAAAATGAACTAAATTTATATCCTTCCATATTTCAAAAATTTATTTTACATCAGACATATTTTAAAATTGTATTTTATATTTAGAAACATTTTAAAATTGTATTTATATTTAAATATACAATAGATGGTCATATTTCAAAAAATGCATTTAAAATAATATCTAACCATTTTTTACATTATAAAAAATATTTCAATATATACAACTGTAAAAATCTATATATAATGTTTATATATACAATGTGCATGTATTAATAAATGGTTATATATTTATATTTATATTATGATATTCATAAATGAATATTAGTATATAATATATTTAAATAAATATAAGTACATAAATAAAAAACACACACAAACATATATTTTGTAAATGTATTTAAAAATATTTATATAAATATATGAATAAAAAATATGTATATATGAATAAAAATAAATAAATATTCATATCATGAAATATATAATAAAAAAAGAATTTTGAATTAGTAAAAGCATTTATATCATAAAAGGTTATCCAAGGATCGAATCCAGGTATGCGCAGGGGTGAACATGAGGACGGGAAGTGTAAAAGCCCCGATAAAGGGTATTTTTTAAGTTCTGACAAAGGGGGGTTGTGAATGTGTATATGTGGTATATAGGTTATGGGGTGGAAGGTTTGGGAAAAGAGATTACATAGGGGTAGAAAGCGCTAAAAAATGTGTGTGTGACACACTATTTTTTTAAAATTATATCAGTGTTGGTAAAGTGATCCTTTATTAGCACTCAAAAAACGAATTGATAAAGGGAACCTTTGTTAGTACATTTTTAGTTCTCATAAAAGTGGGAATTTAACATTATTTAGATAAATATATCTTTTTGAGCATTTTTTATGCCACTTTCTAGCACATTTCAAAGTGCAACCTCTTGTAGTAAAATACTGAAGAAGATGGTACACAAGAGGTTATCACAATCTCAAGAGAGTGTACACATGAGGTTATCTCAATTCCTATGTAGGTTTATGGGTGTTCACCCTAGGGCTAACATGTTATGAATGTATTGGTGGGTATTCTTGACATAAGGCTTTCTATGATTATGTTTTTGCGAAAAATCTATGTCTTATGCCAATGTTATGATATCATGGGTTATGTTATTTGATTCCTTTATGATTATTTTATTATGAACTCCCATGATCTATTACATGAATCAAGATTATGATATATTATATGATGTATATGGTTTAAAAATTTTAGTCTCATGTTCTCATTCCTTTTTTATCTTGTTATGTTGATATCTCCCTTTCTTACCCTTATTGAGAATCAAATCTCACCATTTCTTATTTTTCCAATACTCAGGTTATGAACTATGTTATTATGTATGATATGTATTATAATGGTTTTAGTTATGATGAAATTAGTGGGAAAATATGTTGCTCACTTGTAAACCAGTTTTTATGTATACAGGTTTCCAAAGGCACTAGATATATACAATTATTTCTTGGATCAATATTTTATGAAATGAATATTCATCTAACAAGATATAATATATATTAATCAAAACTGTGGATATTTACATTGAATAATCCTTACTTATCTCTGCATGTATACCACTAGCCTACTATAATTACCATATATTCCTTTTCCTGCTATTGGAAGAGGCACTCATTATAGAAGTAAGAGGTCCAACTTCTTGTGCATTGTAGGGTCAAAGAAAACCAAATGCTCGATACTCCTCTAGAACCGTCTTAATAATCATGGCCTTGCACAGAACCTATGGGTGAATCTTTGGTTCTAAGGACCTAACCTATCATTTTATGTTAAGATGAAGTCTAGTCTAAAAAATCAATGCCTTTTGTTCCTCATTTCTAGAAAAGAGAGGTGAAAAGATAATTATCTCAGAAAAATGAGAGGAGTATGAAGATACCATAATGGAAACCTAATTGGGTTCCATAATTTCCTATATTGGTTATAGATTCAACATATCTGTAAATAATTCTTCATATAAAAGGTCATTTAAAACCACCCAAGTGAGACCCTCTAGTCTTCCAGCCTATCCCATCAAACCCCACCACCTCTTTATGGTTCCTTGTATCATGAACAACACTAGATTTATCATCCATTAATCATGTATCTCAATGAGATCAATGAAAGGCTTTATGATGTATATCCATTCCGTTGCATACTACGACCCGCTAGTGCAGTAAAAGTTAGGTGGATGTTAGATATTTAAGTCTATAGAGTAGTCAACCATGGAAGTTGGTGCCTCTATACCCTAGAAAAGAATAAGGAGGAATATTAACTTAGGTGTTCCCACTAATTGATGCACTAGATTAGGAATGAGACCATTCTTTGGTGTAACCTCTAACATAATATGAAGTGGAATAGGTGAATCCTCCCTTGAAGGAGTATCCCAGCCCACGTAAGTAGGTGGTCCCATCAGACTTTTTCTAGGTTCCATCTTCTAAATTTTAATGGAAACATTTTGAATATATCTTGTTTTAGTAGGAAAAATCCTAATTAGTCTATGGGATGACATAAGGTTATCCTCGTATTCCACCAATATCCTAAGGTATATCCCTCCTAGCACCAATGAAGTACTCATCCTTATATGTTTGTGATAATAAAAAATATATAAAAAACATAATAAACTTCTTAGTTCAACTAATTAGCTCCAACAAAGATATATCACAAAAAAATTTAACAAGATATTCCACACATTTAGAGAATACATGTTTATCTGGAATTAATATAATAATTAGAAAATTTTATTAAAGAACAAATATATCACAGACTAAAGGTATGTATATGTAATGTTAACCTACATGCCTAATAATGATGTAATAATGTACCCAAATCCACATAAAATGGTAAAAAAAATCTTGTTAATTATATCCTAGAGGTCTGTTACACATGAAATGGAAAGGCATATGAAAAATTTCCTACCTAATTCTATTTTAGCTATCTTCTTTCTACCATGTCCTTGTATAGTCCAAAAAGAGAATAAGACAATTTCCTCTGATACCATTTTGTAACACGATGACCTATAACATCTAGTCTGAGCTAGAGAGTCACATGACCTTATACAGGCCTCCGTATATAAAAGAGGTTTTCGACACGCAGTGAGGGTCTTAATGTAGTCAGTGTGGAGAATATACCCTTAGTATCAAGTAATTTCACAATTAAAAAAAATAATACTTAAAAATTTAGATTAAACATTTTCGAATAAAATAATGTCAAATAGCATACATGTCATATAATAAATAAATGGATGGTATCCCTATAAGGAAATCCAAACCATAGTATGTAGAGGAAAAGTAAATAAATAAATAAATTTATAGTATCATTTGAAGTGCATCTTGATAAAACTTATAGTTCCATGCTCTTCATCTGAAATATCTTCCATGATCCCCTTTACCTTTCTTGGATCCCTATACATTAAGTCTTCATGTGAATTGGAATGTCCATAGAGGGTGTCAGAAATAAAATCGAATATCAAAACACTAATGACTTTTTAACCAAATGTGCACATGTATAACAGGTGTATTACATGATAACAATACATTCCATTGAAAAAGATATAGTCACATAAAAATAAATATTATTCTAACCAATCGACTAGAATTCCCACCATTAATAATTTGAATTCGTACTAAATAGATGGTAAATAAGTCAGAAATGATCAATAACTATCCAAAAGACCAGAAACATGTCACTCAAAATCCTCATGGCATCTAGTGGAGATGCTACTAAATATATATAAGAAATCAAGTTCCAGAACATTCCACAGTATCCTCAAGAAGTCATTTTTCATCTAGGTTACAAGGCCATCATTCTCTTACCATATATAGGGGCCCACCATCTTCATCATCACACATCAAGAAATATCCCCTATATGGAGTAGTCGTATGATAACAGTTGCCAATCAGGAATCTAGATAACAACCTACAAGTGTTTGGTGACGATCATAATAGGACAGAGCACAATAAGACAAGAATGATAAAAATCCACTCTAGAAATAATCATAGAAACAAGGATCATATATGGGTATCATGAAATACTCACACACCCATAAGACCATGTGTGAAACATCAAGTATTATAACAAGACACTCTAGAAATATTCATGGAAATGAGGATCATATATATGAATCCCAAAACCACACAAACCAACATGAAAATCCAATCAATCAAGAACAAAATGTAATGAAAACACCACATGAATCAATTGAAAAATAGAATAAAAAGAGATCAAATGATAAGAAACTTCTTACCATATGTTTATTGATGAATAATTTCTATTTTTATTCAAATTATCAATAAACAATCACATCACACACCAATAGATAATGAACTCACAAGAAAAGGGATTCCTATATCAAGTTCTGATTCATAAATAATAATTTTAATAATGAAGTCTCAATTGGATTTTCACCCAAGAAAGAGATTTTAAAATCTCATACCTTGTGATGTCCATAAATGAAGTAAATTATGAGGTATTTCAGAGGAAGGGACATCAATTCACGAGATCCATTATCAATTCGAAAATAGATTGTGAATTCAGAATCGATTATAGAATAAAGCCTTAGGTTTATCCAATAAACATCAATCCATCAAAAATCAATCAAAGGAACAGATATTTAATAAGAATATGGTCTCGATATGATTGATTCAGGATTAATTACCAATAAAATTTTCATCGTTCATGATATTTATATCTCCGATAAAGGGTGGGGGTGTTATTGACATTTCAAATCCTCCATCAATCTACAAATAAATCATCAATGGATTAAGGTTCTATCATAAATCTTCCATAAATAAGTTGTTTAGGTAGTTGATTCTTGAACAATTACACATGGAATGTTTTTTATTGATGGTATATCTCGATTCAATCAATAAAGTTATTAAATATTCTATATCTTCCACAAATATATAAATAGAGTAAGGAAAAATCATTAGATATTCATGAAAGTACATACCAGACATAGATAAATGTACATGTCCCAAATAAGAACAAGGGTTTGGAATAAATCTTAAAATAACTCACCCTTAAAACATCACTCAGTCAATACCACCTTGAATAAACTAAGGAATATGAATGGAAATTGTCACGAATTAAGAAGAAATCTCTCAAATTTGTAATATTCCCTTGAGGCTAGGAATTTGGTTTTAAATTAAGTAGCAAATATCAAGCAATTAAGATCCAATGGGTTAATATAATGAACCCCCATACATGTATGGATGGTGACATGCCACCATATGATCAGTGGGGTCTATATAACTATTCTATACTACAATAATCCCAATTTATTTCTAGTTGGTTCCACTAATTAGCTGGTGGATACCTTACAACCACTATTTTCCAAGCCCTTCCTCAACTTCTTTCACCTTAAAAACCTAATCCCTTTAGCACCTAAATGAACCACTAAATATACCATATAATATTTGTAATAGAATAGAATGAAAATGTTTATGAACATGAAAAATCTCATAAATTGATCCAAAGAGTGTATGTTACAATAACCTATAACCTTGACCACCCAACCTATCTTATGAGGCTTCCCTCTACCATAGGCGACCCCATAACCCCAAAAACTCATCAAAAAATCATTTTAGAGGGGTATAAAATACTTATACACACAACTAGTCCTCAGTTCTTAAAATGAACCTCTAATTAAATGAAAAAATTCCTCTTAGATTTAAACTTGTCTCTTTAACTGGGATATTGAAAAAAATTGGGGTTGGAAATGACATAACCAATGGTTTGATTTTAGAGGGAGATAATAGTTTTATTCCTGCGTATTTAGATCATTAAAGGTCATGGATATTCTATTACATCATCAATAGAGGAATTACTCCATGTGTTAGGTGGGTTTAATACTTAAACCATGTGTTCAGATATCACTAAATCTAATAGAAATTATGGTCTTATACCAACATTGAACGAAATATATAAACACTAATCCAAAATAGTTTGATTAAAATTTGTTTTTATAATATAAATATATATATTATATTCATTGATATAAACTTATAATATTTCTGGAGTTGTCACACACTCGTATTCAAGTAATCTTTTACCAATGTTTTTTCCATACCATGTTTGGGCTTTTCATTGGGATTTTTGGATAAATTTGGAGAAATTTGGAAGTACATGGGTCTATTAATAGTATATTAATTGTTAGGGAATACCATGTAGTTTAATCATGGAACCGTGTATTTTGACCAAGGATATTGTGTTCCCCTTTTTGGAACCATAGGAGGTGGTGCAGGGTTTGGCCAAATCATGTTGCCTCCGTCCCCAAACCATTATCCCTTGGAAAGAGGGGATTCACATGGTTTGTGCATGGTATAAAAAACTATTCACCATTCTAGGAGTAATAGTGAAACCCAATAGTATGGGCGCACTATTAGGGAACAAATATTGGAAAACCATGGTGCGTCCCCTAGGAAATTGTTCCTATGGAAATTAAAACCCTTGAAAATTTTATAAAAAATTCTCAAAACCATGAGTTTTTATCCCTAAACCCACAAGATATACCTAAACCTATTCAATTTTCTCATGGAGGCTCTTGAGGGGATTTTAGGGATCCTCAAACCACTTCCTTTGTGAATCAACCATCCATTGGATAAAATATGCACCTATTTAGTATGTCATTACTTCCTCTTTATATTATTCTCTCCCCTTAATTTTTTCTCTTTGGAGAGGGGTGGAATAGCCTCCATTTTTTGGGTAAGATTTAGGTTTTGATAGGTTTTTTGTTGGATCTTGATCCTAGGATTTAATCCTATATCTCATCCAGCATTGAGAATTTGTTCATTTTACACTAAATCGAGGGTAATGTTTGATGAGTGTTCATTAACAATCTTCAGGTCAGTGGTTTAATTTTTATTCAAATAATATTTATTGTAATTATGTACATTTAATTGTGATATTTAATTTCCAGGTTGTTTAATTGAATTAAAATTGAATTAATGAATTGACTTTTCTCTTGTGATTATGAGACCCTTCAGAGATTCAGTTGGACATTTCAGATTTTAGAGATCGGGTTTGATGAAAACCCATGGGGTGTGCCAAAACATATAAATTAATGATTTATTGTGACGCTCGACCCCAAAATCCAGGATATGGTTCATTATTTCAATACGTTGGCATGATTACAAGGAATCAAGTCCTGAAGGACTGATTTGTTTTGTAGTTTTAGAAACATGATACATACATAAGTTCAAAATAAAAAATTGAAACGAAAAACTACACTAATTTATTCTATTAGAAACATCCAAGCTTCCATGATTATTCCTAAAAGTCACTCATAACTAACTTCTTCATATCCTGGGAAAATGAAACATGATAAAGGGGTGATCTCAAATGCTCAGTATGAGTAAGCAATACAGCGGGATATAACATAAACATTAGGAATGGTGAATAATTGAAAACACCTGCCTTTACAAACAGTAAACATGAACACTTTGTGGAAGGAATATGATCTGAGTAAATAATTCCATAATAAAACATAGTCATGGGTATTAGAATACACGAATAAACACATGAAATATTAATATCTAATCTCATAATTATGTAATGCATAATGACGGACCTCATAACCACATAGTCAAGGCCTTGTGCCAAGACTACAAATAAGATTTTGTCAAGGCCTTGTGCCCAAAAACATGTTTGTCTCATGAAACCTACTGATGCATCGAGGAGATATAGTGGGATCCACCCTTCACTTACTAAGTCCAATGCATTCCTCATATGAAAAGTTCGAAACATAACATAAACATTCGTATTAATACTAGAATACAAAATGTCAATACATTATCCACAAACCATGAATTGTATTAAAATAGCACATCCACAGTCCAACATAACTCATTCAATATAATATGGAAGATTTTATTGGAACATAATAACCTCAATCAAGAATAATGAAGGATATTTACATAGATTAAAATAATCATCAAAACTATTTGAGAGAAATATCCCCTTTTTCTTGAAATCATTTAAAAGTCACACTATTTGTCAAGAAGTCGTTTAAAAATTGATTTTTGAATGAAAGTGTCCCATACCACTTTGAAACTTTTAAAAGGAATTTTAATTTTAAAACTTTAATGTCCATATAAATAAATCCTTAAAACCATTTTTTAAACATGGACATTAATGAGAAATATTTAGAATAATAAATCTTTAAAACATTTAAAATAATATTTTAGTTAGAGTTCCTAACCAAAAGAGAGACACATGAATACAAATAATTGAGGTAATACAAACTTTATAATATCATGAGAATAAATGTTTTCATGATATACTAGGACAAAGTACATTATATACACCATATAAAGGTGAATTGGTGTATAATAACAAAGAAGTCTCAATAGAATGTAAATTGAGATGAAATCTCTTATAAAGACAATATCCTTAGGTTAAGGATAAATCAACGACATAATTATGTGTGACAAATATAAATACAGTAAATATGATTGGATATTCAGTGTGAATCAATCAGAGGAAATTCACACATATTCTTGTAAAAACAACACCAATGAATTGGATGTTTAACTCAATAAATGGAGATTGAGTTAAAATTACTCTTACCAAGTTCATATTGATGGCTTGAGAATTTATCAATTGATTTATTATGTGTATAAAATTTATATACACATAAATGGGATTTTAAATTACTAAAAAAATAATAAATATTGATTCCACACATAATCATGGAGTAAAATAATCAATGAAGTATGCGTAAAGCCCAATGAGTGGAAATTAAAATTTGAAATTCCCTTTCTGATTTGGTAACATATGTAACATACACCCCATGAAAGAAGTATCATAAAATTATTATGTAAATACCCATACATTAAATTATATAAAAAAAATAATACTATTTGGGGCAGTACATTTTCCACAAAAAAGGAAATAGTGGCCAATATAGCATGAATTTCAAGGGAATAAAAGTGAGATGAAAAACCCTTACTTCATTGTAATCAATCGAGTCGTATGAACAAGAGTTAATAACCAGTAAATGAATCATAGAATACCATCAATATAATGTGACTCATGATAATATATATCAAATTTCAGTACAAAATACATCACATGCAATAAATAAGTGGCGAACAATGGAAATCTCACAGAAATAAAAGTGAGATAAGAAACCCCGTACCTGAAGTCTGACTTGTCTTGTATGTTCCTTGTTCTTCCAGAATAATAAACATAAGTTAATTTATAATTGATTAAAAAAAAATTCAGTTTTATTATTCTATTTATATCACTTATCACCATTATATAACAAATATTTAATTATTTGAATTCATATTGGATATTTTATCGATGTTCAGAACTTGAGTAAAAAATAAACTTGTTATAATTACAATTTTTCCGTGGGTCAAAAGTCCATTATCTCAAAAATGATATAAATTATTTAGATATCATATATATATTATATATTATATATTAAATATATATATATTTATTCTTAATAGTACATAACATTTATAGATAAGAAATGTAATGCACCGTTCATGGAGACGGCAAGCCGTACGTACACATGAACACTACTTCCATTTATATTTTGTATTTTAATGGAATTAAAACATAATGATACATAGGTATATAATAATTCCAGTATAATATCATATATAATATCATCAAATACATCCTTTATATGTCCCACATAATGCATTAACGAGTCATATCATTTTGAGGGGGCGGCAGTCCGCACTTCCTCAAATGAAATTATCATGTTTTACCCATAATGGAAACCATAAAATAATGATATAAATGGAAAATACAGAAGCATAAAGAAAACATAAAAATAATATATATATATATATAATATAAATACAGTGTCATCTTAATGGTCACCATGAGATGTTGTAGGAGATAATCGAACAATCATCATTTCGTTAGGCGTTAGTTTTCCATCCACAAAAACAGCATGTTCTTCACCCATTAGATGGAGGTGTGTGTAAGTGTAGTTCGAATATTTCCCATAAAAACATACTAGTATATTGAGGATAATTGATTTGTTATAAAATAAAGGAATAAAAAAGAGTTTATGGGGTTGGAGAAATAAAATAAAACAAAATAAAACAAAATAATTTAAGAGAAAGCGTTACCTTTAATTTCGGTAACTTCCATTGGTTTGAACCAAAATGACTTCTTGAAGTGCCTTTTGCCTAAGTTAGGGCTTCTAAGAGGAAGAGGGGGGTCTTTATAGATTATTTGGGTCGGGGTTGGATGATTCAAGAGGATTCAGAGGTGTGTGGAATGGGTTAGAAGTGGTGTTTTTTTATAAGGGGGAGGAGTGGTTCTTTAGGAAAATGTGAAAAGATTATTTTATTATATAGTGTTATTAGGTTTCTAAAGGTCGAAAAATAATTACAGTCAAATATATGATGACTCATGTTTTAAATAAAATCATCCAATAAGAATTGGATAGGTTTTGGATATTATTTTAATATTAATAATCATATTTATTTAAATCATTTGTTAATGAGGTAAATAATACATCATTATTGTGTCATAAATAATTTAATTTATTTGATGTCTAAAAATTATTAAAAAATTTCCATAATGTAGGAAATCGTTTTAGCTATCCAAATACTATTTTTAGATGAAAATATGACTTACATATCCCCATGTAAAAATTGATATACTAAAATATTTTTTTTAATGTCATTTTGGTGTTTACTTTAAGTTAATTAAAATTAAGGTTCATTATCATTCTTAAGTGGAACCATGGGGTCCCAAAATAGACAAATGGATTCCCATGGTCTTCCATGACTAATATAAGAATGTTATGACAAGTATTAAGCTAATTTGGTATTATTATAATATATTCTTTTTACATTGAATTATCCTATTTACCTTTAACCGCTGTAAATTAAAGTCAAAAGTTACTATTCACCAAAAATTATTTTCATCTTATTGAACCACATTTTACATAATAATATCAACCATGTATGTTGGATTTTATAAATTCAATTCAAAGAGGAGGTAAAGTTCCATTTAAATGAATAATTCATTTTTTAAACTACTACAAAGTGGTTTTACTATTCATCAAAAATTGAAGTTTTTCAGGAAAATACCAAAGGTTCGGCCTAAGATATATTTGATATTACAAATTCAAAATTGATGTCTATTTTACCAAATTCAAAACATAGAATTTGAATTAATTAATTTAAAAATAATTAATGTTTTCAAAACAAATTGCATGTTTTTAAGAAACAATAACTAACAAAAGATTGACAGTTGTTTGTGTATAGTTTCAAAGTGAAATTAATTCCAATTACCAACATTGGATTAAATTGTAAAAATATAATCTAATTATACTTCAAAACCATTCAAATGTATAATTTAAAAATATAAATTATTTTGATTAAAAAAATTTGTTTCAATTAAAATTTAGTATTTTTTCACTATTCACCCAAAAATGAAAGTTGTCAGAAAAACACCAAAGATTTATCAAAACCAATTTTTTATGTCCCTATTCAAGATAAAAAGTTTATTTTGTCAAATTAAATATATAAAAGTGTCAATTATTGGATTTAAAATGGTTTTATCATTAAAAGGTTGTAAAATTTCCTTTTTTGAAAAATACTTCCTTTATCCAAAAAACTGAATTTTTTCTTATATTATGTCTATAAAACACATAATATTGATGTTAAAATTATATGGAATATATATAATTCAATATTCAGTTAATACTATTCATAACTACTTTTGAACGGCTAGTTTGGTAAGTCGGAGTGCGCTCGAACTCAGTGTTGTGTGAGGTTCAAGCAATTAAATTTAAAGAAAATAACTTACTATGAAATCTTGGGGTGTTATATTCTTCCCCCATTTTGGAAATTGCATCCTCGCAATTTTAAAATTGAGCTTGGGAACTTCATTGAATGTCCCAAATTGGAAAAATATTCTATAAAACAATCTATTTAAAACAAATAAAGAGAAGTACAAAGTTCACTCGAGATAACCCATACTTGGATTCCATGTAGGAAAACATGGATATGAAAGATAAAATAAGTGTCAATTTCTTGTGTAGATTGATAGAAAACAAGATCAGGAGAATGTTAACAACAACAAAACCAAAAACATGTGAGGGGATAAACAATCATTAATTTCCTAGTAAGAAATGTAAATGAAAAACATTTTTTTTGTTTTACGTTCCATTTCATAAATTTGAGGAATTTATTTATGAGATTGAATAAGAACATAAAGGGATATACTTAATTTTTAAGTAGAGTATCATTCTTTAATTAAATTTCTACCACTAACTCATTTTTTTTTCAAATGATGATTATTCAAGATGACTTGGTCACACTTGAAGCGCTAGAATCACATAATCTACAAAATATTCACTATACATATTTACCTTGTCTTTAGAGATTAACCAAAAACAGAATGGTAATACAAGATCAGATGATCCCCAAAAAGGATAATACTTTAGAGAAAGAAATATTAATCATAATTTCAAAAATTAAACCAAGAATACCCAATGTTAAATAAATACAATTCAATAATCAATTGTCCATATAATCTTTTAATATAATCAAAACTAATATTGAAACCCAAAACTCAGAAGAATTTTCTTAGGTAGTTTTCCAAGTTAAATTGTATCTTCAAATACTATCAACTACTCTTAAAGTCAAATACTTAAAATTAATTAACATAATCACATATTCTCTATTATAGGTTAATAATTTCCATAAAATACCCAAATCGCTATAAATATACAATAAAAAAATAGGTAAAAACCCACCCTTACTCCTCAAATTAAATCCTATTGTATTCTATTTTCCTTAGGCATATAGTATTTCTAATAGATCGAATGTCTTCCAAAATAACATATATCACTTAATCACCAAATCATTTTCTTATACTAAGTATATCCATTTGATAAGACATTAGATCCCAAATAAACTTATTATTGATCAATAAAATATTTTAACTAAAAAGAACTAGTCACACTAACCAGGGACTTCATGTAGTCCAGTGGTAGGCGATAAATCCCAATTGCACTATGGTTGTGGGTTTCATTCCCACAGCTTTTTCTGATGCGACTGGTTGTCACACGGTCTGTGTGTTGTCCCTTTTTCAAAAATTATATAATTTTATAATATTCCAAAAAATGAGATAGATTCCTCAAAACAACTATAACATAATTTCATCACAAATTTTATCTCATACCTCACATTTTTATTCCAAAATTTAATAACTTATAACTACCTCAAACTCAATGATCATATAAAACCAAATGGTTATTTATAACTATGTATATAAGAGAAAAGACAATTATTCCTCAAATATCATTTTCACATGACAATCTTCAGGCTTACAAATAACAGAGGAAAGTCTTCCAAAGTAATCCCATCAACAAAGAATCACTAATACTTTTTAAACATTTCTCCATCCATTTATTTCCACATAGATTCTTCCTTGACCAAGAGGATATTCTATAGAATAGATCATTCACCCGGGTAGTGGCCAGATCCCCTACATTTACTACAAATGACTGTAAATAGAATCTTGGGACTATTTTTATTTTCTTCTATAGTACTCTTCATTTTTCCTCGGCAGTTCTTTACTTTATGTCCTTCTTTCCCACACATAAATCAATTCATTGTTCCATTAATAAAACTTCTTATGTGGCTCCTTCCACATTTCCTGCATGGTGGAAAATGAGATTTCTTTTCTCCATGGTCTACACTATTGGAGCTCTTATCACTCACCACTTTTATATTCCTTGTTGAGTCCGAGAGTTGGTTAATATATATGTTGTTGATCATATTTTTTGAAAATTTATTTGGCATTAACATGATATCTTTTATTCCTATCAACATTCCATTTTGTTTCTCATTTCCACCACTATTCAAACCATGTACATAATAGTCAATGTTACTATGACTTCCTTGGAAACCATCAATTGAATAACACCAGAAAGATTTCTGTGAGTAATAATAGTCATAAAATCATTTAGAGAATATCATGAAAAGTTATTAACAATTTAAAACACCTTAAGATTAACCAAGGTAATTTATTATCATCTTATATTCAAATCCTTGAAATAGTTTTGTAAAGAAAATGTAAATTATCCTAAGTATATCAACTGGGAGCATAGTAACCAAGAGTGCAACAAGGCTGTTGTCGTGTACCAGGATACCCCAGGTCAAGCCCGAAACGTCTTGTCTGAGTTTTCACTCCTAGGTACATCTGTACCAGAGCCGACTCTACCTGCTCATATCCAAACATGGATATACTTCTTGGAAAATACAAAAAATCTCTACATTACCAAGATTCTAGGAAGTTATTCTGTATTAATTCTCAAAGTCTATCTTAGGGTAATGTGCTCTAATCAAAGATTATCTAAATCTAGTTTCCAAGGTTTGTACTAAACTTCCTCTGATACCAAATATAACACCCCAACCCCAAAATCCAAAAGCCGGTGCATTATTTTAATACATTGGCATGATTACAAGGAATCAAGTCCCAAAAGACGGATTAGTTTAGTAGTCTTGGAAACAATATGCATACGTAAGTTCAACATTACAACTTGAAAAGAAAAACTACACTAATTTATTCCATTAGAAACCTCCAAGCTTCCAAGATTATTCTTGCAAGTCACTCATAACTAACTTCTTCATATCCTTGGAAAATGTAACATGAGAAAGGGGTGAGCTCAAATTCTCAACAATAATAAGAAATATAGAGAAAGATAACATAAACATTAGGCATGGAGAATAATTGAAAACACATGCTTTTACAGATAACAAACATGAACATTTTGTGGAAATAATATGAGAAGTGTAAATAATTCCATAATAAAACATAGTCATGGGTATTCTACTAGTTGAATAACCACATGAAATATCAATAGATAATCTCATAATGATGTAATTCATAATGCTAGACATCATAACCACATAGTCAAGGCCTTGTTCCAAGACTACAAATAAGATTTTGTCAAAGCCTTGTGCCAAGATACAAGTTTGTCTAATGAGACCTACTGATTCATATAGGATCTATAGTGGGATCCATATGTTACATACTAAGTCCAATTAATTCCTCAAATGAAAAGTTTGAAACATAACATAAACATTCATATTAAAACTAGAATACAAAATGTCAATACTTTTTCCACAAACCATGAAATGAATAAAAATAGCACATCTGCAGTCAAACATAACTCATTCAATACAATATGGAAGATTTTATTATAAAAGATTAACCTCAATCGATAATAATGAAGGATATTGACATAGATGAAAATAATCACCAAAAATATTCAAGAGAAATATCCCCCTTTTTCTTGAAAACATTTAAAATTCACACTATTTGTCAAGAAGCCGTTTAAAAATAGATTTTCGAATCAAAGTGTCCTAGACAACCTTGAAACTGTTAAATAGAATTTTAATTTTAAAACTTTATTTTCCATATAAATAAATCCTAAAAACCATTTTTAAAACATGGACATTAATGATAATGATTCAGAATAATAAATCATTAAAACATTTAAAATGATATTTTAGTTAGAGTTCCTAACCAAAAGAGAGACACTTGAATACAAATAATTTAGGTAATCCAAACATTAAAATATCATGATAATAAAGGGATTCATGATATACTATGTCAAATTACATTATATACACCATGTAAAAGTTAATTAGTGTATAACAACAAAGAAGTCTCAATTGAATGTAAATTGAGATGAAATATCTTATAAAGACCATATCCTTAGGTTAAAGATAAATAAACAAAAAAATTATTTGTGAAAAATATAAATACACTCAATACGATTGGATATTCAGTTTAAATAAATCAGAAGAAATTCATAGATATTCTTGTAAAAACAACCCAAATGAATTGGATGTTTAACTCAATAAATGGAGATTGAGTTAAAATTACTATCATCAAGTTCATATCGATGGCTTGAAAATTTATCAATGGATTTATTATGTGTATCAAAATTATATACATATAAAGTGGAGTGGAAATTACTACACAAATAATAAATATTTATTCCACACATAATAATGGAGTAAAATAATCAATGAAGTATGCATAAAGCCCAATGAGTGGAAATTGAAATTTGAAATTCCCTTGCCGATTTGGTAACTTATGAAACATACCCCCCATGAAAGATGTATCATACAATGAATATGTAAATACCCGTACATTAAATTATATTAAAATAATAATATAATCAGGAGTAGTACATGATCCACACAAAATAAAATAGTGTCCAATATAGCATGAATCTCACGGGAATAAAAGTGATATGAAAACCCTTACTTCGTTGTAATAAATTGAGTCATATAAAAAAAGGTTAATAACCCCAAAATGAATCAAAGAATACCACAAATATAAATAGAATAATGATAATATATATCAAATGGTAGTACACAATACACCACAGGCAATAAATAAGTAGTTAACGATGGAAGTCTAACAGAATTAAAAGTGAGATAAGAAACCCCTTACCTCAAGTCCAAATTGTCCTGTATGTTATTTGTTCTTCCTGAATAATAAAAAGAAGATATTTTCTACTTGATTAAGAAAATTTTTCAAGTTTATTATTCTCTTTATATCACTTATTACCTTTCTATAACAAATAGTTAATTATTTGAGTTCATATTGGATATTTTATTGATGTTCGGAACATGAGTAAACAATGAGCCTGTTATAATTAAAATTTTTCCATGTTTTCAGAAGTCCATTATATCAATAATGATATAAATGATTTAGATATAATATATTTATATTATATATTATATATATGTATATATATATTTATAATAGTACATAACATTTGGAGATAATAAATTTAATGTACCGTTCATGGAGACGGTAAGCCGTACGTACGCATGAACGCTACTTCTATTTCTATTTAGTAATTTAATGGAATTAAAACATAAATATACATAGTAATATTATAATTCCAGTATAATATCATATATAATATCATTAAATACATCTTTTATATGTTCCACATAAGGTATTAACGAGTCATATCATTTTGAGGGGGCAGTAATCTGCACTTCCTCAAATGAAATTTTTGCGTTTTACCCATAATGGAAACCATAAAATAATGATATAAATGGAAAATACAGAAGCATAATTAAAACATAAAAATAATATATATTTCATATATAAATATCTTGTCTTATTAATGGCCACCATGAGAGGCATTAGGAGATAATCGAGTAATCATTGTTTCGTGAGGCGTTAGTTTTCTATCCACATAAACAATATGTTTTTCACCCATTTGATGCAGGTGTCTATGTTTAGTTAGAATAACTCTCATAAAAACATCCTAGTGTACTGAGTATACTAGTTTTGTTATAAAATAAATGAATAAAAAGAGTTTAGGGGGTTGGAGAAGTAAAATAAAACAAAATAAAACAAAAGAATTTAAGAGAAAGCGTTACCTTTAATTTGGGTAACTTCCATTGGTTTGAACCAAAAGGACTTGTTGAAGTTCTTTCTGCCTAAGGTAAGCTTCTAGGAGGAGTAGGGGATATTGAGGGATTATTCGGTCTGGGGTTGGATGAGACAAGAGGCTTTAGAGGTGTGTCGAATGGGTTAGAAGTGGTGTCCTTTTATAAGGGGGAGGAGGGGCTCTTTAAGAAAGTGTGAATATATTATTTTATGATATAGTGTTATTAGATTTATAAGGGTCCAAAACTAATTAAATTCAAAGATAAGATGACTCATGGTCTAAATAAAATAATCCAATAATAATTGGACAGGTTTTGGATATTATTTTAATATAAATAATCATATTTATTTAAATCATTTATTAATGAGGTAAATACTACATCATTATTGTGTCATAAATAATTTAATTTATTTGATGTCTAAAAATTATAATAAAATTACCATAATGTAGGAAATAGTTTTATATTTGAAATTATTATTTATAGAAGAAAATATAACTTAAAAACCCCCATGTAAAAACTGATATACTGAAAGATATTTGTTAATGTCATTTTTGTCTTTACTTTAAGTTAATTATAATAAAGTGTAATTATCATTATTAAGTGGCTCCATGGGGTACCAAAATATACCCAAGAATTCTCATGGTCTTCATGACTCATACAATAAGGTTATGACAAGTTTTAATGTAATTTCTTAATATTATAATATTCTTTTTACCTTAAATTACCATATTTACCTTTAATCGCGGTAAATAAAAGTCAAAAGTTACTATTCAAAAAAAATTATTTTCATATTATTGAACCAAATTTTACTTAATAATATCAACCATTTATGTGGGATTTTCTAAATTCAATTCAAATAGGTGGTAAAATTCCATTTAAACGAAAAATTCATTTTTAAACTACTACTAAGTGGTTTTACTATTCATCAAAAATTGAAGTTTTTCAGAAAAATATCAAAGGTTCAGCCTAAGATATATTTGATATTTAGAATTCAAAATTGATGTCTATTTTAGCATATTCAAAACATATAGGTTTCATTAATTAATTAAAAATTAATTAATGTTGTCAATACAAATTGCGTGTTTTTAAGAAACAATAACTATCAAAAGATTGACAGTTGTTTGTGTATAGTTTCAAAGTGAAATTAATTCCAATTACCAACATTGGATTAAATGGTAAAAATATAATCTAATTATACTCCCAAACCATTCAAATGTATAGTTTAACATTAAAAATTATTTTGATTAAAAAAAGTTGTTTTCAATTAAAATTTAGTATTTTTCACTCTTCACCAAAAAATGAATGTTATCAGAAAAACACCAAAAATTAATAGAAAATAAATTTTTGTGTATTCATTCTAGATAAGAATTTTATTTTGTCAAATTTAATATATAAAAGTGTAAAATATTGGATTTAAAAGGGATATACCATTAAAAGGTGGTAAAATTGATTTTTTTTAAAATACTTCCTTTATCTGAAAAAATTAATTTGTTCATATATTATGTCTAATAAACACATAATATGGATGAAAAAATAATATGGAATATATATACTTAAAAATTCAGTTAATAATATTCATAACTTCTTTTGAATGACTAGTTTGCTAAGTCGTTGTGCACCCAAACTGGGTGTTGTGTGAGGTGAAAGCTATTGAATTTAAAGAAAATAACTTACTATGAAATATTGGGGTGTTAAATGTATAAAGTATAAAAATGGGGAAAATGGGTCATTATAAAGGAATTAAATCCTTGTTTAATTTTGATAATGAGAATTAAATGGGTTGGTTGTCTTAACTATGATTGGATAATTAATTGTCTAATTAAATATTGATAATTTGATTCATGGGGAAATCACACATGTTACCCCCAATATTAAAATATATAATCATGGTTGTTATTGGTTGTTGAAATGGTAAATCATGATATGAGTGACTGATAATACGTTTAATGATTTTTAACCTTTATATGTATATGTTAAATGTGATATTTGTATTTTATTGATAAATAGTGTGAAGGTCAAAGATTGATGATCTAAATACCGATGATGTTCCAGACTAATTCTATAGCCCCCAATGCATCCATGTGAAAAATAATATATTGGACAAAGTCTGATGCCTCAAATACCCATTAGGTGTGGGATAGGGATTAATGCTCTAAATACCCATGGGGTTCGGACTAGTGTACCAAGCCCCCACGATAATGGTATTGGACTGATTATCTAGGTGCCTAAGATATTAGCACGTGGATTAATTATTCAAGGAACCATATAAGAAATTAGAATTAAATGAATAATTAAATCACAAGAAAGAATTAATTTTTAAATCCATATGGTATATTGTTTAGACTCCAATACATGATGAATGAGGATTGAGGTGGCTGACTAAAGAGTAAAAAATGTGGAATCTATTTACTGAATATTTTCATCTTTACTATTTATAAAAATTCATAAAATGTTTTAAAATAGATATTTCATTAGAAACCATTCATGGTATCATACTAAGTTATAATCAAACCCTACTTAGGCTACCTGATCAGTACCCAAATAAACTTCATGTTTATAGGACATGATAAGGGAAAAATACCTTTGTTAGATTTCTGAGTTGGGATTCAGTATGAAACATGGATGAGGGGAATTGACATGATATCAAGTTATTATTGGGAAATTTCAGTGTGAATTTATTTTGGGTTTCCATTAGACACTTGACACTTGTAAGACATGGAATATTTACTTATATAGTTTATATTTGTCTTCCCTTTTTTGGATTCATCCTGAGATATTTCTTGTTATATTGAGTATCATTGATTATTTTATTTTATCCTTTGGCTATTGATTATTATTTCCATTGTTGTGATTCTTTGATAATAAGGATATAGTCTCCCCATATTACATAATAGATGATCTCTACTTGTCGGTAGCATCTAGCATACGGGGAGGTGCACATGAGGTCATATAATGAGCCAACTCAAGGAACCGACATATTAAACCCGAGTCGGGGCCATAAAAAGTGTTATCAAAGGATTTTTTAAATTTTATTTTTTATTAATAATTATAAAAGGTATACATGTTACTCGGATAAGTTGGTCCTTATTCAGGAGATTTTTCATGGGAATATCTATCCCATGTACTGAGGAACTGCCCTGGTAGGGATTTTTGTTCTTGATTTTTATTGTCACAGTTGAGTGTTTTTTCCCGGGTGATGTAATTATTGTGTGGTGTTATTATATTTTCATATTTTCCTCTTATTCCTATATAGCTCATGATTTTAGTTTATATGCATCATTCCGGGAACTCATTATTTTAGGTTACATGAATCATTTTAGGTACACACTGAAAAGAAGGTTTTGAGTGAGTTATTGAAATGAAAATTCTATTATTTGATTACGTAATATAAAATGAAAATATTAAAAATAAATAATTATCACTGTAAATTACACTAAATGTGTTGATTTTAAATCGATAAAATTGGAATCTACAGAGAAGTTTTGAAATATATTAATGTTTTACCCAATACTATCCATGACCTTGGAGAAGGATGGTTGATGGTAGTGATAGTGGCTCAATTTTTACCATGTGGTAGAATATGAGGAATGAATTGTTATAGATTTATTTGAATACCTCTTATATAAATTTGTTAATTATGTGTTATGTCTCCTGATATATGTGTTTGGAATTGTAAATACAATCCTAGATAACAAATTTTATTCATAGTATGACAGAGGACATGGCTGTAAATGTGCCTCTAGTAGTAGGGCAAGAGGTCCTAATAGTTATGGGTGAAGGGGTGGGAAAATAGTTCCTTGAGAACATTGATAGATGTTTATAGCTTGTAGAGATAGAACCAAGGTGTACTGTGTGAAACATTCCGAATTTAATATGGGAGCTCCAGTTGTATCACCCTTTGATGTTTACCAGAGAGGGTAGGATGCACCTCTATGAGAACATTATCCGAAGTAGTGGATGGTAGAGTAACCATGGGGAAGGATTCACTACTCAATTAAATACTCGATTTATTTTCCATATGTATAGTAGGATGGATCACTATAATAATTAGCTTTTCCAACCACCAGAAGATTACCCAGATTCCATTAGTATGGGATGTGTACAACAATTCTTTAGGAACCAACAACATATGGGTAGTAATAGAGGAGATATATTGAAATAGATTATGAGAAGGGGGTCTTCTACACCGTACCAATATGGAATTTGGAGTACTACTAGCCTTGCTGGTCAAGATTGTGGTAGTAAAAATTCATGGATAGAGAACCCATATTAGCAGGGTAGTGTAGCATAGAGGAAATAGACTTTAGCATAAGGTAGAGGTGATAAATAGTAGCTTTAAATTCAACCTGTACTTATGGAAAGAGAGGTTGGACCATCAACAGTCAAAGGTACCGTTCTAATAGCTTATACTCTTGTTTGAAATTTATTTAATACAACATCCTCTCATTATTTTACATCTTCTCAACTTGTGAACATTTTTAGTCTGACAAGGTAGTTTGTGAATGTGGTCATGATGACCAACACACCGCTTGGAATTTAATCAAGGGAAATATATTTTTGAAAGGGATGTGACCTTGAGGTTGGTGAGTAACATTTTATTTTGTTTTTAATGTTCTTAACATGTTAGCTTTGGACTTTATTTTTGGGTATGGAGTGGTTGGTATCATTTTGAGCCCACATTTATTGTTACTATAAGAGAGTTTACTTTACATCTCATGATGGTAACAATTATGTTCAATGTGGATAATGGGACATCTAAGAAGGTCATGCAAGGATTGGTCATCAATAACTAGGGGCGCTCACTTCCTAGGTTGCAAGTCTTTTTTTGGATTATGGGGCTCTAAGTATTTACGTCTTTCCACCTATAGTGAATAGATTTCATGATGTTTATTCCTAGGGATTCTCAAGGATTACACATAAGAGATACATTGAGTTTACGATTGAACTAATTTAGGGAGCTGAACTAGTTTCAATTCAGCCTTTCAGAATGGAACCAATAGAGTTTCAACAGCTAAATAATCAACTGGAATAGTTAATATTTAAGCAATTAATCTATCTAAGTATGTCCCCATGGGGTTCTTTGGTTTTGTTTCATAATAAGGGTGACTTGACATTGTAGTTATGTGTTGAAATCAATATGTTAAACCATATGATAGTGAACAATAAGTATCCTCTTCAGCGTATCAGTGATCTCTTTGACCATTTGAGAGGAGATTATGTATTCTCCAAGATTGATTTGAGACTGGGGTATCATTATTTGAGTGTTAAAACTTTTGATATATTGTGGATTGCTTTTAGTAGAAAGTGTGGAATATATGAGTTCTTCATAATTCCATTTGGGTTGAAGAATGTTCCTGTTATATTTATGGCCTTGATGAACTGAATCATTCACCCTTTCCTAGATTAGTTTATGGTTGTTTTGTGGATGTCATATTGGTGTAAAACAAGACCCATGATGATCTTGAACAACATATTGACATCGTCCTCAGTTCACTGAGAGAGATTAGGCTATATTATATTATATATAACTATCAATCCAAGATAAAACAGGTACATTTTTTGTGTCACATAATATCTAAGAAATGTGTGTCTGTGGACCCAGATAAAGTTCAAGAATTTTTTTTGGGACCATCCCAAGAATGTTTTTGATTTCCAAACCCTTATAGGTATTATGAGATATTATTAGAGGTTAATTTAATAATTTTACCATTTTGAGAACCAATTTTTAGATTTAACAAGGAGGTTATCAATGCTGAATGATTTTAATCCAGTGATAATTATTTCCATGTGTTAAAGAGGAATTTGACAACTACACCGATTTTGATCCCATCTGATCTAGGTGAGGAGTATACCCTGTTTTTTATGCATCTAGAGTCCCACTTGGATAAATTTTGATATAAGGTGATTAAGACATGTAATATAGATCAAAACAATTGATTTCTCATGACAAATTATCCTACACATGATATTGGGTTAACCATCATGGTTTATGCTTTAATACGTTTGATGCATTACCCATTAGGAGAAAATTGTACTATGTATACTAACCACAAAAGCATAAAGTACATTTTTTTACTTCCATATTTGAATCTCCTTCAGTAGATATGGGTTAATTATATGAATTCATTTGATTCTAATCTAGCCTATAAACTAGGGAATGGAAACAATGATACATAATCATTGATCCAAAATACATAGACTCGTACATTTAAGGAGTCCAGTTATTAGTGAAAGATGATGACCATACTGGATGGGTTTTTTATTGAGGTTCTAGATGGATATTAGAATATGAATATCATTTTTTCAGTAGAATTAACACATATAATTTGTATTATGGAATGTTAATATAAGGTTCAAAAGCATTTGGATTGAGGGAAAGCCTCGAAGGTGGGGAGTTTCCCTTTAATTGGACTATAGATGAGGATGATATCATCTATGTTTGAAAACATATTTTTGTGACTACATGTATGAATTAGAATCTAATGCGAGAGTTTCATACCTTGAAGTAGATGGTTAATCTTGGAAAACCAAAATATTCCGTGAACTAGGTCGATAGTATTGGCGATCATGAATGAAAAGGATTTGACATGTTTTTTGATACGATGCTACATCTATCAGTTGGTGATGTCCATACATAAAAAATTTAGTTGTTTATTGAAACCATTAGCATTATGAAATGGAAGTGGAATGATGATACTCTAAAAATTTTGGTGGTTCGTGTAATGATACCTAGGAATAATGAAATGATACATATTTCTATGGACCGGTTGAAAAATTTATTCCATTTCTTTCTTATCCAAGAATCATTCATAGTTGTTTAGTTGGTTGAAATATATATTCATAGGATGGTTTTTTTTCTTTGGGTTCTCCCAAGAATAGATTTATACTATGATTCAGGCTTAACATCATGCTTCCAGTGGGGATTAAAGAGGCCATTGGGAACCCAGGTGTTTCTATGTATATCTTTTCACCCATAAGAATATAGGAAATTAAAGTATGATATTAAGGTTCTTGAAGAAATTTTATGAGAACACGTCTTGTATTTAGGGGATCTTGGGAGAATCACATAGTTCTAGTTTAATTTTCCTATAATAATAACGATAAAATGAAAATTTAGATGGAACCATATGGGTAACCTTATGTTAGGCCATGTAGATTACTTCTACGCTGGATGGAGGTAGGTCAATCCGTTTTTTGGTCTGATTCTAATTCCAAAATCAAATGAATTTTTTTTTCTATAGCCACAGTCCAAAATCATGGCCATAGAGGACAAAATTTTAGCTATAAGCTATAGATACCATTCTAGATGGCCATCACTGGTATTTTCATAGATATAGAAGAAACTATATTCGTGGTTTCATTAAGCTATTTCCAAAGTTTCCACAATGGAAATAGATCCTATAACCATTTTTTAGAAACCGTGTCAACAACTCTTGTAGTTTTCCACTGTGTCTATAAGGCGTATTCTGATGTTCGAAAACCATGGCTATAGCCCCGGTAAAAAATGGATATTGCTTTAAAATAAATTACCATCGACTGGATTTGATCTCTATACCTCCAATGTCATGGACCAGAAATATTACCTCTATGCTAAGACCATCTTATGGTATACATATATATATATTGTTATATATATTGTTATGAATATTGGAAATTGAAAAATCCATGGATATAGGTATTCGCACCACATTCCCACATGAAAAGTATTTTCCCATGTTAATATGAGAAACTTATAGCCATGATTTAAGAAAACCATAGATATAGGTAGAGGATATTGAAAAAATATTAGAGAAGCATAACTATAGTCTTTAAAAAAACACTATATAACCGTAGTTTAAGAAAACAAATTCTATATGTAGAGGATATAGCCACTTTTTAGACAAAACTATAAATATAACCTTGGTGTAAATACATATATCCATAGTTTTGGAAAACTGCGCCTACAGGTCTGTGGTAAAAGCTTTATTTTCTAGTAGTGAGATATCGATATAAGTTCAGTTGATATAGAAATATATGGATATGGATCATAGTAAGAATAATTCATTTTTTGATCATCATCATCATCAACTTTAGTTTGTAGTGGGTGATTGTGTATTACTTTGGGTGTCACCGAGATTGGGTCACCATAGAATTTAGAGGCATGACATGTTGGCAGCCATGTTTTTTGGACTGTTTGATATTGTGATGAGAATTAGGAAAGTGATGTACTAATTAGTTATTTCACCAAGGTATAGTTCTGTGAATGATGTTTTCCATGTTTCACAACTTTAACGATATCTCCAAAACCCTTATAATGGGATCAATTTTGATTATTTTGAGTGTGCGGCTAATGGTTCCATTGAGGAGCATTTAATTAATATTGTAGATCATAGTGAGAAAGTGTTGTGGGGAATGACCAAGCTGATAGTCTGAGTGTTGTGTTTATATGATCGCGTTTAGAAGGAAACATGGGAGAGGTATGTAGATATATGGGCCTAGTGTTCTAATTTTTTATATTAGGGGATTAGTGGTGCTTGGTAGTATAACATGAGGATGAGATATTATAAGGTTTGGGGATTATATGATTCCAACCTTTCTAGTGATGTATCATACTCATTTTAGGTAATAATTTACCCTTTTTTTGTTCACACATTGGATGGGTTTTTAATTATGGTTATTTTGGGAGAAATTTATGAAATTTGGAAGCCCATGGGATAGTGTATGGTTGGTGCATGGTTATGGAAAATCGTGTGGTTTTCTTGAGGAAACTGTGCACCCCCTTGGAGCCACATAAGGTGGCACAGGTTTTGGCCAAACCGGGTGGCCTCTCACCCCAAATCATGAAATCTCAGACTGAGGGTTTTTCATGGTTGGTGCATGGTTTGAAAAACCACGCATTATCCATGGAGTAGCCATGAATCCATATGCTGGGGAAAATGGTTTGGAAAACCATGCTGTCCCTCCTAAGAAACTATTTAAATAGACATTATAACTATAAAAAAGTTTATAAAAAATTCATGCAACCCTGGTTTATATAACTAATCACCCAATCTTGACCTAACCAAATTTTATTTTCTCTTGGATACTCCCGATAGGATTCCTATGGTACTCAAATTTACTAGGGTGTGAATTTTATATCCGATGGAAGAAATATGAAATTATCCAGTATGTATGTTTTCCTCATTTTTATTCCTTAGTCCCTTATATTTCTTTACCATTTGAGAGGTATATATTTTCCTCTATTATGTTGGTTTGAATCTGGGTTTTTATGGATATTTTTTATTTGGATCATGATCCTAGACTTTGATCATAGATATCCGTTTCCACTATGTATTTGTCTGTGTTGTGTTAAGTTGATGGTTATATTTTGGTGAGTGTTCATCAATAATATTTTGTTGGGTTATTTAATTAATAAATCTCATAGTCTTTTTTAAGTTTGTGTGTATGAAATTGGGATATATCATTTCCATGTTGGGAAATTTAATTTATATTTAATCAATGAATCAACCTTTCCACTATTATTTCGAGAACCATCATGGATTCCATTAGAATAATTAGATTTTTGAGATCAGGTTTAATTGAAACCCATGGAAAGTGAAAATTCATTTGAAATGATGATATTTAAACTATAAAATAAGAATAATAGATTATTTTAATTCAGTTAAATAATTTTTTCATGTAGATAGTGGTAATTAATGGTCTTGGTTGACTTAATCATGATGGGATAATGAATTGCGTAATTAAATATTGATAAATTTATTGATGGGAAAATTTCTCATGTCATCCCTTATTATTTAAGTAAATAATTTTGTTTTTTAATTAAAATGATACACCATGATTTTAGTGATTTATAAGAAGGATAATTATATTTAATCGTGATATGTATGTGATAAATATGATATTTTTTATCTATAAATTTGGTGAGGAGAATGGAAAAGTATTAAAAATTATTACAGGGTTCCATACTAATGCTATAGGACCTCAATTCATGCATGTAAACAATAAATAATGGGACATTGACTATTTCTCCAAATACCCATGAGTTGTGGGACATAGTGTCATTATAAAATACCCATGGGGTTCTCGATTATTGTTCGATGCCCCCAAAAATATTGACATTGGACTGAAGATCAAAGTTCTTGAGATATTGGTACATGGATTGATGCTCCAAGGTAGTGAATATTAAATTTGAATTAAATGAATAATTAAATACCAAAAAATAATTAATTGTGAAATTCCTGCGGTATATGTTCAGTCTCTAGAATGGGATGAAGCAGATATGAGGTGGTCGATTAAAGAATAAGAAAAGTGTAATATTTTTAATTCTTATTTTGATATTTATTCTTTACACATCTATATAAAGTTTTATAGACTGAATAATTCATTAAAGACCTTTAGTGGGTGGGGGGATACTGAGTTGTACTCTCACCTTAATTGGGCTTTCTTATTAGTACTCGAATAGACTTCTTGTTTATAGTTAATAATAAGGAAAATATCCATATGTTAGAAGGAAGAGTTGGCATTAAAGAATGAACCATGGATGAGGAAACCATAATTGATGTTGTAACCCACTTGGGATATGCTAGTGTATCCTTATCTTGTATTTTCATTAGACAGATGATAGTTGTATAACATGAAATATCTATATTTAAATTTATATTTATTTTCCCTATTTTGGATTCATCATAAGATATTGGATTTTATATTGAGTACTGTGGAATATTTTCTATTATAATTTTGTTATGGATTATAATTTCCATTATTGTGCTTCTTTGATAAAGAGGGTATAGTCTCTATACTTTACATAATAGACCCTCGCTGCAAGTCAAAAGCCTCTGGCATACGGGGAGGTGCACCTGAGGTCACATAACAAGCCAACTCATAGTAATGGAATGTGGCACCCAGGTCGGGGTGTTACGATAACACACATTTCATGATGCACATATGAGTACATTAAAAACCCAAAGACATTTGGTGTATTTGGTGGTATCCTACTAGGATATATATATCAACACCTGTACATTCATATTTGATGAACACAAAGTTACACTCATTTTCATGTGTATATGAGGAGGGACCATTTGTATATGAGATTTGGATTATAGCATCATTATTTTTATATAAGAGAGAATTTGGTGAGTTTATAGAGAGTTTTTCCCATTTTCCATGTTCTTTATATTTAATTATTAAATAATATGGATCCTCTAATGATAATAATTTTTTTGATCTTGTATTTTGGAACTTGTTTGAGGTTTTTTATGTTCTCTAGACATCATTTTATTTATATGATTTCTTATAGTTTTTTATTTTGATACCATAAATTTTTTTATGAGGAAACAAAATTTTTTGTTTAAAAGTGAAAATAGAAATTTCATATTGAAAATAGTTTTAAGATGAAAAAGAACTTATTTATTGAGTCTTTAACGGAGAGTTTACTTTGAGATAATATTATTTTAATATTTTTCAACATTTTTTTTTGTTAGTGTAGGGTCCTTAAAAATAAATAAATTTTTATTAAAATGTTATATTTTACCACGGCTACCTCTATAAATTTATACTTTAGATGAATTGAGGGGATTTTAAGGATTTAAATATTCATATAACATGTAGGATTAAACCAAAGGGAGATGATTAAACAATTATTTTAGATATGAAATGAATGAATTATACTTATTTAATCATGAAATTCAATTTCTGTATTTTTGTTATATCTTCAAACCTTAATTGTTGATTTATTTCTTAATAATTTATTCTTGTCACTAAATTGTAGTTTTTTTAAATTCATAATTAATATAAAGTAATTATATTGTCTAAATTTCAAGGTATGTATTTTGACTAAAGCTAGAGATAAGTTTGAAACACTAATAATTATCTATATGTTTTAATGAATTAAAACTTATTTTTTTCACAAATAATTTTTATAGGTTAATTATTATTTAATTATTTTTTTAATGTAATAAATTTTTTATATTATCAATTTTTTATATTTGTAGAAATATTTATATAGATAACTTTTGAGACTATTTTTTAATATTTTAATATTTATATATTTACATAAGACTATAAATAATCATGATGAAAATTATAGACCACTATCAATTATTAAATAATGAATCTGATGATATCATGAACCATTTGATATAACTTATTGATAATAAGTTATTCAAGATAGATGTTTCTACCATATTCACTTTAGCTTTGACATTTAATGTGTTGATTCATGATTAATAGATGAAATTATATATTTTTTATCCTCATAATGACATGAATGATCAGCAAGAAATAGAATAAATTTGAAGTATTATTTATATTTAATTCCATTAAGGATGATTATGATTGGTGATACTCACAATATGATTGATCATTGTGTTGTGGAAGTTTATATCTATATAATATAATGATAAAATGGATATTTAGTGAAATATCAGTCATAATTCATTTCCAAGTATGGAGTGGTGATTCTTCTATGATTTCACATAATCCACTAGATTAGATGACGCCCCGTGTGGTTAAATCATTATATAGGTTTGGAATCGACAAGATATACATGGGGGTGAAATGACAATATGATATAAGATTGAACTACCAAGAAAGAGGGATAAGGGGGAGTAACATGACTTGTCATAGGTTATATGTACTGATGTATGGGGGTTCAATGTGGCACCCCTCATTTATAGGACACTCTTAAGGTGCATAGTGGCATGTGGTAAGGCCAAATTAGGTACAAAAATTCCATTGGATTCCTTTCAACACCCCAAACCTAAAAGTACTTTTTGGGTATTTTTTGTGATGTTTGGGTGATGAAATAAGAAATTAGATTCAAAAATAAAAAAAATAATATTATTAAATTAAATAATTACTTTGATTAATTTATTTATTGAGATAAAATAATTATACCAAAATTATGGGAAGACATTTAATGATGGATTTCATCTCTATTTTCCAAATTCAAATACTAAAAATAAGATTTTATGTTTATTTGAGACAATTGTATAAATTATTGGTAATAATTGGTAATAATATTATATAATGAAACGACTTTTGATCTTGAAATTACTAATTGAATGTTATAATTTGGGAAGTGAATGAGGATCATGAACTAAATATGATTACAAATTGTTTACTCATGTAAGATTAAATTAATCTATGTTGATGTTTTAAAAAGTTTGATGAGATGAGTAAATATTTTTTATGATAAAATAATGTAATCGATAAAAGTTACAAATCAATTATTTACTAATATATTGGAAACATTGATGGTTTTATAAAATTAATCATCACTAAATTAATTTTATGTGATAGCTTTACATAATGGGAAGTATGTGATTAATGAATATTAAATTAAATATATTGTTATTTATAATCAATTGATATGAACGATGATTGTTAGATGATATATTATGATGATAATTTACGAATAATATAAGTTAATTTGTTAAATGAAAAGTAATTATTTAATAAATACCTTAAGGATTATTAATTGTGATGATGTGGATTAACACTAGTGGCGTTCATTTACATACATTTTGTTTTGTTTTTATGAAATAATGTAATTTAAGATAATGAGTTACTTTAAGTATGTTTTGGAATGGAAATAATGGAAATTATAAAAGTTAATGGATGTTGAGATTATTAGTGATTAAATAATAATCATGTAAATGATATAATACACCATTTAAAAAGAACATAATACTCAATCGTTAACTTGATTTTTCTGGAGAATGAAATGAAGAATGATGAAGTAGACCGAGTTATCTCAAGTGATGGATTATTTTAACAAATATTCAAATTATCCTCATAATTATGGGATTTATTGTGATGATACTATGAGTTACATATGATATCATGGTTTTAATGTAGGATGTTGATATTCAAATAGATTATTCAAATAAAGGTTTAGTTAAATAATTAAATTAATAACATTTAATTATAACATAGTTATTATTATCAGTATTTAATGATACAATTATTTGAAAATTTGATAAGGACATTAAAATTGATTTTAATTATTATGTGTTATTTTTTACTTGGGAGATTGATGTGATCATTGACTGATTAAATTGATTACTATGACTACTCATCAATTTAGTGTGTGATTCAATCTAGTGACTAGTGGATAATGTTTGAAAACAAATAGTAATATAATTTCCTTTAGTTTTACTTAGTGACATAGGTTAAAGTGTGACAATAATGTTTACCTTTCTCACTCACAGACTAGGGGAGGGATTGGTGATAAAATATTCCTGAATTTAATTGAAATTAACAATAAAACATATTAAGAGGATATTGATAAGGACTGAAATTGGGATAGATGATGATTCACATGAATTTTTACAATTACTCTTTTCCACAACATTTGGACCAATGTGGGAGATGCTTCACAATATTACTATAGTTTATCACCCAAAACATTATGTTTTAGGTGAGATAAATATTTAGTTATGGATTCTCATCCATAGAACTGGGTTCATGTAGACTAGATACTATACTATAAATCTTGAATGATATAGGTATAATGATATTTATATAGTATCATAGGGTAGTGTATCTTGAGTGAATCTTCAAGAAGTGAGTCCTAGGACGGTATTTGTGATGATATTATATTTGATATTTTATTTCTATTTTTTGAATATGATCCACATATGGTATGGGAATATTATGATATGCATGTGTATCTTGAGTATTGTGGCCACTAATCCACTCCAATGAAACCAATGATTGTATTATGACACAATGAGGAATAAATCCTTGGTATTATTTCTCCACTTTAATATCCCAAGGCCTATATAAAGCATTGTGTGATTAGTAGCCTTTGTTTTGGATGCACTATATAAGGACATATTTTTTGGTCCTTTTTCATTCTTCTATATAAATAATCTTTCATAAATTTTTGATATGCATAAATAATCATTTTTATTTGGAGAGAATGAGGAAAGAGATATATGATAGTCTTGAAAAGAATGAATCATGACATGATAATATTGTATTAAGGTTTTTTTCCTTAATATATTAATTCATGATGCACATATATACTAGTTTATCATATGGTTAGCTCACCGATTAGATGACTGTATTGAGTATTATTACTCACCCATACATGTAAACTACTGTGTCATGTACTTTTAGGCCAATGTTTATCGGTATATGATGATGGTGTATGATTAAGGATATTGGAGATAGATTCTGTATAAGTTATCTAATGTTATAAATCTCTGATTATGTATACATGCATCATGTCATCTATAACCTAAATTATATCTATTTTGTATATTCTTCATGTATATGGTCTCAATTTTCTTACCACACATTTTATAATGGAGATATTGAATGTATATGAATGTGTTATGTTTAGTGGTTTGGGTTTCATATGTATTATGGTGGGTGATTCATTATTATTACATGTGATAGTTTATATCTAGAGGTAATTCTACCCATTAATTCTTGAAAACACTTCTTCATTGGTCACTATACCATCGACCATTGATTTAATTTTTTTGTTGATCACATACAGATAGGTTGGGATGTGATAGATTTATATTAGAGTGGTTATGTTAGAGTTGTATTTAGAGCACATGAGGTAAGGTTGGGATATATTAATATGAAATTTTATTAAGGAAATATAGTTTATACAATTACTATTGTGGACTTTGGAGAGTATTAATATACATGATTTACTCCTATGAATGAATTTTATAATTAGTTTATGACCACATAATTAGTATAATAGTTGGATTTATTTGGAAAAAACATGAATCATATTATGATTATGTGATTTTATAGTTGTTTATTTTTGTTGAATTCAAAAATAGTCTCTATATACTATACTGATATAGGATCTATCAATAACAAAATTATATGCTAGAGATAAATATTGGAATAGTTTTCTCGAGAAATTAGATAATGATTACTAAGATTGAGATGTTATTTTGTACCTCATTGGTTGTGAAGATTTGTTGAGTTAGAGATAATAGATGAAATTAATTGTTAAAATAAATATATATATTTATAGATTAACTAATCATGCTCAAGTAAAAGAACCTCTAGGAGGTAAAACCAATTTCTTATTTTAATAAATAAAAACCCATCAATGACTTATGAATTTCCCAAATTTTATTCATTGAGTTGATAGAAATTTTATATTTCTCTTTATACAGCATTCGGAAATATATAGTATAGTGATAATATCTTTAGAAAAACCAACATTAAATAACTTTTGTGGAATACTAAAAAACATTTTAACAATAGACACCCAAAGACCATAGTTGGTATAATGTCTTTGGAAACATGGAAATATAAACACTGGTACCTATGTGATCTACATCATCTTCCACTAGGTTCTTCTTGATGAGATCCCTTCTTAGACATATCAAACATAGTATAGATCATCATGACCTAGGAGAAAGGAAACATAATAGGGGTGATCTCAAATGCTCAGTATGGGTAAAAAAGGGATACATGTAAGAATAAAATGCTCATAAGGGTATGATAATGTGATTATAAAAATATAAGATCATACCATGCCTTCAAAGATCATAATAAATATCATGTCATAATGATCAGATTTTCATAAGACATGAATCATAATGAAATAGAGATAATTATCTATGAAACCATAACATAGGAATAAAATGTGGAATTGTGCGAACACATATACATATAATCATTTATATAGTAGTCAAGGCATCACTGCCGAGACAATATGACTGAAAAACGTGTTTTACTGAACGGGGTAACCCCCATTCTAGCTCAGTGTTACTGTACCGAGTGACCCTCATTCTAGCCCTATATTATTGAACTAAGTAACCCTCATTCCAGCCTTATAAAATTGAACATAGTAACCCTCATTCTAGAAATATATTACTAAACTGAGTGACCATGATTCCATCATTGTATTACTAAACTAAGTAACCCATATTCCATCTCTGTATTACTAAACCGAGTAACCCTCATTCAAACCATGTATTACTCAACTGAGTAACCCTCATTCCAGCCCCATTTAATCTCATAAGATTTAAATCCTTCCCCAGTGCATTGGTGGGTGATATATGTCCCACCCCTCTCATAATGAAATAAAACATACATGTGGAAAAAAACATATGAAAACCCATGAAATGAAATGGGTATCATAAACATGTAAATTTATCATAACATGTTGAAAGAGTTACGGGTTTGATAATCATTTCATCAAAAGAATAACCCATAAAAGTATAATATATTTCATATACGTATAACCCATGAAGGAGAAATGGGTTTCATAAAGTCCTTGAAATTAATAATAACTCATTCATAGAAAAAATATTAATGGAATATTTAGACCATTTCTTAGAAATTATGAGTAAAATCAATTGATGTAAGCTTATATATAAAATAATTTTGATATATCCTCTGAAAATATTTCTTAAGGAAAATATCATTTCTTGTTTGAAAAAGGTTTTTTAATACATAAAACTATTTTAAAATAATATTATAATAAAATAAATTAAAAATTATGAAATAAGTCTTAAAATATTTTTCCTTGAAAACTTATAAAATAAGCTCTAAAACATTTTAAAAACGTTTTTCTTCGAATACACTTGAAAACATTTAAAAAATTTTGAAAATGTTCTAAAAACCATTTCTTTGAAAATACATTGGAAACTTACAAAGAAAGCATTAAAACATTTGAAAATCATTTCTCTTGAAAAAATAAAATCAATCTTGAAAATTTTTTGAAACAAATTTCTTAGAAAATACTTTGAAAACATAAAAATAAATCATGAAAATGTTTTGGAAACCATTTGTTTTAAAATAATTTGATAACATATATATAAAGGCTAAAAAATTTTTAATACAGTTTATACAAAAATATGTAAAAGAAGTTTGAACCCATATTAAAAATAATTTTTGTTTGAAACAAATTTTAAAAACATTTTCTTAAATATTAAAATTTTTTACAATGAAAATTGATCTTCGAAGAAATGACAGTGGGTAAATACGTACATGTCATACGAGGTCAAATGAACATTACTTTTTCTAGGTAAAAAGGATAGAAAAGTGCCATGTATAGAAAAAAAATAATATTCCCTAAAATATATCTATAAAATAAAAATGGTAAAAATGGTTTTTAGATATTATAGGATAATGGTATAATATACATGGAAACCATTTTTAGAAAACATAGATTTCCGACCAAAGAGAAGGTAAAGTTGGGCTTTCCAAAAAACACATTCTTAAATAGCTTATGTACCAATTCATAGAAAATAGTTCCAATATATGAGTATATCAAGAAATAACTGAGTATAAGTAGAATCATGAATATTATTGATATATTTATCATAATATTTCACCAAAGGAAGCCTAAAAATAAAAAATATCGAAAAGTAATGAGATTGTCTCAATGAACTCTTATAACATGGTATGTTGGGATCATGCTTTCCATGTAAGGAAAGGAAATGACGCGAAGCATATAATATCATAAAATTATTGAGATTCATGATATTTCATGTAAAATGGAAGTATATGAACCTCGAAAAAGATATTAGGTGTATAATAAAACTTCAGTCTCAAAGAAGGAAAATTGAGACAAAACATTTTTACTGATTTGGTATCCTTGACACTGAACCCCCATGAATAAAGGATCAAAAAATGGGAAAGTGAATACCCAAAAATTTAATTATATGATACATATAATTAAATCATGGTAAGTAAATACACCAAATAAAAGGAATGATTGGAGAACATTGATTGTATCTCACAGAAATTAATAGTGAGATGAAAATTCCCTTACCTTGATTCTTGATTCCCTCCGTATTCATACAGGCTTCCTATATAATAAATATAAGATTATTATATATATTTTAAATAATTATATTATTATATATATTATCTCAAATTTTTTTATGATCTTATATGACCTGTGTTTTAATGATCCTATTTTAAGGTTTCACTTCGAGTAATTTTCACTTTGTTCTTCACAAGTATCTCAATTTGTTAAATTTTTGTTAATTATACTTATATCATGATTCAAAAATTTAGATAATGATATAAATAATAGGTATATAAATTATATTTATATTATAATAATATATTAATTTTTGGAGTACAAAATGGAAGACACTTTTCATGGAGATGGAAATCCCTATGTACGCATGAACATTGTTTCCTTCTTAATTTTTGTATAGAATGAATGTTTGAAAATAAAAAATATATATGTATATATATAATTATTCCTATATAATAACTATTTCATATATATAATACATTTTTATTAAACCCATCCTTAATATATTCCATGTGGCATGTGAATGAATCACATCGCTTTGAGGGGGTGGTAATCCACACTTCCTCAAATGAGATTATCATATTAACACCAAGTGGGAAATAAAGCGTTGTGAGTTGAAAAAGGATTATAGTATATTAAATAAATAATAATTATAACATATTACATATATAAATATATTTTTCATCTAAATGGGAACCATGATTGGTGGTAAAGGAGAAATGAACAATCATCGTTTTTGTGAGGCAGTAGTTCATCGTACACAAAAATAGTATGTTCAACATCCATTATATGGAGGTGTGTGTAAGTTTAGTTTTGAATATATGGATAAAATAATACTAGTATATGGATTATACTGATTTTTTCACACAATAGTTTAATAAAGACAGTTCCAATGGTTATGAAGTGAAATAAAGGAAACGAGCTTCAGAGAAGATGTTACCTATAAATTGGGAAACTCCATTTGGTTTGTTCCAAAAGACATTCCTAAGTTTTTTTATTCTGAAAGGGGGGATTGAAGTTATATGGGAGAATATTTGGGAGGCTTATGGGATAAATAATTGATGAAAATAAAAGGTTTGAAATGTGTGAGGAAGCGGTAGAGCTGGTGGCCTTTTTTAGGGAAGGAAAATGACTCACTTCAAATTTTTAGAAACAAGTTAGGCGTTCACATGCTATTACCTAAAAAAAGACATAAAAACATAAAAATAAATAATGGAAGGTTTTTACTTAAATATGGACATAAATTGGGTTTATTACATGTTTATAGGTCATTTGGGCCTTTAATTATAAGTCTTAATCCCTAATTAATCATAATTTGGCCTTAACCGAGGTGATTAATTTTAATAACTTCTACTAATGATTTTAGTAAAAAATTCACATTGAATTATTAGAATATAAATATTAGAATGAAGAAAATTTTATATGTAAGATTTTTGAAATTCAAATCACATAAATGGAAAAATTAAGATGAGTGTTAATCCCGTCACGAGATGAAATAACGAGATTTTAAAGTAGGAAAAAGTTCAGAAGTTTGTTAAGATTTTATATTTAGTTTCAAAGTGAAATTGATTGTAATGAATTAATTTTTGATAATTAATGTAATATTTATCTAGTGTGACCTTAAAAAAGATTAATAACATCATTTATAATTAATAATTAATTGTACAAAAAGATAGTATTTTTAACTATTCCTCAATAAATAAGGTTTCTCAGAAGAATCTCAAAAATCCACCCTAGGATAATATCAATGTTATGAATTCGAAAATAAATATTATTTTATCAAATTAAATATCTTAATATCTCTAAAATTACTTTCAATATTAGACTTAGTTTATTATATTGAATTACATTTTTAATATAAATGGACTTTACCGAAAATTTTATCTTTCATTACCAATATGTTTTATTTATATAAAAATTTTATCCTATATTTGGAAAGTACTTATTACTATTAAAATAAATATTTTTAATTTTTAGGTAATAATTATCTTATTTAATTAATTATATATATATATATAAAGTTTCATAGAAACTCAGTGTTGCGTGCATTGTATGCCAAGTCGGTGTCGCTTATAGTGCAAGCCAAGTTGGTATTGCGGATAGAGAAATCCATGTTGGTATCTCATGTGAAAGGAATGTTCAAATTATTGTTTTAATATATATACATATATAAACAACTATTTCTAGTGTCATGTTAAA
Source organism: Viscum album (assembly GCA_963277665.1). Classification (NCBI taxonomy): domain Eukaryota; kingdom Viridiplantae; phylum Streptophyta; class Magnoliopsida; order Santalales; family Viscaceae; genus Viscum; species Viscum album. The sequence goes on along the minus strand of OY728163.1, from coordinate 2,106,712,614 downwards.
TGATAAATATTCAAAAAGAAAAATTAATTTGAAAAAAAGTTCTCAAAATCTAGGGGTTTAACATTCTACCCCCCTGAAAATGAATTTCACCCATGAAATTTGTTTGGGTTTATAAAGGTTTAATACATGAAATTTTCATTCATATGAAACAAAATACCAAATATGGAAACTAAGACCTCCCTTAAAAAGGGAAATTTGGAACCATAACAGTTACCCAAAATAACATATAACTGAGTTTCCACAAAGGATAACATGGGATGGGAGTGAATATTGGTCATTGAGGAAAAGCATAAATATTTATAGGGAGTTATTGAGTTAATCAATCACAAACAAGTGAATTATAAAATAAATTTTGAGGGCCATAATGGAATACATATATGATGATTTAAAAGGCCATCATCTAAACAAAAATTAAGGTATCATGGCAACATTTTTTTGTCACTTTTAGTAAATTGAGTAATTATTGATAAATTTATGTAAAAATAATTCATTTTTTGTTTTTTGATTTGAAAAGTTTATAATACATCAATTTCCTCATGTAATTAATTTCCATAAATTATCACTGATGAATAAAGAACTAAAATACACTTTTAGTGGATCTTAAGGCCCATAAAAAAATAAAAAGTTTAACTATTTTTTTCTTAAAAAAATATTAATTAAACTAAAATGTAACACTAATAGTTCCTCATAAATATTTATTCACTAAAAATAAATATACATTAACAAGGAAATCGCATTGCCTTGTGGTAGGTGTGAAACCCTTATCATCATTCGGTCGTGGGTTCAAGAGCCATAACCTATCTGAATATGATTTGTTGTCACCCGAAATACACGAAATCCTTTTTCTAAAACCACACTAATATAATATATAGGCTTTAAATCCTTGAAATAATTTTAATCACTGATTTTCCTTTTAATTAAGGTTTTTAACACAAAATCAATGCACAAATACTTCCTATGAATCTTTACGTAAACTTTTCATGAACGGTTAACCTTATAACCCAATTGAAAGGTGAAAAATCCAAAAATTTAGAATGGGATTCATGAAATGAGCTTAAAAAATATTCCCATGTATAAAAAAAGTATCTCTTGGTTATCACATTCCAAACATGTCAATACACCCATCATGTATTCTATTGAAGCATTGTATAAACCAGAATTACTATAAAAACTTTTGTAAAACATGGTTTCATCCTCATTCCAAAGTATATTGGATTTACTCCCAATAATACGATGAAGGAGACCATGGCTCCACCCTCCCCATTGGAGGGGTGAGTTACTTCTCATTCATCTCCACAGATGCATCATCCCACCTTCCTTCCCTTATCAAGTCCAGATTTCCTCCCCCCATTACCACGGATTCTGATATATCTGAAATTCCTAGATTTATATTTTAGTTCACCTAAACTCTCATTAGTGTCTTTGGAGTTCAATAATTCCTCAAACCTATTCTGTGTGACTCTGGTGGAACATTTTTATTAGATACACCATAGGATTTATGTGTTCGATTGTTTCGTCTTTCAAGAATGGTATTTACATGATCACACTGTCATTGGCCTTCGTGATCGAAGGAACATCATGATATAGTTTTTGTCGATGGAAGACCTTATAAGTGCTTAGTTGAATGCTCCTTGTAGATATGATAGATAATTATTTATCTTTGATAATAGAATATCGAATTCCACATGAAGAGAGAAAATATGTCTATAGCAATTTGGGTAAGTCTCCCTAGTCTTCCACTTCCCTTCGAGAATCCTTATATTTTTCATATTCTTGGGAATTTGGTTCTTCATTACATGTGCTTCGATAGGAAAATAGAAGCTATGTGTCACCACATTTATCTATGCGCATGTCTGGAGGTTGATGTTTCCATGCCTCTGATAAATTGGGTTTGGATTATCAATGTCCAAAACATTCGTTGGAGGAAGGATGCTAATTTTCAGTCATGAACATATTTTTGTGGTTATTGAAACCAGTTAGGACATATAGCTTCATTCTTCCATAGTGGGTCATTGAGAAGGAAGGTGCAAGAGTGGGTAATGTTGAATCTGTTATTCTTAATGGCTTTGTAGTAGATCAACTGAATCTACATGAAAATGAAAAACCCTAAGGTCGAATGTAGGAAGGAGAAGCTATGACCTTACAAACTAGGGTGGTGGCTGTCTTAGGAAGTGGTGGATCTAGAAAGTGTGGTGGCCTTGTGAGTATAGATGATGCTTAGATTATGAAACAACCAATGGTTTTACCTACTGATCCATACATAAATTCAATTTTTGATAGGTAAAAATGAGATTTTAAGGTTGTAGGGGGTGTACATGAGACCACTTTAGTTCCTTAGGACTCTTCATTGGTTGAAAGTCCTAAAATGTAAACAGTATGTATTGAATTGGGTTATTTTTTTGAACATCTACCCAATGATACAGAGTCTTATCTTGAGGACAGGGTGCGTTATTTGGAACCAGTTTGTGAAGAAAATGTAAATGAGGTAACCTATGATAGACAAGACAATACTAATGGCCCTCTTTGTTTGGAACCCGTTTGTGAAATTGCAATACTAGATGTATCATGTGATGGAAAAGTAAGTGTTGAAGGTTCTCACTACTAGGGTTTCGAGGATACTAACACACAATCCCAATCCATGGGATGTGGTTTTGTAAAGCCAGTGGTTTTGGATGTGCATGTGTATGATTAATATAGGTCTCATGATACTGATTCAAGGGCCATTAATACCCGTGATGAGATTTAGAAATTGTACATCTTTTCAAAGGTCTATGATAAATGGGATGATGTTACTGATGATGAAAAATATATGGGTAGCAACCCCCCAGGAACATTGAGTTGTGGTAAAGTCTCTTTCAAAGATGATGTTAAACACGTGAAGACATGTTTGGCTAATAATTCTCTCCCAAAGAGAAGTAATAGGAAATTTTACTCTAATATTCCAAGGATTGTTTCCACTAGGTCTTATTCAAAGGCCAATAATGACACTAATACCAAGAAAGGGCACTCAAAAAAGTATTTGGAATAGAAAAATATCTGAGAGATATATTTTGCGTTCTTAAAGAAACACAAAAACTCACAATCTGAATTGGAATTGGTGGATGTTGGTGATAATTCAGTTTATGGTTATGGTGATGATGCTGATGAATTTGACATGTTTCTTTTTTGGGTATGATTTTCTTAATCAATTCCACTTTCTTATACTTCCTCAACATTACATTTTTTAATAATGTTTTGGGGGGCCAGGCTTGCTTGGTCTCGAACATTTTTTGGTTACATAAACCACCTATAATAAAGGTCCTTACATAGTTCCAAGGTAATCCATACTGTCCAATTTACTTATTCATATCCCATATATCATTATCCATGAAATATTATCTTATCATAAATAACATATTGAGGGTTACCTTACCTTAGTGAAAATATCATCTTTTCATTAAATCACTTCACTAACCCATAACAAACATTCAAATTAAAAATGAAAATAATGAGTGAAAAACATATGTTGAACAATCCTTATATATCTCATCATTCATAATTTTTGAATTCAAATACATAAATACATCAATTACTTCACCCTTTATCCGTTAACAATAATAACTCTTTCCTTTCACATTTCATCCATAGTCTTGTCAGTATCTACATAGTAATCATTACTCCAACCACCTTGTTGATTCTCTTTAGGAAAATTCCTCTTGGAACATTGGGTTCCATAATGACCATCTTCTCTACACTTAAAACAATTAGCCTTCGATGGTGAATTAGGGATACAAAAATTACCATCCATTTCATTAATAGAAATGATCATTTTTTCCTTGCATTAACTTGATTTGTGTTCTTTTCCATTATCAGAACACCTTCTTGTTCCTCTAAGACATCAACATAGGTGATTCATTCCACATTTTGGGCATAATAGAAACCAAATATTCTTTTATTAAATGTATCCATTACCCAAAATCCCATCGAACTCCTTATTTCTCTTCTTTGATAAGTCCTAGGTATGGTTAAGGTAAACATTATTAATCATGTTCCCTGAAAACTGATTAGACATGATCATGACATCTTTCACTCCAGTGATCATCCCACTTGACTACCCATCAAGAAATATTCCATCACATTCATCATTAAACCAGTTCCTTTTGGTTCCCGCCATCAACTAAAACCATAATCCTAGTATGAGAGTTGGTTAATATAGAAGAAAACCACATAGTTATCATATATAAGTCCTGAAACCTTCAATAATCTATGACACATTGGGTTTATCCTAGGTTATTCATAGCTAACTTTCATATTAATCATTCATGATGGTTCATTAAGAGTTTGTGAATTTCCATTACATATCCCCCAAGAGTGTAAAACCATGTGTGAAGGAAGACCCATTTTCATTACCAGATTAACCTGAGTCAAGAACAAAATATCTTTTCAGAGTTTTTACTACTAGGTAAATATATATGAGAGCCATATCCACATGTAGTATCCATGAATGAATGTATTTTTTGGAAACTACTCACTCTATACTTTAAAGAAATTCTAGGACATTTTGAAGAATGTTAAGTCGTTCATATACTTATCCTTAGAGACATACCTAGCCATATACATAGAAATGTACCTAGGGATCTCACTATGTTTTTCTTATCCAAGCTTATAAAGGTTAACTATACCTTTCCTCTGCTACAAACTCCAAAAACCATCGACTTATAAACATTAACATTACATAACTGTTTTTCGGAACAATTAAACATTATACAAACAGATGACCCAAGAATATAGTTGGTATAGTGCCTTTAGAAAAATGAAAACATAAACACTGGTACATATGTGAGATACATTAACATCAATGAGGTTCTTATTGACTAGAAACCTTCTTAGACATATCAGACATAGTACATATCAACATAAAAAAGGGGAACTAAAACATAAAAGGTGTGAGATCAAATTCTCAGTAACGGTAAACAAGGGAGACATACATGCATAAACATTAGCACAAGGGTATGATAATATGATCACGAAAATATAAGATCATACCCTTCATATCAAATATCATAATATTTATCATGGAAAAAATATTGGATGTTCATAAGAAATGAATCTTAATGAAATAGATAGCCTAAGATTTGAAAGTATAATATAGGAATAAAACATCAAATTGTAGAAAACATATGATCATATAATGACTTCTATAGTATTAAAGGCATCACTACCATGACCATATTAGTGAAAAAAGTCCATTACTGAACTGAGTAACCCCTATTCTCACCCTTTATAACTAAACAAAGTGGCCCTCATTCCAGCCCTGTATTACTAAACTGATTAACCCTAATTCCAACCCTTTATTACTGAACTGAGTAACCATTTTTCCAACCCTATATTATAGAACTAGGTAACGCTCATTCAAGCCCTATATCACTAAATCGAGTAACCCCCATTCGAGCTCAATATTACTGAACTAAGTAACCCTCATTATATCCTTGTATTACTGATATGATTAACCCTCAATCCAGCCCTATTTAATCTCATGAGATATAAAGATTTTCCCAATTCATTTGAGGGATATATAGGTCACACCCATATCATAATGAAATCATACATATATGTGCCACAAAATATATTATATCCCTCAAAATTAAATGGTTATCATAAACATGTTGGTATATCATAATCAGTTGAAAGAGTTATAGTTTTTGTAATAATTTCATCAAAATAATAACCCATAAAAGAGAAATAGATTTCATATACATATATCCAATGAAGGAGAAATGTGTTTCATAAAGACAATGACATTAATCACAACTTATTTATAGAAAGGATATGAATGCAACCTTTAGATCATTTCTTATAAGTTATGAGTAATATCAATATATTCCATTTTATTTGGAAAATAATTTAGAAATATCCACTAAGAATGTTTCTTGAGGAAAATATCCTTTCTTGTTTGAAAATGGATTTTAATAAATAAAACAATTTGAAAATAATTTTCATAAAAAATAACTTAAATATTATGAAAATTTTTTGAAAAACTTTTCCTTCAAAACCTGTAAAATAAGATTCAAAACCTTTTTAAAAACCTTTTTATTTGAAATAACATGAATACATTTAAAAAACATGAAAATGTTTTGAAAACCATTTCATTAAAAATACATTGAAAACATATAATTAAATATTTAAAACATTTTCAAAATAATTTTTCTTGAAAACATATAACATAATCTTGAAAACGTTTTCAAAAACAAAATTTGGACAATACTACGAAAACATATAAATATATCTTGAAAACCTTTTGGAAACCATTTATTTGAATATAATTTGAAAACTTATAAATAAGGATTGAAAAAAATTCAATACAATTTTCCACAAAAAAATATTAAAGAAGTTTGAAACAATTTTCATTGAAAATTAATTTTAATAACATTTTCTCAAATACTAACACTTTTAACAATGAAATTTGATCTTCTAAAAAATGACGGTGGTTAAATTCAAAGATGTTGTATGAGGTCAAAAGATGATTCCTTTTGCATACTAAAAAGGATAGAAAAGTCCCATGTTTGTAAAACAAGAAGAATATTCTCTTTATGATATTGGTAAAATAAAAATGGGTAAAAATGGTATTAGATATTATAGAATAATGGTATTATATTCTTTGGAACCATTTTTAGAAAACATAGATTTATGATTGAATAGAAGGTAAAGTTGTGCTTTCCTAAAAACAGTTTCTTAACTAACATATGTACCAAAGAGTATAAAATGGTAAACATACAAGAGTATGTCATGAAATAATATAATATATTTATAATAAGGAATATTTTTGAGAGATATATCATGATATTTTACTAAAGGAAGCATAAACATAAACAATCTCAGAAAGCAATGAGATTGTCTCAATAAACTATTATTTATGGTATCTTTTGATCATGATCTCCATATGAGGAAAGGTAATTACATGAATCATATAATATCATTAAAATATTTATATTCAAGATATTTCATGTGAAATGTAAGTATATGAACCTCTAAAAAGTATTTAGGTTCATCACAAAACTTGAGTATTAAAGAAGGCAAATTGAGACAAAACATTTTTACCGATTTGGTATCCTTTGAAACTTAAACCCCATGAAAGAAGAATCATAAAATATAAATTTTTATAAACATATATTTAATTAAAATATAAATATAATACTATCATGGTATGTTTACACACAACAAAAAATAAAAGAGTGGAAAACATAGCTTGTATCTCACAGAAATTCGTTGTGAGATTAAAATCCCCTTACCTTGTTTCTTGAATCTCTTCATACTCATACAAGATTAATTTATAATAAATTGAAGTCTATTATATATCATTTATAGAATTATATTCTATATATTTTAACATATATTATTTTATTATGACCTTATATTACCCAGTTGTTAACAATCTTATGTTAAGGTTTCACTTTGGGCAATATACGCTTTATTCTTTACATGTGTCTTAATTCGTTACATATTTGGTCATTATAAATATATAATGATTCCATAATATATAACATGATATAAATATCAGGTATATAATTTATATGATTATTATAATAATATATAGTATATAGGAATATGAAATGGAATACAATGTTTAGGAAGATGGTAAGACGTACGTACGCATGAACGTTGTTTCCATCGTTATTTTTATATTGAAGGAAAGTATGAAAATGATATATATCTATATATATAATTATTAAATTATAATTAATATATCATATATATCAAACATTTTTATTAAACCCATCCTTAATACATTCTATGTGGTGTGTGAACGAATCACATCGTTTTGAGGGGTTGGTAGTCTATATTTCCTCAAACGAGATTATCATATTAACACAAAATGGAAAGTAAAGAGATGTGTGTTATAAAAAAATAAATACGATTAATGTAATAGTAAATATAATATATTTCATATATAAATATAGTTTATATCATAATTACCACTATGATTGTTGGTAAAGGAGAAATGACCAAACATCATTTCGGGAGGCACTAGTTCGCTGTACACAGAAACAATATGTTAAACATCCATTAGATGAAGGTGTGTGTACATGTATGTCAAAAAAATTTCATAAAAACATCCTAGTATATGGATTACACATTTGTTGTCACACAATAATGGAATATTGATTTATTATGGGGTGGGGATGGGAAATAATGGTAAGGATCTTGAGAGAAGACGTTACCTTTAAATGGGGTTACTCCTTTTATTTGGTACCAAAATTATTCCTTGAGAATATTTCTTCCCAATTAGAGTATTCAATGTTTAATGGATGATTTTTTGGAGGCTTCTTTGTAAAATCTTGCACGAACATAAAACATTTGAGTGGTGTGATGAAGGGGTAGATGTGGTGGCCTTTTATAGGGAAGGAAAATGACTCACTAGAAATTTTTAGAAACAAGCTAGGTGTGAACATGTTATTACCTAAAAAAAGACATAAAAAACCAAAAACACTAAATAATGGAAGGTTTATGGCTGAAATGTGGACATCCGATTGGTTTTTTACAAGTTTGTAGGTTATTTGGGCCCTTAATTTTAAGGTTCAGTCCCTATTTTTTTAAATTTTTCCATAACTATTGTGATTAATTTTTATCACTTTTACAAATAATTTTGATCAAAAATTAACATGGTATTATTAGACTCAAAATATTATACTTAATACAATGGTTTATTTAAATTTTTTTAAATTCTAATAATCGAATCAGAAAAATTAAGATTAGTGTTACTCCCGCAGATAAGACAGAATAATGGGGTTTGAAAGTATGAAAAAGTTTAAAAGCTTGTTAAGATTTTAAATTCAGTTTCAAAGTGAAATTTATTATAATGAATTAAATTTTATTATTATATTTAATACTTATATAATTTTACATTAAATCATATTTATAATCTCATTTATTATTAATAATTAATTAGACAAAAAGATATATTTTACATAAAAATAATTGTTTTCACTATTAATCAAAAAATGAAGTTTCTCAGAAAAATCCCAACAATTCACCCTAGGAAAATTTAGGCATTTTTAAGTAAAAAATGAATTTTATTTTATCAAATTCAATTTCTAAATTTTTCCAAAAGTACTTTCAAAATTAGAAGTGGTTCATTCGAGAGAACGATATTTTTAATATTAAAGGACTTTACAAAAAATCTTACCTCTCATTATCAATGTGTTTTATTTATATAAAAAAATGTAACCAATGTTTGGAAAGTAGTTGTTACTATACTTATAACTATTTTTAATGTTTAGATTATAATTATCTCATTTAATCGTGTTTATATATATATATATATGTTTCATAGAAGCTCAGTGTTGCATTCATCATATGCTAGGTCGGTGTTGGTTGTAGTGTAATACAAGTTGGTATTTCATGTAGTGGAAGAAAAGTTGGTATTGCGTGTGAAAGGAATATTTGAATTAGTGTTTTAATATATATATTTATATATATATATAATTATTTTTTGCTGTCATGTGAAATGAAAAATATTGAAAAGATAAATCAATTCAAAAAAAATTATTTAAATCTCAGGGTGTTATATATGGACTACTATGTGAATTAAAGAGTGGGTACCAATGAATTTACCCAATTATAGTTCTACCTATAATAAATTATGAATCATTCTGGATAAAAGTTTCCCATATAATCATGGTGGAATTATACATTTGTATAAATTTATTATATTGGGAAAATTCAATTATATTATTTATTTGAAATAAAATTACACCCAGTTAGTAGATATGTGAAATTATATGAATCAAAAGTAATTAGTATATTAATTTTCAATTTCTAGATGATGGGGCATAACATGGGATATATTTTTATGATTATCATTTATTATGTGTCTATATGTTAATTTTGGGTGAATGGGACTTTTAAAATTCACATTAGAGATTAGTGAGAGGTTTTTTAAAATATGAGTGATGAGACTTTTGATAGTTTGGATATTATTGATATGTTATTATTAGGTTTTATCCTGGGGACTAGACTTTAATGATCATGATAACCTGAATGTTTATAATATAATTTTATTTAGATTCCAATATATATGTCCAAATGAACAATTTAAAATTTTATATAATTGTTAAAGGACCCAAGATACAATTTGAGGCCACCTTGATAGTTTCTTATACAATGAAGATATAATGATTATAATGAATTATTTAGTATTTGTTAAGAAACTTTTTGTCTACTCATGGTCAATATTAATTTAATTACATGGTATTTTTGAGAAAATATTATGATGAGATCATTGGTCATCAAATGATAGTGTGATGACAGTTGTAAAAAAACTGGTCAGTGTTTCTTTTTAGTGTATTTCGGTAATGTTTATATAATTTCCCTTCAGTTTTCATTTAATGGATATAAGTAACTTTAGTGAAAAAAGATATTGTATTGAGAAATGAAAGGGTGTTAATTACACAGAGTTATAATTAGATAATGAAAATTATTAATAAGGGGTTATAATCTTGGTAGTATTATGATTCTTAGTACATTTTTTTACGGTTCATGAATTTTATCAAGAGTTTAATAGATATAATTTCTATAATGACAACTATCAATGAAATAAGAAGTTCCTCATAATAATTGGAGGTATTTATAAAATATTTTTTAGAAAATTTTCTTCATTATTTTATTATTCATCAATCTATACAATTTAATTATATCAAAATGATATTTTTTATATAAATATGAAAAAATAATTTTTTAAATGTTATCATATAATGCTCAATTAATTGGATCCATTACAAAGTAATTTTATATTTTTAGTTCCTTATAATAATTGAATTTTTAATTGGGTCATGAAAATATTATGAGCGTATTAAGTGATGATTTATAGGTAAAAAAATAATGTTGTATCATATTTTTAGATTTTATTAAATTTCAACTTATGGATATATTAATCAAAGAGAAAAATAAATTGTTATATAGAAATAGAGAATTAACATGATGAGTTGTATTGGTGAATATATTAGGTTATTTTCATTTTTTATTTATTTATTACTTATAGTGGTGAGTTTTTTTGATCATTTAGGAAATTGTTTTATTTGTATATTTATCATGATCATATTTATTTTATCAGAAGTGTTGATTTCACTCTTTAGAGATGGGTATATTAATGCTCTTTCCCATATATGAAAATCTAATTCTAATATCATATGAATGAATTTTTTTATGATTAATCATACCTTTATATAGTTATATTATAGATCAAGAAAATTTAAATGTATTTAATTTTTATGATTGAGTAGTTATAAATGAGTGTTTTAAATAATTCAGTTATCTAGGAGTTCTAGAATGAATATGAATTATATTAAATGAAAGTTCCCTTATTTAAATTTTTTATATAAACCTAAGGTTCATCTATGGTTTATTTTAGGAAACTAAAATATTCAGATATGGAATATTTCAAATTATTTTACTAGTTTTTGAACATATTATAGATTGTTTTTTTGGTGGTATAAATATTTTTTATAGATTTCAGCCATAAAATTTACGTGTGGGTATTTTATAATTTTTGTCTAATAGAAATTTGAATTTTTTTTTCTTTGGAAATAAGTTTTTTTTGAATCACTGTATTAATAAATAAATCCATGGGTTATTTACATTCTAGTGATGAAATATTTAAATGTTAGGAGAATGAAATAATATGATCCCTCTTTTTATAATTTTCTCTTCAATAAAGTGTCATAATGAAAAATGGTTTCATCGTTGAGTTCGTAATGGAGAGTATACATTAGTATAATATTTTTGTATTTTTGTATCAATGTTTACAAATTTTGGTTTTGATTGTTGGTGATTGGAAATAAATAATTCTTTCTAAAATATTATATTTTACAAGTAACTTATTTATATATATATTTGATATTGAATCCTTTAACTAATTGTGTTAAAGGTAATTATTTTTCAAGATTAAAATCACTTCTAGTGGTAACCCAAGGGATGTCTCCAAAGAGGAGTGAAAAAACTCAGTTATAACTTTTTGGGTTTGATAAGGAGTGTTTTGGAATTTTTTGGTTTCGAAAACAAATTAAAAAATGAAATAAATAAGTTTGAATAAAATGATGGTGAAATGGTTATTGGTTAAATTTTAGTATTCTAATATCAATGTCATTCTAATAGTTAAATTATTCCAGTTTTATTCCCTTAAAAATGTAAGCGAGATGATTAAAAACCACTTCCCCTATCACCCTTAGAAAATGGTTTTGGTTAGAATATCCTTATAATAAATCTTACCTCCATCTTCCTTCCTTCATATTTGTGAAAATATTATTAAGAATCACCCTTGGTTGACATAGTCAATAACCATCCTGCTCTTTTTTTCCTTAAATAATCCAAGTGTGTCAACTTCCCCATTTACACGAGCTTATAGTCACCAAGAACTCCACCACTCTACCCTTTCCTATTATATTATATATAAACAAGGACTAAATCGATGAAGTTGAGAGATCATCAACCAAAGATATAAATAATTAATATAATTAAATTATACAAAATCATATAATATATTAAGAATTAGTATTTCATATCAACACTAGTTAACAATAATGTGGGGGATTCATTTATTAAAGAGAAAGGAATCTAGAATTAAAATTTATAAACATTAATTCACAAATAAATTGAGAATTTACCCTCTAAGAAAATGTTATAGGGGATAAAAGGATAAGAATAAATCATTAAATTACTTTATAAAATAAAAAATATATTTAGAAAAAAGCACCAACTATAACTCTTGATATTGAGCCTCTATCATGAACTCATGACTCCCCACCAGACTATCTCTATGATTCATATTTTTATTCTAATTGAAGATACTTAGTTTTAATCACCCTATAATGTGGTCAAAATAACAAGATCCTCACTTTTGTATTTCTAAAAAGGTACCTTCATCCTCTTAGATTTAAATCCTCACACGATCATTTCCTTCTAATGATCTATATATTTATTTTATTATTCTGAATTTATATATTTTTTATATTATAATCCACATTATATTCCTTATTTGGTTTCTTGCATTCTGAAGTGAAATTATAATCCTCAATTTGAAGCTCAGGTTAATTCTTCACAGAGTTTTTTTTATTATCCTTCAATTGATTTTATAAAGTAGAATATCTGACATTTTCAATTATCTAATTTGAAGAAAAATTCATTTCATATAGAATAATTATGCTAGGTGTATTTAAAATTTAATACAGTATGTTGAAATTTCATGTTCATAGATGAAATATCATGGGCATGGAAAAATGGATTAGGCATATTTGAAATTCGATATGCAAGAATATTATTATGAAGATCAAAATATCATATGGGCTCCTTAAATGTCATATGTGTAGGATCATTCTCCTGCACGAATAAAAAATTATCCAATAAAGTCATTATAAGACATTTCATATAACCTTATTTTTTTACTCTAGAAAATTACTTCTTCAATAAATTTGAATTTACTAAGATTAATTCTTAGTCTAATTCAAAATAAACTAATGCTCTAGTAATAACTTCAAAAAACCCAAAGTTAGGTTTATTATTTATTCTAAAAATATCAAAGATAAAATAAAAAATAAAAAATCAATTCTTAAACCACTTTTTCATCACACCCAAAATACTCGAATCATATGAATATGAAATAATTACCCTCAAAATGATAAATTTTTTTGATATAAATAATTAAAATACTGATTTATATTAATAAAATAGTATCACTATAAAACCCCTACACTAAATCCTTAGAATACAATTCATGTGATCTCAAAAAGGATTGCTAAAAAAATTCAACCACTAGACAATGTGATTTAATTTTAAACCATATTCTCCTAAAGTTATCAATTTTCATTAATTTTATTATCACTATTTTCATCATTAATTTCATTAAATTAATTTATAAATCCATTTTACTCATACGAATACATATACCTACATTTTCATAAATATTTCACTCAATAATCAAACATGAATTTTCAGAAAAATTTATTAATATTCTAAGATCTTAAAATTTACACCATCAGATTGATGAAATAATTTATCTACGAATAATGATTAGAGTACTTGTTCATATCATGAGATATTTTTAGGGGTTTTATTATTATTAAGATTGGATTTTTCTAATGATATAATTATGAGGCTGATTATGGAGGTTAGGCTCCATATTGAAAATTTATGCATAATTTTCAATCTCATTTAAGATTATATTATTCCATCTATCACTCTCCCATTGAGAAACCTTCATTCCCATTAAAATTAAGTATGATAGATAACACACCAAGAATTTTTTACATTTCATCTGTATCATTTTTTTTATTTTTTTTCCTCTAGAAGCTTTATTTTTTTCCATTTTATCTAGTCTTGAATAAAGATATAGACTTTATATTTCTTTTATATGTGTGAGCTCTACCTTTCCATAGATCTGGGGATATTTCCTTCATTTTTATTTCTTCCAAGGATTTATTTTATTATGTGAAAATTTTCTTTCTAACCACTCCCCCAACAACCAATGAAATAATATTTCACCTACAATCGTTATCTAATCTACTCTCCTACTTCATGGTAATTCCATATTTAATAAAATCAATATCAATGATATATCTATTCCCCCTTTCTCCATATTTTTAATAGTATCATATTGAATTTATATACTATTCTATCATTTTTTTTAATTTCATTTTTTTGAATATTTCAGTTTTCAAAGGGAAAGAGAGGTAATTTTTTTCAAATAGTGATAGAATTCCATGTCCAAATTTGGATGATATCAAATATGTCTTCCCATCATTATTGAATTATTTTTTCTTAAAAATGATCATCCAAAACTTTTCAGTACTTATTTCTTTAGCTTAGGTATATTCATTAAAATATTATATTCCAACTAAGTTTCATGATTCTCCCATTCTTGAATTCAAAATAGATCATGCATCAACTTATGGAGAATGTTAGATATGGTTTTCATCTTGAAGTTAATATTAAAACAAGAAGTTTCATGTATAATAAGGTTTATAAGTGTTAAATGAAAATTTTGGCTGTAAATTGAAGCTTGTTGAAAGAGGGGATTAAAAATAAAATAATTACTCAATCATGTATAATAAAAGGTCCTCAAATGATCTATAGTTTTTAATAGATTAATTATGAAGATATTTTTATTAAAGAAACACTAGGTTCTCTCAAGAAGTATGTCATGATAATAAAATGTCAATCATTTTTTTGAATCCTCTTAGGAAAGTGATTGATAATGTAAGATAATATGTTATGTAATGTGATTTAAAAATCAGTAGGGCTTTCATAAAATTCCCTCCCATATAATTTGAAAATAATTCGTTTTGGTATTCATATAATGTGAGTAAATATGTAAAATTAGTTTATAATCGGTATAATATATCGAATGTTTTCAAGGGAATTCATATTGATCTCCACAGGTTTGAAAAAAAATCAACAAAAATGAAAATAAAATTAATTTTTTTTTAAATGATACACAATTATTCATAAGTACTAAATTATAAAGGTTCTTCCTCCTACACTATTTTGATGCAATATCCTCAAAGTATTTAATTTAATTTTTCATGAAATTGTATTTTAAATGAAATCATAGAAATCATATAAGTTTTATGGAAAGGTGAAACCTAATGGTGTTTTGTGATAATAGGTTGGGATAGTTTGATTCCCTTTATTGGTTCTTAGGAAACATTTCTATATAATTACATTAGACTGTTCCCATTAACAATGAATAATTTTTTCCCCTTATTTCACAATCTAAAAAACACAAAAAGGAAATACATATGGGACTATAAATAAACCTTCTCATATAGAATTTGTATTTCCAGACATCAAATTGACTCTTTAGTTGTGTAACAACACATGGTATCATGAATTTAAGTCTTTTTTCTGAATGATATTTTCATGATCTACACATTTTATTTCTTTGTAAATTTTAAAATTATAAAAATCATATCTCTTGATTTATTGTAACCCATTTAATTGAATTTTTTTATATTTACCAAATCTTTATAGGTCCAAATACATCTCTCTCACTACCTAGTATTCCTTATGTTCCAAATCTACTATTATGTGATAACTTAATACATAAAACAACCTATATTGGTGCATTCAAATTGGGATTTTATAGGGTTTTTTATAATCCAGTAATGTGTGTTCCAATTTTTGGATCTAATATTTTTATTTTGGTTTAATAGTATTCTACAAAATCTATCTGATCCCTGTATAAGACACATCATTTTGGCCATTTTTTGTAGGTGTTAGAGTGTTGACGTCTTATGGTGCTATCTATACATTCTCAAAAAAACATCTATGATAAAATTAAAAAATAATGTCCCTTGATCAATGATTATGGATCATAGAATTCTAAAATTAAAAAATATTTTGATCCTAAAAGATCATACACAATAGGTGAATCCTAATATTTTCTATCCTTACATTCCACCTATTTGAAAACATAATGAACATTCAGTAAGATGTAAGAGTTACTATATGTTTTGGGAAATAATCCCATGAAAAAAATTCCCTAGACTTCAAAAATATCAGAAAAAACTTATTATCTTTAGAGAAATATCACGCCTTTTTAAATTTTTCTAGTGAACTGACAATTTTCACATTTATTTAAATATTTATGAGTATCTCTAAATTGATGGTCCAATAAGTTATAGATTTTAAAACATTGCTTAGTGGCCATTGGGGTCCAAATTACCCCTTAAAACCTAGAGTTTGTAAAAATTATGAAACTGATAGAATTTTACTTTCAGGAATACATCTTCTAATTACATGTCCATTAATAATTTTCTTAATATATGGATACTAAAAATGAAAAATTTTGATATATATTTAAGTATTTCCTTTTTTGGCTTCTAATGAGATGCTTCCTGAGAGGTCACTAACAATTTGACTATATCATCATACTAAAACACTTATAATTAAATAAATACAAAGTATCCCCTCGAATGTGATCAGTTTGTGGTTCTTAGTCTTGAATCCTATATTCTTCTATATTGGTTTGTCTACTCAAGTGAGCAGACAATTGGTTCTCAAATCTTTTTTTATATTTAATATCAAACTGAACTATTGAGACAACATGATCCATCTCAACAAAATAGGGTTTTATTTAGCATTATAAATAATGTACCTAAGAGATAAATGAAAAAAAATTACAATGGATTTAGATCCCATAATGTATGATTTCAATTTTTCTAAGCTGAAAAAAACATCTAGAAAATAATTTTCACTAGTTGTGTATTTTATTTGGGCAATATCTTGGGCTATTTAAAAATAGGAAATGACATGAAGTTTTACTTTAATTATTTGGTAAATATATTCTACCATTACTTTATTAGAATCACAACAATATAATTTAGAAGGTTTATCCTATTTTGGTGGATGCATCACTAGTGGGGTGATTATAATTCTTTTTATCTCATCAAAAGCTTCCTTACATTCAAATTTAAAATTGAAAACAACTACTTTAAAAACTTACTTGTAAAGTGGAAGATATGTTCTGTGAAAATCCATGATAAAAATTCTTTAGAAAATATCTAACATTTTTCTAACATTTTCACATAATTTGAGTAAGGAATGGAATTTTTCACATAAATTTTTTATTTATTCACTTTAATAAATTTTTATGAAATTATATGTACCTGTAATATTTCTCTATACATAAAAATGTAAAACTTCTATAAATTTAATACCATATTATTTTAAAGACAATTTATCAAAAAGTTCTTCATGACATTCATTAAATATTTAAAAGAATCTCCAAAAAATGTGAAATCATCAAAAAAAATTCATATAATCCTAAATGGATTGTGGAAGGATAATTATCATATATATCTAAAATGTGCCTGGTAAATTAAATAACTCATATAGGATCTTCCTATAAGAAAAGAATCCAAAGATACATATAAAATTTGTCTACTTTTGGTCATATAGAAAAATTGGAACATAAAAGTCACTTTAAAATACCTCTAGATAATAATAGTGAGTTCTCTATGATAATATTATAAAGACCCGGATTTTCCATGTAATTTTTTTAATTTTATGGAATTATTATGAGTCTGTGAAAATTAATGGCACGTGATTACGAGGCCTAGTGTCCCTGAAGTGAATTTCTAAATTTTTTAAGGTATGTTTAGTAAATGCACGAGTGAAATTTTCTAACTTTTGAACTTGTGCCCGGATTAAAAATCAGAGGTCCCATTGAATCCGTTGTTCTAGGATTCTCTTAAATAAAAAATCACTTCGACCGCAGTAGGTATGGAGAAAAAGTTAGATTTTTGACATTTTAAAAGAATAATAAAATAAATTTGTTATTTTATTTCTTTCTTTATTTTCCTCCAATAGAAAAGAGGCAGCATGGGACCAATGGTGTGTCAAGCCATTAAATGTATTGACCATACAAATCCTATGTAAAAATATTGTTAGCATTTAGGAAGGTTACTAGTAAATGAACCATCATAAATTCTACGATCGTTGCTCACCCCCTCCCCTCATATTTATACGGATCCAGGGGAGAGGAAATGTCATGACTTCAACAAGAAATGAAGTGCTGATAAAGTGTCGTGATGCCAAAGTTATAGGATGGATCTAGTTCTAGCAGGCTGTGATAGGTGATGCCAAATCATGAACCAAAGGAAGACGCTTGAGCGACAACATTGGCAAGTTTTTGTGGGGAAAATGAACACTGACCCACTTCCTCAATCATGGGAGCTCTTCATCATTCTTGAGGTAGGGATTTACCTTGTTTTAAATTCCAAGAGACTGTGGAATTCTTTATCTCCCTCAGTTTACCAAGTTAACGCAGAGGGTGTGGGCCTAAAAAACAAGGCATGAACCCTCCGCCTTTTGTTGGAATTGATAATTTATTCATGGTAATTTTATTTCAGGTTGGACGGAACCCGGAATGCTAGATGACGGTGGTGACTGGAAATGGTCGTTGACAAAGAAGTTAGTGGCGCACTATCACACGTCTCCAGCAGAGAAGGACGCAACCATAGCTGTGTTGGGTGATGGTGGTGGTTGGCAACGGCCGACTGTGAAAAAAGAGGTGGTACGCCATTGCGCGCTGCCGGAGAAGGGGGTCGCGACGGGCAACGATGGCCAAGACTGGCTGACTACGAATAAAGGTAGAGTGGCGCTCCATCGCGCACCGCTGGAGGAGGCCAAGGCTCTAAGCCGTGGTGGTGGAGGAACCCCTGCCTCCAACAAGTTCCACGGTGACCGGGTGGAACCCATGTGGTGTCGCCGCTTCCTAAGCCGAAGGAACTCTTGGCCGCTTGGGAAGACTGGGGGTCTCATCCCCAGGTCGGCTAGGGCGGTCCCCGCTCCAGCCGGGTCGCACGTGTCCACCAAGCCACGCCTCATGGTGGACCGGGCCATGTGAGCCCAGCGGGCCACCCCTTGCGGCCAGGCCACACCCCCCTTGCGAGCTGGGCCGGACTACAACCCAGTTGGCTAAGCCAGTCATGGCCCCTCATGGCCGGGTCAGACCCGAACTCGATAGGGTCTACCCGAACTGGGTTGGGTCGACCTAGATCGGGTCAGACCCGACCCAGACCCAATCAGACTGAGTTCCACTTAAAGTACCATAACTAAAAATATGAGCATCCATTTGAAAAACCATCTATGAAACTGGGAACCTTTGACCGAGACGGTCCTTTTGGTATAATCCACTTCAGTTTTGGGTATAGTTTATGTACAACCGGGTTGGATCGAATCCGAATCCAATAGGGCCCTCAGAACTAAAATGCTTATAACTCAATGATTGGGCATCCGATTGACTCACTGTATGTCACTTTGGAACCCTTATGACATAGATGTCTTTTGAGTTACTCCATTGTGGAGATTAGGGGTGGTTGAGGTACGAACGATATCTCGAGGGGTATAATCTATGGAACTAGAGCACACCGGGTGTGAGGAATCATGTGGCTGGCTATAATGTGAATAAAGAACATAAATATTAAGTGGGACAACATCAATTGATCCTGTGTGGGTCAGTATCTATCAGATCCTTTGTGGGTCAGTGCTCGGCGATCCTGGGTGGGTTAGCGCATACAGATCTTGTGGGGGTCAGCATAGGTTATTACCAATCGATCTTGTGTGGGTCAGTAGCAATGCCTCTTAATAGAATAAGATGATCTTGATTATGACTAATCATATGTACTTCTATACTTAAGTTTTAACTGATTGTGAGCTAAGTCTTTTACCTTCATGGTGTTATCTTCATGGTGTTACCTTTGTAGTACTTCTATCTTCGTGGTGTTACCTGTGTGGTACTTCTACATACGTGGTGTTGCCTTAGTGGTGTTACCTGTGGGGTACTTCTGCCTTCGTGGTGTGGTATTCCTGGTTTTACCTATGTGGTACTCCTACCATCGTGGTGTTTTCTTCATGGTGTTACCAGTGTGGTACTTATATCTTTGTGGTGTTACCTGTGTGGTACTTCTACCTTCATGGTGTTACCTTTGTGGTATTATTCTCTCATGTATGAGATGAGTATATCATGATAACATATGTATATGTATTGGCATACACCTAATTAGAGGTGATGTTTACCACTTCATGCTTGAGGTGCAGGTCTTTCTTTATGGTTTTTCCTTTATGGAACTCTCGGAGACCTATGGGGGTTTTGGGGTCCTTTCTGAGAATTGTTATACTCACCCCTGCACGGGCTACGCCCTCACCTTGTTGTTTCTTGTGGAGATGACATACAACATTCATCGAGGCTTAGGGAGTCTGGACTGGATGGTTCTTGGAGGTTGACTATTTGGTTTGACGTGATGCAGTGACTACTGATCTTGAGGTGTACCTACCCTTCAGTTAGGATACTTGGTGGATGATCTGGGAGTTTCTTTTCACTTTTCAGTTGTATTTGTACATTCCAGTTGAACTTGTACTTTTTAGTCGGGCTTTTATTCTGGCCCCTTTACATTATGAACACTTTTACTACAACCGTTTACATCATGGTTGCTTATTTTTGTGTTCTTGGACAGTGTCTCAGTATTGGTTAAAAGGCAATGCATTCTGGTTCTAGGGATTCTCCTTTCAGGTTCTAGTCTCCAACCCCTGGCCTATGGAAGTCGGGCTTGGGGTATTCACAACACTGGCTTCGGGGGACAAATGGTGACAAAGTGGTGTCAGAGGAGTCTGTTCTACCGAAGAACTATGACTCTGATATTTTATATGTGGCAAAAGTGTTAAGTGTTCTGATTGTGGATGTCGGTTTGGGGAACATAGTGTCGGTGTAGAGGCCGACGTATCCATTCATTAGGACCCTGAATTCTGATTTCTGACTCGGTTCACAGAAACACTAATTAAGTGTGTTTTTGAAAAGTTTTTCTTATGATCTCTTTGAGTCAGCTAACCAGGTATAACTTATTGATCGTGGAACACCTATCTTCTTTTAGGATTCAACCACGTTGACACCCAGCAATGATTTCTGAGAGAGTACGTGATGAGGGACCACTAAGCGATGAGGCCTCACTGCAGGGCCCTCTTACGGCGTTAGCACATTCGAGTAGTGTACCATCACCACCACTAACCATTGGGAATCCATTTCCACCATCCCCACTAGTAGAGGATGCACGCCGACTGAGCGTGTTTTATGAGTTTCAGCGGTGGATGCCTCTGAGGTTCTGAGGCGAGATGTACCCTCATGTGGATGAGGACTAGCTGGAGGCTGTGGCTAGATTTTTTCAGTTATTTGGGACACCAGCTGTTCTGATAGTGATTCTAGCTGCCAATATCTTCCAAGGAGTAGCTGGAAGATGAGGGAGTCTGACACTCCAGTTACAAAATGAGGTGACCCTCACCTAGGTGGACTTAGAGGGACTTTTTAGGGTAGATTTTATCCCAGAAACTCTATGATCAGTGTGTATACAAGAGATGAATCACTTATTGCAGGGCAGCATGATTATGGCCCAGTACTCAGCGAGGTTCACTGATCTCTCCCGCAACTCCACCGACATGGTACGGGACACTTTCTTTAGGGCCTGGACCTTTTAGTAGAGTTTTGATTGGATCACAGAGCATCGATGATATCACTCAGCATTCTGATGCAAGCTGGGGTGCTAGAACGAGCGCTTTTGGTGGGGAGATTCCAAGATGAGTAGGCACCGATAGAGAGAGCCACCCATGAAAGTCAGGTAGTAGAGTCCTCTACAGTAGGAAATAGATTGATGACCCACGGGCCCAAGAGGGCTACACCTTAAGGTGGATGACCTCAGGATACAGGGTCAGTGGTGAGGGGATCACTGGACAGAGGAGGGATTATTAGTAGTTGATAGTGCTACTCATGTAGCGGGTAGGGTTACATGGCTCTCGAATGACCGACCCACTGTACAGACAACCAACAGATAGTCGATGGACCACTGAGGCAGAGGCCTAGATTTGATCGGGGAGGTCTGTAGGCAATATCCAAACCTGGTAGAGGAGCATGTTGTACAACAGGCAGTGGGTGGTGATTCGAGGATCCACCACCACCTCTAGGTGTTCCACCCTGCCAACAGGGAGTAGGTGGAAAGACACAAGCTCAACTCCATGAAGTTGAGGCATATGACCATGATGCTCTGGAGTTGATTAGAGGTATGATCTGTGTCTAATCTAACTTATTTGTAGTACTTATAGAAATAGGTTCCAATCACTCTTTTATTTCCACTACCCTCGTTCGGAGCTCATAGATTTCGATGGAGCTGTAGGCTTGATCCTTATGGAAAAATACTCCTACGGGAGGGGATTCGATGATTAAACATTGGTGCAGGAAGTGTGAGCTTACTCTAGGAGGTGAGAACATTGTCTGGGATCTTCTAGTAGCGGCGTCAAGGCCTTATGTTTTCATCTTGGGTATGGACTGGTTATCCACAGTCCATGCTCATATTGACTATATTAGGCGCAATGTGCGGTGTGTCCATGAGAATAGGACCAGTTTTTCCTTCACTGGAGAGAAGGGAACCTTTGCAGCAGGGGATGGAATTACCTAGAGGAGGGTGCAGCTAATCACACATCAGTTGGCTAGCATTATCCTCATGCTAGTTGATGTTTAGAGTCCGAGCTATCCCGTAGTGGTGGACCAGTATGCTGATGTCTTTCTTGATGATGTTCCAAGACTACATCCTCGCAGAGCGGTGGAATTTTATATCGACTTGTGCCTCAGGACGACACCAATATCTACCACATCATATTGTATGGATCTTGTGGAGCTTCATGAGTTACTGGTATAGTTGTATGGATTGTAGAGAAAGGGGTTCGTAAGGACCAATGTTTCTCTATGGGCAGCCCCAATTTTGTTTGCCAAGAAGGCATATGGGGGTTTGAGACTCTATGTGGATTACCAGGGCCTGAACCAGGTGACCGCGAGGAAGAAGTATCAACTTACAATGATTGATGATCTTTTCGATCTGCTGAAGGGAGCTCGTTCATTTTTAAAGATAGTCTTTAGACCAGGCTATCATCAGCCCAGGATATGAGATGCGGATTTGCAGAATACGAACTTCATATGTCGGTATGGCCACTATGAGTTATTGGTTATTACATTCGGAAAGACTGATTCCCCAACAGTGTTCAAGGGACTTATGAGCATGATCTTTCAGCCATACCTCGATCTCTTTGTGGTGGTCTTCATCGAGGGAATCTTGATATACTCTGTGTCAGAGGAGGAGCATTTGTATCATATGCAGATAGTTCTGGATACACACTGAGAGCACCAGCTTTATGTTAATCACTCAATGGGCTAGTTCTAGATATGAGAGGTCCACTTTTTGGGATACGTTATCTTAGAGGCTGGAGTTTCACTGGATTTGGAGAAGATAGATGTTTTGCCTACTTGGGAGCCACCCATGAGTGTGAACGATGTGCGGAGTTTCTTGGGGTTGATTGGTTACTACCGAAGAGTCATGCATGACTTTTCCAGAGTTGTGGCACCCTTGATAGTTTTGACAATAAAGGTATATCCCTTTGTATGGATGGTTATTTTCCAGCATAGTTTTTTGGAGCTGAGGTAGAGACTGACGAGTGCCCCTATATTGAGGCTTCCAGAAGAGGGAATTGGGTTTGTAGTCTACTCAAACTCATCAGGGATCGTACTTGGATGTGTCCTAATATAGGAGCGAGCAGTGATAGCATAAGGTTCATGAAATATTAGACAACATGAGAAGAACTATGGTACCCATGACCTAATGTTAGAAGCAGTGGTCTTTGTCGAGAATATGTTGCGACATTATTTGATGGGCGAATGTTTTACAGTCAACTATGATCACAAGAGTCTTAGGTATATCTTCTCATAGAAGGTTCAAAACCTGATACAATGGATATGGATGGAGTTCCTCTAGGACTATGACTTTGAGATAGTCTATACTCCTGGGAATGGGAACGTGGTAGCAGATACTCTCAGCAATAGGTCTGGTCTGCAGTTGATGAGTGAGGTGATAGAGTAGCTAGTCGCATTGAAGATATCCTTTGTGGATAGGGATGTAACAGCTTACCTTCAGTCTATGAATTTCACTCCCCCACTTCATCAATGAGTTCGGGAGGAAAAACTTGGGGACATTGAATACGATGCTTGATGTTCTTAGATATCCTCAAGACATACTTCTAAAGGATTTTTGGAAGTTGGGGATCATGTCATCCTCTTCAGATGATGTACCATTGTACCGATGGTGCTATGGGAGGAGGTGTTGAGGGAGTTCCATATATCCTCTATGGCGGTACATCTTGGTGTGGTGAAGATGTACCAGAACCTCTGACATTAGCACTGGTGGCCAGGGATGAATAAAGAAATGACAAATTTTGTTCCTCGATACCTCACCTATCAGCAAGTGAAGGCCAAGCATTAGGTTCCAGTAATCATAGCGCAACCACTAGAGGTACTAGAGTGGAAGTGGGATGGAATCTCTTTGGACTTTGTGACAGTGCTTCCACTCTTGTCTAGGGGACATGATTCCATCTGGGTGATCGTTGATCAACTCACAATGTCATCCCACTTCCTACCTATCATAGAGAAGTGATCAGTTAATGGAATTGGAAACATCTACGTACAACAGATTATGCGACTTCATAGGGTGCAATCGATGATCTTCTCTAACCATGCCACACGTTTTACTTATCGGTTGTGGAAGGGATTACATGAGGCCTTTGGGACTTTTCTATATTTGAGAACCACCTTTCATCCATAGATAGATAGTTAGACAGAGAGGACCATTCAGACACTGGAGGACATGCTATGTGCTTGCATCCTAGATTTTGACCATAGTTTAGAGGATTACTTACCCTTGGTGGAGTTCGCAAAAAAAAAACAGTTATCACTCCTCCATCGGTATGGAACTACTAGAGTCCTTGTACGGTCGACCATACAGATCACCACTAAGATGGACGGACCAAGGGGAGTCAACACTTGTGGGTCCAGAGTTGGTACGGGATACGACTGAGAAGGTGCAGGTCATCCGGGACAGATGAAGACTACACAGAGTAGACATGAGTGTTATTCTGATAGGAGGAAAAGACCTTTGGAGTTCGAAGAGGGAGACCATGTATTCCTATGGGTCTCACCTCGAAGAGGTTTATAGATATTTGGTTGAGGTGAAAAGTTATCACTGAGGTTTATCAGGACATTTCTGATACTTCGGAGGATAGGTGAGGTGGAATACTACTTATAACTGCCACCACAACTGGAGAGGGTGCACAAAGACTTCCACGTATACCTGATGAGGAGTTATGTGCATGAACCATGTCATATCATCGATCATGACCAACTATACTTTGATGATGGGGTGACGTTTACAGAGGTTTCAGTTGAGATTTAGGATCGACAGGAGTGATCCCTTCGTCAACGATAGATACCTCTGGTGAGCGTTCGTTGGTATAATGGGAACCCCCATGAGCGCACATGGGAGCAAGAGGTTCAGATTCGTGCTCAATAGCACCATTTGTTTTCTTTGTCTATGTTATGGCTATTAGGGATAAAAATCCCTAAGGTGGGGAGAGTGTAGAGACCCAGATTTTCCATATAATTCTTTTTAATTTTATGGAATTATTATAAGTCTGCAAAAATTGACGGCGTGTGATTCTGAGGCCTGATGTGCCTGGAATTAATTTTTGAACCATTTTTAAGGTACATTCAGTTAATGGGAAAGTGACGATTTCTAACAATTGAACCTAATCTCTGATAATAAATCTAAGGTCACCATTGAAATCATAGCGCCAAAATTTTCTTAAGGGAGACTTCACTTCGACTTCAATAGGTATAGAAAAAAAGTTAGATTTTGAACTTTTAAAAATAATAATTAAATATATTTTATTTATTTATTTATTTTCCTCCAATAGACAAGCAGCAGCATGGGAGCAATGGTGTTTGAATCCACTAAATTTATTGACCATTAAAATCATATGTAACAACATCATTAGAATTTAGGAAGGTTACTTTTAAAGGAACCCTCTTAAATTCTACGAGCGTTGCAAAACCTCCCCCTATCCTATTTATATTGAGCTTGGGGAGAGTTAATGGAATGACTTCACCATGAAACAAAGTGATGATAATGTTCCACAACACCAACCTTGGAGGACAAAGATGGGTCCAATGGGTGGGGATGGGTGACTCCGAATAACAAACTGAAGGACGACGCTTGAACGACAACGTTGGCGGTTGTTGCGGGGAAAACGAACACCGACCCACTTCCTCAATCATGGGAGATCTCCATCATTCTTGATGTAGGGATTTATATTTTATTAAATTCCATTATATTTTGGATTTATTTATCTCCCTCATGTAACCAAGATAACATATGGGGCACGAGATAAATGAACAAGGATTGAACCCTTCACCTTTTGTTGGAATTGATGCATTCTTCGCATGCATTTTAATTCAGGTTGGACGGAACCCAGAACGCCGGATGATGGAGGCAGCTGACAATGGTGGGCTACAAATAAGATAGCGGCGCACCATTTTGCGCCTCTAATGGAAATGGAAGTGTTCATAACCGCGGTGTGTGATGATAGTGGATGGCAATTACCAACAACGAAAGAAGTGGTGGTGCGCCGTCGCGTGCCCCCGAAGAAGGGGGTCACGTCGATGTCGTAGTAGCAGTGGTGGTCAGCACCAGCCGGTCATAGACGGAGGTGGTGCAGAAATCTGTCACAGGCCAATGAAGGATGCAATGACTCAAAGCCATGATGGTGGGGGAACCCGTGGATCTAGTGGGTTCCACGACAACCAGGCGGTTCCCACGTGGTGTCGCTGCTTCACAAGCCGAATGACCTCTTGGCCGTTCAGGATGACTGAAGGTCTCACCCCCATGTCGGATAGGGAGGTACTCACTCTAGCTGGGATTTGCGTGCCCAGTGGGATGAACCCCATGGCAGGCTAGGCCACACGAGCCTAGTAGGATGCGCGCCACCGCGGGAAGGGTTGCGTGATCCCAGTGGGCTGCGCCTCTGCTAGCTGGACCACGTGAACCTAGCGGGATAGGTCACGCCCCGCATGAGGGTTGGGCTAGACCGTGACCCAGTGAATCGATCTCGCCATGACCTCACCAAGTAGTGTCAGATCCGGACATGTTTGGGTCGGTCCGACAACGTCAGACTAGACCGGGACCAAATCAAACCCAGTTCCTCTTAAAGGTCCATAACATGAAATCTGGGCATCCATTTGATGAACCGACTATGGAACTGGGACCCTTGGAGCAAGAGGGTCCTTTTGGTATGGTCCGCGTGAGTTTTGGATATAGTTGTAGTATGGACGGGGTGGATTGAACTCGAATCCAACCAGGCCCTCAAAACTAGAATACTTATAACTCACAGACCGGGTGTCCGATTGACGCACCATCTATTGTGTTGGAACCCTTACGACATGGTGGTCTTTTGGGGTACTTATTTTTGGAGCTTAATGGATGTTGAGGTATGACTGATATCTTGAGGGTAATATTCTACAGAACTTGAGTGCACCAAGTTCTAGGAATCTTGTGGCTGGTTGTAATGTGAAGAAACATCGTTGATCCTAAGTGGGTCGACATCTATTGATCCTGTGTGGGTCATCATCTATCAGATCCTGTGTGGGTCAGTGCTCAGTGATCCTATGTGGGTCAGTTCATACTGATCCTATGTGGGTCATTGAGGGTTAATACCTATAGATCCTGTGTGGGTCAGTAATAGTGCCTCTTAACAGAATAAGATTATCTAATCTACGACCAATCATCTATACTTATGTACTTAAGTTATACCTAATTGTGAGATGAGACTTTTACCTTTGTGGTGTTATCTTCATGGTGTTACCTATGTGGAACTTCTATCTTCATGGTGTTACCTGGGTGGTACATCTACCTTCATGGTGTTGTATTCATGGTGTTACCTATGTGGTACTTCTACCTTCATGGTGTTTTATTCGTGGTGTTACCTATGTGGTACTTCTACCTTCCTAGTGTTGTCTTCACGGTGTTTCCTACGTGGTAATTCAATATTCATGGTGTTACTTGTGTGGTAAGTCTACCTTCACGGTGTTACCTTTGTGGCATTCTTCCCTCATGTATTAGATGAGAATATCTTGATAACTTAGGTATATGTATGGGAATACAACTAAGTAGAGTTTATGTCTATCGCTTCGTGCTTGAGATTGAGGTATTGCTTTGTGGTTTTTCATTTGTACAACTCTGGGATACCTACAGGGGTCTTGGGGTCCCTACTGAGTATCGTTATACTCACCCCTGTATGGGCTATGCCCACACATTATTTTTTCATGTGCATATGATGAACAACATTGATCTAGGCTGAGGGAGTCTGGACTAGATGGTGCTCGAAGGTGGACCATTTGGTCTGACGTGACGTAGGGACTACTGATTGTGAACCTATCCTTCATGTAGGATCCTCAGTGGATGATCCGGGATCTTATTTTCACTTTTTATTTGTATTTTTACTATCCAGTTAACCTTTTACTTTTCAGTTGGGTTTGTATTCGGACCCCTTTACTTTCAGCACACTTTTACTATAGCAGTTTACTTCGTGGTTGCTTCTTGTTGTGTTTTTGGACTGTGTGTCTATATAGGTTAAAAGGAAATGCCTTCCCCTTTTAGGGATACACCTTTCTTGTGAAATTCGTTATCCCTTGGCCTATGGAAGGAGGGCTTGGGGTAGTCATGACATGGGTCCCAGGGGACAGGTCGTGACAAATATATCAAACATTAGTTTAATGAATGGGATTGGAATATGATCCTTCCTAGTGAACGAATTCAACTTCCAATAGTCTTTGAAAACTCTCTTGATATTGGAAATCTCATAAGGGTTAATTCATTTTGGTCACTCTTTATTATAGGAAGCACTAATTTAAAAAAAAAATATGAATGGAGTTGGCCTATTGTAAGTGTGGAATATGGTATATGATGTTGGATTATAAAATATTATATAGATACTCCTTGATAACATTTGTCATAGATTGGTTGATCCTTCCTTTATGGTTCCCAATAGGTCTCGAATTATCTTCACGAAAAATCCAATACATGATAATTTTAAGATCAATTAAGGGAAAATCACCTAAACTATTACCTATTACTTTCAATTTTTAAAATATATATAAATTTTATATCATGAATTTATACATATTATTATCAATTTCAAAATCTAGTATCTCTCCATATGTGCGGTATGGTTCTTCCAAATCAGTGTATAGGGGTTTCATTTCTAAATTATGGGGTTGTTCTAATGATTAAATTAGATTTTTGTTTTACACTTATAAAGCATAAATATCCTACAAAAAAAATTGGGCATATCAATTTATTATTCATATTAATGACAATAAAATACATAATAAAACTCAAAATTTACCTCTAATTATATTCTAAATAAAAAACTATATATTTATATATAGATCCAGTCTCTATGTGATTTTAAATAGTCTAATGTTTTTATAAGGATGAAAATTCATCTATAACACTTGAATATTCATTATGTTCTATATCTTAAATTTGGGAATGTTTAATTAGTTAATGGTCCTCTAAAGGGTTCTTAATTGGGTAAAAATATTTTATAATATAATTTTTCTCTCCAAATTCCTTGGTAAAGGATCATTCATACACATTGATATTGGTCTGCAATGTATTTAAAAAATTTCTCCCCAAGATGAATGGAGAGTGGATTGGTGCTTTATCATTCTCTATGTTATTTACATTAATGTATAGTAGGAAGATGCAGTTTTGAACT
The DNA here is from genome assembly GCA_963277665.1 of Viscum album. Classification (NCBI taxonomy): domain Eukaryota; kingdom Viridiplantae; phylum Streptophyta; class Magnoliopsida; order Santalales; family Viscaceae; genus Viscum; species Viscum album. Next base: position 2,106,682,443 of record OY728163.1, on the reverse strand, counting down.
CTAACAAACACATCCTAAAAAAATCCTTCTGGAAAGGAAATGGATCTATTTTCATATGCACCACCACTATTTTAGGAATCCATAAAACCATATATGAAGATATAAATATTCAATGAGTATTAAAATAAAGAAATGAATTTAAATTAGGTAAATAATTTCAGAAAGTCATGGAACCAATGGTGAAATGGATTAAAAAATTCTTGGATCTTGAAACTTGTTTGGGAGTTGTAAAATATTAATATTAGAGAAACTTCTTCATAATTTGACCCTTTCATTCCCTTAATGTTTCCATTTTTTACAAATTTACATAATAAATTTGGAAAACATGGGAATTTGTTTTAGATAATCCAAAAGGGAAATATTAATATCCACTTTTTGGTAATTTATTCATAATTTCTATTTGATGTGATTTCTTTTCAATATTAATTGATTGTATCATTGTTGATTGGAATAAGCATGGGAGGTCTTTATTCACTGTTTTCGACCAATAGAAATGTGTTTTGTGATTCTTTGTGTTTGGGATAGCTCTCTGTTAATATTTATAATTATTTTATTCTTCGACGGAATAATTTTCATAAATATACGAACAATAACAATATTATATTCTATATGTTTTTATTGATTCTTCTTAGGTCCATTGGGGAATGGTGGTGGATCTTTACTTCAACTAAAATTTATCATCATTCTCAACTTTACCTTTGGGTTAGGAAATGATAGGGCTGGTAGTTTTCTAATTTTTTTGGAAAATATTTCCACAAGACTGCTAATATAGTTTCTTAACACTACCACATTATTCCTAATTTTCTCAATTTCTGGGCCAGTCGTTAATATAAAAGAACTTTTTTATTGATGGAGATATTCTAAAATGGATTCTTTTGTTGGAAAAGATGTGTTTGTATGTAATATGGTTATATGTAAGGCTATTTTTATTTTTTTGGAGGGGTGGGAGGTGGGTTTTTGATTTACGGATTATAAGGTAGTAATTATTGGTATAGGTTTTGGTAGGATGAGATTTATTTTTTATGTTGATTAGAAAATCTATATTGGACTTGGGAATTATCTCTCCATCATTGATTGTGCTGTTGAAATTTAATTTTCTAGAATCTTGCTGATAATTTCTCAGTTCCCTATACTTCAAAACTTTGGTATGGAAATAGGTGATCAGATGAATATATTCCACATAAATTGGGAGGTTATTGTTGTTCATTGTTCTATTCAAAATCCATTTATCTAAAAAATATGGTTATCACTTCTACCTTTTATTCTAATAATGATTATGGATTAAAATATATCATCTAATGAAATACTCTAGTACCAGTACCTCTTGTGCTAATATTTTTTCATTTTTAGAATTCAACTCAATCAACACCATAGATTTTACTAGTAATCTTCCTATCAAAGATCATCTAAATAACGCATAAAATAGGATAATATCATTTTTCTAATGAACATGATATAATGAGGATAGGAAGTAGTTTTCCTCTATTTCTTGATGTCAGAAACCAAAACATTCCCCTTTAAACCTCTCACAATACTCATAGAAAGTCTCTATAAATTCTTGTTATATGGAAAATATCTCCTTTATAATGTTTATTCGCCTAGTTTTATGGAAAAATATATTATGAAAATAATTCAATAGGTCATTGTAGTAAATCAATTCACCTATTTATTGGCTTTATAACTGTTATTTTGGCACATCCTTCATGTTAAAAGGGTAATGAACTGAAATTTACTTATTCATCAACTACTTCTCTTAGATTCACTATTGAATAGACCAATGTGGACTCCTTGATATTCTTATTTTGGTATTCACTGATTATGACATGAAACATTTGAAACAAACATATTTGAACAATTTTCAATTCAATGCCAGTTCACAAATAATTCATTCCCATGGATTTTAAAAATGAGATTCCCATAGATTTTTTAGTGTTTGACTGGGTTTACTACCAAGGTGGTAGAATAATAGGGTACAATTTTGGTTTTACTATGGTATATTGAGTAATATCAACAAAATATTATTCTAAATCCAAGATCCTTAGATTTATTAGAAATGTTTTCTCAATTCTTGGGTTATTGTAACTAAGAGATTCAGTAGAAAATTTGGCCATGAAATTTTAAAACCATATTTTTCCAAAACCGCCCCATAAATGACACAATTATTTAAAATAGAAACCTATCATGGGTTCTAGAAAAAGAAATTATTTTTGATGGTTAAAATATAGTTCTACTCGTTTCACTATGGATGTCTCCAGAGAGGAGGGCGCAAAATCAGTTATTAATTTTTTTGTCAGAGAAAAGTAGTGTTTTTTAATTGTTTGTTTTTTAAAAAGTAAACTATGTAATAAGTTTGTTTGAAAAAATATTGATTAAATGTATATTGGTAAAGGTTTTCTTTTCTATTTACCATAAAATCCATTTATTTTAATTATATAACCCTTCATCACATCAAATGGTAAGTGAGAGGATTCAAAATTTCTTCCCATATCTCCCTTGGATGTTAGTTATAGTGAGAATATCCCTATATTAAATATCAACTTAGTTTACATTACTTCATATATTTGAATGTGTTATAATGAATCACCCAAATTTTATATATCAAACACTAGATTAATTCTTATTTTTCCAAGAAAATACAAGTGTATCCACATCCCCTTCTATACTTACTGACAATTTCCCAACACTTAATTACTTATCCTTTTCTTATTTTATTATATATAAAATATATTTTATTGATGATATATGATTAATAAATAACCCATGAAATAAATAATATACATAATGTAATAATATATAATCACATATGATATTAATAACTACTGAATTGTATAAACACCAGTTAATAGGGAAGAGGGGATTTCATTAATGAAAATGAGTACACTCAAGAACTATAAATGGGGAAACTATAATTCACTAATACATCATGAATTACAACTCCATTCTAAGTGTAATAGAGATAAACAGAGAAGAATATAGAACTGAATCACTTTAAAATATAGAAGATTAATTAAGAATAAAAATTATCAATAATAACCTTCAATCCTGAGCCTCTAGTATGAAATAATGACTCTCCACTAGTCCATCCATATTATTTGGAATTATATAATACTTATAGATCCCTAGTTTTTTTATCATTTTATAATGTCCAAAAGTTTGAGATCCTCATTTTTTTTAAAAGTATCAATATTTCATATGACATTAAACATCTATGTGATCCTTTCTTCCAAAAAACCAATTGCTTTATTTTCATCACATTATATATATACATATTATTAAAATTAGGAACCATTTTTTAAATTATATTTGGTAACATTCATGAAAAATTGTAACAATAAGCCTCTAGTTGAATCAAAGTAGTGTCCCATGTAGTCTTCTGGTGATCACCCTTTGACTCATTTTTTCCAGAGTAAAAAATCCTACTAGAGAAATCCCTATACATATGAAAAAACAATTTAACACTGGGAAATTATCCTAAATGTAGTAGAAATCACAAATTAATTATCAAAATATTATAAACATATATCTAATCTTATAAACATGGTAAAAAGTATTACACATTGATTAAATCTCTTATGTGTAGAAAAAGGTCTTACGTATTTTTGAAAATATGATACGCGATATGATTTTTTGCATTTATAAATTTCAACACACTCAATTATCATTTGGACTAATAAAATATCTTACCGCCTCCTAAAATTCCTACCATGTAGGAAGATTCACTTATGCAGCTAAATTTTTGTCATATGAAGGCACTATTATACATTTTACATAGCAATATTTCCTATATATGGAACAGTAATTATAGAATAAATTGAAATTTATTGAGATTAAATATAGGTCCACATTAAAATAACATTTAAACCATCTTTAGTAACATCAATAAATTGAATATTAAGTGTATAATTTTTTTAAATATTCTAAATAAGAAAGAAGAAAATTAAAATTCTTTTTTGAACTATTTATTAATTTTCAGTAAAATGATCATATAATATATTTATGTAAAAAATACCCTCAAAATGATAAATTAGTGGGATATAAACCATTTTAATATGAAGTAAAATTAATGAAAAATGATCTTTTTCCAAAAAAATTATATGAATTGAGAGGAGGATTGGTCTTGTAGAATTCTAATTATACGGAGGTATCTACCCCAGGGATAAATTTGGATTTAGATCATGGATACAATGTGAATGTGGTATATTTATTTTATTTTTATATTCAATTTTTATAATTTATTAACTCTTAAAATATCTCATCATTATATATTAATTAATGATTTATTCATGGATGGAAATTTATGTTTGTTTTCTATAATTCACAAATAAGATAATGAAATTATATTGGCAAAAAATATAATGTATAGATTTTGATATACCATGATAAAAGTTTGTCACACCAAAACATCTCCCTACATTATAGAGGCCTAGAAAATTGATTCATAAATCATGGTTTATATATAGTAATCCTTATTTAATTAAAAAAGTTTTATAAATAAATTATTTATATTTTTGGGATATTCTAGATGGAAAATTTTATCCCATTTTGATACTTTTTATTTATTTAAAACATTTATGAATATTTATTAAATTGATACACCATTATATAGTTTATGAAATAAAAATCCCAATGATACCAAGAATTTAATAATCCAATTTTTGGTTCAATTGTTATGAAAGGTAGAAGATTTAGTATTTTTCAAAATATCCGTAAACTTTGATGGTCTTAGTGTTTGATTCAAAACTCAAAGATCAAATTTTTTAGTCTCTTCAATACAAAAGTTTGAAGAAATATGAACTTTTATCTCAATAGAATTCTATTATGGATGACGATGATAAGTAATAGGCGTATAATATGGTGTTACACTACCAATTTAATGAACATATGATGAAATTTAGCCCACATAAGCCCTAGGTCATGCATGTAAATAATGTGACATGCCAAACATGTGATCAAATGTTATTCTCAATTGAATGGTTTTCTATATATTCACATTTCCACACAAGGATGTCACTATTTGGATCCACACAATAGTGTAGTGCCTATCTAATATGAGATAAGAAGTCCATGATATAAGTGTATATAGGCACTGCATAGTTTACTCACAACTATTTGTGCCAGTGCGTAGTGGTGATACGTGACACTGCATCATTAATAAAAAACACTAGAGTTTTGTGTGGGGGGATAAAAGGGAAATTTGTGTACCAAACATTTTATTATTATTCTATTGATACCCAAGACCAAATGAAACCTTATTTTAATCCATTTGAATATTTTTTTTGTTTCTAAATTAATCTATTAACACTTAAAACAAAGAAAGTTATTATCATTGAAATAATAATAATAATATTTTAATTGATAAATTTATGTTATAATATGGAATAATTATATAAAAACATATGTAATTATTTTATTTAAGATTTTAATATCTATTTGAAAAATTGAAATACACCAAAGAGGATTTTTATTTTCTTTGAGATAATAGTTTAATTTTTATAAAACATTGATAAAATTTTTACAAAATGAGATGGATTGAGATATTGAAATTATGAATTAAATAATATATTTTGTGAATTAAATGAGTACATTGAGATAAATATAATAATGAATCCTTTTATCAATGAACATTGAATTAATATTTGTTGATATTTTAAAAAATATATTGAGTTGAGTAAACATTATTAATAATAAATGTTTGGGATCAGAAAAGATTACCAATGATTTTACTTGGAATATTTTGGAAACACATAAAGAAAACATGAATTTTTTTATAACCAAATAAATTTAATGAGATAGATTTTCATAATTTTTTGGGTGGGAATAATGAATTATCAATTAAATTGATTATGTTTTATAATCAATGAAGTATAAATATGATTATCACATGATATATGTTTATGATAAATAATATATGAATGATCATAGATAATTATTAAATGAGAAGTAATTAGTTTAGAGAAACATAGGGAATATTAATTTCCATCATCAGGTTAAATCCCATTAAAGTTATCTTTTATACATTTTTATGGAAATATTTGAGGGAAAATAATATAGTTTAAGATATTAGGTTATTTTAAGATAGTTTTTAAATACTAATAATGAGAATAATGAAAGTTGAAAATCCAGATCTTATTTGTGATTAATGAAGAATCTGAAAATTGAAAGAATATTACATTGACAATGTTATGGATGAAAATATTTGACCTGAGAATTTAAGAGAAGAAAATGAAGAATTATGGTGTGAACTAGGATAAATGAAGTGGTGGAATATTTTAATAAATTATCCAGATAATTAATTAAGAGTGGCAAAAAATATAGTGACAATACTATAGGAAACTTATGATAAAGTGGAAGTGATATAGATAAAGATATTTATATTTTTAAATCTATTACGGTGTTAGTTGAATAATTTAATAACTAAAATTTAAAAGTTTTTGAAATATTAATATTAATTTTCAATTAGTTAAGGATGTGAAAAGTTTACCCAGATGATATGATGGATAGGGATTATTATATAGGAAGTATTATGTAAGAGTTAAATGGTTTCACTGATTGAGTGAATTGATCACTATGACTATTTGTCTATTCAGTGTGGGCTATAATTCATTGGAAAGCTAATATTGATAGAAATAAAACACCACTATGATATTATTTTGACTTATCCACTGAATCGAGTTACAGTGTAATGATTTCATTTATTATTCTCATCCCCAATTTTGGGTAGAGACTCATGATGGAACATGGTGTTTTATCTTAATTTATTTCTTTCCATTATTTAATCAATTTTTTTTAACAAATATTTGTGATTTTTAAAACTTTTTAATAATAAACATTTGTGATGGTTAATTTTTATTTACTTATGAACACATTTTATGGGTTTATTTATTTTTTATTTTTTATTATTTTATTATTATTATTAAATCTATTTATAATGTGGTTTAAATTTTTATTATCAAATACATAAACATATACAATTCTTTTTTATTTTATACAATATGTTTATTTTTTTCTTATATTTTGGTTTTAATTATGTTTTAATCATTAATTGGGAAAATAAATATGTTTTTTAATTTCAATATACAAATAATTTTTTATTAATATTTTATTAAAACTTATTCAAAAATTATTTTTAATTTATTTTTTATTTATTTTTTATTTATAAATTATTTCTAATAATATAGTTATTGTATAGGGAAATTATTTAGTTTTTCAGCATTATTTTTTATTGATAATGTTTTTCAGAAAACACGATTTTTTTACTATTAAGATTAAGTCTTTTCATACTAAATTTATAATGAATATTAATTGATGGCGATAAAATTATAATATTTCAATGTCAGTGCTATTTTATGGTTGAAAATTTTCATAAATGTACAAATTTATTCAATTTCATTATTAAAACAGAGATGATCATATAGGAGAACATTTATTATTTAGTTATTATGTGGATAATAATTGTTCATTAATGTTAGAAAATAATAAATATTCAGATATTATTGAATCAATTAAAAAAATTATTTTTCTTAGGTTTATTTAAGTATTCATTTATAATGTAATTTAATGGATGCATTATTTCCATGAAAATATCATATTTGAAAAAAAATTAACTGAACATCAATTTATAAATTGTAAATAGATTTTATTTAGTTTGTTTCATTTTAAAAAGAACTTAATATTTTAATGAGTGTTGTAATGATGTTTTTAATTTAAATAACTTTTTTTAAATTTATGTTAATAAATTTCTTCCAATTTTATTTATTTATTCCATGAAGGTTCAATTTCAATTCATGTATGTTAAGAATGTAAAGACTTATTTAACTTAAAAATACATTTCAAAATAATTTACTGACCATTTTTAGAGGAATCACATTTTTCAATTTTCAATAGTATATATTTTTATATCAAATATCATGTTAATATTCATTCATCTTTGTATAAGTACAGATTTCTTTAAAAAATAATTTATAAAGTGATATTTTTAGTGAAATATTATTTAAATATTCTAGAATGAATCCATTGATTCATCCTATTGATGTAAAAAAATAATTCAAAGACTTTTTTTATTATATTTTATTGAGAATGGAATTTAGTTATGACAAAAATGATAAAAATTTTATTTATGAAGATTAATATTCTTCCATTGATAAGTTTAGTTTATTTATTTTTTATTTCATTAAGGTGAATTTTAAAAAATCATTTTTGATTTTAAGATTTATCAATTTGTTACTAGACTTAAATGATTTGATATATTTTTTCATGATTCCATTCATTATTTCACATTATATCAGAATATAGTGTATTTATAACAAAGTTTTAATAAATAATATTATATTCTACTTTTTGGTCATTATTTCTAAATATAATAATAAAGATACAACTTTTAAAGCTATTTTTTTATTTCACTTTTCATTTACATGTCCAGTTAGTAATAAAAAATTTGGTTTTTATTTTGTTTCAAAATTTGATTGGTTAATAATGTTTTTTAAAAGATGTGTAAATAGCATCCCAATTTCATTTCACATCATTAATGTTTATCTTAATGATAATTAGAGTTTCTTTAATGTATTTATAATTACTGGTTTGTATGAATCAAACAATTACTTATATTTATAATCATAACTTTAGATTTTTTCTTCTAATTTTATATATTATTTTTACATAGATCTTGTCATTCAATTTTTATTTACTATTTGAATAAACATTTAAATGATTAAATGGTCGGTTTTAAGAACCTGTTAAATAAATTATAATTTTCAGGTTCATCGATTGTTTATTTGATCACTAAAGATAATTATTCTATTAAAATTTAGAATAATTTATATCAATGGGTAGAAAATGATAAAATAATTTCTAATGAATATCCAAATGGAAAATATTTATTTTTATTGGTATTTTTTAAAAAAAAAATATATTTTATGATCTAAATTCATTTATTGATTAAAAAAATAACATCAAAAAACTTCTAATTACATGTTTTTTTGATAAAATTCAAATATTAAAACAACATATATTATATGTGTTAATATTATTTGAAAATAATTATTTTTTAATTGATTTTTTTGAAGAATTTATTATGTTATAATAATTTTTTTTATGAAAGAATATATAAAAAATATATTTTTAATTTTTATGTGAAATGTGTATTTTTACTAAATGAATAATCTATTTAATCGTTTTTATAGAACATGTATTTTATGTATCATTTTTGTTCCAATGAATATTTTTTTATTTGGAGTAATATATATCTGAAATAATATTTTTTATATACATGAATAAATTTTATTCTATATTTAATTTTTTTATTTAATATTATTTAAATAAGTTACCCTATATTTATAAGTATCACTATAGTATTAATAACTGTCTGTGGTGGTTTTTAGGGGTGGTTTACTAAACCGCCGCTAAAATTTTTATTAATGTTTTAGCGGTGGCTTTTTAAAAACCACTGTTAAAACTTTTTTTTAGCCTCGACACTTTCCCCCACTTCCCGTGACCCCCTTCTCTCTCTGACCCCCACAAGACCACACCCCCCCCCCCCCACCCTTAGAAACCCCCGAAACTCTCGCTGCCTCGCCCCACACTGCGTCGCCGCCTCACCACGCCTCGCCCCTTTACCACCACACCTCACCTCTCTGCCTTTCTGCCTTACTGTGCCTCACCGCCCTGTCACCGTGCCACCTCGCTGCACCTCACCGCCTCACCCATTTCAGAGGTGGTTTATCAAATTTGTTATGACAAATACCATATTTTATCTTAGGTAGTATTTTACTTCTGCGCACTTGTTATTTTTACACCTAAATGGATTCTATAATATAATATTCATGTCTTATTCATGTCTTATGTTGTGATCATGTGTGGCATGGAATTAAGTTTTATTGATATTATAGTTACTGTATCATATTCAAGTATATTTACCTTTTATTTTGTTGAGCATTAGATTCATTATAGTGGAATTATTTCTTAGTCATGACTATTACTTTGATATGTTGAGCTTGTTTTTACATTTTTATACCAAGCATGTTGACTAGTATAAATAATAATGCTACCTTGACTATAGATATTATTTGGATAAATAATGAGTATGTTTAAAGGGGTATTTTTCTATTGTATAACTTGTGTGTTAGTATGTATTATATATAGATTTATGAATGGTATGGGATCACAATGACTTGAATTTTGTATACCCCTTTCACCTATCCCTGAATTCATGTGATGATAGTTCATTGATTATTTTATACACCTTCCTCTTTCCAAAATACAAGGATTTTCCCATGACTCAACCATGAGGAGTATTTCTATGATCTTAGTTCAAAGGGAATGGCATCATGGATTCCTTGACCTGATGTCTCATATACAAGTCTAGGATCAAATAAATTATATTAGGTATAGACCCTCCCATTATAGGGATTAATTATTTATAATTGATTCTATTTTTTAAAGTTTTCCATTATCTGATGCTTAAATATTTTTATTGATAAAAATTTGTAAATTCATTTTTAAATAAATATATATAAATTTTTATATTGATATAAGGAACATATATAAGTTTATTTCATATAAGTAATAAACTAAGTGGTTTATTATTGGGTATTATTTGCTCACACACAACATATACACATAGGGTAGACATGAAATTCCATGGTATCTTTTTCAGGCACCTATATATACAAGTACATGTTAAGATGAATTATTTTTTCAAAGCATGGTTGATTTTTGTATGACTCGTGTTCCATTTAGTATTGTAAATGGAGATGAGAGATAGATTTTTTTATGTAGCCTTAGGTTTCAGGGATCATTTTATAGAATTTACCTTTATATGATTTGTAAATATTTATCATATGGAATTCAATCTATTAGGATCATGTTACTTCTCTTGTATTTTAGTGTATTAATAAAATTGGGTAAACCAAATCACAATGGTCTTCTTAGAACCCCGATGCTATTCTCCAACCTTTGGTGATCGAGAGGTGAAAATGAGGTCATGTAGTGCTCCATCATAGTTCTATTTAGGTATCCTGGCCACCATCCCTACACCACATATACTTTTTTTTCATTCATAAGATCTTGAATCAGGGAGTTAGTTTTTTCAACTTGTACCTTTATATCTTATATCCCTTGGTTTAAGATCCTTACCACTTACTCCATATCAACCATTTATAGTAATTAATTATGTTCTTTTAAAATTATATTGTTCATATAAAGGATTTAAATATCGATAGTCTTATTTGTGGTTCTTTTCCCATCCAGAATAGTTTATCAAATTGCTCCGCCCAAATTAGTTTGTATTTAAGATTAAGCTGAATACTCTAAGTTTCTAGATTAATTTTTTGAGAAATTATAATAGATTGGATGTGTGTGATGAGTTTTTTATTTTCTTCTATCTTTTACAATGAATTTTTTTTAGTATTTTATTTTAGATGTATTAAATTATCCAAACCACATAAATATTTATTTTTCATTTGGTTTTATTTTCTTGAAGTGTGTTAATATAGTTTGTTGTAGTAATTTAGCTATTTCCCCTCCTAGTTGTAGTGAATAGACTCGGAGGAGGAAATGATCAGACAAACCACTATTCAATAAGATTATACATCTTTCCACTATATATAATGAGTTTCATCATACAAATTTATATCCATTGTATATCACAGATTTTATGGATCTTTCCACTCATTTCATATGATTTGTTGTTTGGATATTTCAATTTTATAAGATGTTCTATTCCTCTATCTGATTATTTCTAGCTGATAACCACCATGGGATATTAGGAAATAGAGTCTTTGAGATGTAATGTAATAGTTAGGGCCTAATTATCTAAAACTCTATTCCAGAAAATATCCTCAATGCGAATTATTCATTTAATTCAGGATTATGTAAGGTTTAAGGTCGGGTCCTTTTACATCTCCAATGAATAACATGTGGTTATTTCCCCTAATCTATTTTTTCAAAAATCTAGGTTATAAGGTCTATATTAATCATCCATTCATTCCAAGTGTATTTAACCTTACATAAGTATACAAGAGCCATTTTATTCATCATTAAATTCGAATAACATACAAGGAATCACATCTCGAACGATAGAACATTTTAATTATCTTGGAAAAATAGATACAAGGACGATTCCCATATTATATTTAAATTAAAAATTAAAAAATATATTTTATTCGATAATAAAATTACTATTTCTATAATATACCTATATATCATTTATGTTACACATACTAGGTTTGTAAAAAAGGAAACAAAATAACAGTGATCTCAAATTATCACCGACGGTTAAGTACAAATGAATCTTTCATGAATAAATAATAAAAATAAACATGGAATTGTAAACAAATAAACCTAATTTACATTTAATTAAAGTTACTAACATTATTAGATAAGGATTAAAAAGATGGAATTGTATGTAATATAACACACGTTATATTTAAAAAATAACATGTTTATTTTGAATAGATAAGGAATAATGAACAAATAAAGGTATATAACTAAACATTTTCATGACCTAACACTTTCATGATTTCTCATATTTCTTTTTATATATTTTATTTATTTCTGATGTTGCCTTTTACGTATTGATTTATCGAATGTGGTATGCACCATATATGTCATTTCTTTTTTGTCATGAATCATGGTTTATGATTCATTTTTCTTAAATTTATTAGGTTTGATACCCAAGGATGAATGATCAAAACATATCCTATAGTAACTAGAATAAATCCATTCATAGTTCTTGGAAAAGATCCCCTATAAAAAAATTTCTCATGTATAGGATAAGAAGGATGAAATGCATGTGAACCATTTTGTGAGAGAGAAATAAAAAAATTGATGTGAATAAGGAAGGGTCTCGCCTTTAGGGTATAACTGGTGTGATTATAATATTCACGAAGGCCTATTATAGGAGATCCCAACGTCATTACATATATTGAAACATCATGAATCAATAAACATATAGTTTTTATATAATACCCCTATACATATTAGGCTCTTTCCTAGGGTAATAGTCATTTTTTCATAACATTGGTTTATGGATAAAGAACCACATGAAAAGGATCCTTATGTATATTTGTATAATATTTAATGGAATACATGTATTAATAGGTAGACTACTCTATGAAATTTCATGTATTACAAGATGGACTATGAGAATCATTAAATTCCCTTGGGTCGGCATGGAATATCAGAGGACCACCTGTCCAAAATATGAAACCAAAGCTCACCAAATTGTAGCCTTGGGCATGGTGAGGGTAAAATGGTTTGGAAATGGGAACTAGGTCATGGATTCTATAAATGGAGAAAAATAGAAGAACCGGTATGGATTAGACCACTTCATGTTCTATGATTTTTGGGAGGACAACATCTATTTTAAAATGGGTAATAAGATAAAACAATAATGAGGGTTCTAGATGACACTTTTACCAAACCAACCACATGAGTTTTTTATATTAACCCTGTTTTGGTAGATTTCGTTGGTATTCACTTATATATAGGAGTTTTATTAACTTATTGTTTTTAAATTTAGACTTTCCCTTAATTATTTATTGACCCTTACTCATCCCCCCTTCCCCAGTCACCTCCCTTGGTGTTCCAAACCAGTTGGATCGTATTGTATCATTTAGATTGAAGTTATTTGATTCATGGTTTTCCTCTCTTTCCCCACTACTCCTTTATTATATTTATATTGTATTCAAGAGTTCATTATGGTGGTAATTCTCTTCTTTTTTGGGTGGTTTATGATGCAGACATATTAGTCCTTGGATTTAGTAGTGATTCACTTGATATCAGTGGTTGCGATGGGTTGTGGTTATGATGTGTTATATGTTATATCTATTGGAATGGTTTTTTTCAGAGCATTGGTAATGGGCCTACTGTATCAGTTTCATTTTTTATGTAAATGTGTTTTTTGAGGTGGTTTTAACCACCGAAAAATAAATATAATATATTTAGTGGTAGTTTTAATTGACGCTATAATTACAGTATCTTAGTATCTATGGCAGTTAAAATCGCCACTACATAGAATAATATAGCTATGGTTTTAACTTCCTCTAAATAGTTTTTGTTTTCCTTTATTATATTGTGTCTGTTTTAAGGTTTTATTGGAAGTTTTCACTCAAGAAAATGATATTTTTTTAGCGGCCGTTTTAATCACCACTAAATAGTTTTCAGATTCCTTTATTATATCGCATCGGTTTTAATGGTTTTAGTAGTAGTCCCCTCGACAACGACAGGTTTTCTTTCACGGTGTTCATAACCACCGCGAAAAAAGACCAATTTTGTCAGAGGGAAACCGCCGCTAAAACCATTAAAACTGATGTGACATGAACCCAGGACGATCGGTTCCTTAAACCATCGCTAAATCTAGGTAATTTTCATCTATTGTATGCTGACACACACTCTAGTGGTGTTTTTAAAAAAACCTCCGTAGAACCATATAGAAGGGGTTTAAACTGCCGACATTTCCAAGAAAACTATCGAGAAATGGTCTTTTTCCTGTAGTGTATTCTAGAAAAAAAAATTAATTTTTCTTTTTAAATTTAAAATTATCAATCTTTTGATATATATTTTTATAAAACTAATACATGTTTTTATAACATAATATTTTAATACACGTGCTGGATTTATTTCTAAAAGGAATAATAGTTTAAATAGTTTTAACATGATATTTTATGAAGAAACATATTTTGGAGGGAATATTCAATGTTTAAATTTACTTTTCATGAATAATGATTTGAGTTGTGGAAGAAAATGTGGCCATAAATAGACAAGAATGTGAAAAATGATCCAAGAAATGGTAATAAATTTTTGTAATATAAAAATACAAATCAATCTCTTAATTTTTTCTACTAATGTTTCATTAAAGTTTCACCCCAGTTCAAGTTTGATATCAACCTGGATAAATTATTTGAACATGTCCCAATATGTCACATGGAATTAAGTGAACCTACTCATATTATAGATGATACCATCTAGTGGATATAACTAAAATAATTATTTAGGGGGGGATTTTCAATTAGGTTTTTGAAATCACTTACCATGTTATGATTTAAGAATTTTTTTCATGATTCTTATAAATACCAAAAATTATTGAAAATAAGGACCCTATATATAAAATATATTCTTATTTTTATTCTTAAAATATACTTCTAAGTTATTATTAGGATGATACATAAATTTTAGGGAAAATAAAAACATAAATTTAATTTATGAAAATGGTTGTATAATAAATCTATACACATTCCAAATATAAAACAATAATAAATAATAGATATCATTAAAGTAACCAATATATAATTTATAATTATAGTTATCTTATGGACTAATTGATAGTATCCCCTAACAACACCTATAACTCCATGAAATTTATCAATATAATACATATTCTCTACACCATGGTTGTATAAGTACCTATATATATCACAATAATAAAAGGACAACACATTTATACTAAAATAAATTACATGTGTTTGGGTGGATACAATTCCACCAACATGTTATGATTTCTCTCTATTTGAAACTCCCCTGAGTGAATGTGATAAATGTGTAATCAAGTGAAATGATGTAGTATGACACTCCACCATCGTTGAATGACTAATATTATAATAATGATAAAGTTTATAAAATAATAAACCATGGGTCAGAATCAATATGTATAATTTACAAAAAAAATGAATGATGAAATAACTCATGTACCTAATGTTCGACAATCATCCTAACCCTTTCCATGAATCTGATAGGGTGATCAAAGATAATTTTATAACTATTTCCAAAAACCCCATTACCCCTAACCATAAAAAAATTTAAATACACCAACCAATTCCAACACTTAAAAGATAAAATCACCCCCACATGCTATCAATGACTGCCAATGTGGCTATTATTAGTGAAAGAATAATGATATATCCTTCTATACCATCATAATAATAAAATTTAATGAACAAAGACTTACTTTTCATTCCCCATATGTGTCGAACCCATTAATATGTTCAATATGAAAAAAATATATTAATATCTTAGGATCATGCCACCCTTCCAAATGAATGAATCTTTCCTTGTATACTATTTTGTTCATAGACATAGACCATGAGATCCACCTATATAAAAATATATCACATAGGGACATCATCCTAAATAATATAACATTAAATAATTATGGGATTCATTGGATATATTCATTCCCATTAGAAGGGGAAGAAAAAACATAACTTATGCAAGGATTACCCATAGGATGACCCAATAAGAGAAAGTAGGAAACATGGAACCAACATACGAAACATTATAGGATTTGTTTCTTCAATAGAAATGATTTTTATTGATTTCACTCAATAATACCTAAACTTTTAATGCCCCTAGCTGTATCCACATTCCATTGGAATCACTGAATGCTTCGGTATGACCACGTTTCTCTTAGTAGTATTCTAGAACCTCCTCAAATATATAAAATATAGAATCAAGAATTAGAGAGTTTCATCTATGTTAGAATAACATATTATATATTAATTCAGTAACCAGAATCATTTATATGGATTACTTACATCATATAAAAGATCCTATTAGAGTTCATAAAGTAATAAACAGGAAAAAAATGACCAAACATTTGGACCTTACGTCATTGATTAAACAAAACATTATATCTCATTCAATATTCATATTTAGACAAAAAAATCTCACAACGTGTCTCAATAAGAATATGAATGATAGTCACTGTGAGGTATTTTATTGGAAGATATCATATGCTATTATTCAATTCACTACAATGTCGATATGGTTCCTAAGTATATATTGATTTTTTTCAATGTCACAATATGTATTGTAGATGATGTTAGAAGGATTATCATGGATTAATTAAGTAATTGGATGTCATAATTGATAACACATATATTAATGTACATAATACGACTCAGATACTCTAATGATGTATAGAAAATAAAGTGCAAGGATAAAACATGAAGAATATGAATGGATAAGTTCAAGAAAATTTGGAAAATAAAGTGTGTATACTAATGAGATGATCATAAAATGAAGTAAATAAAAGTATTGGTGGGGCAAAGAGCACTATATAGAAAATATTTTATAAGTATTGAATTGATTGAAAGATGTAGGAGGTTATTTGAAGAAGTTCAGTATTTTTTTGATTGATGTATTTAATTTTCTATATTCATGTAATCGATTCACGTAGTTGATTCTTCCATGTATCCAATTCACATAGCCAATATAATGATGTCGGAAAATAAAATTGGAAATTCATCCACATGTATGATAATTTTATATGTAATATTTTTGGGAAAAACCATATATATATTTAAATTACCTAATTTATTTACAATCAAATAGATGATGTCTAGATGACTGATTGAGAACCACAAACCCAATTTCAATGAAACCGATTGCGATATAGCCAAATGTGTGATGTAGTCGACTACTTGAAGATTGTGAAATATAAGATGTTTTTAAAGAATTATTATTTTAGGAATTATATATTTATATATCATGTGGAATATTGAAGCTCATGTATTTAATGGATTTAGATAATGATTTTAATTCGAATTCAATTGAGAATAAATAATAGATAAATCCAGAATTTGTTGACTAATTTAAATGAGAATATCTTACTACCAAATATAATGAAATTTCCCTAATTAAAATATGAAAATACTAATTTTGATATATTTAGTATAATATTAATGATGATTTTGTAAATATAAATATAATGTACACATATCAAAAAAAAGTGACAATAGATAATTGATCAATACTTCAATCATTAGAAGATCATCAAGAGAGACTAATAAAAAAATTATCAAAGAAATAAAGATAGTCAAATCCTGGATTTCATAAAGGATTCAAACATGAGTATTTTAAGAATGTCAGAGTCACATTATTCAATATCTGAGAGGCACTTTAAGGAAAACATACCTGCTATATGTAACTATTGAAGACCCTAAAGAATTGTACGCGGGAAAACACAATCTTGTAGGAATTGTTTTGGAAGACTATATAAATAATATGATCCTTCAAGCACTAGATCATCATTAATGAATAAGGTGGAGTTGGGGTGTCTATCTATACATAGAGGCTTGTGATTGGGATATCTAAAAAATCGTAAAATAATAGAATTTGAGGAGTCTAATCAATTTATGAGATATTATAACTAGGAAGTTTAATATGTTTTATTTACAATTGGGTATAGTAATGAATTAATGTGGGGGGTGGGATAACCAAATTGGAAATGAGTGTTGTTTTATGAATATACTAATAAATATTATGTGCTACGCTATCAACTATTAAAACAATATATGATGTGACATTTTGAGATAATATTAACTAGATCAAGAACCATGACAAGCTTGATTGATTGATGTTTGAAGAAAAAGAATTTATAAAAACTACCCATTGATTCTACCCTATTAGTTGTCCATATAGTTTAGGTCAATTCATTTGGTATCATATTTGGTTCCCTCTAAATATGAAATAATATTTTAATATGTAATCTATTATGTATTTTAATGAGATTATAACCATTATTTCAAATTTAAAAACTATAAAATGAAGAAGGAAGGAAAACTGTTTCCAAAGGAGTGGAATTGAAATGAAAATAGACACATTTCATATACTTCCAAAAGAAGAATATAATGAATATAAAGGGTAATATTTATTAATCCCTCTCAGTAATCCAGTTTCAATATGAAATAAATCTCATATACTCTTTTAATAGTAAGAAAAACAATTAATCCTAAAATTTGTGTTCTCCATTAGAAGTAGAATTTGATCCTGATGTCATCTATGATTCTATCCCTCATATAGAGAAGGATGTGAAATTTTTGACTCCATTATGGGGATAAAAATGTGATATAATTTTGTTTTTTAAGAGGAAACAACTTCAAGTTTCTATTCCAAGGAATTCACATGAAATTACAAATAATACCAATGGAAAATGATGTACTAATTTTATGATTTGATGGTAAATGATTTTTCTTTAAGAAAATATATTTTGATAATATAATAATTGTCCTTGAATTTCAATAAAATGATAATGGGATCCCATATAAAGGAGTATAGTGATATGATTGAAGATCTTTTTGAAGATATTTTAATCAAAATGGAAATAGAGAAGGAGTTTAAGTAAAACATCTTACCTCTAAAACCAAAATTGAATAAAGAAGAAAATAAGGAATGGATACAGCTTAAAATATTAAAGTAATAGATGCTTATAAAAATGAAAAGATACTCAAGACAATATACCTTTTGTAGATGATGAACACATACTAAGAAAATGTGAAGATCCTACTGAAAGCTACCTCATCTTGTGTAGAAATAAATACAAATATATATTTTAAATCTAGAAGTAATGTGATTTTCCATAAAAAATATAGAATTATGGTTTCAAAAAAATAATAAAGAACAAAATAAATTTAATTTATGATGAATAGGTAATAAAATTTGTATATATTTCAAATAAAAAAATCCAAAATATGTTGGAATAACTCCTGTAGTGACAAAATCTCAATAAAGGAGAGAACAAATAAAGTTTAAATATCATAGTAATACATTATTTGTTCTATCCTAGGTCATATGAAAAGTTATTTAAATTGGAGTAATTCATTTAAGGTTAATAATCCATACAGAGATAGTCTACTCTTATGACGTACAAGGAGGTTACTTATCTTGTAAAATTATTATTAAGATGGAAAATAGTTTTAATATTTTGGAAGATAAAAATAATTCTCACCAATAAACCAATATAATATAAGAAATGAAATAATTCTCATGGATTACAGGAATAATAATTTTGGAAGAAAAAATAATAGGGTTTTCCAGCTATGAAGAATGTGGAAGAAAATGTGAAGTTGACTCCACCAAGGAAGAATTATTCCAAGATAGAACTTTTTGCTATCATGGAGGCGTTTTTACAAAGTGTTCATATATAATCTACTAATAATCAAAAGAATTAACCTAAAAACGTTCTATAGGTAAACTAATGTTTAAATACCTGAGCTCAAACTTTTAAAAATATTGAGTTTTAATTAAGGAATTCATTCTATTACATTTGATTGTCAGTTCATGTTTATAGTTTTAGTTAATTATGAAAAACTATTAAAAAGTGAACCCATACTTTACAAGTGAAAACCTATACTCAATATACATTTTATAACCCAACAAAACCTTAAAAAATAAAACATGTTTTTATTTTATGATAAATAATCCCAATTTTTATCTTGACCTATTCCTTGTCTCCACTCATCATTAAACTATGTGAAAAATATTATAAAAAATGGGATGGAAAAAATTATATTAATGGACATAAATGGAGAAAACCGTTAGACTATTAAAAAACATAAAAACAAATAAAAACATTTTCTTCAAAAAATAGCTTTTTATCCAAAAAAAGAATCATTTTTCTAAATAACATTATATAACCTTTAAAAATAAATGAGTTCACTAAAAAATAATTTAATCCATAGAAAATTAATATCGGTTACTCAGGAAATCAATATAATATAATCCTTATATAACCCTTACAAAAACCATTACAAATTGGAAAAACCAAACATTCATCTTCCGATATAATTATTCGAATCACAAAATCATTACCCAATGAATAAAAAGGTTATTTGTGCACCCCCAAAGCTATAACATGATCACCCATGAGATATAATGGGTATAAACCCCTCGTAAAAATTCATAATAACCATATGAAAAATAAAACCCCTAAAAAAATCTTTTAAACCAATGTACAAAAGGCTTTCTGATATCACAATATCATTTTTCATAAAAAATAACTTTTAAAATCCATATACCACACACTTATTGAAGAAACCATTTTATTTAAATATAACCATGGATTATTATAAAGAAAAATAAAAATAATTGAGGCATAATTATGGTGGGAAAATCCACTAATTATGTATTGGTAAAAACATTCCATTAGTATTTTATAAAAAGAGATGAAAGAGGAACATTAAAATATGTTCTTTAAAATAAATTTCCTTACCTTCAGTCTATATCACCACATATGTTCTTTATCGTATTGAATAATAAAATTAGGTTAATTATTAACTTTATTAAGAAAATTTCTCAATTTTATAATTATTTTTATATCACTTATAACCTTGTTATTACAATTTCTTAATTATCTAAGTTAATGTGTGATGTTTTTGACGATATTCATTTCATAAGTGAAAAATGACTTCAGTAATTTGTAGATGGTCCAAATTTTCACAATAAAATAATCAATAAAATAATAATAATAAAATATTTATCATTTTTATAAATCTATTATACTTTTAAATCCATCCATTAAGTTTTTTAATGAAAAACGATCTGTGTTACAATCATGGAGACTCTTGGTTGTATAAACACCTGAGTAACATTTTCATTTTTCAAATATCATTATGGAAAGAAGGTAATTATTATTTTATCTTTACAAAATTATCTTAATATCTTATAAAAAATTTTAATTTTTTAAATATACGCATATATATCACCCATGTGATGTGGTCTTGAAAAATGAATCACATCGCTTTATGGAGGTGTTCGTCCACACGTACACACGAACGGCATTATAATTTTTTTGTACATGGAAAGGTAATAATTTAATTGATATATTTTTTATTAATAATTATAAATATTTTATTAATATCATATATAAATGCTAGTTCCATCATTATAACTAGTATTTTGATATGGTGATGGATAAAAAATTACATCGGTTCACGAGGTGGTAGTCTGCTCTACACACAGATGATGAATTATTTTCCCATTTGATGGTAGAAGATATGGATATGGGTCATAAAAATAATAATAAAATATAACTATATGTAGGATTATTCATTTATTATTTTATAATTTTTGAATAATATTTCAAAAATTTGTAAGAAGAAACAAAACTAAAATGTGTAGTTGAAAACAATACCTCTTATTTTGAAAACTTCTTTTTCTTAACTTCTTAAACCATATATGTTTGGAATTATATCCAAATAAGGACCTATATAAATTGGGGATGGAATATATGAATGTATTTCGGTAGTTATCTGACAAACCAAAAGGTTTTTTATGTGTCATGAAATGAGAATAGATTCACCCTTTTATAAGAGATGAGAGGGGAATTATCAGAATTTCTCTAAATTTTAAATTAATATAAATAAATTTTCATTTAAAAATGTCTCCAAAATGGGATAATTATAATATATGATGATTATGTGTCTAAATAAACTCATAGAAAAAAAATTAGATTATTGTTTTCTATAACTATACCCTTATATTTTTGTTTTAACCATTATTTAACTCTTTTAACTCTTACCCCTAGAATATGGATTTTTACACATTTAGGGTTAAAACTGTTACTACAAAATGAAAAAAAAGAACATAAATAAAACATGGTTTCATTTTAGACATTATACTAATCACTTTTAATATTTTATGATTATTAGGAATTTTTTATTTTTTAATAAAATATTATTTACTATAATGCATCCATATTGATAATTTTCAAACTATTCCTTACTTTGAATTTAATAATATTAGAACATCATATAAAATGATATAAAAATATTTTAATATATCCCTAACATTTCAATATAATATATTAAATTATTTTATCACATTTGTTATCTCCAATTATATTTAATGTAATATTTTTAATATCATTTATTTTATTTTTCCAATAATTGGATAATTAGTGCATCAATGTTGTGAAATAATTTAAAGTAATTATTTCTTACCTAAACATTTAAAAAATTGCCATGATAAATAAAAATCCATTATATTACAAAATAATATTTATAATGGAAAATATCCTTTATATAACACCATATTAAAAATATTACACTTATTTAAAACAAGAGTGTGGCATATTTGACTTTTCTTGAAATAAAATATTATAATTGTAATAATGTACTCAATGTTTCCAAAAAAGAAAATAATTTTTTTGATGATTAAAGAAAATATATAATAATAATAATAATTAATCAAGTGTTAATGTAATTATATAATTCTTGTTAGTTTATTTTTAACATTAAAATACCTGATTTACCCTTTAACATGGTTAAAAAATAACTAAGTTCACTATTCATATTAGAAATAAAATTAAAGGGAAAAAATTTCAAAATTTGTAAAAAATGATTCCAAAAATCTACTTAATTTTTCATAATTTAAATTTTTGAATTAAATTTCAAATTAAACTGTCAAAATAAAATGAAAAACATTTTTTTGGAAAAAATCGATTTTTAAATATAAAATGTTTTATAAAATATTTTAGTATAGAATCCATTTTTAAAAGAATTATTAGATTATATTAAAAAAAAAATAAATTTTAAACTATAAAGTATTTAAAATAAAATATTGTTTCCAATAAAAATTAGGTTTTTTCAATATTCCTTGAAAAAAAATTAAATTTTCATAAATGCCTTAGAAAATATTTTTACGACTATTATGAC
The DNA here is from genome assembly GCA_963277665.1 of Viscum album. Taxonomy (NCBI): domain Eukaryota; kingdom Viridiplantae; phylum Streptophyta; class Magnoliopsida; order Santalales; family Viscaceae; genus Viscum; species Viscum album. The sequence goes on along the minus strand of OY728163.1, from coordinate 2,106,659,017 downwards.
TAGATGAATTTAAAAAATAATAATTTTGTCAAATATAAAATAAATAATTTTAAAAAAAATCTCTTAAATATATCCTAATAAGAAATTAGTTTAATAAAACTATTTTCTTTTTGATTTTATATTTTTGATGAATATCATTATATTATTAAAGAATAGTAATAAATATGAAAAAATATATTCTATCAGTACCTAGGTTGTTACATTACCTCCACATTTTGGAAATTAATTCTATATAATCGTATTCAATTTTAAAGAAGTGTGGATTCCTTTCCCTCATAGAATTTTCATATTCCCATTTATCTTCTTCAACCATATGGTTTCTCTAAAAAACCTGAACTTGCTCGATCGAATCATTTTTAAATACTTTATATCTTCAATCAAGAATATAAATTGGATTATCCTCTATGTAAAGTTAATATTATAACTAAACTACCACATGTGTCAATAAATAAAATGAATTTGGAACCTACATTCTTTACATCAAAACTGAAAAATATTGGGTGCTTGAGATAAACTTAGAGGCACGACCACTCAGTAGGCAACAGATCCAAATTTATCTTTGATTTCATCTGGTCTAATGAATTTTGGACATATCATTATATTATTTCCAAAACACATGACACTTTAACATAGAAATATCATAATAAAAATATGACCCCCAACCACGAATGAAGGGTCTCTCCTTCTTTTATCCACATAACTTTTCTACCCACTCTAAGATGTCCTCATATATCACAGAATAAGATTCACCTTCTCAACCACTTACTATACCAATTATAGTCCCATAAACTCACTTTGACCTACTTCATCCCAAAAAGATGCAGTTCAAAATTAAATTCTATATAATTCATTAAAATGCACCGTTTGTATAATGAAATGAAAACTGCTACTCTAAGAAATCTAAACTGTAGAAATATATTGATCCCAAATTTCCTAGTAATCCATTGAAAAATAAGGAAGTATGTATTACAAGGTATGAAGTGAAAGCTATGACTATACATTAGACTAAGGATTAAAGGATTTTGTGAAATTTAATTTTGCTATCAAAGACTTCTTAAGTACTTTCCAAAAATTAAAAGTAGGCCAAATATCACAATCAGATAAAATAGATAGAGGAACTCTATGTAACATGACTATCTCTTTAAGATACAGTCACCAAAGATGATCTAAATACAAATTATCTCAGATTGGAAGGAAATGTGAAACATATTCAAGTGATAAAAAATAACCCAAATTCCATTATTACCTTGAGATTTAATTGGTTTTCCCACCAAGAAATAAAAGTACATAGTTTCCCATTTCATCTATAGACCTAGAAAAGGATGAACCATCCGCTTTGGTAAATATCATTTTTTCTTAATATGATGAAAAGTACAACATTTCATGTAAAATTCAGAAATATATATTTTTATTACATACCAAGAGTAATACTCTCAAAGGCCTCTGTACAACATTGTTCTATGAAGATGAATAGAAAATGAGGCTCTATGAGATTCATTTAACAACTCACTCTTCAACTGGGAATCACAAGGAACATAGAATATCTTTTAAAATCCTAAAAAACATTAATTATCAACATTAAATTCAGAAAAAATATTCTTCTTATCAAATTATACATTTTTATATAACTCTATGTCTTAATTATGAGCATTCTTAATACTGACTAATAGATATGATTTCACTGAAACCTAAAACAAAATAGAAGATTTTCCAAAACCTAAAACTTCTAGGAAAAAAATTATCAAATCCTTTTTTGGAGGGTCATATTCCTAAAATAACATTGTTAATGTAGCATTATTTTTTTGACAAAATTAATGAGCCACTTTATTTTATTTTATAGGATTGTAATGAATTGTTCTATCAAAATCCATAATCGATTCCATCCTTTTTCTCTAATTCTTTTTTAATAATTTCTAGGTGAGTATATACTTAAAAAAATTAATCAATATATATTTCACACTTCGATCCATATAAATAATTCCTCCAAACATTGACAAAAAACATAATTCCTAATTCCAAATCATGTGTAAGATAATTTAACTCATGAGGTTTCTGGTTTTGTGAATAAAATCAATTACATGACCATTTTTCATTAGAAAAAACCAAATACACTCAACAGAGCATCAATATAGATGAAACAAATCAGTATTTCTATAGTGAAGGTAAATAACGAAAGCATTCACCAGTATTATTTTTAATTTCCAAATAAATCATTACATTATTTTTCCCAGATTGATTTAACCTCTTTTCATGTCATCATAGTTATTTGTATAGAAAACAATGAAATATTTTCAATAATCCATATCTAATATCCGAAAAATCGAAGAAGACTATGAATCACAATATCATTTTGGGGTTTTTTCAATTCATAAATAACTTTTTTTTGTGGAATCAATTGTAATACAATATTTTCATACTGTTTTTCCAAGGAAATAATTATTTTGTAACAATAAATCCCAATTTCTAAATATTATGTTTAAATTATTTTCCCTAAGGTGTTGTAGAGAGATCCTTATATATTCTTCACGACCCATATAATATTTTGAATAAACAAATATATCATTAAAAAAACATATCCAAATATTAATAGAATACTCTATTCATAATATCTATAAATATAGGGATGGAATTTTTCAAACCAAATGGAATAATTACTAACACATAATGCCCATATCTAGTATGGATTTTTTTAAAAAAAATTAAATTCTTATTCACCTTCAGTTGATGGTACATGGATATCAATTCAACATTTGAAATATACTAATCTCTCTAGAGTAGATCAAACAAGTAATTGATAAGTGAAAATATAAACTTATTTTTTATAGAAATGATATTATATGATTTATAATCATTTTTAATCCTTATAAAACCTTATTTATTTGTATAAAATAAAATAGAAGCACCTAATAGTGAATTTATTATTTTAATGAATACTTTATCTAGAAACTCCTATATTTTATTTCTTACTTTCAAAAGTTCTACTAGATCCATTTGATAAGGGGATTTGGAAATAGGCTTTAGATGAAAGACTAATTCAATAATAAACTCAAACGCCTGATCTAGAATAACACTAAGAAATTCAATAGAAAACACATCCATTTATTCATTAACTACTGGCACATCACTAATATGAATGGTTTCATTCTTTTTTAATAAATGTGGTAAGGAAAATTCACTTCCACTTCTAATCAATTTCTCTGCTTCTTGGTTGGTTATTAAATGTATGAAATCATCAAACAATACTTTCTTGGACATGAAATTTGTATTTTCATGTTAACTAAAATCTAATCCATAACCAATATAATATCAGACTCTACTATTGGTATATCAACAATATTTTCTGGAAATTCCATTTCACCAATAATTATAGGAAGAGTCACATATATCTTGGTTGGTTTAATATTCCCACCAGGGGTTTTCATGAAAATTTATATCACACATTCATGATGTTATGTTTCTTGTAATATAAAATATTTATTATAAATTAATGAATTAAAAGATCTAAAATCAAAAAGGGTATTTGAATAATTTGAATATATATGTAACATATCTGTTAGTAACATATTTTACAGCCCAACATTTGCAGCAGTAGTAGTAAATTATTTTTCTATAACATTATGATTTTTATCATGATTATTTCTATTATGTGAAACTAACTTCAAACACATGTTATCATAATGACCCGACTCATTATAACTGAAATGCTTCACCATCGGAGGAATCTGGTTACCCCATTCATTGGTTATGTTGGATTCTTTTCTTTATAGTCACGATCCACTTCCACAATATGGGAACACAATTTTATTACCTCTATATTTCATTGATGTATGTTTCTCTCTTTCTTTAGATTCTGTCTGATTCTTATATTCATCATCACATGGTACATAAGTGATAAGAAATTCCATATTAACATTTTTATCACAACGAACAACTTTCTCACAACATTTAAATTATAATTCATCCAAATCTTCTTATAGAATTGGTTTTAAACTTAAATAAAATTTATTAATTTTAATCTCATTTTCCCAAAAAATATCCATTGTGTATGAGGAAATTATTTTAAAATTGGATTCATACATGGATACAAAATATTTATCCCTTTTCCTTAATTCCATTTTTTTCATTTGGAATCAAATAATGTTAGTGAAATATTTTTAAGGAAAATATCCTTAACTTTTTCCCATTACATGGCATAAAAATAATCTATATCTCTAGTATTCTTAACCAAAGATCATCATCGATCAACTTCACCACCGAAATGATAAATGGATATTGTTACCTTTTAATGTTCCCCAAAACAAATGACATCAATTATATTCTCTAGGTCATTGATCCATCCTTTAGCTACCACTAGGTTAGATGATCTATTGTATGTTAGAGGTTTTTTTCTCAAAAATTATCTACTATCATCATGATCCTCTATGGACGATCTTTTAGCTGACTTATATAGATTCCACCACTATTTATAACTCATTTCAAATGATCTATCAAAAAAACTATTTAGTTCTAATAATAACCATTATGGGTTGTTGATCTAGGAATATATTGTCTTATTGATTCCATTATACAAAAACCTCCCAGTTTCATATGTGGAAATCCATTTTTAACAAACATATTTTAGTAAAAAGAATATGATAATCATAAATTTCTAAATCATTTTGACTTAACTGGTAGGTAAAATATTTTAATGGTATTCTATTATCATTTTCTATACCCCTAAGGTTTTCTAAATCATCCTTTTATAACTGATTTATATACCCATCCTTAAACTTCATGTAATATTATATTTAATTAGAGAATTAAATCTATTACATTTGAGGATATTTTCAGTTTTATAGTTTTAGAGAACTAGGAGAATTTCTAACAATGTAAAACCATACAATAAAAGTGGAAACTTAAAATCAGTATCAACTCTTCCAATAAAACAATTATTTTTAAACTAAAACAAGTATTTGTTTCATTATAAATCTTCACAATTTTCATCTTTACTTCATTATTTTCAAAATTTATCATTAAACCATATGAAATATTTCAAAACATGGGATGTGAAAAAAAAACATCAACAAGGTAAATAAAAGGAGAAAACCATTATCCCATTGAAATACACAAAAACCCATTAAAAACTTTTTTTAAGACATAACATTTCATCTAATAATAGAATCATTTTTTATAATAAATAAAATTATCCTTCCTTTTGAAATCAAATGATTTCGATGAGATATCAATATAAAGCATAGAAAATTAATTTATCTTCTGAGGGAAATTAAAATCATTTAACCATTATATAATCCTTATATAAATCTTATATATCCCTTACAATAACCCTTATAAAATTCCCTAAAAATTGTAATAGCCATATGACCTAAGTCCTTTATAATTCTATGAATAAAAAAAACATTTACTAATGCATTGGAGAAATTTGTTCGCTTACCCAAAGTTATAATGGGCTCAAACATAAGTTACAATATGGGTCAAAATTTTATAAAAAAATTTCAAGGAAAATATTAGAAATATGACTATTCAAAAAATCTTTTAAACCCCGGTATAAAACACTTTCGCATATCAAAATACCCATTTTCTTAAAAATAACATTTAAAATCCATAAACTGTAAAAATAATGAAGAAACTAGTTATTTTAAATAATAATGGAATATTAGAAATAAAAAATAAAGTAATTTATGAATTATTATGTATGTAAAATCTACTCATATAATCAAGGTAGAAAATATTATTTTAGACTTTTGTAAAAAGAGTTTACATAAGAACATTATAATAATGTTTTTAATAGAAAGTCCCCTACATTATGTCTGACTCACCCTATATGTTGTTTATATTCCTAAATAATAAATATAGTTTTATTTATTAAGATATTAAGAATGTTTTTCAAGTTTATTATTTCTTTTATATAACTTATCAATGTGCTATAACAATTACTTAATTATATAAGTTCACATCAGATGTTTTGATTATTTTCGGTTCAAAAGTCCAAAATGACTTCAGTAATTTTACTATGGTCAATTAAGTCAAAATTACATCATCTAGAAAATAATTATATTAAAATATTAAGAAATTTTACACATCATTTTTACTTTTAAATCCAACCATGAGTTATGATTATGAAAAATAACTATATTATAACCATGGTGATGGTAGGTCGTACGTACACATGACTAACATTTCCATTTTTCAATGATCATTAGAGAAATAATATAAGTATTATTTTATATTTAAATAATGATAATATTATAATATATATTATATTAATTGTTTCAATATACTTATATTTATTATACATTAGGTCTGACGATAAAAAAATAATCACATCACTTCGTGGAGGTGGTATTCCACACATACACACAAATGATGTTATCATTTTTCTATTCATGGAAATGTTAGAATTTAAGTGAAATATTTTCATTTCAGAATGATAATTTTTTTTCAAATAACATATAAAAACATGTTCCATCATTATAACCATTATCTAGAAATGGTGGTCGAAAATTAGTTAACTTAGTTCGTGAATAGGTACTCCACCGTACACATAAATAATGAATTCTTTTCCCATTTTATAGAATAAGATATGAAGATGGATAATGAAAAAAATAGTAACATATAAGTATATGTAGGATATTTTATTTTTTATCTTATCATGGATTTTGAATATTTGAATGAGTTTGAAGAAGAAATAAAACTAAAACATGCAAGTGGAAACTATACCTCTTATTTGGAAAACCTCCTTTTCATAACACCTTAAACCCTATGCATTTGATATTTTTCTTAAAAGAATTATAGAATATCGGTGAAGATTATAGGAATGGATATGGGCCAGTAATGACAGAGCATAAATAGTCATTAAGTGTGAATAAATGATAAGAATATGTAAGCTTTTATAAGTGAGGAGAGGTGATATCTTGGAAATTCTCAAAATATTAAATTAATATAAATTATTTTTCATTTCCAAATAGACCCAAAATTGTTTATATAGAAGATAGTATTATTATAGGTTGAAATTAAAACATCAAATAAAAATAATATTGGTTTTTACTAAATTTATACCATTATGTTTTGGTTTTAACACTTATTTATCTCATTTAACTCTTAATATGAAAATATTTATTTTTACAAATTGAGGATTTATATAGTTACTATAAAATGAAAAAAGGACCCTAAATAGGAAAAGGTTATTATTTAGAACCTTATAATAATAACTTTAATTAATTTATTAATTTTATGAATTTTATATCATTTAACAAATATTATTTTCTACAATATATCAATAATGTAAATTTTTAAAACTATTCATTACATTGAATTTAATAATGTTAATACATCAACTAAAATTCAAAAAAAATATTACATCCCTTACGTGGAAATTAAATATTTTAAATTAAATCATCATTTTATTTATATTAAATAATATCTATTATAATATTTTTAATATCATTTATTTGATTTTTAAAATAATTGAATAATTGCTGAATCAACATTGTGAAAGCATTTAATGTAATTATTTCCTCTATGAAAATTAAAATTAAATTACCATGATGTAGATAAATAAGTTATATGTTAAAAAATATTTATAGTTAAATGTATCCCTTTATTAAACCATAAATAAAATATTACCCTTATTAAAAATAGGAGTGTGACATAGCTGACTTTTTATAAAATAAAATAATATAAATATAATAATCTCATCCATATAGACCCAAAAGGTCATAAATTTGAACTATGTATTATTAATTATGATATATAATCAATAAATAATATTTAATCAAGTGTTCAGGTAACTATATAGTCCTTATAATTTTATTTATAACCATTAAATATGCAATTTACCATTTATCTTTATATAAAATTACTAAGTTTACTACTCATATTGAAAAAAATCAAAGGAACCTATTAAATAAATTTTTATCCACTAATTAAAAATATGGAATTCATTTTTAAATATTTATATCAAATAATATTTAGTATTAAATTAAAAATTAAATGTTAAAAATGAAATGAAAACTCATTTTTTGGAAAAAAAATTTTATATATATAATGTTTTTATAATAAATTTAAGAATAAAGTAAATTTAAAAAACCGTATTGAGATTAAATTAAATCAAAACAAAATTATATTGTAAATAATTTAAAAAAAATATAATTTTCTATAAAAACCAGTCTTTTCACTATTCCTGAAAAAATAAATATTTATATTAAATTCACAAAAGTTCAATCTAAGATTATTTGGACAAGATGAATTGAAAAATAAAAGGATAGTTAAAATAAATATTCTGATACTAATACTAGGAGAAATGAATGGAATAAATTGAGAAGAAACTCTTAGTATGAATGTTATGTCTAAAAATATAAGGGTCCCTCCTTATTTCCTATTAATTTATGTGTTTAGAACAGACACATAAGGAATGGAAGGAGGAGATAGAGGTTTTCACTACTAGTAATAAATAATATATTTTCCTTCAAGGAGTCTATTTAATTCCATGAAATTGAAAACAATATTTTACCCCTTGAGAGGGATAAAATTGAGAAATGTGGGTACCAAATAATTTTTCACTTTAATTTTAAATTTTCATGAAAAACTAGTAATAATGGAGTTTAATACATTAAAATAACAATCTCAAACAATATTTATAATTTCAGTAATAATATTTATTAAGGGGGGGTTATCGGTTGATGAAAATATGAAAAAAGGGGGAGTTACATGAATTTTACTTGAACTGTTTTGATGGATTATTGAGACAATATAATGGTTAAAAAATTATTTTACAATGATCATGTTTTTAATGTAACCCTAAGTTGATAAATAATAAATTATGAGAGTAATAACACATACATGGAAGTTAATGGATAGAATAAACAAACTTGGTCATATCTCTCATTCTTTCTACGCCAGGTTTTCCCATATAGAATTAGAGTAGACCAACTAAAGGATCTATTTTAAGGGAACCATGTCGTATCATCCTTCTATAAAGGGGGGGGATAGAATAATCTGTTCCTAGAAAGGAAAAATAAAATATGAGTAGTCCCTAACATTAAACTTCACATTTAATTTTAAATAATTGGTATAAAGAGAGAATCCATCCAAGAAAATATATTAAAATTGAGGATTGGTATTGTCAAAATTTATAAAGGGGTAGTGGGATTTTTGTACCTAATTTAGTATTTCATTTGTTTTCAATGTTGTAAAATTAGTTTATAATTAGGGTTATAGGATTAATATGTATTAATCAACTAATTGGATTCCATTCCTAATAATAAATGCATGTATGTCCATAAGACGATTAAGATACTTCTATGATCTATAGAAAAGGAAGTGCGAGGCTACAACTTGATAAATTAAAATTTATAAGTTAAAGAAAATGTGGAAAAGAACACGTGATGAATAATGATAATATATTAAAAGGATGTAAATTCATGTGTCAATAGATTAAGGAAAACTACCCTTCTCCTATTCAACTACACTATTTTAATTTTGTATTTTATTTCTTTTTCTTATCCCCTTTAACTCTTTCATGAAAATCATGATGGGGTAACTCCAAAACTCTATTAGTTGATGTAGAAAATGGGGGATGGTGATATAAACTTATTTCAATTAGTTGTTTTTCAATTTTAGGTTGTTTAAATTAAAATTCACTTCAATTAATTTCCTCTTCCTATCTCATGACCATTGGATTGAGAATTTGGGTAGTCATTTTTAAACATTACAACTAATTTATTTTATTTAGGTATGAAAATTAAATAATTTAGTGTAATTATGTTTAAAAATGGAATTAATACAACATCATTCATTAATACTCTGATGTACGTGACAATAAGAGAAGATATATTTTTTCATTAAGGAGGGGATACCATGACCAATGATCTTACTCATCTTGACTTTGATAGTAATCATGGAAAATCAATTAAAATTTGGAATTTAATTACACATAAACATTAAATAAAAAAAAATATTATGCTCTTTATATAATTTATTTTTTAACCGAACTTTATTTCATAATTCTATTTATTAAAAAAATTTAAATCAATATTTTTTAAATTTTAAAAATGTGTACTTTCACCATCTTATGGGTTCGACCTCAAACACACTATTTTCTATATTTTATTAGTCATTATCACTTGTTTGATTCATTTATAAGTTATCAATTTTTTCTATACCCATTGGATTTAATGACACCCTTCATTATCTACCCCACATATTGATATTTAAGATTGTTATTTTTAAAAACATTAAAGGGGGAGATTATTGTGCCTAAAGAAGAATTGACTTTTCTTGTCAATGGTCCAATATGTGTTAATAATAATTATTATAGTATTAATACATAATAAATTAGGATTTTTATTCAATGAATAATAATATATCAATGTAAGTCCATATGATGATTAATATACTTCCATAATATATAGTAAAAGAATTGTGAGGTTACAAGTTGAACAAATCTAATAGAGAATTTTAGGAGAATGTAGTTCAGAAAGTGTTATAATTGATGGGATGATCTTAAATGGAATTAAATAAAATATTTGTTTGATGAAGGGAAACTTCCTACATCATTTTTGTGAATTTTTTATGTCATATAAAAGTACAATAAAATAGATGAATAAGTTAAGAAATTATTTTAGTAAATTATAGAATTTTCCAGATCCCAATATTCGATTCATGTATCAAATTTTACCACGTAGCTAATTAAAATATCCAATTAAGTAGACTAGGAAAGTCACAGAGTTGATCCATCCACATAGATAATTGACATTCCCAAGTTGTAACCATTGGAAATTCACATTTTTGATTTTCACTTGTAACCAAATCACATAATAAAATAGTCTACATAGGAATTTTGGGCAGAACTATATAGCCATTTCATCAATGTATATGATTGAGAAAGACCTAAAAACTATATACATTACTTAATGAAAAGAAAATATCTGATTTATAAATATCTATCTATTTCATAACTAATTATGTGACATGGAAGATTGTCCAAAGATATAGAAATATTAGATGTTATCAAAGATGTGAGATTTGGGGATACAAATATTTTTATATCATATAGATGATTATGGTTCGAGTCTTCATGACATTTAAATGAATATTTGAATTTGAATTAGAATTTTTTTATATTATAGATAAATCAATATTCAATTTAATAATTAAAATTTGATGATCCTACATTTTATGATCTTTGGATTTTAAAAATTAAAATATGTTAACATTGACTATTATATAATTTTAATAATATTCATGAGTATTTTATGAATATAAATATGTGTTGAAGGTATCCAAGAGAGTTCTAAGTGGGAATTTATAACTCTTGGTCTCATCATAAGATTATCTGAGAGAGACCAATACATAAAGTACTTAATAAATAAAGGGAACTAATGCTAGGATTCCTTGAAGTAGACATAGCTAATTATTCAAAGATTGAGAGAACACAATCATTCATGAGTTGATAATAGTTTCCAGGTAAATAGAACTACTGAATATAGATATTGAAGAAATTGTAAAATTATAAATGAGATAATTCGATCCCATCATCATATAGATAAATACTATTCTAAGTAAAAGATCATTCTATCACTGGATCATCATTAAAGAACATGCTTGGAGCTGGGTTATCAGACTAACTATTGGAGGCTTGTGATTGGAGTGGATAAAAAATCATATAAGAAGATAAGTTGGGGTGTTTAACCAATTTATAAGAGATTTTACTAGGGGTATATATCTACTTGAAATCATTTGTAGGTATATATAAGAATCCATGTTGGGTGGGAGAACCAACATGGAAATATTCTGATTTTATACAAAAACATGAAAATTTAGTGTGTTACTCTATCTATTTTTAGAACTGTATATGAGGTGATATTGAGGTATTATATTTAGTGGGTTGAGAATCATAGAAAATTTATGTGGTTTAATTTTTAAAGTAATACAATTCATAAAAACAAACCCCTAATTCACCCCCTCTTAGTGGTTTATTCGGCCTACGACATCAATGGTTCTAATCACCATAGATGTTTAAAAAAACATTGTGACATCCAACATGTTGTTATTTGGGTTTTAATGTATAATATTTTGAAATATATGAATTATAATAAATCCTCATATAATTTATGAATTACTTAAAACCTCAATTTTAACCCATGTAATCCCATTTAGAAATGAACAACATTATCTCTCACAAAATTTAGTCAAAAACATAATGAAAATAGAAATTTTAATTATATGAACATATTTGTGACATAGTGGGACTTTATCGAATTAAAGTGTATTATAAATTCCTTAATTTATAATATAATTAAATGAGTCTCCGGTAGAAAAATGTTATTTCTATTCGAGCTATCAAGGGGTAGATTTTATTTAAATCAGATAACCTAGTGGGACTTTAGATTCTATCCAAAAGATTCATTTATGAAGAATAATCTCAGTGGAAGTATGCCCATAAGAAGTTATCCTAAAATAATTCAATAGCAATGATGTTCTTGTTTGGGAATGATTATGGAGGATTTTTTTAATCAATACACTTGGACAACAATTAACTTTTGGAGGATGGTGTGATACACATTGAAGGGTAGTAATGGATGGGGAATTAAAGTTCTAGAGGATATTGATGTCTGCAAAAATGATTCCGTGGTGATGAGAGAGTGAGAATATAAAAAAGAATTAGATAAGTTTTTATTTTATTTTAAAGGTATCATAGGAAATTTTAATAGTACTTTTTTTTAGAAATGGAAATACTTAGGAGTATTCAAGGTTCATGTGTAAGATTATTTTTTTGGGGTTTTAGAAGAACCCATTGTTCCCAGAGAGGACTTGTTGAGGTTTTGGATTCCCTTGAATGTGTGAAATGATGCATGTGAAGATCAAATCAAAGTAATATATTATTCACACATATCGAAAGGTGATGTGATCAAAAGTTAATGACTATATGTTGTAGAGGCATTCCATAAGAATTGGTTGATATTATAAATTTTAGTTTGTATTGACTAAAGTTGTGCTGAATGTGATTGAAGAATGATGATTAGATTGTATCCATTAAGATAGTGGTACTTTCCCATAGAGTTCATATGGCCATAAAGATTCATTGAAAAAAATTATTTGGTTATTCATGTTAGGTGGCATGAAGACATTGTCTATATAGATCCCCTTGTAACTTATTCTTGGTATGGTAACCAAAAGATATGTTTTCCTTGTATCTAAGTTTCTTCCACAGTGAAAAATATTCTTTATGTTCCCCCATAGAGGGGGAATAACATCTAAACCATATAAATTTCATGTGTTGTTCTTATTTTGTTTTCATCTATTTATTCTATCATATTCATTGTTAAAGGAAGATGACATTAAAGACCATGTTGGAATAAAAATCAAAATATGGTTGGATCAATATTGTTGTTAGGATACATAGTCTTCCTAATTATTGATGTTGATTTTGATGTGGTGTTCCATGTAATCTTGGACTCTTCTATAGATCTTATTCCACATTGGAAGTGTAGAGGGAAACATTCATAGGTTAGAGGTTGGTTAGTTCTTGTATGTGGGATTCTATACTTGGAAGTGGTATGGGGATCATGAGTTTCAGAGGTTGGAACAACAAATAAATTCCCTAAGGAGTAGTTTCAAGGTATCAAATAGTTTATCTTATGATGGGTCAACCCCTTTCCCCCAATAATTGTTACTAGAGCTTGGCTAAAAGTCATCTAGTAAGTAGCTTATCGTGTATTAGAATTTGAGAATGGTTTGAAAAACGTGGAGTACCTTTGGTTGAGTGATTTACTCTATTATAAAGGAATGTTCACAAGTAATATAACTTAGATACCTGGGATTATAGTTATAGTGAAATTTATCTTGATTTTAGGAGTCTTGATGTATGTCATGATATTGAGGTGGTGTTCAAATATAGATTGTAAGATTACTAATGATTTTTGGTAGATAGTTCTAACCCCTTACGCTTTTTGGATTTTGGGTGATTCATGTATTCTAGAATATAGTTTTACAATGGGTAAAGTCTCATTTGAAGTTCAATATTTTAAGCTAAGGAATTTGGAGGATTATGGTTTCTCTACTCCTAGAAAGATTGGATGTTCCATTTATGGTGCGTCATCGAGAAGAAAGGTGTTTTGTAGGGTGTGATAAAGAAACTTCATGAAAAATTTTAGAAGTTGTAACCAAGAGGAGTAAAATATTACATAGAATGAGGAGTTCATTATTAAATCAAATAATAATCAAAGTGATATAATTATGGTTAAGGAATAATGAGTCATAGGCATTTTATATATTCCCATCTCTGAATTTAGTATTTTAGAAATAAAGGGTGTGGTGTAAATTTTTTGGGTCTAAGAAGATTAGTCTAAAATGAACCTTTACGATATTCCACAGATCATAGAGTTGATAGCGGTTGATAATTTGTTACCAAGTGTTTTCCATCCTTCATGAGTTAGATATTTGACTCTAGGGTTCTCATCATTCACCGTCTATTGGGGAAGCTAGTAATTGTATATAAGGGTCTTAGATATAAAGGAATAATGATTAGTAGATGATTGGTTTCTCCATATAGATATGGATAAAAAGAAAGGAGTCACTACGGGAAAAAGGACTTTTTGCGACGGACCTTTTGGGACGAGAATAAATCCCTCCGCAGAACGTCTGTCCAAGAGGTTATTTGTGATGGGGGTAACGACCCATCGCTAATAACCAATTATTTGCGACGGTATACCTTCTCCTGCTGCAAAAAGTTTGGCGCGGGTAGCGCGCCAAACCACGCATAGGTTATTTGCGACGATGGGATCCCACCATCGCAAATAGTTAAGTATTTTCGACTGGCCCCGTCGCAAATACTCGGTGGCGGTTAATAGCTTGTTGCGACGGGATGTCGTCCCCTCCCAAAAGGTGTGTTGGTTGGAACTATTTGTGATGGGACACGTCCCAAATACCTACGCCCGCATTAATTACTGTCGGCGGTTAAAAAGTATTTGCGATAGGCCCCGTCGCAAATACACGGTGATGGTTAATAGGTTTTTGCGATGGGATGTCATCCCGTCGCAAAAGGTGTGTCGGTAGGGACTATTTGCGACGGGACCCATCGCAAATAACATTTTATCCAACGAAAGTAATTGATGCAGGCGTAGGTATTTGCAACGGGTCCCATCAAAAGAGATACTATTTATGACAGGTATCCCGTCGCAAATAATATCGTCGCAAATAATCTAACCTATATATACCCACATCCACTTTTCTCTCATTCCACTCAATTCATAGATCATGTTTCTCTCTAAACTCTGATTTTAGAGGGAAAATTTTTTGATGTTAGTTTTTTTGTTCACGAAGAAGTTGTGAAACCATCTACATCAATAGAAAATCAATCTTAAACGTATTTATGTTTTATTTAATTTATTATTTATTTGATTTTTTATCTTAATTTTTATTAGTGTTGATTATTTTTAATTAAATTAAATATAAATTGTTTTGTCATTAGTATTTATTTGTACTAATAAATTGAAATATTTAGTACTAATTTTTAATAATTAGTAGTAATTAATAATTATTAGCGATAATTAGTAATGTATATAATTAATTTGTAGTAATTAATAATAATTGGTAATAAATAGTAATAAATACTAATAATTAGTAATAAATATTAATAAATATTAATAATAGTAAGAAATAGTAATAATGAGTAATAAATAGTAATAAATTGTCATAAATAGTAATAAGTTGTAATAATTAGTAATAAATTGTAATAATTAGCAATAAATTGTAATAATTAGTAATAAATTTTAATAATTAGTAATATATTGTAATAATTAGTAATAAATTGTAATAATTAGTAATAAATTGTAATAATTAGTTATAAATTGTAATAATTAATAATAAATTTTAATAATTACTAATAATTAGTAATAAACTGTAATAATTAGTAATAAATTGTAATAATTGTTAATAATTTGTAATAAACTGTAATAATTTGTAATAAACTATAATAATTATTAATAAACCGTAATAATTACTAATAAATTGTTATAATTATTAATAATTAGTAATAATTACTAATAATTAGTAATAATTAGTAGTATTTATTCATAAATACTAATAGTTAGTAATAATTTGTAATAATTAGTAATAAATACAGATAATTAGTAATAACTAGTAATAATTAGTAATAATTAGTAATAATTAGTAATGAATTGTAATAATTAGTAATAAATTGTAATATTTACTAATAAATTATAATAATTAGTAATAAATTGTAATAATAAGTAGTAAATTGTAATAATTAGTAATAAATTGTAATAATTTGTAATAAATACTAATAATTACTAACAATTACTAATAAATACTAATGATTAGCAACAATTAGCAATAATTAGGAATAGTTAGAAATAATTAGAAATAAATGGAAATAATTCGCAATAATTAGGGATAATTAGCAATAATTAGTAATAATTAGAAATAATTAGTAATAATTAGAAAAAATTAGCAAAAATTATCAAAATTAGCAATAATTAGAAATAAATAGCAATAATTATCAATAAATAACAATAAATAGGAATAAATAGGAATAATTAGTAATAATTATGAATAATTATAAATAAATATGAACAATAGGAATAAATAGGAATAAATTGTATTAATTAGTAATAAATTGTAATAATTAGCAATAAATTGTAATAATTACTAATAATTACTAATGAATACTAATAATTAGAAATAATTAGAAATAAATAGGAATAATTATGAATAATTAGAAATAATTATAAATAAATATCAATAAATAGCAATAATTAGGAATAATTAGCAACAATTAGTAATATTTAGCAATAATTAGCAATAATTAGCAATCATTAGTAATAAATAGCAATAATTAGTAATAAATAGAAATAATTAGTAATAACTAGAAATAATTAGTAATAATTAGGAATAATTAGTAATAATTAGGTATAATTAGGAATAATTAGTAATAAATATGAATAATTTGTAAAAAATAGGAATAAAGTGTAATAATTAGTAATAAATTGTAATAATTAGTATAATTAGTAATAATTAGTAAATATTTGTAATAATTAGTAATAATTAGTAATAAATAAGAATAATTAGTAATAAAAATGAATAATTCGTAATTTTTAAGAATAAATATGAATAGTTCGGAATAAATATGAATAGTTAGTAATAAATAATAATAGTTAGTAATAAATATTAATAATTAGTAATAAATATAAATAATTAGTAATAATTAGTAATAATTAGTAATAAATAGAAATAATTAGCAATAATTAGCAATAATGAGTAATAATTAGCAATAATTAGCAATAATTAGTAATAATTAGTAATAATTGGCAATAATTAGCAATAATTACTAATAAATAGCAATAATTAGTTATAAATTGCAATAATAAGTAATAATTTGTAATAATTATGTATAAATTGTAATATTTAGGAATAATTGGTAATAATTAGGAATAATTATAAATAATTAGTAATAAATAGGAATAATTAGTAATAAACAGAAATAAATTGTAATAATTAGTAATAAATTGTAATAATTAGTAATAATTAGTAGTAATTAGTAATAATTACTAATAATTAGTAATAATTAGTAATAATTAGTAATAATTAGTAATAATTAGTAATAAATAGGAATAAGTTGGCATAATTAGTAATAAATAGGAATAATTAGTAATAGTTAGTAATAAAAAGGATTAGTTAGGAATAAATAGGAATAGTTATGAATAAATATGAATGGTAAGGAATAAATATGAATAGTTAGTAATAAATATGAATAATTAGTAATAAATATGAATAATTAGTAATAAATTGAAATAGTTAGTAATAAATAGGAATAGTTAGTAATAAATAGGAATAGTTTGTAATAAATATGAATATTTTGTAATAAATAGAAATAATTAGTAATAAATAGTAATAATTTTTAATAAAAAGTAATAATTAGTTAGGAACAATTAAGAACAGTTAGAAAGAAATTTTAATAAATCTTAATAAATTTTAAGAAGTTGGTACAATTTCTAGTGGATTGACGACACTCCGTTTCTTCGATGAATTTTTTCCTTTCAACTATCACTGACTCAAAATATTATGAAAAATGTGATGCTACATAGGCATATTCAATCTCTATGCACGAGATTAAATACGCATTCCTAGGATCATATTTCTTATATTGTTTTCAAGGAGTGACAGTTGGAAGAAGAAGATTCATTGACGAAAAGGGGGCTCTTTTGTCCAACGACTCATTTACTTGTATCTTTCTCACACTAAAATATCAATGAAGAATCTAGTCAGAGATACACATATTAATTCCCCTCCACACGAGAATGAATATGCATACCTCTGACCAGATTCTTCATTGTGATTTCAGTGTGAGAAAGATGCAAGTAAATGAGTCATTGGACAAATGAGTAGCCGTCAATCCACTGGAAATTGTGTCACCCTTAATCAATGGTAATTATTAATAATTCGTAGTAATTATTTTTCTTCTTTTTTCAGAAAGAATTTTTTTAATTTCAAATTATTCAAAAATAGTGATGATTTTATATTTTGTAGAAAAATATGGAACAAGGAAGTCGACATCAGTCATTATTAGATGATCGCGCTTGGATAAACTAGCGTAGAAATCAAAATGTTTCTAGTTTAAATCTTATATATTTTGATGGTGTAGAAGATTTCTTACCATCTGCATCATCTAAACCACAATATGTTTCAGAAGGAATAATTAAGTGTCCCTGTAAAAAATGTTCTCTGAGAACGTTTGACACATTTGAAATGGTTGGGGGACATCTCATGTGGTTTGGTTTTCAACCAGATTATGTTTTTTGGTATCAACACGGTGAATGCATTTCCAGAGAAGATAACAATAACTTGATATCAGATCCATCACGGTTCCAAAATTTAGTACATGATGTTGTATGCCCATCTGTTCAACAAATTGAAACTCATGATGATATTGATTCCTGAGTTGGCACCATAAAAATTTTATGAGTTGCTGAGGTCTGATGAGGATTTATTATATCCATGTTGCAAGATAAGAAAATTAGAAGCAGTTGAAAAATTTATGGCTATTAAATCAGATAATGAAATGTCAAACAACTATTTTGATCAGATATTTTCTATGGTTAAAACACTGTTACCTAAAAGAAATGTGTTGCCTGAAAATTACTATGAGAGAAAGAGGTCGGTTCGTAATCTAGGCCTTGGTTATCGGAAGATTCATGCATGTAAAAATTATTGCATTTTTTATTCTGGTGAAAAATTAGTCATTGGATAGTTGTCCCACATGTGGACAATCGAGGTATAAAGAAGCTCAACCAGGTAAGTTTGGATTGATTCCTGTAAAACAGTTGAGATATTTCCCCCTTACACCCAGGCTGCAATGTTTATTAATGTCTCATAACACATCGCCAATGATTTTATGGAAAAAAAACAATATTTAAAATGGTAAAATCGTGAATCATCCATCTGATGGTGATTCATGGAAACATTTTGATCGTTTGCATCCGTCTTTTTCTTTAGATGCCCAAAACGTGTGATTAGGTCTTTCTGCTGATGGTTTCTGTCTGTTTGGTTCTTGGGGTAGTCAGTATTCATGTTGGACTATCTTTATAACTCCGTAAAATCTACCTCCATGGATGTTGATGAAGGAGAACTATATGTTTTTGACCTTATTAATCCTAGGACATCCGAAAAAGAATATTGATGTTTATTTCAAACCATTGATTTATGAGTTAAATGAATTGTGGAGTAATGGTGTTAGTACATATGATGTTGTTGCAAAACAAAATTTCATATTAAAAGCTGCATTGATGTGGTCGATTAGTGACTTTCTGACATTTGGCATGTTATCTGGCAGGAGTACACATGGTCTGAAATCATGTTCTTTCTGTAAGAAATACAACAAATCTTTTTTTCTCATTAATGGAAAAAAACCATTCTATTTTGACTGTCATCACAGATTTCTTCCAACCGATCATCCTTTTCGAAGGAACAAATCTCATTTCAGAAAAGGAACAATTGAAAGGGATGAACCTATAAAAAAACTCTAGTACAAGGATAAAATCAGTTGTATTTTCATTACCCCCCATCACATTTGGGCCAAAAGTAAACAAAAAAAATTCATGGCTTTGGGAAATAAACATAATTGGATAAAGAGAATAATTTTTTGGGATCTCCCATATAGTTCGGATTTATTGGTTCGCCACATTTTGGATGACATGCATATTGTGAAGAACTATTTTGATAATTTATTTCATACAGTTTTGGATACACAAGGTAAGACAAAAGATATTGTAAAAGCACGATTTGATCTTTCCCAAATTGCTGGCCACCAGAACTTGAAATATTTGAAAATATCAGATCACAGAGGTTAATGAACCCAAAATTAGCTTATAAACAGTCCAAAGAGAGTTGCTTATTATTTTGTCAGTGGGTAGAATATTTGACACTTCCACATGGCTATGCTTCCAAATTGAGAAGATATGTTAAGAGTGGTCATATTGCCAGATTAAAATGTCCTGATTTTCATGTTATAATGGAAGGAATTAGGCCGATTGGAATCAGAGGTTTGTTGAATTCTATGATTTGGGATTCGATAACAGACATATCATATTTTCTTCGATACATTTGTTCAGGGACAACGGACTATGATGTGCTACAAAAACTAGAAGAAGATGTTGTTGTAGTTATATGTAAACTGGAAAAAATCTTTCCACCTGCTTTCTTTGACTCATTAGAACATCTGATATTACATTTCCCACATGAAGCTAAATGTGGAGGTCCAATACTGTTTGGATGGATGTACACATTTGAGATATGCATGCAGAAATTGAAGAAAAAATTATGTAAAAAAGTATAAGTTGAAGGCTCAATTTCTAAAGCTTATTTTCAAGAAGAAATTGCCTTTTTCTACTCTCATTATTTTGAATATGAATATCCGTAAAAAAAACCACATGGGAAAGAACAAGGGAAATTTTAATGATGAAATAGACAATCATTTATCAGTTCTTAATCATCCAAATCTTGGCTTCATTAGAGTTCAAGAACGATGGATTTCAGATGATGAACATAAAATGGCTCATTCATATGTTTTTCTCTACTGTGAAGAAATGAAATAATTTGTACTGTGAGTGCTTCTATCACTTATTCTATAATTTCTGTTACAGTATGTAAACTTATTTTATTTGTAGGTTATATGATAATCATATTAAGATTCAACTCCCACAAATTACAGTATCTGCTCCTAAAGAACGCATGAAAAAATAATTTTCTCAATGTTTTCAAAAACTGGAAACATAAATTATTGGTGGTTTAATATCAATTCATTTTACTATTTATTATATTGATAACTGTTTTAAAAATTTTCAGGTGTCTCAACATTCTGATAAAATTGATAAGAGACTGTGTATATTGAGTAACCCACCATCAAAAATGGTTAAATCTTGTAATACATATCTGGTAAATGGGTTTTGATTTCATACCCGTGCATATGGGGAATAAAAAAACAATGAACAATGGAGTTTGTTTGAGAGGATCACATCATAGGGATACTGAAGTTAACTTTTACGGAATTCTGGATTAAATTATTGAACTATGTTATCTTGGAAATAAATATATAATGATGTTTAATATCGGTGGTTGGATACTATGAGATGATTGCGTGTTCATCTGACTCATGGAATCGTCAATATTAAATATAAAAGTCTTCTTGTAGTAAATGAACCATTTTTATTAGCTCAACTGGCACATCAAATTTATTACGCAAACTACTATGCTTCTTCAAGAGACCTGAGTGATTGGTGGAGCATAATAAAAATAAAATCTCAGGAAAATCAATTTACTCAAACTGAATGTGGTTCCGCTGAAGAGGAAAGAATTGAAATTTTTCCAGTGACTACTCAAAATCCATCTTTTTTACAAAGAAACATGAATATCGATGATAACACCCCACAATAAAGGCTCGATGGTGAAGAAGATGTTAATGATGTTACAAATGAATTTGAAATGACAAGGGATGGTTAAAGTGAAACTCATATGGATATTGATGATGCTGAAGAGGAATATAAAGACATTGACATCGTTAGATATGAAGATGATGATGAAGGTGAACATTGGAAAAGTTAAATACTGGTTATGATCATAACTAATATATATATATATAATAATAATAATTATTTTCAAGTATCAACTAACAACAATCATTTTGTGTTTCAGATGGTCTCTGATCTATTGTTTGAGTTAGAGGAGGCTGAGCTACCTTTGGATGAGGGGGATGTGGGATCATCTGGCCCTCAACCTACTAGTGGTTCAGGAGGTATGCGGAGGGGGCGCCGTCTTGTGTGACTGATGATTTCTGACCCTATCCTCGAGCAACGTCCACGTCTTGGCTTCGATCCATGCACACAAAGGTATGGTAACCTGTATATTATTGTTAGATTTCATTAATTTATTTATATATATACTAATTGTTTGATTATTTATTCTTTTTATTATAGTTTTGCGCATGTAGCTATTGGAAAGAGGAGCACTATCTTGCGCAATTATTTTTCTCAGCCATGGACCACATGGGAACTGATTCCCATTGATGTGCAACTCATCATGTACAATCATTGGCTAGTACATAAGTAAATAATATTTTTATTGAAATTTATTTTTTTAATAATGGGATATTATAAATTATTTATAGGGTTTTTGTTATCACATAGTTGATAGCATATGTGGCGATATCCAGGAATAATGAGAGGTGGCTATGCATTAGGGTTTGCGTCAGTTTTTGCACAATTTGAGAAAGACGACCATTAATAAAGAAGAAGTGACAATATTTGATGAGTCTTGTAGAGCCCACCGACCAGGGTACATTTCATCTCAGGTTTGGGATGGATTATGTGCACACTGATTGGGTGGTGGATTTCAGATGAGGTCTTCATTGGGTCGGCAGAACCGGGGGAGACAGGAGGTGACACATCGTACTGGTAGCCGAACATTCAGTACACATAGAGAGAATTTGGTGAGTATTTTTTTAAATATTTTATATAACTTCAAACATAAATAGTTTATTTTATATTCAAATAGGCAGTTGAGCATCCCAATATTAAATAGTATGATGTTTATCGTTGGATGTACAGGGTTCCAGCCACCAGAGAGATTAGAGGTGATTGTCAACGTCAGATTGTGGTTGGTCTTATTTTTTTTAGTTTCACAATTAACTTCATATAATATTTTATCAATTTTAATTTCAAATTGGAATTTAAGGAGTCATATGAGGCTGCGACTTCTCAGACACATGCCGAGGGTCAGGATGAGGTGACTAATTAGAACAGTGCCCACAATTTTGACGAGGCATCATGGATGCATGTGACTCAGTATGGCTTTGAGAAGGGCCAAGTAGTTGGTATCAGATCACATATAACTCTTGATAGTTATTATGGTACTACTGTGATGTTGGATTCCAACTCAAGAGGAGCTAATGGAGAGGCATCATCTTCTTCCTCACAGTATCACGAGCAATTTCGAGCTCAGAATGACCTTATAGAGAGTTTGCAGAAGTAGCAAGAAGAGATGTGTCAGCAGCAGCAGAAGCAGCAACAAGAGGAGGAGATGCGTCGATGGCAGTAGCAACATCATGAGCAGATGGAGTACATGCGATGTCTAACTCGTAGTTTAGGGACGGAGTTTCCTCCACCAGCTCCTTCAGCTCCTCCACCTCCTCCAGAAGATGCCCCCAATGATTTTTTTATGTCAAAAACATTTGAATTTAACATTTTTTGTAATATGAACTATTTATAGTTTCTGTCTTTTATATCGGTGCGAATATTAAATAATTTAATTTTAATATTTTAGGATTTTTTTGTGAAAATAGTGATTTATTAAAAAAAATTATTTTTTTATTATTTTAATAATATTAATATTATTGTTTCATTAATCTTAATTTTATTAAATATATTTATTCAGTATTATATTATTTAATGTTTTTTTATTTTACTAATAATAATAATATTATTATTATTATTATTTTATGGATTTTTTAATATCTTTTTTGAATATTGAGAATTTTAATATTTTTTTTAATATTTTAATAATATTAAAATTAATTTTTCAATAATAATAATAATATTTATGATTTTTTATATTTTCTTGTGAACATTGAGAATTTTAATATTTTTTTTATTTTAATAATATTAAAATTAATTTTCCAATAATCATAATTTTATTAATTTTTTTTAAAAAAAAATATTTATTATTTGCAATGGGATCTGTTGTGACGGGTTCCCATCGTAAATAGCCTAAATATTATTTTTAATGGGTATTTGTGATGGGATTACGGGCCCGTCGCAAATAGTATTTGTGATGGGCCCCTTGCAAATAGTCTAAATAAATATTTTCAAAAAAGTATTTGCAACGGGATTACGGGGCCGTTGCAAAAAATTATTTGCGACGGTCTCATCACAAAAAAGTTTATATATATACAAAGTATATATTCGGAGACTTATTTTTAACAGTGAAGTTGTCCGTCGCAAAAGTGATTATTTGCAACGGGCCCATCACAAAGAGTATTTTTTGCTACACCGTTTTCTACAACGGGCTATTTGTGATGGGACCCCATTGCTAAAGCTTATTTTTTACGGGATCCTGTCACAAATAACCTGTCGCAAATACCTAGAATTATAGTAGTTAGTGTGTTACAATCATTTAAAGGTTTAAGATAACCCTCAATGATCAACTGAAGAAATAGAAAATGATTTTCAGAATGCCATTGATTCAAGTAGTGGCTCATGGTTACAGAAAAGTGTGAAAGATGGTTCTTTTCTTTTTCAAGTAATTAATTTTAGAAAGATAATTACATGTTAAAGAAGTATTATTAGTGAAGATGTGGTTTATTTAATGGTTATCTCATTCATATAAAAGTGAGAAGATAAAGGTATTTTTATTCCTAAAGGAGATGAACCGGTGGATCAAAATGTAGATAATTCTAATTATTCTCATGAAATAATTTACTTTTTATATTAATCAATTTCATATCATTAGATTGTGGGTGTTTTATAATCATTTATAATTCTGAGGTCATTCAAAATATTCACTCAGAAGAACCATTGTGTGGAAAATACCACAAGATAGCTGAGAGGATTAAATATTGATATGGGAGGATGAGAGATTCCTGAGAAATGAGAGTTTATAAAGATATCCTAGAGGTGTTTGTATTGATAATTTCATTCAATATTTTCACACCAGAACCTTTTCCCTTGAAATTCAATTCTGGATAAATGAGTTTTCTATAAATAATCATTTGAATTTCATTATATTGAAACTTGAAAGAAATAACATCACCCAAATCACCGCACTAATTCTTTTACTCATTTTTAACTATAACGCACTAAAAAACATTCAACTAAAATTATGAAAGGTAAAAAACAAGTAAGATAATAAAAATTGTCTAATAAGGTTTAGAATATCATCCTACATCTATATGGATAATCACCAATTTTCATTATATCATAAGTACAAAAAGTTAAAATCTCATGTGACTACGGAGGTACATAGATCACTAAAACAGGTAAATTCATGACACCCAAGGAATATTTTCACACCCTTTTTAAAATAGGATCCCAAATAATAATACTCTTTCATTTATTTCGTATATTCTTTAGATTCTATCCATTTGATTATATAATAGCCAATACTCTATTGGTTTCTATAGTTTGACTGTCGATTATCGATAGGACAACAATTTTCCCTATGCCTCAATATTCATCCACAAAGTCAATGAAAATAACAATTAAAACATATAAAATGATTCTTTTTTATGATAATAAAACCTAAGGAAATTATGGTAACATGGACAATATGTTTCACCCATCAAATAAAATTATTATTCAATAAACACATTTCCAAACTGTAAAAGGCTAATTTAGCTTCTTTGATATGGATGAAGGGAACTGTGAATTTCATCCATCAAGTGAACTTAATAAAAATCTTAAAGAATATTCAAAATCCAAATAAACCCCCACTATATGACTTCTCTTGGGATTCTTATCATCCTCCAAAAAATTAGAAAACTAAAATCTATACACTTCCATTGTGTGTGAGAGTTCCCCATTTCCCTTTCATTCAGCCAATTTTGAACGAGGAATGATTCTACATTAGACTCTCATCGACTAATTCCTTAGTGAATATATCTACTAGATTATATATAGAGCAATATTTTACAACCCCAACACACCATCATAATGAAACTTTTAAATATAAGGGTAATTTAGGTCGATGTGCTTTAATCTTGCATAGAAAACTAGATTTTTAGACAAATGTATTTCCCTATGACTGTCATTGAAGTGAAATGAACATTATATGATACTTATAAGGTCATAAATTTCTTTAACCACATAGTATCCTTTCTTGATCAAATTATGCCACACACTCTACTTTCATTCAAAAGAAATAAATCATCAGTTGCAGTATCAACATCTTATAGACTATTTTTTCCAATGGAAAATACAAACACAATAGTGATTTTTATGAAATTTTTGTATCTACATTCATAAACAATAGATCCCCATATCTGAAGTAGTTGGTTTTTTCATATATTAATTTTATATATATCAAAATCCACTTCAAAAAATCAAAATTTTTTTCCATAGATCTGGCATGAACCATCTGATAACACCAACTACATAGGCAATATATATTCATGTGCACACCTTGGAATACATGATATGCCTCATAATAATGATTTTGGTTTTATTTTTATCTGATTATTTTATCCTCTAATTCATGTTTCTTGTTCTTTTAAGAGATTTAATTTTTCCATAAGAGTAGATGAAACAACTATTCATATGATCATTAATTTTTTAATAACCTTATATACAAACTACTTATGAGATAAAATCAAATATATGGTATTGTAATATCATTATATACTTATTCAAAATTAATTATTCTATTAAATGAGATATTTCTATTCAAACATCCTTAATAAGTCTTTTTAAACATCTAAATCTATTGGATTTACAGACACACCAAATGAATAGAATCCATGTGAAATAGTAGATAATGAAATCCTAAATATTTTACTTTTAATTTTTATAGAAATAGTCTATGTTTATCTATGTGAAGTATGTCTCACCTATTCAATATATGAACTTTTGGTTTCACTACATTGGATCATGTTTTAACCAATAAATAATAATCATTATTTTTTACACCAAACCTTAATTTCAATTATCAATGAAATATGTAGGCTAATTCAAATATATTTCCATGTCATGACCCCTTTTACTATTATATATATTCACATCTATATTTTATATATTTAATATTTTAGACGAAAAAATCCGATCATAGTTCAAATGGTGTGTTCTTAACTATTGGAGAGAAAATTTCAAAAAAGTATATTCCCTGATTGTTCTGTAATCTCTCAAAACCAAGCCTCACTATAGACATTATACATCTATTAGATTCCGATATTAATCAAAAAATCAAATTTTTTTCAGGTGACTTCTTTTTTGGGTGGTTGTTCTGCTCACACTCATGTATTGTTAACATATAGTGAATCCAACTCATCCTTTATATGAAACTCCAACATGTCAAAATATCTGAGGCTATCCAATTCTTCTAGACTTTTTGGTTCTCCCGTATCCATTGAATGTAAAGTTTTCTAGTTAAATTAATACATATATGATGTTTTATGAATTAGGAAAATCTCTAAAATTAAACTTTTGTGTTATCCCTTTCCTAAAAAAAATATAATTTCATTCTACAAAACCTTGAACCAATACTCTATTATTACAGAGATTTCTGGGGTATCATTCATTGTTCTCGTCCTTGATCCTTTTATGGTTCCTTTTTAACATTAATTTAGAGTTTCAAAACATCTTATAGATTTATATCCTTCGTAACTCTCTATAGTTTTCTAAAACCATCATTATATTATTCAAATAAACTTATATTGAAGTTTTATTTTTTTTATTTAAACATACATTCCCTTTAATTTTCTATATTTCAAAGTAAATTCTTACAAAAGATCACATTCCTATATCATATAATTTTTTTCACACGATCACAAATTTGAAAACTATGATTTTTAATATATATAACTTATTTTAAAATACAAATAAGTTTTTACTTATGACATATCTTCATCTTAAACCTCTATATGTGTAAGGGATAAACATTCAGCAGAATTGTAAGATAAATCTTGTGTCTTTTCTATCAATCACGAATTTATAAATTCTTTCAAATTTTTGCTGAGGGGATTCAATTGATTATAAATAATTTCGTATCATGTATTTCCAACCAAAATACATTGGGAATTATTTAGTGTAACTTAATAGTCTATATAATTTCCATCAATAAATTATTCAACCATTCAACTTTTCCATTTTTCTCAGAATTTCACTATATAGTTTTACAATTCTTAATTCCTCAATATCTATAGTAGTTATGGATTCTTCTTCTAGTACACTCACCTCCAATGTCTAATCTCTGTAATTTTATCTTATATCCTCATTTCATATAAAATGTAGTTTTATATTCCATGTAAAATGATAAATATTTTGACATATGTTTTAGAAAGTATGAAAACTATTTCCTCATGGATTCATAAGTGAAATTCATAATTTTTTGTTAACCACTATGTCATTTAACTAGGGAAGGATCACATACATTCGTATATACTATCCCATGCTTCTTGTTTTTAAGTAGTCCTCTACTGAAGTTAAATCTCACCCTTAATAAAATTCCAATTATTAAAATCTAGAAACGACTGATTTTTTAATGATAAATCTCCAACATTAGTTTCACCATTATAATTTTTTCCTATCTCACTATTTTTTCTAAGATGGTAGCACCAATGATCTATAATTTTATATGTTGATGTTTTAGATAGTGTAGATGTATGATATAGACTTTTTCACAATGTAGAGTTCCTTTTATATTATTTCAAACCATTATTTATTATTAATTATAAGTGACCAAAGGATTAGTGGAAGTTTTCTGATTATTCCGAAGGGTTCAAGGCCCAATGTTTTGGATTCTGGGAAAATAGGATGAGGTGGATGGTTAATGAACGTTTTGCATATGCTTTCACCTAAACAATGTGGACTACAAAAGAATAATCATATTTCGATTAAAGGTTTTATGGGCTATAGAAACCAAAAAAAATTATAATTTATTATAGGTCCATCTCATATTATTTTCACATAGTTTTCTTATAAATCAAAATTAGGCAAGTTGTGGTGCACCTTGATAGTAGGCATGCATGCTTTGTCTAACCATGTATCAAAACTATGTTCCCTATTAAAAATTTGGAAATTAAAATTTTCCCACCTCTACTTTATTCCTTATTCTTCCTTTTTTTCCCATCATTTGTTAAAACTAAACCAACATGGATCTCCTTTTCTCCACTTCGTTATTTTTGAGGAATTATCTCATCCAACATTAGTTTCCTTCACCACCAGTCACATTTTAATCCCCTGAGTAATTATAAAAATATTTTACCTTCCTTTCTCATATTTCCTTTCATTATTTGGTGTTATATATGTGAGATATAATATACCCAATATTAATGGATTTTTTTGGTTTTCAAATTTCTCTCATGCCATCCCAAATTTAACATCGATACTGGATGAGGAGTCGTATTTATGTCATTGGTATGTGTTCTAATAATTTTCCTTCAAAGTACCTATGTTTATAACCTGTTACATTATTTTCATTCCAAAATTTCTCTTTGTTTACCATAAAATGTTCAAATCATAAAATTAGTTGTTTTTATTTTAACAAAAATGTTCCATGAGCCCCTTTGACACCAATGGAGGTTGAAGGCCTCAACTTAAACCACTCCTTCTAGATAGTTTGTTTAAATTGGCATGAATTAAGAAACTATAACATGTGACTAGACTACCCCTTGGGGTGTTTTGGATTATTTATTATTATTTTAATTTTTTAAATGAATTAATCGAATAGTTAACTAACTTGTACACATTAATTATTGATACATTACTATTTATTCTGGGAATGTATTATAGACCTTGATCACACTATTTTAGGTGAATCTCACCTTGATAAAGACATGTATTGCTGACCTTGAATGATATGGGTGAACTTATAGAAGTCCACCAAACTTATTGATGAATTTCCAAGTGGTGTATCATACTTGGACCCGATAAATTTCATAGATTCATGAATTCCTTGGATAGAGACTACTGATTCACCTATAATCTCTATAAATTATAATTCATGGGATAAAATACTAAGATTCATTTTTATGTCCTAAGATACAGTCAACCTTAGATTATCTCCTTGGGATCCAATCACATATATTCCAACATTACCTTTCACACATTCCATAGGCTCAGTTAAAAACTATTAAGAGTGTATAACCGAGGGTTCACAGTTTTATAATAATAAAACCCTATTAGCCTAACCTATCTATTAATTATTGTGATTTGGATCAACCTACAAAATTAAATGATTCCATATTCCTTCTATATACTGCTTATGGTTCTTATATTTGGATGCATTGGCTATGTTCCATGGGTCCCTAGGAAAATTCAAGGTTAAGTTCTAAGATTCATCTTGCATAGTCTAATGTATCTAAGGTCAACCTAGTATCTATTGGGGACCCTAAGCCTAATTTAGTTTCTAATAATTTTTAATTATTGATATTTATTAAAAAATCACACTACTACACCATATATTCATTGAATATATTTGAATTCGGAAATATTAGTGGTGGCCTACAGAGTTTTACTCACACTCTATTTTGGATTATATTTGGTACCTAGGAGGACATCATGGATACATGTAAGGGTAAAGGGAATCAGATAACTATAAATGTTTGATTTCCATTTTGGATGGGATCTTGAGGGAAGATAGTTGATCCAATACTCAGGATTATCATAGGGATAGTTTCTTTTGATATTTTTTGTTTCATTTTTATATACTAGTACTATTTTATTATAGCTTTCTTTTTTTCTAGTTTATATTATTGTATTAGCTCATGATATCATCTTTATATTAAATTAGTTTATTATTATGTCTTAAATTTTTATCCGGATGGTTTATATCCACTTACTTATGTTATTTTAACATATTTATTTTTAACAATGCATTTAAACAAAATAATAATGGTATAGTATCTGTAATGTATAACAATACACCCTCACTTCTAGTCAATATCCTCTAATATATGTGGTGGCACACTTAAGGCCTTTTGGAAAACTAGACCAGTCACTTATCTATGAACCAGAACCGGGACATCCAAACGTGGTATTATAACTACTCTACCCTTTTTCATACTATTTTGGGTTGGTATACAAAAGACTAAGAAGTGTCATAACTTGGTAATAATCTATTTACGGGAGTAGATAACTAGATGTGGGGGAAAATCCAAGTTTTCAGGTATGGGAATTGTTGTTTTGTGTTTCACATATTTAAGTTGTACTATTTTCACCATTGGGTGGCACACATTCTTTACATTGTTACATTTTATAGATTTAAACCCTTAGGATATCATGAAAATGGACAATTTCATCATTCTTAATCATATGAACATGGGGATTATTATGTCAGTCGTATGTCATTCCATGAGTACCCATATTATCTTCGTTTTGTTTCTTATTGTTTGTATATTATTTGTTAGAATTATGACTTATAATATTTCTATAGAAAATGGAGAAAACAATTTAGTTATATAAGGTGTTTGTATCAACCTAAATGGTTTTTCCCAGATATCTTGATGATGACCCAAGATCTATTTTTTTCATTGTTTATGCTTTTTAACCTTGGTTTCATAAATGAAAACTCTTTGGTTGTTATAGTTAAATGAATTTTTAATTAAAATTTATATTTTTATGCCTTTATAAATTGGGAATAAAAAATCATATAACTGAATCATCATATATAAACCTTTTATATTATAATAAATCTTATTAAATAGATGTTTATAGTAAAATGGAGTTCAAATTACAACTTATAAAGTTCAATGATTCATAACATGGGAATGAAAATCTGTATTACTAATTGATTACATGAAGACATACTAAATTATGAATCTCTATAAAAAAATATTTTATATTAAATGGGGATTCAAAATAAAAATAAAAAGTAATATTCTTATAAAACATGGAATTTTAACCCTTATTATTGATCATTTACAATTATGAATTAGGTATCACATTTTGACATAACTTTTGAACCATTTGGATGGGTTAGTGTTTCTATTATACCCTTCTTATTTTTCTACCCCGAATCTCTTCTACCTTGTATATCATTCTGATGAATTTGATTTACATTTTAGATAGATTACTCCATAAAACCATCATGTAAAGTTCCCGGAAGGTGGAAACGATAGTGCTCTTACGGAGGCTAGACAAGAACAACCTATAGTGAAACCTACTAAATATCCTACAGTACCACCTACCATACTTAGACTATGAAATGATGATCATCAAATAGAGGGTTTCCTAATTCTAGTAGATACCATGGAGGGATCTCCATGACTTACACCTACTATATTAGAGTTGACTAGGGAGTTCCTATAGTAGACCCCACCAACTTACTCAAGGTAATGTTGTCCTCAGGCTATGAAGTCATGGATATGGGATATTATTAATATATTTGAAAATTTGGATATGAATTTAGTATGGAGGTACAAGATCACAATGTACATGATTTTCAGATCTAGAAGTAGTTGGTGGGATGTTCTTACACTGGAAGATCAATATTGGTGCACGGTCTAGAGATATTTATAGACTAATTTATACGATTACTTTTTCCTAGAGAATCTAAGAGATGATAGATCTAGGTAATTTCTATATATATATTCCAGTACTATGTGTTCATGGAATACTTAACTCATTTCATAGAGCCCTAGTTCATTGAACTCACTATTGATGGTGATGAGATGGTGAGGGTGGGATGTGTTGATAATGGGTACATGTATTTAATATGACTAACTACCATCTCTATAATAGTAAAAACAAAGATTATCTCTATGAATAATTATAGAAATGAAAAATAAACATGGTATGGTGGTTTATATTATAGTCAGTTAGTATATAATCTCATTGTTGGAAACATAACTTTGAGTTTTCTTATAAGGGCAGTGGTAGTTAGAGTGTACGCCATGATGGTTATGTGGAATTCCACCAATGTGGAACATAGTGTCATGTGAATCCCTGTAATAGAATGTACTTAGAATATTTATGAGGTGATGGAGTAATGGGATGTCTCCAAATATTTTATAGGTCCCTTCCAATCGTGCATAGAGGGAGAGGATATACACCAGCTTGGAGTTTTGGAGTGAGATCTATGGATCCATGCTAGGTAAGAAGCTGGAGTACTACTAGACATTACAAATGAGGAGTTGGTCTAGGTTGAGGAATATAGATATAGGTTTATATTTTCTTACATCTTGGACCTACTCAAGGAGGTCAAGTTGTAGCATAGTGTTAGGGATATTTTTAGTCATATGTAGTGAAACCTTCACCTTGTGAGTAGAGTGATAAAAAATCTATGTTATGAGATTTGATCTTATTTGACTTGAATATAGTATATTTTTTTACTATGAAACATCACACTCATTATAATTGATGAATTCGATTGGATATATTCTTCTCAGGATAGAATATGTATATGGTGTGATATCTCTTGACACTCTGTTAGGAACTCGGTTAGAGAGTGCTCGCCGATGGAAGGAGTTTCCTATCAAGGTAGGTGACTACATATTATTATAGAAACATTAAATCCTCAATATTAAAGGCATAACAATAATTCCTTATATGGGATAGTTAGTGTGTTTTTATCCAACAATAATTTTTTCACCTTAGGGTGTCTTTCTCATCACTCAAGGGTAGTGGCTATATTCAGAATGGACATTGAGATGTCAATGTAACTCTATCTAGACTCGAGCATCATGGGAAAAGTAGAGTGACATTATATATTTAAAACCTTTTTCTTGATGACCAGAGAGTATGATATACTATTTTAAACCTATGGTGGTCAGATTTAGAGATATATTTTAGGACAAATTCTTTGGTCTACATCTTGAGAGATAGGTAGAGTTCACCATCAAACGTTTTCTAGGAGTATAACCATTATATAATCCGGTATAAAAAATATAATTTAATAATATTTTTAAAATAATGAGATATTTATAGTACCTGTGAGCTGAAGGGTTTATATGCCTTAGTACTTATCATATTGTTTCCCCTATACATTTTTTTCAATAAGGAAGATGGTACCTTGAGTCCATGTGTAGATTAATCATGGTTGAATTAGCTTACCATTAAGAAAAGATGCCCTCTTACTCATATAAGAGATATATTTTATTAGTTCAAAGGATTTAGGGTATTCAAAATGATTTATTTTAAATCATTCTTCCATTAGGGGAAGGTTAGACCCTCCTATAAACCATGTACAACTTTTCAAATTGGATATGGTCATCACCAATATTTAGTGACTTCATTTTACCTAAAAAATGCACTTGCGGTCTTATTGACCATGATGAATCATGTGTTCCACCCAAACATAGATTCCATTATGGTATTTTATATGGATGACATCTTAGTTTACTCTCATAATATACCAGATCATTCCAATCACATTGAAATCATTCTAAGTACACTAGGAGAGCATAAAATCTATTACAATAACACTAATTTGCACATTTGGATTGAAAATTTCCATTATTTTTCATGTTATATTATAAGTAGATATATATATAGACCTAGAGTGGATTAGAGAAATTTTTTATTAGGATAATAATAAGAACATGTTTTATATACAGAGCTTCTTGGGGAAAGATTGTGATGTCTTGGACATGGTTCGCTCATTTGTAACTAAAATAAGTTGGTAAAATGTCTTTAAGTGTGAACCCATATGCCAGAGGCTTCCAACTGAATATGAGTGTCTATGGTGGTACAATGGGGAGACTATACCCTCCTTATCAGAGCACAAAAAAATTGGATAGTGAAAAAGAAATGAGAAAAATATACAAAACAACATAAGTAATAAGGAAGTGAAATATGAATCATCTATGTAATAATAAACAATCATAATAGAAGTAGGAATCATGTATATATGATTTCATGTCTATGAAAAATTAACATGAATATATGGACGTTGACATACATACAATAAATTTTTTAAAAAGGATAAAAAAATAAAAAACTACTATATTCATAACATCCCAAGAACATGCACGGAAATCAACCCCTAATCTCCCATAAAAATTATAATAAGCATCCATGGATGGGGTATTCCTTTTATCTCTACCTGTAATCATTATTTCATCCCAAGAACCAAATTATGACCCAAAAATGATGTGATTAAAACTCAGTTGGCCATCTCTAGTGGAATTTAATGCTTATTTTATCTATGAATATAAAATCTAAAATTTCCAAGTATAATAACTATAAAGTAGAAAAATTAATATAAACCATAACAGGATCATGATAATCACAAGATAAATGGATGACCATACCTTCTTCGACCTAAGAAAAATTTCTTTATGATTAAGACCATTAATTGTTCAAGACCTAAATAATGTGGTCGCGGAACACATCAAAGGTAATCTTGGGGTAGAATAGACTAGGAACCAAGGAGATAATCCAAGGAATCACTAATACAAGACATAATGAAAAACCTATGGATATCATCCTTAGCATCCAAATTTTTCTTGATAATGATGATGAATCTACAGCTCCATGCCTAGCTAGTCATCAAATAATAAAAGGAAAAAAATTTAAGTTGGTTATCTCCATTTCCAACACCATCAATGAATCTAGTTAGATTTCTCCAACAGTGTATGTAATTCCCTTGGTAATAGAATCATAGTTAAAGTTTGTAAGTTCCTTTAAAAAAAGGTCTATAGTAGTAAACAATATCCAAAATAGGGTATAAATATTTCATGTGTACCTACTCTCTTCCAATTCCATTAATAAATTATATATTATTAGATAACAAGATATAAGTCCAATGCACCCCAAGAATGGTTTATTTACACAAACAATGGATAAGTTTAGAATTTAACACAAGTCAATTGGGTATCAATGTCATTTATCAATTCAATAATTTATTTTGGTCATTAATTTTATATTTTACAACCCAAACACACATATTAGCTTTTTTGGTTTTAAGAAAGAACAAGTTTCAATAGAATATGAATGAACATGCCATAATGGGTGGATCTTATTGAGGACACCAACCTCTAATAGTGTTAAAAGGCATAATAGATGATAAAGCTCATAGTATAGGTATTTAATCATAGGTGATACATATTTAGAAGTTTTATGTATTATTTTCGACATGAATAAGAATGAATAAAAATAAAAACACCATGATTTTTAGGAAGAAGTAATATACCTCTTACCTTAACATGTTAGTAGGATCCTTATCTAATATCGAACTCAGATTTGGGATGGAATTGGAGTAAATGGAGAAACAAGAAAATAACTTAAAAATATGGTATATTTACTTACATATAAATAATTCGAAAGATGGTGAGTTAAAATTATAAAAGAAAATAAGAAAGTTATAGAATTTCCAAAATTATTATAATGAAACCAATGATAATCGAATCGAGCTGGGAAGGAGAGTTTATATCAATTCCTAGGAGATGAAAAAATGGAGAGCACCAACATGATACTATGCATTTTAGGGAGGGGTAAAGTGAGAAAAGTGTTAAATAAATGTGGGTAAAATAATCAGTTTCCACTTTTTAAAGGGTTTCATGGTTTGGCCACATTGTTTTCCAAACCACATGCCAAACATGCATTAGATACATTGCATACACCCACACCTCGTACGGTTTATTCTCATGGTGAAAAAAACTATTCACAAACCATGTGATTTCTTCTAATTTTTTTAAAGGTTTCACATGGATGTGTGTCCTATTTATAAAGTTTAAAAAACTATGAAACTTTCTTATAGGGACACATATTTTAGGTTCTTGATTATTAATAACCATAATCTAATCAGGTGCCTCTCCCTTTTTCCATAAAACTAGAACTCCAAGACATGACCTAATCCCAAACACTCTTAAAACCTCTGTGACATCTTTAGAAATGTGCATTTAAATAAGAAAAATTTTAGACCAAAAATTAAGGTATTTTTACCTCCATAAAAAACCAGGATCTTACAACCTACCCTCTTTATAAGAACTCATCACCAATTTCCCCTTATGATGGGGTTTAAGTTGTGTCTAAGAATAACTTTGGCCAATGAAAATATATATTGGACTCTCGCTCCAAGGTATATTCTTGTACATGAACTTATTTCTATATTAATCATAATATAGAAACTATGATACCACAACCAGTGTTTATACTATGATCCATGATACAAATATGGTACTCCTCAAACGAAGCATTAGTCTCTTACCGAATTTACTCAAGATAAAAAACATGATATTGGTTGGAATAGAAATGGATAAGCTAAGAGACATGGATGAATATGTAAATAGACCAATAACACTAAGGAATATTTATCCAATATGCTACTAGATAAACTCACTCTAAGATCTCAAATGTTTTAAAAAAGTATGGGTGCTAACATCCCTTGTATATGAACCCATAAGTGACCCATATAGGGGAATAATGCAGGAAGATCTGATCTGGCTCCTCAAACTATAAAGGCCAAAAACAATAATCAATATATAACTTATTACTTGATTATAAAATATCCATACATTTCCGGATAATCTATACATTCTCTAACATATCCTAAACAATGTGAGGTCCCAATAGTGCTACCTCCCCAGCCCCCAACAATCATAGAGGTTAATAGAAATACCTACCATAGCGAGTCTCATAAGGATCTATATTTATGATCTCTTGAAAAATATTAATTTAAGAGAAATCAGTATGAGATAAATTCTTTTACTAATACCTTCAAAATTTGGGACACATTATCTAAGCAAGTCCTCCAAAACCTATCAAGTTTTCTTGTAATGACAACCAGTCAGAGGGTGATATAATGTACTCAGAATCACCTATGAAACAAAAAAAATTCATATAATTTTGTTCAAAACTAAGAATATAAATGAGAATACATGTCTAATGTGATAGTACACGTAACCACATGATGGTGTATAATATTTTGAACATATGGTCTCTGAATATCATCAACTAAAAATTCTCCATGATAGGAAAGAAATGGGTGGACTTCTTTAGTCTTTCCACAACCATCCATACTTCATCAGGACCTCAATGAGAATTTAGATACCTAGTCATGAAATAAATAGTGAAATATTACCATTTAAACTCTAGAATGGGTAACATATTTAAAATACTATAATTTACCATGTGTTCTACTTTTTCCTACTGATAGGTGGAACACCGAATGACAAGACATATAATTAGTTTCATAATACCAGGAATCCAATAATATAAGCACAAATCACAATAAATATTAGTAATTCTAGGATCTATTTATCATTTAAAAGAATGATATCACCACATCAAAACCTCTCACATTTCTGTAGCTACCTTAGAAAACCCAAGGATATATAAGATCTCATCCTTATCAATAATCTAAATAGGTTGTTAGTGCTCACCTAAAATAATTTACCTTAAGAAAAATACTTTAGGATTTGAATCATTCTCTTATCTATCCTATCTATAAGTGATGATTTAACTATCAACACTAGGAGAAAAGGATTCTTATGAAATTTCTAAACATCTAAATGCATCATGGAAAGAAGATCCATCACCTTCTATTCACTTTAGGATTCCTGAACAATGTGCATCAAATTCATCCATATTAGAGTTTTAAAAACTGAGTTTCCCTTAACTAGAATGTAAGAAAGATCAAAGGTAAAGTTATAAATACATCGGACTCTTATATTATATTTGAGGATAAATTCATGTGGAGGGAATATGTATTTGAGTTTGTTATGATCCGTATATATGATGATCCACCCTCCTAGAAAGTAATGTCTCCATCATTTTAAAGTATCAAACACAATAATTATCTAGAGGTTGAACACTATGTAATTATGCTCATGGGGCCTTAGTTTATGAGACATATATGGAAAAACTTTTTCTCCACTCATTAAATAACTCAGAAACCAACACCTGATGTCTTAGAATAAACTGTATAACCTCTTCCAATATTAGGTAAAATTAAGATCGATGATTATGTAATACT
Source organism: Viscum album (assembly GCA_963277665.1). Lineage (NCBI taxonomy): Eukaryota > Viridiplantae > Streptophyta > Magnoliopsida > Santalales > Viscaceae > Viscum > Viscum album. The sequence continues at coordinate 2,106,619,885 of OY728163.1, read as the reverse complement.
TCCATTTAACTCTTGAAAGGATTTATCATAATCTTATGATAAGGATACATTAACAACATTCATGGGAAATTTTATAAGTGTTGATTCAAGGCATTGTAAATTATGAATTAAGAACTGATATTAATTGGCTAGCCCAAAAAACACTATATATCAAATATTTTTGATGTATACTCTCAGGAAAAAATGACGTTCACCTTCTATGGAGAAATAAATACTCATGATTCTGATATATTTTCACCCAGGAAGTGATATTTATCAATCTTAAAGTCTATTTTCCTAATATTTTCAAATAACCAATAGTATAAAAATTAATTTTAACATCATCAATTTGACGTAAATGTATTATAAAGTAATGTAAAAATATTTTTTGGAGAATTTTTCGCAACGGTTTTTTTAAAAACCCATTCCAAAAACAAAAAAAAAAATTGTTTTGGTGTAGGTTTATAAATAAATTGACTTGAAAAAATACAAAATGGCATTATATTTTATGAAAACCGATGCCAAAAAAATTAAATAAAATTACAATGTTTTAGTGAATTATATATGCTTCAATTTTACTAGTTCTGGAGAAAAAACGGACTTATGGATTAAACGTTATGGCTATCAGAACTTGATCTTCTCTAAAATATTTCTTAAAGAATTAGAACTTTCAAGGGCCATAACTTCTAATCTGTAACTCGGTTTAGCACCTTGACGAGTCAAATCAAAGATTAAAGAATTATCTATAACATTGCAATTTTTATTTAATTTTCTGTTATCGGTATTCATAAAAACCGATAACAACTATACTTTTCTTATTTTTTCATGTCTTTTTTTAAAAAACTGATGCCAATTTTTTTTTGGCGTTGGTTTTTTAAAAAACCATCACGAATTTATTTTTAACTTTTTGGCGTCGGTTTATTTAATAACCGATGCCAAAATGAATATCAACTGGAATAATTGGAATTGCTTTTCTAAAAAATAGATGCCAAAAGAACAATGTAAATCCTCTTTTGAATAAGTTTCAAACAAAACTGATTCCAAAGAGTAATGCAGGATCAGAATTTCAATTTTTTCAAAATGTGTGTTAACTTTTTTAAATACCGCCTACATTTTCATACAGCACAATTGAAAATATTTTCATTTACTATATATATATATATATATATTATCCTTCATTCATCATTTTCAACAACTTTATTTCAATCAATTTTTCAACGCGACTTCAATCGTTAATTTGAACATGGTATATATCATATTCATTTATTTTCTTTATTATTATTATTATCCTTCATTTTTAAACAACTTTATTAGATTTTTTACAATGATGATTATTTATTATTTCTAAATATAAGTTATATGATGATAAAAAACATATCCTTTTAATAAAAGATCCAAAAAATATTGAAATATGTTTAAACTATTATGTTTATTTCATTTTATTTGGTGTATATGATTTTAATTCATGTTTATCGTGTTTTCTTTGAAACGAGTTATGTCAATCAAAACATAGATTATTTCAAATTCCAAGGTCCATAAGTTTTGATCCATAACTCCATTTTAGATCCACAACCAATCAAATAATATCTTAAAAAATTATCTAAAATATAGAAGAAAAAATTTAAATTTTGGCGTCGTTTTTTTTAAACTAAAACAAATTGTTTTTTCATTTATGGAATCAGTTTTTTTCAAGAACCAATGCCAAAAATATATTTTTTCACTATATGGTGAAAATTTTTAAGAAAACTGATGCCAAAAAACAAATGTAATTCATTTTTTGGGTCGGTTTAAAAAAACCGACATAAAAAGTCATATTTTTTTTACGTTGGCGAATTCAACATCGGTTAAAAACTGATGTCAAAAATAAAAAAAAACTGACGTTAAAGACAATTTTTCTACTAGTGAATATACTCACTCTTAGTGTGCTCAATATGATGTCAAGATTTTATCCATTATCATTTATAATTTTAAAATACACCAAGATATTTTCCATAAAAATAACCATTAACGAATCCAAGTATGGGTTAAAAACATGATTCATCAAGGTTATAAGAAACTAGTGCATTTATGATACCCAATGAAGTTACCAAATACTCATACAAGGAATACACATATTGATATTTTTTACGTTTTACATCCAGAAATATAACATTTACCTAGTTATAAACTAATATTAAATAAATCATCAACAATACTATGGATCCTAGTAGTTAACTGAAAAGGTCATATATATGATGAAGTGGGTACTAGTTCTTAATTATATGTTGATTCAACCATTAAAAATCCAAAAAAAACCATAATGGTTTATTTAATTTATTTGAAAAAGGCAAAGGTGAACCCCAAGGACATGTATTGGTTTTATAAACCCTTTGTAATCCAAGTCCTCAAACTATCTCTTAAGTACCTAATGCTCAATGGGATTCATCATGTATAAGGGAATAAACACTATTTATCCTCTTAGAATAAGACCAATGTTGAATTATACCCCTCTATTAAAAGGTATCCCAAAAAAATATTCAGGTAAATTGTCTCTGAAGTGGTCCACCACTAGAGGAAAAACAACATGTTGTACTTCTCAACCTTCAAGAAAAGGCATGATATATGTGTTGACATTCCACCCAACCCATGAAGACCAAGTATAGCTTAACATTATTAGACATCCCATTCAAACTTGGGAACATAGTGACTTTCCTTAGGTAATATAAATGAAAATATCTGACTATAATAATCCATATGGGATCCATAAAGAACTTACCATCCCATCCAAAAAATTATATCAAAATCTTACATTTCAAGAAGAAAAAGTTTCCATAAGAAATGGTAACTACCGATCTCAAGGGGGAACTCCCTAAACCATTTTACACTTTCTAATAATACACCCAATAGAATATCAAGAGAAATTACCCCAAAAGGAAATTTAAACAAGTTACAAAGTCTGTCTATTAAATCCAAAAATATAAATTAGTGTGAAAAAACTATATAGAAAGAAGAAGATACTAGAGATGAGGATACTACGATATCGCCTCATGCTATAGATATATAAAAACACCTTACCTTAGGTATATGTAGAAATAAATATAACATGATAGATATATGACCCTGAGCTACACACAGACCTCCTTGAGTAGGTCTCTGCTGATCATGCTTCACATCATAATTCTGGATTCCTTGATGCCATACAACTCTTGAAATAGTACGATAGGTAGTACTCTATGTTCTTACCAACTATGGGGCCTCTAATCCCAATATATAATTTAGAGATGGTGTAGATCCTCTCCTACTGGTAATTAGTGGAATATTCATATTGAATCTCTAGATCTGATCCATTCTTCCATAGGCTCAACAGTAAATTGTTACCCTATAGTGATGAGGCATTATATGAAACCACCTTCCACACTTATGGTAGATCACATTATTAACTGTTCATATACTCTGATTGCCACTTCCCTTATGATAAGCCTCAGGCCGATGCTTCCATACACTAGACGAGCCACTTCCCTATCTCGATGTTGAACCATATTACCCTGAACATTGGTCATGAACTCTTTCATTCGATTGGTTCTTTTCATAACTAGAAATAAGTATTTGTATAAAATAGATTGGAAATCCCAAAAAACTAAAAATTGATGCAGATTTTATTAATTTAAAATACCCCACCAAAACTGGTAGGTCCATGAAACATGTAATCCATGATCTTAAACATCTTTTCTGAAGGTGTCTCCATATAATCAAATATAGATAAAATGGAAAATATTCATGACTCAATAACCAGGAATCCACCATCCCATAATAAAGTAGGCGGATTATACTAATGGAACACTCTCTCCAAATATGATATAGTTGATGTACGTCATGTAGATCACTCCATAGACTACATTTATTATAAGAAACAATCATTGCACAAGTATATCATTGTGGAATATGTGTACAATTCGAAACACATACCTCAAAACAAAATAATTGTATAGAAGTGATTATTGATAGGAAACAATAATAGACATTAGGTGTCACTACCCATAATAGTCTAACTAAACTACCCAACACTAGGTTCAGATTATTGGAAGGATTATAGGTTCCAATCATAGTGGTTCCACTATTTGGAGTGTAAATTACAAGCTATAGATGAAAACACCCTTTATGTTTTAATTGGAATATGTATTTAACATAAACCATTTCATTTAAAAGTTAATGTTTTGAGTAAATTTTGATAGATAATGGTTCAGATATATGTTCTACAACTTCCATGTTCTAAATTCATAATATTTATAAGTTATAATTGTAAATATGTATAATTATAAGAAATACTTTATATTAGGTCTCCATATTTAACAATATCGTATTTGATTATTCTATTATATATATATTCATTCCAAATTTTGAGAGGCAAAAACTTTATAAATTAAAATATAAAACAATTTAATTGCAACCAACTAACTTTTTAGTCATGTTAAAAAATAGTTTTGGATAAAATTTGTTATAATTTATTAGTTAAGGTTCCACCATCAAGATAGAGAGGAAAACAACATTTAGGTTGCTGTAGATGATTCATGTGTACAATTATTTTCCAAATTCTTGTTTAAAGAAACATTTTTACAATAAAAGTATGGAAATCAAGACATGTAAAATATTAAATATGAAATAAATAAATTGTCTATAGGTGGAATTACAAATTCCTGACATATAAATTCTAAAGGGCCGATAATAATGCATATAAGAATACTCCCTTTCCATACCGAAGAAAGGGAAAAAATTAACAATGAAAACTAATTCCAAAATTCATGTGTGTCATCCAATAGTGAATGTAATGAAACTATGATAGGAAGAATCCAAAACACCATTCTCATCCCAAGAAACATGGATTTTCCTCTTCATATAGGTCAGCTACTCCCAAACATAGGCTCATTACAAAATCTTGACACATCCTAGTATCTTATCAACCAATCCCAGATATTAGGACATAAGAAAATAATCTTTAATATCACTTTGTCATATCTCAGACCCTTTTCCCTCATAGGTAATGAATAGTACCTGGTCGCATGTCCTTAATCATGATCCCCATATTTTACAGGCATCAAACTAGTATTGAGGGACTATGGTTGTGTGGTAGGGAGACTATAAACTTTTTATCAGAGTTAAACACAATATTAAATAATTCATAATTAGGGGAGACAATATAAGAAATATTATAAATAATAAAGTTGAGGAATAAAAATCTTCCTAGTAATAATAAATAGTCATAATAGTAGGAGGAATCATTTACTAATAATTTCATATCAATACCAAATGAACCTACATACATGGAAACTAGGATATATACAATTCATGTATACCAAAAGAGAAAAAACCATATCCTACTATCTCTAAGGCATATCAAGAACTAGGTGAATCATATTCCCCAAATCTCCCGTACTAAAAAAAATAAAGTATCCATGGAAATGCCCATTCCCTATATCTCAACCAAAATCCATGAATTCTGTTTGTGAACCAAATAGAGACCATAATAGGGTATGACTAAAATTCAGTAGGAAATCACTGATTGTGTTTAATTCTAATAATGTCTATGAAAATAATATATACATTGTGAAAGTATAATAACTGTAAAGAATAAAAATAAATATAAACCATGTCGAGTTACGGATCCATATGGGATACCTAGATGATAATACACGCTTTTCTATATGGCAGATGTGTCTGAGCCTAAGACCATTAATTTTCTAGGACACAAGGCATGTAGTCAAGGGATCATATCTTAGTAATGGTTAAAAATTATTGTGCTAGATGAGGTTTGGGTGAAATATTTGGGTTGAACCCTCAGTTTTTTACCCTATAAGTTTCTACTCAGTATGAGGAATAATTCCATGGAAATATCTAGCTATACAAGATTGGGACCCTAGGTGGTAATCCAAGGCATCGCCTATCTGAATACATTACTGCAAACCTAGGGATTACATTTATATAATTGATATTTTTCTATTTAGTGAGGATGATTCCATGTTTCCTTGCCATGGAAGTCTTTAAATAAGTTATACATTGAATTCCAAGGTGGGTATATCCCTTGAAATGACATCAACGAATTAGAGTGGAATCCTCTGATATCTCTAAGAATTCCCATGGGAATCCAAGGATATATTTTGATAGGAAACTTTTTTAAATAAAAATTGTACATAGTTGTAAAAAATATCAACAGTAGAACATTAATATTTTAAGTGTATCGTCTGTTAACAAATTTCATTAAACCATTTTAGATGCTTCGATAACAAGTGAAAAGTCCAACACACCCTGGTGATAATTTATTTATATAGGAAAGGTATAATATTGTGATTTAACATTAGTAAAGTGACTATCTATGTCATTTAAAGATTTATCAATAAATTCTCATCATTCAGTTTATAATTGATAATCCAAACATGCCCATTAGTTTTTTGGTATTATGAATGAATAAATTTTAGTGGAACATGAACGAAAACACCCTAAGGGGTGGTTCATGAAGAGGTAACAAACCTATAATAGTGATAATAACTCTAATAAATGTTACAGGTCATGTTATATTCATTTAATATAAGGAGTTACAATTTTAGAATAAGTGTGCGATAGGTCTGGTGTGAGACACAACACTAACAAATAGAAAACACCAATTATTTTAAGGTAAAGTAATATACCACCAAACTAAACATGGTTGCAGACTCATCATATATAATCAGCCACATATTCAGGATGTAATTAAATGAAATAGAGAAACCATAAAAAACCTTGGAAATAGTATATACTAACCCCCATGGGAATAATGATAAATATGGTGATTGAAACTACGAAATGAAGATAACTGAGTCCTACAATTATTGAGAGGATTCTAATGAAATTGATAATGATCAAATCAGATCTAATATATAATAGATATCGAGAATCTTAGGATATGGAATAAAAATGATCTCCTATGCTATTCTGTGTATGATAGGGTGGATAAACTGAGGCGAATTTTTAAACAAAGAAGGGTAAAATCAACATTTCTCACATTTTAATGGGGTGCATGGTTTATCTGCATTGTTTAAAAACCATTATTTAACCATACATTGGAAACCATACATTCTCCCTCAAATTCATTATTTAGGATCACATTTATATAAATAATGTGAGTAATCTCTATATTTTATTATAGGTTTCACAAGGATATGTGGCCTTTGTTGCACGGTTTGGAAAACAACAATCTTCTCATACGGGACTCAATGGTTGAGGATCTTAGTGAGTGCTAATAATGAACTAACCATGTGATTCATCCTATTTCTCTAAAAAATAACTCTATGAAAAAAAACAAGACCAAACATTCCAAACCCACTATAAAATCCTTAGACATATTCATTTAGATTAAAAAAATGCGTTAAACAAAAAATTTAAGGATTTGAACCTCTATGAGATATAGGGATCGTATATTGATAGTCACTACTGGAAGTTCACTTAGAACTTTTCATTCCATCAAGAACCACATACATTCTTAATCAAGAATCATGTAAGGTTCACATGGACTATAGATTATGAGGAGTCTCTTCAAGAGTTAAAAAGAAGCTTAACCTCATCACAAATAATGATTCTTATTGATCCAGGCAGAGGCTATGAAATTTATTATAATTCATCACACATTGGTATGAGATCTATTATAAGTAAATGCTAATAAGTTATGGTATATTGGTATCATCTTATGTGTAATCATGATCATAATTACCTAACACATGATCTCAAGTCATTACATATTATTTATTACTTGTGTTTATGGAGATATTACCTGCTCTGGGACTGGTTTGTGGTATACACCTACCATAAGATCCTCGAAAAAATATTATTTAAAAGAAAATTAAAACATCATAAAGGTATATGGGTTAAACATATTCATTCCATTTAATTTAATTTTTCTTAAATTACATGTAATGGAAATGTATTGGTTGATGGTTTGAGTTAAAAGACTGAAGCTCAAGATATTCAAGAAGCTGGTAGTGAATAGTAGTTGATGTTTCTTTATTTTGAAATGCATTAGGAATTTCAAGAGAATCACAGAAAATTGATCCTAATAGATTTATAATTTGCCTCATCCCTTCTATATCGAGTTAAATGGATAAAAAACTTTAGTTACCAAAGGAATGGTCTTTAGGGAAAGTGTTTATTGAGGGGACAACCATTAGTTTAGGTGGTTGATGAGGATAATATCCCGCATATCCATGGGTGTGTCTGGGTTCCTAAAAACACATGAGAGGAGTTCATGTGAGAATATAATTATTCTAAATGGGAATCATATAATATAATAATAAATATTTATCGTTACATGTACCTCTAGTATTGGTGGTCTAGGATGAAGAATGAGATTGTTGGATTTGTTACTCAGTGTTCTACATGTTAGCAGGTGAATGAGAGAAATTAGTATCCTACAAGAATTTTATAGAAACTACCCTTAACATAATTCAAATGGAATGATTTAATTATATATTTTATAATAAGTATTCCAAGGTCATTGACAATGATAAAGTTTGGTTGATCATGGACATGTAGATGAAAGTCACCCACTTCTTGCATGTAAGGGAGACCTTCTCAATAGATGTGCATAGGAGACTTTATGTCTGAGAAATCATACACCTTCATGGGATTCCACTTACCATTGTATCACAAGGGGATTATTGGATAACTTCTTGGTCTTGATAGGGGTTATAAAAGGATCTCAATTTATTGGAACTTCTGAATACAACATACCGCCCTCAGATTGATGATCAGTATGATCACACGATACAACTACTTGAGGACATGATTAAAGCATGTGTATTCTATTTTGGATTAACTTTAAAAAAATATTATCTCATTATAATTTTTCCTATAAAAATATTTTAAATGTGACTATTCGAATGAATTATTATGAGGCATTATACAGTAGGATTCTTTATTCACCTATGTGATGGTTAGAGGAAAGGGAGGCATCAATGTAAGGTCCAAATCTCATTCAAGAGACCTTGGAGAAATTGAAACAAACTTGGAAATGTATATATATGGTTTATTATAAATATAATTCACATATATATATATATATATATCCATTATATTCCTCTAGAGTTAGAGTTATGCAATCAGCTATTCATGTGAGTCTCTCCTATACAGGGTCCAGGATACATTTTAAGGAAAGGTAATCTGGAACCTAGATTTATTAAGCCTTTTAATATCATTGAGATATTTATGTTGGTAGCATATCGGATAGATATTACTCATATGAATCATTCTATGAATGATGTATTTCATGTTTCTTAAGACTAGCATTCTTACTCAAAATTGTCTTATGTTTTTTATTTTTAGGATGTTGTGTTTGAGGATTATTCTACTTTTGAAGATTATCTGGTTTGTACTATTGATAATTCCATGAAGACTCTCTATGGTAGGAAATTATGATGGCTATTGTGTTATGGAACCATGAATATGTATAGGAAGAAAATTTTGAATAATATTATGATGTATATGATCAATAATTGTAGTTATTTTTAGAAGTATCTAAACCACCCATGATAGGGAAACTCGTGGAAATTTTTTCTTAAGGAGGGGATGATGTATGATCATGAATTTTCCACAAGGAATAGATCCATTTAAAATCTTCAAAACCTAATGTTTTTATTATATGTAATTTCCCAAGGGATTTTTATTGGTTTTAGTATTATTTGGATGGGTTTGGGGCCCAATGTTAGAGAATTTGGGGAAATCGAATTTGGTTCATGGTTAGAGCCTGGTTTGAACAATGATGCACCTTAATAATTCATCCATGAAAGGAAGAAGAACAATTAGATTAACCATATTAATGGGTCTATAAAACATTTTAAAATTTATCAATTTATTGCTGGTCTATCTCATACAATTTTTCTAACCATGTGCCTAAACCCAAAAAAATGTGGTGCACTAAGATTGTAGGTACATGCTGTTGAAAATGTTTTTTCAAACAATGTCTCCAAACCATGTGCCCTATTAAAAATTTAGAAATTACAATTTTAATTCCCTTAAAATAAGAAATATTCTTCAGTTTCATCCCCTCACCTAAAAACTACCAACACATGTTTATCTCATATCTTTCTCTTCAATGTTTTGGAAGAAATCCCTTATTTGACATCCTATTAATTCCCCACCAGTCAAACTAGGATGCCCTTGGTCATTCTAACACTATTTCTCCTTGTTTTCTGGTATTTCGTCACCATATTTTGTTTTATCTATATACGAGATTATATTCCCCTTTTTAGGTATTTTGTATTAATTTTTAACTTCTCTCATTCCATGCCAAATTTGAATTCTATATTTTATGAGGAGTATTCTACAAGGATTAGGTAGGTAGCCTATTATTTTTACATAAAAGTATTTATGTTTATAAATTGTGTTATTATTCCTAACGCCAAACCTTCAATATGATTCAGTTAAAATGTGTAACTCCTTAAGTTATTTTTCTTGAATTTGACTTATATGTTCCATAAGACCCTTAAAAACAGTTTAAGGGTGTAGACCTCAACAAAAATCAACCCTTTAGGTTGTGTTCGATTAAATCCCCATGACGACTATAAAAATTATATATATAAAGACCACACCTTAGGGAGTGTTGGGTTTTTTATTATTAGAGTAATGTATTAATAATAATTAATTGAACTGTTAGATTACATATTAACATGGCTTGAATTATCTTACTACTTATGCTTGGACACTGTTATAGACCATGATCACACTATTATATGTGTGGATCACCTTAATAAATACTTTGAACTGTGAATTGGAATTCTAAGGGTGAACTCATTGGATTCCATTAGATTTATTGATTTTATGTCCAAGTGGTACACCAAATTTGGATCAAGAAAATGTCTTAGATTCATGAATTCCTTATATGGAGACCGATCATTCACCTACAAACTCTAGAATTTAGAAATATAGGGATAAGATACATGGGTTTATATTGTTTTCCTCAAACATGATATACCTTGGATTATCTCCTTGTATATCAATCATGTTTATCCTTAGATTAACTTGGACTCATTTCCTAAGTTTGTTTAGAAACTCTTAGGAGAGGAATGTTGAGGTTTCATCTCTTAGAGATCAATTGCATTCATTATCTAGACATCTTAGATGTTTTGTATGAGTGGGACGAATATCTAAATTCCAAGGATAATGTTGTCCTTCCATTGATCTTTTATGGTTCTTATACTTGGAAACCATGACTATGTTCCCTAAGACCTTGAGATAATTAAAGGCCAAATTTTTGGAGAAATCAATCTTAGGACGAAGTATATAGGGTTTGACAAGTATCCCTTAAGAAGCCTAAACCTAATATGTTTTTCATTTATTTGTAAAATATTATATTTATTATAGCTAAAAAATGTAACATATTTTATTTATAGTATAGAGTTTAATTAGACACTATTGGTGGTGGACTAATTAGTTTTACTCACACCCTATTCATGTTTTCATTCTATACCCAGACATATTTCATGGATGGAGGTAAAGATAAAGGGAAACAACTAGATATGGATGTTTGATGTTCCTTTTGGAGGGGAGTTTAAGGGTAAATTAATGAACTAGTTCTTGTCATTCTCATTGGGATAATTTGTTTTGTTTTTTCTTCCATTTGATAAACATGTAATTTTTTATTCCATCTACCATATTTTCCTATTTATATTTTTTAATAGATCATTAAATAATCTTTATTTGATATTGGTTACTTCTTATTTGTATTATTATAATCTAGCTGGTTTATTTCCAATTCCATAATTGATTTCAACTTTCACTTTGATAAATATGGTATAGTCTCTCCACGGTTCCACTATATACCCACAATGTAAAGACCCACACATTTCATACATAGATATTACATTATTTAATAGGAATATTAATTACATAAAATAATATTGAAATACAAAATCTTAAAGGTTTAGTGCCTTTGGAAACATAGTTACCTAAAGAATCGATTCATAAGTGATCTGCATTATTTCCCAATAAGTTCTTGATATAAATCACCCTACATAGACATATCACCACAATACCTTACATTATAACATGGGGAATTGAAAAATAAGAAATGGTGAGAATAAATTGTCACTAATGGTAAACAATGGAAATATCAACATAACATGAGAATAAGGTTATATAAAATGAGATTAAAATTTGAAAACCATACCATACATACCATAGTTCATTAACACGATTCAAGGAAAAAATCATGGTAATTAAAAATGAATAAATCATAAATTAATCAAATAAAATAATCCATGTCATAAAAAATTTAGCATGGGATATAAATTTGTGGGATATACATAAGAACAAAAAACCTTTTGTCAATGCTACCCATTAAGTCATTCATAAAATTTTGGGCTTGGGCTAACTACTAGTGAACTTTCTTTAGGCATTTCATAACCTTTTTTTAATAAATTTTAGGATTAAGATAACCTATCATGTATCCTATTTTCTAGACATGGGATAAAATCTTATGTACCCTCTTTTCTGGTCTCGGGATAACCTCCCATTTAATTTGTTTTGGGATTTGAACAACATCACATGAACCCTTTGAGATCATATAACATTAATCGTTACCCAATTCATTAGAGGTAGATATATGTCAAAGACATCTTATAATCCAAAAATTTGCGTTTTATAAGATCATAATACATTAATATTATCACAACCCTTGAATGGTAAATATGTTTCATAAACATTCTAGCATAGAATAGACAATGGGAAAGAAATGGGTTTCGTAAATATTAATCATCATAATCATAAATAATTTTGAGAATGAATAAGGATAATATCATTGGATCAAAAACATAGTAAATATTATGTAACATAACATAATGTCATATTTGATAAAAAATGATTTTTAAATATTACATGGAACATTTCATGATGAAAATAAACATTCCACATTGGAAAAACATATTTAAAATATAAAAATTTGAATAATATTAAAAAAATGTTTTTAATGAAATGAATCATTAAAACTTTTAATGTACTATTAAAATAATTGAGTGGCTATGATGGTGGAAAATATAATTCATTTAATACATGATAAAATGAATATTCCATTTATATTTTCATCAAAAAGTCAAAAGATCATTGTCTAGAAGAACCTCTGTTGGATCTCTTATTAAAGACTCTAGGGTTGATCATTTTGGAATAACGTATTAGTGGTATTACATGGTTTGTGAACCCCACCAGCACAAAAAAATTAAACATTTTCCCCTTAACATCAATGTTCACATAATTTTACCAATTTAGATTCACCATAGTAACTAGTTTTTTCATTTACCTTGGTAATTTATATTTTAAGACTAAAAAATTATCTTTATTAGATAATTTTCAATCAATTATTCTAAATATTAAAAAACGTTGACTAAATAATTTTCTTATTTGTTTGAAGAGTTAATTTTAATATAAGAACATGTAACTTAGAAAACCTATTTTTAACCATAAATGTGGTATCTAAAATCTATTGTTTTTTATTGATTATAAAATAATTAAGTTAAAATTATTAAATAATATTAAATATTCTGATTAAAAATATATAATCCATTTTAACAAATAAAATTCGTAGAAGTGGTCGAATTAAATTTAAAATTAAATCCAAAGATGTGGCGAAAAAGCAGTTTTCAAAGAAAAGTATCTATAAGTGTACAATAATTTTATATAAAAACTAAACTTGAAATTTATTCTAAGGATCTAAATTTAATTTATTATAATATAATTGAATCAATTATTATGTTAAATTAACTTTTAAATGAATGTAAATTTTTTAAATGCTTTAAAGAAAAATAAAATTAGTAAAAAAATTGAAATTTTTCAGTAGTTATTAAAAATTTAAGATGTTTATGAAATTTTGAAACACCCACATAAAGATATTTTTTAATTATTTATTAATAAAACTAATTTTACTTCTTCAAATATATTTTCGACATGAGGTATGAAATAATTTTAAAATTAAGTTCACAAAATGTGACAAAGCCACTTTTTAGAAAAAAATGAATTTTAAAGATAAAACTGGATTTATTTTTATCCCATTCCTAGAAGAAATATAATATAAAAGGTAAAACATATTATTTAATATATTATATATAAATTAAATAAAAATAATTCACCTATAGTTATAAATATAATTTATTAAAATAAAAACTCATCGTATGTATAAAAGAAGTTTTTTTAAAATTATTTTCATATCTAATCCATTAATAAAAAATGAATATTTCTTATTCACATGTAAATCATATAATCTCGAAAAAAAATTATTCCTATTCATACCCATAAATTTATCTACTATTACATTATATAAGGAAAATTTAATTGTATATCACAATTTTTTAAACTCAGTGTTGCGTGTAATACAGGTTATCTAATAAATTAAATTTTATTTAAAGATGGATATATTGTAAAATATCAGGGTTCAACATTTACCATATTAATTTAATTATGTCTCATAATTTGAACTTGACCTTAGTAATTAAGAGTTTGACATTTTGAAATCCTATTATAGAAAACCCACATTGTTAATAGGTTGATAAAAACAGCCCTTAAATAGAGGGAAAAGGAGGCATGAATGTCATTTATAATAAAAAAACTATACTCTATATAATATAATATTAGGAGAAAATAATTACATTGTGGATAAAACTAATGCCCATGGATTAATATATAGTATAAGAGAACATGGTCAAGAGAATGTTAATAGCCATAAATCCCTACATCTATGAGGTGTTAAAAGACCATTCATTCATCATATATGTAGGTAATATGATAAAAATTACATTTATGAATCCTTTTTTAAACGGGAGAGATTATTTTACAATCAGATAGTGAACACCATAAAATATAACTACTTGTTATATTTTTATTTCACAAGTATAATTTTATCTTTTTGTTATGCTTTGATCAATTTCCCATTAATTTCTTAATAAAGGAAATAAATATCAAAGATGATTTTTTTATTCCGAAAGCACAAAAATTAGTTACTATTGGATAAAGAAATATAAAAAATTGAAACATATTTTCCTCCAATATTTATAAATTAATCAAGAATAAAATGTTCTGAAAATGATAATTCTCAAAATGAATAAACCACCTAATGAAGAAATAAAACACTACTTAGGAAAGTATCAATAAAAACACAAAAATTTCAACACAGATCATTCGATAAATAAATGTTCTTAGAATTATTTGAAATATACTAGACTAATATTTAAACCCATTGAATATAAATATTTGGTCCCATATTCTTCAATGAGAAATTTAACATTTATCACCATATAACATCAATAACTATTAATGTATCATACCCAAAATTCATATTCCCTAATCATATAATATATAATATGTTCTATTCATTTATATCAAATTACCTAAATCACCACAAATCTACATTAAAATCATATTTACTTCCAATAGATAATTCACACTTTATTCCTAAAATAAAATTCCATAATGTTATGTTTACCAAAATCATATAAGGTTATCAAAATGGTGTTCTTCTTCTCATGTAAAATTAGTCACCAAATCGATTTTCAATATCATAGTTATCACTATGATAAAAAATATGTTATTAAAAAAATTTAATCATTATTTTTCATATCATTTAAAATAAATAAAACCAACCAAGACAATTCATAGGATAGTGGTCAGTTTTTCACCCTAATCACCCTTCGGTTATGTGTTAAATCCCCACATCCTTTCTAGATAAGAAAATTTCACCTTTTTAATAAAATTATCTTAATATATTTTTTATAACAGCCCCATAAATTTGATGAAAATCATTGAAAATAACTTTAATATTTAAAGATTATATAAACCTTGATGGTTATCAATGCCTTTAAACTAATGAAGATAATTAGTCTCAAACTGTACACAATGGGGAACCTAAGGTTTAGATATAACTTGTACTAATAAAGATTCTCCCAAAATTTAATTAACCACATTAAAATCCTATCACTTATCTCCTCAAAAGTGTTTTTTATGACTTTGAACTTATGTTCAACCATGAAGTCATAAATTTATGATGGTATCAATAACTCTTAATTCAATATTACATGAATACATATATATATATATATCAAAATTTAACAAAATACTTATATATTTATTTTATCTTATAATGAAAATACCATTGGTAAATAATAATTCTACAACATAATTTCTAATTCCCAATAATAAATTCTTCAATCCTTATAATTTATTGATTGTCATGATATAAGTCATTCCTCGGTGTAGGAGTTGACTCTTAGATTATGTAATTTACTTGGACCAGTCCCTCATTCCTCATAAGACACTGAAATCCTTGTATATTTTTTGTTATATATCCTTATTTTCTATACGAAAATAATTTTACCATTCCTTTGAGATATTAATTAGGACACCTCATTCTACATTTTTGACATGAATAAAATATAGTCTTATTTCCCCAGGGGCGTCCACTATATGATCTCTATGAATGATCTATAATTCTATTCTTTGGTGAGTTTGAGAGGTGTTTAAGGTGAAAATAAGTCATAATATATCCTGATAAATATCTAGACATAATCAAAATATCATTCTTTATTCTCATTATAGAAATTGTTTGGTCATCATCATTGAATTTTCCATCACAATTAATCTTATCATGATTTCTCCATGTTCTCGCCATTAAGTGAAACCAAAAAACATAGTATGATAAAAAAACATACATAGTTGGAAACCACATAATCCTTTATATGGTGTGTGAATTATGACACATTATTTTTATCCAATAACCCCTTTAGATTAAAATTGGTCATCCATGGTAATAATACATTGAAATTATTGATGATAGTCGATAAAGAGTTCTTGAATTTACAATGAATATCCCATGAGAGTGTCAAACATGGTGTGAATCATGGACCGTTGTTGTACAATGGGTGACAATAATGTCAAATACTAATGTTTCCTTTTAATATTTATTACCCCTGGGTACAACTGTGTCAGATACACATCCACTTGTCATATCCATATGGGTATGAAATTTCTTATAACCCACTCACTCTGTCCTTTTCTAAAATTCTTAGATATTTTTACATTCATAGACTTATCCTTGTGTTCTAACTAATGTTTTCCCATCCTTGTTTCCAAAGGATAAATAATTATTCATCTTTTTCAAACTAAAATACCCACAATTTTCTAACATAGATATTAAATCTTGGTAGATAAATAGTCAATTGATAATATAATTATCCATGCTTGAATCATATATGTCTAGTGCCTTCGTCAACTAGGATAAATAAAAAACATATCCATAGATGAACTACATAAACTCCCAGTGAGATCTTCATAACCATCACATTTCTTAGAAATATCATACGTAATAACATACTTCATATCCTGGGGAATGGAAACATAATAAAGGGTGATCATAGATTCTCTGTACGGGTAAATAAAGAAAACATTAATATAAAATGAGAAAAAGGGTACTCGAGGATGAGAATAATATTTGGAAACCATAGCCTACAAATCATACATAATAAAATTTATCAATGTGATAAATCTTGGTACTTTATCATACATGGTTCATAATGGAATCATTGAATATATTAAACGAGAGAATTACATTCTTATAAGACATTGTTTTTTTGAAATACACATAATCATAGAATAAATTATGTCAAGGATACGCATTAAGACTTTAATAACATATTGGGCCAGGGCTAACCACTAATGTGTCTTATTTATTATTGGGATAGCCTCCCACATACCCTATTTTGGTATTGGTATATCCTCCCATGTAACCTATTTTTTGGATTTTTTAACTTCCCATTAACCCTATTTTTTGGGTTTGGGATAACCTATTGTATACTCTATTAGAGGCTTGGGATAACCTCTCATATAAAATTTAAGCACAAAGAACATTAATTATTACCCAATACATTGGAGGGTGATATAGGTCATAATTTTCATAGAATCAGTATATTTTTTTCCACAAGATCATAAAACATTCATCAGATCATAAATTATGAAAAGGAAATGGTTCTCATTAACAATATCTAATAGCATAACCCTTGATAAAGGAATAGGTTTCATAATAATTTTTCATCATAATCATAAATCAACTATAGGAACATAATAAAGGTATAATTGGATAATATACCCATTAAATATTATGTAATATCAAAATATTACAACATATATGAAAAACTAAGTTGAAGGATTACTTGGAACATTGTTTTAGGAAAATAACCTTTCCAATTTGAAAACAATTATTTAAAATCTAAAAATTTTCCAAATATTAAAGAAATTATTTTATTTCAAAATAACATTGGAATCATTTAAATGAGTTTTTAAATACTTTATCAGTCATTATGGTGGAAAATATTGTAAATTCAGTATACGTTAAAATGAATATTCCTTTCACATTTTTGGTAAAAATTAAAAATAACCTTATTCAAAAAAACAACAAGAAGATTAATTTTAAAAAAAATTAGAAATAAATACATATTACAAAAATCATTAAAAAGTCATTGGATTTTAAAAACATTAATTAAATATTTTTAGAACACATAGAAATAGAAAAAAATGACTGAAGAGATAAATAAAGTCAGTTTTTCTTGAAAATATTATTTTGGAATATTGATTACATAAATAGATCTAAATGAAATTAGATAATTTATTTTAATGAAATAAATATATAATAATAAAATTCATTATTTTCATCACATATATGTCATAAAATTTCATCATCAAAATCATAATCATAATGAATCTCAATAAATAATGAAGTTATAACATAAAACCTTCACCACTTTGTTATGTTTGGAATTTTAATAACTATTAAATAAATAGAATTTTATGTATATGTAAATTATATAATTTCATTTGGATAATAAAAAACGAAAATAATGTGTATTATATACACCACCGAAAAGAAACAAGTTGTGAAAATGGAATGTGTCCCACAGAAAGAAAAGTGAGACAAGAATAACTCAAAACTTGGGAAAAATTTGAATCGTAAGCCCCATTAAATAATGATATCAAATGATTACATAACTACAAAAAAACTAATTACTTTAATGATATATATTTTAAAAGGTTATATTTATACAAATAATAAAATAACATAGGTTCTTAACATAACATCTGTCCCAAAGAAGACAATTTGAGACATAAATCCATTAACTCAAGTCTCAAATTTCAATGTTGATGTTTGAACATACTCTATAATTAATATATGTTAAAAAATAAATCTATTAAATAAAATTAATAATATATATCATACCATATATTATTTTCTTACAACATTTTATTACATGTTTATTAACAGTCTCTTGTTAAAATCAAATTTGTGTAATAATTGCTTCATTTTCCTTGTATGTTTGGATTTGTTATTTTTAGTTATTTAAATTTGATCAAAATTCAATAATATAAATAAATATAAAAATTATATAAAAATAATGTAAATTATATATATATATATATATTTCATGAAAGCCATGAAATTTAGATACAGAAAATGAATTACACCATTCATGAAGGCAGTAGGTCGTACGTATTCATGAACGTTCCATTTTCTTGGAAAATGGAATAAAAGAAAGGTAAAAAATATTACACCATTAAAATATAATTTCTCTCTCATAGATATCTTATATATTCATTAAATCTATCCCTGTTAAAATCCATTTCATAATATAATGAAAAACAAATCACATCGCTTTGTAGAGGTGGTAGTTCAATCGTACGCACAAGTAACGTTATCATTTTCCAATGGATTAGAAAGTAACAAGGTAGATGTGATATTATAATTTTAGAAATAAAAACACTCCATATATATATATTATATAAACATTAAATCCATAATTATTTTATTCCATTATAGGTGGTGATGAAAATTTATTAAATCAATTCGCGAGGTTGTAGTCCACCGTACACCCGATCGCCTATTTCATTTCCCATTTGTAGGAAGAAGAAATAGATCTAGGTTATGGAATCTAAATAATAACATCTAAGTATAATTCATATACTATTGTAATTATATTTGAATTATTAATATATGAATTAATGTGTCAAGAGAATAATTAAAAGAAAATCTTAGTAAAGATAATTAACTTCACTTTGAAAAACTAAAGTTAGATATCTTATTAGAGATTATAGGGTTGTTGTATTGGGAATACCATATGATCTTAAAAATTTATAATGATTTTTTAGAGATATTATTTCTGGTTTTGGTTGATTAAAATTGATTATTATGTGTGAAGAAGTGAGGCGGTGCACTTTTTAATTGAAGAGGAGTGACAATTTTGAAAATACCTAAAACTATTCTTTAATGGGAAGTAACTCTTAACCCAAGTGCCTCTAAAATTGATGAATATTGGACTTGAGGTAATATATGGTCCATATAGAACTCCTACATGAAAAAATGTTGTAAACCTGTTGTTCCAGAACATCTAGGTTTACTTCATTTTACTATTTTAGTTTCCCCATGGTAACTTTTTTTTATTTAACAAGGAAATTTATCCTTTAATAATTAAAATCAATGAACCTTATCATATAATTTGGACCCAATTTATATAAATGTGAATCTTAATTTGTAAAATAAAATTCTTATGTGTGGAAAATAAATTTTAATAGAGGCGCATAAAACCGGCAAAACCCAGTTTTATCCACAACTATGGTAATTTATTTCGGTTGTTTTTACTATGCATTATAACAAAAAATTAAGTTAAATATATTAATTAATATTAATTATTATGATTTAAAATATGGAATAAATTTTACCAAATTAAATTAAAAAAATTGGAAGAATTACTTTAAAAATTAAACCATTAAATGTTGTTAGAACTCGTTTTTTCCAAAGAAAAGTATCCATTAATATGAAAAGATTATATATAATAATTAAACATTAAATTTATTAAAATGATATAAATAGTATTAATCATAATATAGTTGAAGTAATTTTTCTTATAAAAAAAATTGGAAACAAAATTTAATTTTTTATATTATTAAAAAAAAGATAGCATTCCATAAAAAATATTTATTTTTCAGTATTCATAAAAAAATTAATGTTTTTAGAATAACATAAAAATTGAAAATAAGATAATTTTTAAAGTTTGATTTCAAAAATTTAGTTTAATTTTCAGAATAAAATTTATAATGGTGGAAATAATTAATTTTAAAAGAGTTGTGAAAAACGCGATTAAATTGTTTTTTAGACAAATCATTTTAAAGCATAACATTGAATTTATTCTTATCCCATGCCTCAAAAAACATTATATGAATGATAAAACATTATATTTACTATATAATATAAAAATTACACAAAAATAATTATTAAATAATGATTAATTTAATTTTTTTAAGACAAATAAACTTTTCATACATGAAAAATATTTTTCATAAAAACAGTTATTTACCTTAAAATGTTTTTTATTTTATTTCTCAATCAATATTCAACCAATAAATTTATCTTATTCGTGAATAAGACATATAATTTTCATAATTTATTTTTTTATATTCATACATAGAAATTTAACATCTATGTTATAATAGTCACATTCAATAAAAAAATTTATTAGTATATCGAATTTAATTTAAACTCCGTGTTTCATGTACCACAAGATATTAACGAAATTAAATTTTATTTAAAGACAAAATATATTCTAAAATCTTTAATATTTACATACACTTCTAATTATAATCCTTTGGTTTACATTGAGGCATACTTGAGGCCTTATTTCTAACCATACCAATCACTTATCCATGAACATGGCCCAAGACATCACATTAGATACCATTCCCCTTCCGGTAAAATACAACATGAAATTATTTTAACCTATTTCATTGACCAAAGAAACTAAAGTTATTTTAGAAGCTCTATTATAATTTTTCTATATAACGCTTCATCAAACAATCCTATTGAAATTATATTCTTCAAGAGACATGGAATATGTATGTAACACCCCGAGATTTTATGAAAAATATTCTTTTTAATATCTTGTGTTGTACGCTGCACCAAAAGGAGCTTTCACAACACGTATCCCTGACTTGACTTGCATTACACACAATCACGACCTTCCACGATAGAGTGTGTTGTACGCAATACCGAGTTTCGCTAAACAACGATATGTTGTATAAACTAGCCGTTATGAATAGTAATACCCACTTTTTGAAATTTTATAAATTTTATCTTTCAAAATGGACTTCATTTTTTGATTCAGAATATGGAAATTAGCCTAGGGTGAAATTTTGGTATTTTTCTGAAAACTTTTAATTTTTTATGAATAGTGAAAACACTGAGTTACTATTCAAAAACCGATTTTTTATTTAAATAATTATTTATTTTATTTAACTTTATTTTCACTCAAAATTGATACATAATACCTATATAAGTTCATTGAAATTCATTGGAGTCTTTTTATAATAATTTTAGATATATAAAAATTCTATTGAACTTATGACCGTCTTTTACACACCTCCTATGATAATTTGAAAATTTACATAAAACATAATTTTACCGCTTTTGTGAATGGAATTTTAAAAATCCGAGAGACACGGTTCATGTCAGTATGTAAAATGTGGTTCAATGAGATGAAAATAATTTTTAGTGAATAGTAACTTTTTACTTTTTTAACACGGTTAAAAGTAAATAGGGAAATTAAGGGTAAAAAGGATATTTTTATTACCTTAAAACATGTACTAATTTTATTGGATAAGTTTAATTCGACCAAAAACATCTTTAGGAACAAAAATGAGCATTTAGGCCCACTTGGAACAGATTAGGACCTTTAATATTAATTTATTTATGGAAGGGTTAAAATAGTTAAAATCAAAGTTTAATAAGTAAATCATTTTTAATATAGGTTAATACATTAGATAAATTCGACTATAAATATTCATTAGAAAGATAGAAATATTTTTTACATAATGGTAGTTTATTTTTAATTTTTAGACTTTAAATAATTTAATTTATTTATGACACAATGATGATGTAGTAATTATCCTATTAATGAAATATTGACATAATTAATTTTATAAATACCCAAATAAATGTAATTTGAGACTTTATATGAATTACACTAATTTTATAGGTTAATATGACATGTTAGTATTTATTTAGTTAACTTCTTTCGAACTAATCATTCTGTTATGATTTTCACAAATACCAATTACCAAAGAGTGTCAAAATTGACATAAAATAGTTTTTAAAACAAATATTATATTATTAATTGTTATTTTATTCCTAAAAATCTAATGTTCGGCCAAATGACTTAGATAGGGTTATATATATTAATAATAAACATATTGGGTTTCTTTTGGCTTGTTATAGTAAGTTTATTAACCTTATAGTGTAAGAAAACAAGAAGACACGGTAAAAGAAAAATTATTTAACTTAAAGTTAAATCTAAATGATACGGTTAAAATAGAAACCTAAACTTGTCTAAATTCTATTGGATTAGAGAATTTATACCCATCCTCACCTTATCTTCGAAATAACCCAATTTGGAGCTATTAAAAATCGAATATGGCTTTGTAATAAATAATACTTTTAGTTATTCCAAAGGTGGCCCTCTCCTCCCTTATAAAAGGGTACCTCCTCCATCTCTTCCTCACACCACCTTGAGCCTTCATGCTAGGCCAAAAGCTGCAAAATTCTATTCTCCACTTCCATATAAACATTTTAGAGGTCCTGGTCTTCTTCAAAGACCAATTTTAGTGCCCTGAAATGATGTCTCAAAAAGGCGCTTCAAAGAAGAGGTAATATCTGTTTCCGATTCTTTCAACTTTATTTCTTCTTATAATTATTCTTCTTTAGTTGTTTAATTATTAAGTAATAACATAAGTATCACTCATATACATATATGTTATTATATGTATGAAACAACCCTATTTAACCATCTATCCATCCTACAGAAAACGAAATCACCGTGCGTGTGTACGTACGGAATACCATCTCCACGCCATGGTGTAATCTGTTTTCGACCACCACCTTACTTGGATGGGTATAATGGTGTAAATAAATAACTATATATGATTATTTTAATGTGATATTGATTCTGAAATATTATACATACACTTTAATTCAATTCCCTGATCATGGGAATGATATCATCGCTCGTGCGTACGTACAGACTACCGTCTCCACAACGCGATGAGATTCATTCTCCATGTTAACCATTCATGAATGATTATAAATTATATAGAATAAGTAATCATGAAATATATGACATAATAATGATACTGGATTTATATGTATATATATTTAGGTCATCTAATTAATTTCATTCAATTCAATAAGGAAACAAAAACAGCGTTCATGCATACGTACGACCTACCGTCTCCATGAATGGTGTATTTCATTCCTTTTATCGATCTATAATATATATGTATATGATGAATATATATTATATATAAATCATGTTTTACATTCTGGAATTATTTAAATCAGGATATAAGTAATAATATCAAGAACGACATGTCGAAACACATACGATAAATGAAACGATTTTACCCAAAACGCTCTTCAAAACATGGAATTTACAAAAGAACGGGTAATATAAAGTCATAAGTGAACCATATATTATATCATAAAAATGAATATGATTCTGTAATAAGTAAATGAAATTATTTAAATCATTACACAGGAGGTTCGGATACATACGAAGCATATCGGACATAAGGAAAGGGATAACTTTTCCAATCCCGTTCTTATCCGAGATTGTTTATTCGTAAGTATTTACTAGGGTTATTGTTCTCATCCATGTCCATGTTTCCTAAAAATGGTTTCATGTATTTTTAATGTCCTTTTTACCCATTTTTGACTTTTACAACATGTTATGTATGTAATCTTTCTTTTTCGAGGTACTTTTTGACTTTTCTAAAAAAAGTACCAGAAGAATGTTTTTTAACTTGTACGGCTATAAAGCCTTATTTTCATGAAGATTACTACAAAATATTTCATGACTATTTTCAACAAAATCCTTTTCTTTTAAAATTGCATGAATTTTTTTGAAAAGAAAATGATTTTGAAGAAGAAAGGATATTTTCTTCAAGAATTCATTTCAAATGTTTTATCAAAACCATTTTTCATCTAAGATGACATTATTTCATATGTGTATGTTTCAAGTATCATGTATCTATGATTTACATGGTTTCACTTTTCTTATTATGAAATGATATCCATTTCTTTTATATGGATTATGTGATGATGGGATGATGTTTATGAAACCCATTTTATTTATTGTGTTATTATGAATGTTGTATGTCTATTTTGTGGCACAATTAAGAATGATTTCATTATGAGATGGGAGGAACCTATATCTCCCTCCAATGCATTGGGTAAAGATTTATATCTCATGATATAGACATGGCTGGAACGGTAAGTTAATCTGGTTCAGTGTTACAGGACTAAAACGAAGAGTCAACTCGATTCAGAAAGGGACTTTGTCCACTAAGATGGTCTTGGAAGCAATGTCTGGGATACCATGGAAATCATATCATGTGATTAATGTTTTTACACAATTACATGTTTTATTCCCATGCTATTTTATGATGATTGATGTTCCCTTACGATATATGCCTTACGTACTTCAAATATTCATGTCTTTGCTCAAGATTTTGATGTTTAGATTTTATGTTCATGTTTTTGCATTCAAATGTTTATGGATTGTTTTATGTTCTCTATGTTTACCCTTACTAGTCATTTGAGCTCACCCCTTTTATGTTTTTTCCCCATTATATAAAGAATGGTTTTAGGTAAGAATAAAAGGGGGAAGATCTTTATGGGAGATGTTGAAGATCTTTCACCATGATTAGAGGATTATATTTCGAGTTTCCAAAGACACTAAACTATTACGGTCCATGTGTGTTTGTTTTTGTTATGTACTAAGTATTCCGCAAAAGTAATGTAATGTCCATGTATGTCATGCTTTGAGTCTCTACAGTTGGTATCAAAGGAAAGGATTAGTCAACCTTTGGAAACTAGGATGCGAGAACATTAGTGAGATCCCTAGAGATATTTCTAAGGTATGTCTGGGGATGTCCCTAAGTTTAAGTATACGTATAGGTTATAGTCCTAGAATTGCGCTAATGATATTATAATTAAACCTAAGATGTTAGATATTGATGGTACTCCCCCTTTATTATGTTTTTTCCCTAGCATGGTATTTGCCTCTCACACTATTATTTTTGGGTTTTAGACGATGGCTGGAACCCGAAGGAACCGTTTTGATCAATGTAATGGACAATGCAATGATTGTCCTCCTGACCAAACCAATGTCATGGGAAATGGAGTGCACAATCTTATTTCTATACTTACACAAGCTATGAATCATTCTAGACTTCAAAATGAGCATAGAAAGGAGCAACATTATGTTGAATCCTCTATGAGGCAGCGTCCACCTTCATTCAGCGGGTCTTATGATCCCTTAGTGGCTGAACAATGGATTAGTACTACTGAAAAGATATTTTCAGTTCTACAATGTTCTGAGCATGATAAAGTCATCTTAGCAGTATATCGTTTGGAAGGTGACGATGATCAATGGTGGAATCTTATCAAGAATATGAGGCAAAGAGATGAAATTCAGTCCATGGAATGGGATGAGTTCAAGAACTTGTTTTTCAGTAATTACTTCCCTCATATTCTTCGAACAAATATGGAAAAGGAATTTCTTGAGGTTAAGCAGATGCATGAGGAATCTGTTGGTATATACGAAGAGAATTTTACAAGACTTGCCAGGTATGAATCTGGATTTATCATCCAACCTAAAAGTAAAGTTGATCTATTCTTCAGTGTCTTAAAACCAAATCTTTGAAGGGAATTAGCTATAAGAGACTTCATTAGCTATAAATAAATTGTGTGTTGTGATATCAAGGTATAAATGGAAGTTGGTGTTACATATCCATCTCATGGTTTTGACAAGAAACAAAAGATGGAGTTCAAGGAAAAATCTCAGAATAATGGTGAAAAGAAGATTAATGTTTCCTTATGCTCAAAGTGTGGAAAGAGGCATGGTGGAGATTGTCTTAAAGGGACTAGAAAATGTTTTAAGTGTGGAAAAGAAGTTCATAGAGCAGTTGAGTGTCGAATTAATAGAAAAAGGGTTGCTAATGATTTGAATAAAGAAAATACTGTAGAGAACGCACCACCAACACTTCAATGCTTCAAGTGCAATAAAATGGGGCATTATTATAATCAATTCCCTAATCCAAGGGTTAATGATGATCGACATGAGCAACCACATAAGGCAAAGGACAAAGGGAAGTCACATGCGATCACTATTGGCGATGTTGAATATGACAATGATGTGGTGGAATGATTAAGTGTTTAAGTAATGGGATTCCAAAATAATGTTGTATATAGTATTGTGGAATATAAGAATATTTATGTATTGGTCTATTGTGGTTTTCAATAATTTTATGGTACCGGTGACCGTGGAAAGTGATTGAGGTATTTTTGGAAATAATATGATATGCACATAATGAAGGGATAAGGAGAGAATGAAATTTTTGAAAGTATTCATGAGCACATGACTGATATAAGGAAATAGTTATATCATGGTTTTAATATATAGAATTTTGTGGTTTTGGTATGTGGAAAGAGTTAACATTTTACAGCACTCATGTTTTCACTAAGATTCAATGGGTGTTCATTCTTCAAGATAATACATGATTAAGGCCTTCGAATGTTTGGAATGTGACCAACAAGAGATATCTTATGATATATGGGGATCAACGATCGTATTAACATTCTTGTTATATAAAACCTTTGGCAATCGTTTTCACTATAATATGACAATGGACTGCAATATTATGGATAAGCCTAAAGATTTGAAAAGATTATGTTGGACATAAGTTAGTATTGTTTAAGGATAGAACCTTTTTCATGGGATGTTATAGTAATGTAGTTTTCGAAAAAGGACAACCTACAGGACAGTCGACAGCCCATCACATCGGACAAGGCTGTGGGAATCGAACCCACAACCGATGTGCGACAGGCCTTTATCACCTACCACTGGCCCATAGGATGTCCCTGGTTAGTATAAATTTGTTTTAATTTTTTAAGTGGTATGAGATATCAAGTATAAGTCCATTTTAGGAACCATATACGATTAATCGACTTATGTATATTTAATAACTTTTGCTAACCTTTTGTTTGAGAAAGATGGAATAACCCTTCATTCTATCACATGATCTGCTAACACTTCACGAATAACAAATTCAACATTATTTATTTAAAAGATGAAGTGGAAATTGTTCAAGGCACAAACAATAGTGAGATTGAACCCAAATCATGTACGTATTTCTTTTAATTCATCAAATTTAGGGAAATGATCTTCAAAACCAAAAATTTTGTCTTAGTTCCCTCATATTTGATGAATCATATGGTACCATAGATCATCACAAATCTATGGCTTTGTGATTATTGGATTTTTCATAGCCATGTTCTCTACCACTCTCAATCAGAACTTGATGGTTAGATTTTTCTTCCATATCCATATTTTCACCTATGTTATCCTATGTAGAAACCCAGTGATTAGTTAATTTGGATAATCGTTACGTTTCATACTTTAGTTTTTAAAGCTAGGTTTTGGTATTACTTTTTACGATGTGGGTTTCTATTAAATAAACTTTTGAGTAGTAAACCATTTATAACCCCGACGAATTTCGAGGGTGAAATTCATTTTAAGGTGGGTAGAATGTAACACCCCGAGATTTTATGAAAAATATTCTTTTTAATATCTTGTGTTGTATGCTACACCAAAAGGAGCATTCACAACACACATCCCTGACTTGGCTTGCATTACACGCAATCACAACCTTCCACGATAGCGTGTGTTGTACGCAATACCGAGTTTCGCTAAACAACGATATGTTGTATAAACTAGCTGTTATGAATAGTAATACCCACTTTTTAAAATTTTATAAATTTTATCATTCAAAATGGACTTCATTTTTGGATTCATAATATCGAAATTAGCCTAGGGTGAAATTTTGGTATTTTTCTGAAAACTTTCAATTTTTGATGAATAGTGAAAACATTGGGTTACTATTCAAAAACATGTTTTTTATTTAAATAATTATTTATTTTATTTAAATTTATTTTAGGTCAAAATTGATACATAATACCTATATAAGTTCAATATAATTCATTGGAGTCTTTTTATAATAATTTTAGATATATAAAAATTTTATTGAACTTATGACCGTCTTTTACCCACCTCCTAGGAATATTTGCAAATTTACATAAAACATAATTTTACCGCTTTTGTGAATGGAATTTCAAAAATCCAAGAGACACAGTTGATTTCACTATATAAATTGTGGTTCAATAAGATGAAAATAATTTTTTGTGAATAGTAACTTTTTACTTTTTTTACCACGGTTAAAAGTAAATAGGGTAATTAAGGGTAAAAATGATATTATTATTACCTTAACACATGTCTCAATTCTATTGGATAAATGTAATTCTACCAAAAACTACATTTGGAATAAAATATGACCATTTAGGCCCACTTGGATTAGATTAGGACCTTTAATATTAATTTATTTAAAGAAGGGTTAAAATAGTTAAAATCAAAGTTTAATAAGTAAATAATTTCTAATATAGGGTTATATATATGCTAAATTCGACTATAAATATTCATTATAAAGATAAAAATATTTCCTAAATAATGGTATTTTATTTTTAATTTTTATACTTTATATAATGTAATTTATTTATGACACAATGATGATGCAGTAATTATCTTATTAATGAAATATTGACATAATTGATTTTATAAATACACAAATAAATGTAATTTGAGACTTTTTATGAATTCCACTAATTTTATAGGTTACTATGAGATGTTATTATTTATTTAGTTAACTTTTTTTGAACTAATCATTCTGTTATAATTTTCACAAAAATCAATTACCAAATAGTGTCAAAATTGACATAAAATAGTTTTTAAAACAAATATTATATTATTAATTGTTATTTTATTCCTAAAAATATATGGTTCGTCCAAATGACTTAGATGAAGATATATATATTAATAATAAACAATTTGGGGTTCTTTTGGCTTGTTATAGTAATTTTATTAACCTTATAGTGTAAGAAAACAAGAAGACGCGGTAAAACAAAAACTATTTAACTTAAAGTTAAATCTAAATGATAAGGTTAAAATAGAATCCTAAACTTGTATAAATTCTATTGGATGAGAGGATTTCGACCCATACCTACCATATATTCTAAATAACTCAATTTATAGCTATTAAAAACTGAATATGACTTTATAGTAAAATAATATTTTTTGTTATTCCAAAGGTGCCCCTCTCCTCCCTTATAAAAGGGTACCTCCTCCCTCTCTTCCTCACACCACATTGATCCTTCAAGATCGGCCAACCCCTAACAAATTCTCTTCTCCACTTCCATAGATACATTCTAGAGGTCCTGTTCTTCTTCAAATACCAATTTTAGTGCCTTGAAAAGAGGTCTCAAAGAGGCGCTTCAAAGAAGAGGTAATATCCGTTACCGATTCTTTCAACTTTATTTCTTCTTATACTTCTTCTTCTTTAGTTGTTTCATTATGAAGTAATAACATAAGTATCACTCATATACTGATATGTTATTATATGTATGAAAATACCCTATTTCACCATCTATCCATCCTACGGAAAAATAAATCATCGTGCGGGCGTACGTACGGAATACCGTCTCCACGCCGTGGTGTAATATGTTTTTGACCACCACCTTACTTGGATGGGTATAATGGTGTAAATAAATAACTATATATGATTATTTGAAAGTTATATGGATTCTGAAATATTATACATACACTTCAATACAATTCCACGATCATGGGTATGATATCATCGCTCGTGCGTACGTACGGACTACCGTCTCCACGACGCGATGAGATTCATTCCCCATGTTAACCATTCATGAATGATTATAAAGTATATACAATAAGTAATAATGAAATATATGACATAATAATGATAATGGATTTATGTGTATATATATTTATTTCATCTACTTAATTTCATTCAATTCAATAAGGAAACGAAAACAACGTTCATGCGTACGTACAGCCTACCGTCTCCATGAACGATGTATTTCATTCATTTTATCGATCTATAATATATATGTATATGATGAATATATATTATATATAAATCATTTTTTACATTCTGGAATTATTTAAATCAGGATATAAGTAATAATATCAAGAACGAAATGTCGAAACACATACGATAAATGAAACGATTTTACCCACAATGCTCTTTATCTTTGAATTTACAAAAGAACTGGTAATATAAAGTCATAAGTGAACCATATATGATATCATAAAAATGAATATGATTCTTTAATAAGTAAATGAAATTATTTAAATCATTATACAGGATGTTCGGATACATACGAAGCATATCGGACATAAGGTAAGGGATAACTTTTCCAATCTCGTTCTTATCCGCGATTGTTTATTCGTAAGTATTTACTGGGGTTATTGTTCTCGTCTATGTCCATGTTTCTTAAAAATGGTTTCATGTATGTTTAATGTCTTTTTTACCCATTTTTTACTTTTACAACATGGTATGTATGGAATCTTTCTTTTATGAGGTACTTTTTGACTTTTCTGAAAAAAGTACGATGAGAATGTTTTTTTAACTTATACGGCATGAAAGGATTTTTACGGTTTTATAAAGCCTTATTTTCATGAAGCTTCTCCAAAATATTTCATGACTATTTTCAAAAAAATCCTTTTCTTTTAAAATTGCATGACATTTTTTGAAAAGAAATTGATTTTGAATAAGAAAGGATATTTTCTTCAAGAATTCATTTCAAATGTTTTATCAAAACCATTTTCCATCTAAGATGACATTATTTCATATGTGTATGTTTCAAGTATCATGTCTCTATGATTTACATGGTTTCAATGTTCTTATTATGATATTATATCCATTTCTTTTATATGGATTATGTGATGATGGGATTATGTTTATGAAACCCATTTTATTTATTGGGTTATTATGAATGTTGTATGTTTATTTTGTGGCACAAGTAAGAATGATTTTATTATGAGATGGGTTGGACCTATATCTACCTCCAATGCATTGGGTAAAGATTTATATCTCATGATATAGACATGGCTGGAACGGTATGTTAATCTGGTTCAGTGTTACAGGACTGAAATGAGGAGTGAACTCGATTCCGAAAGGGACTTTGTCCACTAAGATGGTCTTGGCAGCAATGCCTTGGCTACCATGGAAATCATATCATGTGCTTAATGTTTTTACACAATTAAATGTTTTATTCCCATTCTATTTTATCATGATTGATGTTCCCTTATGATATATTCCTTACGTAATTCCAAGATTCATGTCTTTGCTTATGATTTTGATGTTTAGATTTTATGTTCAGGATTTTTCATTCAAATGTTTATGGATTGTTTTATGTTCTCTATGTTTACACTTACAGGGCATTTGAGCTCACCCGTTTTATGTTTTTTTCCCCAGGATATAAAGAAAGGTTTTAGGTAAGAAAAAAAGGGGGAAGATCTTTATGGGAGATGTTGAAGATCTTTCACCACGATTAGAAGATTATATTCTGAGTTTCCAAATACACTAAACTATTAAGGTCCTTGTGTGTCTGTTTTTGTTATGTACTATGTATTCTGCAAAAGTAATGTAATGTTCATGTATGTCAAGCTTCGGGTCTCTAATATATATATATATATATATATATATATATATATATATATATTATTTTATCTCAAGGAAACCACCACTATTATGTTGGATTTTCATATTACACATCCCCATTATGTCAAGA
The DNA here is from genome assembly GCA_963277665.1 of Viscum album. NCBI lineage: Eukaryota > Viridiplantae > Streptophyta > Magnoliopsida > Santalales > Viscaceae > Viscum > Viscum album. The sequence continues at coordinate 2,106,587,127 of OY728163.1, read as the reverse complement.
GCATTATTTTCCTCTAGATGAAATCTTATGAATCTTACAGACACTTTATACATTATGAATCCCTTCTCACCAGAGGAGTGGAACGATGCACGAAAATCAATATTCTCATATTCCACTATTATATAGAAAATCATGATTATATTGGAAATATTATCAAATATTAGGTTAATAAATTTGGAACCATCAAAAGTTGAGATTCTAGGATTCTAATTTCATTTGTAAGAATATTTCTTGAGAATACCTCTTTTTCAACAATGCTTATAGGTTGTAATAAGTTTGATAGATTTACCACTACTTCTTTCACATGAATTACCTTCCAAATATTTTTTACTTCTTGATGATGTTATTGACCCTTTCCATATAGATTCAATGCATCACCATAAGTCATATAATTATCCAAAATATGTTGTTAGTCATTGAAAATAATGTTTCAAAAATCAACAAACAGTATGTTGGTTTTCCCACTAGAGGTACACACCATTAAAACCCATTTAATTTGGTAGATAATATTAAAATGTATGGCCCAAACATTATCCGGAAAATAACATTCATAGACCAGATATAAATTCTAATAATTTTAAATTCATTAACTTGATATGTAGAAGAGATCCCTTAAAATTTCCTCATGATGAATATTTATCAAATGAAAAGTAACTTATTGAGTTTTGTATTCTTCCCATACATTTATATTAATATAAAAATCATATTTACCATAGCCTTTTTGTCCATGATGTCAAAATAAACATTTTATTCTAATGATATAATCACAAAACCTAAATCCATGGTATCCACCTTTTCCCATTCTTCTTTCCCCATTAAGTATAATTTTAAACCAGTCAATATAACACCTTGAAATTTCTTTAACAAACCGTCTTCCATGTTCATCCTATAGAAACTAAAATCTATTACATAAAATATTTGGATATGTACCTTACTATATCCTAACTCTATTACCTTTTGAAAAAATGACTCACATAAAACCAAAAACTATTATATTATGAATAAATATTACCTTAGTTATTATCAATTCAACAACTGATCTTATGAGAAATAATTATAATTATCTGATACTAATTGTTTAGAATCTATTTTAAACATTACACAATAGAAGATTGTCAACTTGAAGACCAAGATAGAGAAAAAGGTTTTCTTATGGAATCCTATGAACTTTTATGTATTGCAATATGGAAGAAAAGGAATAATAAAAATCATTCCATTATATTAATTAGTCAAGACTATTTACTGCAAATAAAACTAAAACATTCTTATATATTTTTTAATTTGAAGAAAATAAAAAAAATTCTAAATAAGGATTAAATTGGTTTAGACTGTCATCCTATGTCCATGGGGAGAAGCATTTTTTTAATTATATTGTATGTATCAAAAGTTACAATCTATTATTATTTGAAAACCATGGATATCAATAATAGATGTAAAACCATTAAACCTTAGAAAATATGTCCCAACCCATTAGGTTCTCATAAGTAATCAAATTTTACTAACATATTACTTTTTTTTGTTTCCTTACATTATGATTTGAAACAACTGACCCCCTATAATTTACCTCAATCTGACTACCAATCATTAGTAAGACAACAATGTTCCCCATGCCTTACTATTTCCAAAAAAATGTTATACCTAGAATGATTCAAACATAAAAACTCTTTATTTATGTAGAACACAACACGTGACAAACTTATTATAAGATGAACCCCATGATACACCCATCAGAAACACATAATCTTATGATCAATAAATTCTGAAACCAATGAATTCTTTTTCAAATACATTAACATTATTTAATGGTTCTCTGTCAATCCTATATATGGTGAACACACTACCTCTTATATAATCATTATAATACCAAAAATTTACCTTAAACTTGAGGAGACTAAACCAAGAACACTTGATTTTTTTGTAGAGAGGACGATTACATTATTTTGGGAAGAATATTATAGATATACTCCACATTTAAGAGTTCTGTGATTTTTTTTTCTCATCCACAACATAATTGGGAATTCATCCACGATTACATCGATACTAGTTGAGAGACAACCCAAACCCCCATACATGTTTAATTGAAAATAGGCATTGATGAATACTTTCATGTTTTAACTCATGAAAAAGGAAATCTTCATGTTATTTAGAGTTTTAAAATGGTTTTTAATGATTGATGGTAAATATTATATGATCAGTAGCATGCTATGATGTAGTGGAAGAAAAGGGTTATACATTCCTTGGTTTCACTCAGAAATGGTGACAAAAAGGTCCCATATTTTTTTATTTGGAGTTTATCGATTCTAAAATACTATACATCCCCAATGTTTTGTTTTAAATGGTGTTTTATTTTTGCGGTTTCACTGAGTTTTTATATGAATGATAACTAGAGTATATTTTGGATTCTTGGTGGAGGATTTTGGGAATTATATGATTTTATAAAGATCCGTACAATGACCATAATACATAGAAAAGGATTTCCAATGAGAACTTCAACAAATAATAATTAGTTATCAGTCTTTTTTTCTTTATAGGAAATTACATGGATGAATTTAAAAGGGTTTTTTGGAATGGAAAAAGTGATCAATATCCAAAAGACTAAGGTAATATAGTCTCTATAAATCATAGAAAATCTTCAACATTCTGTGGATCCCTAGTGACATTACAATGGTGGTACTTTAGTGTAATCTAGGGGAGTTTAATTAGACTAGTATATTATTTAATCAAGGTTATATTTAATGAAGGATGAATGAATATATAGGACACTGTGGAAAAATTTTAAAAGTATAAGATGATATTTCATAGCTGTTAATGATAGTGTATGTGTTTTTTCATTATCATTTCACTTACTGACTATCCTAAAGGATAATCAAAGATTTATGGGCCATATATATATATATAGTATACATGAAAAATTATTGGTATTAATGATTCCATGTGATTAATAGTGTCTCAATATTTCATGTAGATCATTTGTTAAGAAGAATATTTTATCAGAGTCAATTTTCACAAAATATTATACCATCCAGAGAAAAAATTGGAGTTTAATGGAAGTTTAAAATCATATAAGGTAGTTAATATATGTACTGGTTCAATGTAAGTGGACCCATTCTACTCATTTAGTTTTACTCTTGTCACGATTTTTCCTATTCAAAAAATTTCATTCTTATCAGGTCTTAGACTGGTCAAAAGTTTCCCACTAGTTAGGTTTCACACTAGCTAGATAGTTTCCCAAAAGTCATGTTCCACAAATTTTAATATAAATGTATGGAGAACTATGAAAATTTAAAGAGATAACAATTTAATGATGTTTTTATATTTTCATTAAAAAAAATCTAATCTAATTATTATGAGGAGAAATGTATATAATGAGAATTAATAAATGTTTAGTATTTGTGTAGGGAATATGTAAGAGTTCAATTAACCATAAGCTATGTGAAGACTTTTTAGTTAAGATACCAGAATGAAGACACATTTTCAATGATAGTTTCATGAATAGGGGTGGGAAAAGATATCAAAACAATGATAGTTCTAAAAAGGCTTATTGAAGTATACATCACAATGATTTTTTTTGAAAATTGATATAGAAAAGAAAATATAGGATAAATTTTGCATGAACATAATTAAGACAACATACATGAGAGATAATACATGAGAGAAACAAAACAAAGAGAAGGTTCCAAATTTAAAACAAAGAAAGATTTGAGTAAAATTCATTATTTGAGAAAATTACTTTTTAAAATGAACAATGTACCATACAGAACATATGCACTTATTTATGGTTTTTTTAAAAGGTGATGCCTTGGTCAAAGACCAAGGCACAATTTATTAAAAATGGAGGAAAAACTACTAAATTATGAAGGAAGGTATTTTATTACAATCTCTATCATAGAGAGTAAGAAGATCGGTTGGGAGGTCCTCACACCAAATAACACTTGGTTTATTTCTTTATTGGAAAGCCCATCAGCTACTATATTTACTTTACACTAATCATGGGTGGTAATGAATATGATCTCTTGGAGCGAGTCAAGACAGTTTATAAGATTGAGGATTCTATTAGAGAACCATATTATAGAATTCATGATTCAAAATAGAACACATATTGTTTATAATGTGTATGATACATTCACATAAACAATAGGAGGGGACATCTATCTAATTTAACAAGTAGAGTATGATCCATAGAAATTTATTTTTATGGTGAAAATATTCCACTCTATGAAATCATTTGTAAAGATAGAGATCCAAGCATAATTTTACACCAAAAAAATATTGTATTAATCAAAATTGTGAAGCATAATGTATTTTAGAATAATGAAACATTATCATTGTGTTCTCCTGAGATACACCCTTACTGGAAAATCCAATAATTTTATTCCATGTTTTCAATTTTATATTTTTAATTATAGTTGATAACTGATTAACTATGAAAATATTATTATTATCTTCATAATTTGAAAAAAATTATCCAGTAATTTTAATTATAGAACTCTATACATAATTCAAAACCTTTTAGGGTGTCTCACATTGTAACATATATTACTAAGGTTGAACTGTGAAAACAATTATCAAGTAGGAAACTATTAGGTTTTGGTGTGAGAAGTATTTTTTATTATGTTTTTGGATATCCTCAAGTTATGTATCTACATGAAAAACATAGTGAAACAATATTAATATAGTAAAAATTTGATATTTATGTATAGATTTATTCCAATAGGTTTAATTAAGAAGAATAAGATCAACATAACTCATCTTAATAAATGTTATCCTAATAAAATTTTGCATCTGTAGTGGAATCACTGTTCAAGTGTAGGATAATTGAAGGAGGATCATTCATATAGATGAATTTTACGAGAAACTAAATTTAATAGGAGGATGTTATATATATATATAAGGTAATTTATTAATACAAGAAAAAATTTCTATATTTTATGGATGTTAAAAATACTATGTCTAGGTGGGGTGATATTGTGAATACACAAAACATTATGTAATAGTTTTCTTCCTCTAAAGTATATTAAATAAATTTAAAAAGTAGTTTGAAAAAAATTAATATGTGAAATTAATTATGGTTAATTAATAAGATTATTTCTCTTGGGTTTCTAGAAGTGTATATTGTTCAAATAGAGGACCAGATGAGGTGGAAATTGTCCATCATGAGGTGAAAGCATACCAGTGATGGTTACATCAAAATGAAATATTTTCCCCGAGATTGGAAGGTCTTATAATTAGAAGTTAGTAACTAGATTCTATGAAGATTTAATATATGGATTTTATTGGAATATATGTTTTCGGTGGTATTTATTGAAGAATCAATGATAAGGAATTAAATGTGTGAGGATGGGATTGTATCCATCCACATGAGGGTCCATCCCCATAGAGTGAATGCAACCAAAAGTAGTAATTGGTTGTGTTTCTAACGTTCTATAAGTAGGGTTGTAGTAAAATGTTTTTCTATGGAGTTCCTTATAACTCATTCAGGGTGGGTTAAATGGAAGATAAGTTTCCATTACAACTCAGTTAATCCCTTAACAGATAATATATACTTTGTTCCATCATTGGGTGAGGCTAATTTATTAACCTCATAACATTCATGTGTTCTACCTTTCCCTTTATGTTGCGTGATTGTTATTTCGTGTTGTTTATTAATGTAATATTATCTTGAAGACCCTTATCTTACTAGAATTTGAAGAAGGGAGGATTAATGTGGGTCCTTGGGAGCCTAATATTCCTAGTTACAGATGTTGATTGTGTTGGGGTGTTTCATGGTGTATTGAACCCTTCTAAATTTCTTGTTCTTCATTGGAGGACTCGAATATAACAAACATAGATATTAGTTGGGATTGTTTTGGTATGTTTCATCAAAATCCAAGAAATGGTACATGTTACTTAGGTTCTAGAGGCTACAATAATATGGAAATCCCCTAAGTTACAGTTTTGGGGTATAGGAGTGTGAATCGTCTAATGGGTGAACCCCTTTCTCCAAAAATAAATTAGTTCTAACAAAGAAGCATTTTAGTATTCTTATGGTTGGCTAGAAATTATCATAAAATTACATGAAGTTCACATATGAATTATTTATTTATAATAATGAGAGATTTTGAGTAATTTTACAAATATATTTTTAGAATAGATTTCGATGATATGAGGTTGTGATATTATTAGTTGAATAATCCTCATAATGATTCATGGAGGTCCTTATTCAAGATAAGATAACATTGAGAATATTGTTCCATAGATAAATAATCCATGTCATTATAGAACTAATTAAGAGTTTCAATATAAGTGGTGATATTCTACTATTCTACACTTATATATAATCAAGATTTTTGATGGGATTTTGGATATGATGGCTGGTGAAATAAAAATGAAAAGGAATATTCACATTATAATTTTACATAAATGAATGAAATAATAAAATGGAAAGAAAATATATATTATATATATATTAAAATATAAAATTATTGTATGTTTTTCAAGAATTAAATATTTATTTTTGATTATAACTTTTACTTGATAATTTTAGAGTATTCAAAAGGAATGTTTGAATCTATTAATAAAGAACGAATATGGAATATTTTATTGATATATTATTTTAAATAGTTTCAAAATAACAATGATCATGTCAAACAATTATTGCAGTATTACATAATCAAAAAAGTAATAAAATATGCATGATATTATTAATGAGTTGATAAATAAAATAATAGTTGAAGAATTTCTTTAATTTATAATCAATATATGTTAATACTTATGAATATACATTGTGTCAAAGAAATATACCAAAACCAAATGTTTTGAGATAGGATTAAAATTATTATTGAATAATAATAATAAGTGAAGAAAGTGATACTAGAAATATTTATATTGAATATATAATATGTTAAATATGTAGATGAAAAATAAAAAACGAGATCAACATGAAACTTTTTTTGAAAACTCTATTATTTAATTGTAATAGGTGAAATATACTACTTAGTGAAAGTATTTTTATTTCTAAAGTAATAATCAATTATGGGGGATCTTGATTATCTATGCATTGATAATTTAGAGGATTAAAGAAAATTTCATGTTTTATGTTGTGATTGTTTAATATAAATGGGTAGTTAACATCAAAAGTTTAGAAAAAATACATTTCTTTGTGATTTTATGACATATTGGAGTATATTGATGATTTTATCTAATTTGGAGTTTGGGCGTATAGTTGGAAACTAAGGTTATATAATATAAAACCCCTTTTGGGATACAATAATGTTTTTTATGGATAACATCTAGGTTAAGGATGATTCAATCATCACATGTATTGAAATTATGATATTTTAAAAGAACTGATTCCTTCAAGTCATTTCAAACACAACAAGGGAATACTCATCCACATTAAGGGTAAACGTCGTAATTTTTTTTATTCTCCTTGAACTTACAATATTGATGGTTATATGAATGTGTTCATTAATATGAGAGATATCCATTAATCATATTAGGAATAGAGGTTCAAATAAGTAATGTAAAAATAATTTGGAAAACTTTTGGACACATTTTTTCAACCACTTCTGAATATGGATTCAAAATCCACAAGGATCATTAATTAGTATCCAAGAAAATTTTATTCTTATGATTGAATTTATTTTTATTCCTAGACCTTTTCATCTATCATACAAGAATGTAATATTTTATGATGTTTTTGAGTTCCCTAATACATAGAACACAATGGTTATATCTACCAAGTCATTAAATAACACGAATAAAAAATATAAGATCGGGTTAAACATCACTCCTATAAGAAAATAAAAATCTGATTCACCAATTTTTGATGTTAATGAATTTAGTAATTTTTTCATCCATATATATTAATATTTATTCTCTTAAATAATTAATTTCAATTTTTATGTGTATTTTCTCAGCGAATCACTAGGATTATTTTACTGTGAAATAAATGATTTTTTGGAAGACCTCAATTTTTAAGTTGTCACTTTAATATTTGAGTTTATCAGTAGTCAAAAAGATGAAGAAACACAACTATATTTGGTAGCTGATATTGTAGAAAAATAATTTATAGAAAAGTTTCTATAGTGAAAAAATCTTATAAAACTTTTAAAGTATAATTAATATTATTCATTATTATATAAATATATATGTTATTAAATCTTATAAAAATGGATGTCCTTACTCTAGAAGATTTCATTGGTACTAATGATGTTTCTATAAAAGGTGTATCCCATAATAAAAAATATGGTATTATTTGAATACCATAAATGTGTAATAAATCTAGAATTACATAAAGGGTAGCTATAAGAAAGAGTAGAAATTTTGCTTTCCCAAAAGGTTCTTTAAAGAAGGGCTATGTTTCTCAAAAATAACATAATTAAAATGTTTATAATATTTCTATAAAATTCAAATAAATCATTTTTTATAGGCCACTATTAGTTATTTATGGATTTGGACACTATGAAATTGATTTATGGTATAATATTTAAATAATTGGAAGAAAATGAAGATCTATATCAAGGAAGAGATTATTTGAAGTCAAAATAAACTCTACTAAATTGAGGTAAAGTATACAGAAGATGATAATATATTTATCAAACAGAAATATATTCATAATTTTAAAAAAATTAAATGTAAATTTAAATAAATGGGGTTATTATATTTAAGAATGTTAGTTTATATATACCCAGTACGATTCATACACTATTAAATAACGACAACCACACACGATGAGAAAGAAATGAAATATAAGTGAAGTTGAATTCACCATGGGGAATGTGAAAAATGAAATATTTGAATAAAAAACACCTCAAAGTATCTTAAAAGTTTCTATATCAAGGTGAATACGCTTTTATTATATAGTAAAATTCCTCATGATAGATCATTGTAATAAATAATGGACATTAGTGATAAAGGGGGAAACCCGAAAAACAAATATAATCAATCCATGAAGGGAATAAAATGATTAGTTTGGTGTAATATGTCAATGATTAATAATTCAAATTTTATGAGAGGTTTCTAATGTATGGTAACAAGAACTATTTTGAGAATTTGTATGGATGAACAAAACATTACCATCATACACAAAAATAATGATTAATCATATGGTCAATGTAGTTAGAGATAACTAGAAATATGAGTAAAGAACTAGAGAATTAATATAATATTCATGATGAAGAGAAAATAAAATTCTATATAAGAATTAAGTTGAAAATATTATAAAGAAAATACTACCTAAGGAGTTTACCATTTGTAATGTCAAAGAATAAATCATGATGTGTTCTAAAAAAATGGAGTTGTCAATTAAAGAATTGTTTAGGATGAGAAGGAAATTTCAAAACAATTTCTCTCACTAATGTTAATGAGAGAAGCCATATTATTCCCATATATATTCTATTTCCCATATCTGTGTAGGGAACTTAAGGTGACATTTTTAAGGGGGATAACTTAAAAATTATAAACATGTAATGATAATAAGAGATATGTTTCATGGATTTATCTATATATTTTTACATCAATTCTTGAAGGAATTATATGGAGAATATTCTTGGAGTCCATCTAAAAATCATATCTAACATAGTGAAGAATCTATGGGTTATACACCTTTTGTGAAGATTATGAAATGAATCCAAATTCATTATTTAATATAAATATAGAAATGTGGAAAGTGCTCAATTGGTCGTTTATTTTGTATTATTAAAACTCATATTATACACTTTTAAGGATGAAAATAATTCTGTAATTAAGGGTGGGGGTGTTTTATGGTTTCATGAATTGAAAATTGATAAGCTTTTGAAAATTTCAATGGTTTGAATATGAAAAACATATATTTCGAATATAATTAATATTTTTATTGATATAAGTTTATGGATAAACTTGGAAATGTAAACAAAAATATGTTAAATAATGTAATTTTATTTTCTATCACATAATGAGTTATTTTATAGATAAATTTGATGTCAGAGTTATTCGATCTTAATTTTTTTACATCAAGACATTATCTCATAGAATTAGAGTTGAATAATTGATGGAACATTCCATTGAACAAGTCGATGTCATCCTCCCCTCAATTGTCTTTGGGGGAGAATAATATATTTCAATGATGATTAGAGAATGAGATGAGTGTGACACTCCCTTGGTGATGAATGAAATAAATGACCTCTAACAATCCTTCACATCTGGTTCCTCGACTCTCTTGAACGATTCATGGGGACTTTTGTGATATTGCTCCAACGGTCTTGTTTCTATCCTCGTCGGACCCTCCGGTCTCCTAAAGGTTGGTGAAGGGTTATTTGGAGAAGTGGTTGGTTTGAAATTATAATGTAGAGGGTCCGAGATATTTTATACATGATCTTATAGGTTATCCTGTGTCACCGGAAGGGATTCCCTACATCCCCATTATTCAGTTAGCACCCAGGTGTTTCTAAAAGTCCGAAGGGTGTCCAGTGGTGGATTTGTTGGCGGAATAACTCAGTTAAGCTTCAGAGTCCCATAAACTATTTCTTATGGCTCATTTTGGTTGGAAAACGCCCTCACTAATTTTTTTCAGGCCATTTGTTAGCTCATGAGGTCTCTATATTCCAGCAGATACATTAGTACTATCCATATTTTCCTTTTTTATCCATCTAGAATCACTAGAAAAAATTGTGCATGCCTAGTCCAGGGAGGTGAAGGGATGTGGATATTGGAGGTTCAATATTTTCAGTTCGACATGGGATGACCATTATGGGAGTGAGTCAAATTTGGATTTTGTGTGGGCCAGGCTTCCTAGCCTCCCCCTTCCTCTACATAATCCCTCTATTATACATGTCTTTGGAAAGTCTTTTTGTCACTTTCTTTGATCAAATGAGAAAAATCATAAGCAAAAGGTTGTGGAAAATACGTGCTTTTTTGTTGAGCTTGATCTGGATGACGATCTCCTATTAGGAGTTCTTATCAGGACTAGTGAAGTTTTTCCCTGGCGGAAATGGGTGTTCTATCAAGGGATATCAAGATAATTTTCTGAATTCCATCTATAGATACATTTAAGGATTCAGTGTAGGATTTATTTTTTGGGAATTAATCTCTTTAATGAGGTGCGTTGTTTGAAGCCCAATGTGTTTCATGGTGTTCTTGTATTGGATGTTTCTGGCTTGCCTCGTTTGAAGTTGAGGGTGATGGCTCTGGTAGAATTTTCCTCTGGTATGGGTGATGGTGGTGATATTTTTCCAAAGGAAAGATTTTAAATTTTTGACTCTCATCGCGTGATTTCGATGCACCCTTTCCTTCAAACCCGTTTAAATCCTTTGGTCTCTGTCACGCCCTTCTCATAGGTGAGCGATTTCTGATGAGCCTATCACCAACTTGTCTGCTCGCCAGGTTCTTTTTTATCCCTCCAGTGTGTCAGATATACATCTTGTCACTTTCTCCTCAAAGTTTCTTCTCTTGTAGGTTTCTCTAAAATATTTTCCTAGAAATTATTCTTTGGTGGGTGGGGGGGATTGGGGAGGATATCCTAAAGCTTGGGGGTCTAATGGGTCCTTGTGATACATTGGATCCTTTTCGTGGCTCTTATACTGAGATTATTATGGTCAAGGAGACCTAGCCTGAGGGTCCCTTGTCTGGTTCCACTTTGGATGAGGTTTTCATTTATCTATATTCATTGACATGCGCTTCTAATCATTTTTTCGGTGATGCAGGACTTGGAGTCTGAGATGATTGGATCGAGTGGGCCTAGTTCAATGGACAATTTGTCTGTGAAGAAGGGGCATTATTTCTTTGTACAAAGGGGTTTGGTTGAGAAAGTGGTTATTCATATCAGTAATCCTTCTCTAGTTTAGAATACTTCTGGTTTGGTGGTGGTCTGGGTGGCGGATGGTACCTTTTATTGTATATCATGTAAGAGGAGGTGATGTGATTATAATCTTCGGTAATCCCCCCACCCCAATAATTCCCACAGTGTATGTTCATGGTTGATGTAGAGGGAGTTGATCACCAGATGAATTTGAAGGTCTCTAGATGTTCTTTTTTAGATGTCTCCTTAGTGGGGAATCATGGTTTTCTATCTCCTTTGAGTAATAATGACTCTCATGAACTTCCAAATACACCCTCGTAGGGTGGGTGGTTGACACATGCTAAATCTAAAAAGGTCTCCATTATTCTTCATTCAGTATATAAATATGGGACTATGAGACTTAGGGTACCTTCCCTCACATTGTCACGATTTCCATTCTTCTTTATAATGCTCGTGGTCTTGGGGCTAAGGACAATAGTTCTTTAGTTTATTTAGAGATGCATAGAAACATGGTTTCTATTCTGGTTGTTTTTCGAACTAATTCTTTAAGGAAAGAACTTTTCTTCTTTCATTATGAAGCTAGGTTATTTGAGGTCATGCATGGAAACCCTTCAATTCAACAAATTTGGGTCTTTTGGAAAAATAATATTTCTATGGATAGTGTTGTTATTTATTCTCAAAGAATCTCAGCCAAAGTTATTTCGGAGACATCCTAATTCATGTTTTCCTTTGTGTATGCCAAACTTGACCCTATGAAAAGAGTGGAACATTTTTATCATCTAGTTAATCTAGTTACTAGCAACTTACATTGGTTTGCTGGAGGTGGTTTTAACACTATTTCAGATGAGATAAAGAAAAATGGGGGAGATGTATATTTGAGTAGTGCCATGTAGGAGTTTATAGGGTTCATGATGTAAAGTGGTCTTATGAATATGGGGTTTTCAGGTTATCCCTTCACTTGGTGAAATAATCCTAAAGTCAGTGACATAATTTTTTGCTGGTTGGATCGTGGTCTTTATAATATTCAAGTGATTGATACCTTATCTCAATATTCTAGGAATCATTTAAATAAATCTCTTTCCAATCATTATATTATTTTTGTTCACCTGAATAAGGGTGACTCGGGAAGAGGGAATCACTTATTTTTTTTCTCAACTCTGGACAAGGGATGATGATTTTTTGAATATCAGGAAACACTCGAGGGATCAACCAGTGCAGGGTTCCTCTTGGAGAGGTCATACTAGCTATCATAAAAGGCTCAAAAAGGAATTTTGGGTGTGGAATACAAATAAGATGAATTAAATTTCTAGTCTAGAGTATATTAAGAAAATAATTGATATGTTGGAGGCATGTCTTTAAATGGAATGGAAGGGAGGAGGTTTTCATCTATCTGAACAGTAATAAGAATAATTTTTTACAGGTTTGTGGAAATTGAAAGGGTCACCAGGGAGACATCGGTAGCTCTTTTCCATCAATAGGGGGATAATAATACTAAATTAGTTTAGGCCTACTTAATGTAAAAGTGGGTTTTATGCGAATAAATTTTTTCCTCGTGGATGGTCCATTCACTAGTGACATGGCAGTGGTTGGGAGGATGGGTAATGATCATTTGGAAGGTATCCTTTTGGGTTCAGCTTTCATGGATGGTGGGGAACAGGCAGTGGTCATCAGGGAGGGATATTTTCATCAAATTATTCCTAGGTTGGTGCTAGATAAATACAATGATGATCTTGAAGTCATTCTGAGGGAGGAGGAAATCAAATATTTCATATCTTCTATGAACCTAGAAAGTGCTCCAGGCTTGGTCAAATTTCCATGACCTTTTTTTGTCATGTCTTGGTACATAATCAAATATCAGGGGATTGATGTGATTTGGAATTTTTTTCATAGGTGGGGTGATTACCAAGGATTCTTGATCATATATAGTAGTATTGATTTTAAAGTATATAGACCATGCTCCTTTAGACCAATTCAATCTGATTTTTCTTTGTAATTTTTTTTAAAATGTTCTTTCATGTCTGGTTAACATGATACTTACTTTGGTGTTTCCAAGATCCATTTCTCAAGAGCATCATGGGTTTATGAAAGGGTGTAGCATCCAGGTAACTATATTTATATCCAAAGAGATGGTGGATAACATAAAAAAACCATTGGGATCCAATATTATGGTCAAGGGTGATATGGATAAGGCATATGACCGGATGGAGTGGGGGTTCATCCTTAAGATTATGAGACATATGGGGTTCAACGAATGGGTTTGTGACTTATTTTCTAGATTCTATGCTTCACCATAGATCCTAGTGTTGATCATCGGGGGGGTTATTTTTCTTCTTCAAGGCGGTGCAACATCTTATGAAGGGTGATATGATGTCTCCTAGTATTTTTATTATTGTTCAAGAGGCGCTTAGTAGAAACCTTCAACATGAGTTGGGGAAGAGGAGGATTTTCCCTTACAATAGAAAATATGGATATGGTATTATATCTCACCTCATGTTTTCATATGAATTGTTGTTTTTCATCAATGGAAGGCACATGTCGATTGTGGGCATCAACAAGTTGATGGAAACTTATATTAATTGGAGTGGGAAAAGGATGAACCTAACAAGAGATTTGTTTTTATATCCAAATATTATGGACAGAGGAAACACATTCTCATTCAGGATAAATTGATAATTCAAAATAAGAACCTTTAGATGGAGTATTTTAGGGATCATATTTCTGATGGTATGATCAATTTTTTTTAAAACATGATATGTCGGGTCACAGCTCACATATTCATTTTGAAGAACTAGTTTCTATCATTTGGAGGGACACTTACTTTCCTAAACTCTATCATTACCTCCATGATGATGCAAATCCTTTCAAACACTGGGGCACCCAAAGGCACAATCAATATACTAGAAAAATTATATCGGACTTCATTTGGGATGCCTCTCGGGAATGTAAATTTCATTGGTCTTATTGGGGTAGGTTTTTGAAGCCAAAGGAAGAAGGGGGGTGAACATTCATAGAATTTTAGATACCGTTCACATCATACAGTAGAGAATTTAATGGAATATTATTTAAGGTAAAACACTCTAGGAGAAATTCCTGAAGGACAAGTATGGTGGTGACTGGCGAAGCTTGGTTGATTGATTGTGGAGTGTTTCTTTTCTTGAAAGAAGCATGATTAAACATATGGATTTATTGAAGGACAAGGTTCATTGGGTTGTAGAAAGTAGTGACATCAAGTACTGGAAGGAAAATTGGGCTGGCAACGTACAATTTTTTCTGAGTTTCCCAGCTCCATATATTTCATTCAAGGAGGTGTTCTTGTTACCTCCTTTCATTGGAAACACTTTATCTAAGGAGTAACAGTATTTGAATGAGAATATCAGAATTTTTCATCTACCAGGAAAATGTATTTTTTCTGAGATGACATCAGGCATTTTCAGTGTCATGGATTACCGTCCTCTAATTCAGGAGGTACAATGGTTAGATGACTTGGTAGGCCAAAATTAGTGTTATGAGATACCGTCTAAGAATAATTTCTTGATCTGGAGGCTTATGAATTAGGAAATTCCAACACACAATACATTTCAACATAGGGTAATCTCCCTAAGATCCTTGTGTTGGTGCTGCAGACATCCTCGAGTAGAAACGGTCTGGCATCATTTTTTCAAAGACAATTGGTCCCACAATATCTAATGTTTCATAATACACTAAATGATCTTGGATTTCCATGGTGATACCCATCAAGGAAGTTTCCCTCCTTGGTTCTAGGGGTAGATCTGGGACTCACATTTGAAGCTCAAAGTGCTATTTTTATAGTGATCTGCTCGGTGATTTGGGGATCAGGCTCTAAATTCATGGTTGGCTACATGAATAGAAATCTGAACATCCCATGAGACATAACATATTTTATCAGAAACATCATGTTTAGTATTGATAAAAGAATAGAGGTTCAACACACCTAGAGGGAAGAGAATCATGATGCTGATATGCTTACTAAGAGAGGAAGTTCAAGTGACATACTCATTATTTATCATTGTATTGCCTATTTTCCCTTAGATAGTATGCCCATTATTTATGGTGATGCTCTTTGTTTTCATCACTTTCTTCCTATTGGAGGTGTTGTTTTTTTTAATAAAAATAAAATTTTCATTGTGTGCGACACTCCCTTACTCATAATCATTTATATTTTTCATCGATATGGTGATGAGAGATGTTATGGTGAATAATGAAATTATATTTTTTTAATGGGTATTGAAAAAAAATCCAAAGGTTGATATTGATGTCTATAATGAATTATGTCTATTTTATTTTTAAGGGTCTATGTTTTCTTGATCCCTTTTTCATTTTTCTAGTTCCGAGGTTCCAGATAAAATCTATCATTTATTATTGAAGTCATTTTATTTAATATCTTAGATTGAAGAATATATTATACATTGAATATATATATTACACATTTATTTAAAAAATATTACATATTAATAATTTATTTAGTGTTAATTATAATTACTCCCAAATTCGAAAAATATATTTAATGTCTCAGTATAAGAAATTTATTTTTTTTATTTTATAACTTTTTCATGAAATATACTGCATGGCATTTTTTTATCAAATACTAATGTGATTTTATTAGAGATAATTTGAAATTATGTATTTTTTGTTTTATGCATGATTTATATAATTATCAATTTAATTTAATAAGTATTTAATATTAAAATAAACAGTATATTTTTTTGTTTAAATATTGTAAAAATGTCATTATTTTAGTTATTTTATTAACTAATTTAATAATTGGTTAAATTTTTGTCCTTTATTTTAAATCAAATGTGATTTTTGAATGTTTCAAATTTTTTATGTTATTAATATCAATATTATATAATTTTAGGATTATATAATATATTCCCTTCTATATAATTAACCATTATTTATTTTAGGGTTACTAATTGATTGTGTCAAATAAAATTCATATCATAGAAATGCATTCGGTGAATGATGAATAAAGATGGTAAACATTTGATGAATTTAGGGAGGGGATTCCAAAGAATTATTTTATATTATGAAATTTATTTTAGTTACTTTATAGTGAGTCATTCTATTTTACTCTTTCTATACTTGATACTTTTGATAATTATCCCTTCAAACTAGTGATTGGAATTATCAACATCATACTTTTTTTAGTAGATATTCCCAAATTATGATTGGATTTACTATAATATACTATATTTTAAATTCATAATTTCAACCTTAAGATATGTTTTTCAACACACCAACCATTTAAAATACACCTATTTCTAAACCATCTGATAATATAAGTTCCCCTCTCTCTATATGATTCTATTTAATTTTATATAGTGTACTATAACTTTCATACTTGGTTCCTTCTCACATAAATTTTATAACTTAGATTATAAAAAAAATATGTCTTGTTATAATGAAGAATGAAGTATGTTTACATGATATTATTATCGTGTGGTTTTTTCTATGTAAAATATAAGGTATTATGGAAATTTTAATGAGGAAGTGAATATGGAAATATATAATGATTGATATATTTGTTTTTTTGTACTGTTATTATTTATTACAAATTCAATAAAAAAATTTATGATAAAATTAATATTTTATCCAATATTTTATGTTCGATTTTTACAACTTTAATTGCTAATATTATGCTCAGTATGTGAACTTCTATATTATTGATTTCTATTATTAATTCCAAGATAAATTATATGAGTAAATGGAAGAGAAAATAATTAAAATTATATATGAAATTATAGTAAAAATTATATAAATATCTTTTGGAAAAAATGATAATAATAATTTAATATGAAGCTAATATTAAATAAATCATATTATATATAAATTAATGTAAATCATTTTCTTAGAATGTTGAGGGTGATTCTTATGTTGGGTGGCATTATATAATATTTAGGATTGTTATTTTATGAAAAAATTGGGTGAATGGCTTTCACTGGTGTATGAGTACTCTCCTTCAAATTCATGGATGGTTTAGTTAAGGGTGGGTTTAATATATATAGGTAAGATAACATGTATTGTTGGTATACCATGAGTAGTTGTTGTTTTGTTATAATTTTTTCATTCCTTAGGATGATATTATTAGATTTTTTTCTTAGATAGTGGGATGTTATAGGTAATAATTATTGTTAAAAATAGAGTTTGATAAGTCTTAGTGATAATATTCCTAGAAGATAATTCTCTTGAAATTTACTATTTGGTTATTTGTTAGTATTGACTTAAGAATGTGGAGTATGAGGCTCTTCTCTTTGGTTAAATCCAAAGAGTTATGTTTTGTTAATTGGATATTCAATTGAAATGGATTAACTATATAACTAATGATATATTAAGTGTTAGCATGAATTTTTCACTAATATCTAATATTGATATCTAGTATTATTAGGTGATTATTATTTCTTTTATGAATTAATTTTGTTAATTTATCTACTATGGAATCATAATTTTTTCTTATAATTATTTATGATGTTTTATTTGATTTGTCTGTATGTTTTTTTTCTAAAATATGAATATTTTTTGAATGATTTTTTATTTTATAGTTTGTCTATTTTCATGTTTGTCTTTGTTTTGTTACTATATACATATATTGTAATGGATTTTAGTTATATTTGCACCTGTACAAGCAGTAATGTTTTGAGGCATAATGCACCTATACATTGATTGTAATGTCTCAATGCATACACATGTATTGTAATTTATGTTTTATAATAGACCAAAGTTTAGATATATATATATATATCTATGTGTGTGGGTGTGTGTTTGTTTATGTGTGTGTCTCTTTATGTGGTCTATATTGGATAAATGTGATGAAACATGCATTTTTCTATAGGCTGCAATAATTTAAGGTCATAACATATACACATTTTCCTCTATCTGTGACGTATGGTTTATATGTTTCTATGATATTATGTATCAAGGTTATAAAATGAGTCTAAGGTGATGTTGTAGTAAAATAGTGGTCAGGATGTTCAAGAAAATTTAAGAGATATACTTTCTAATTTTTACTATTTTTATCATGGGAATGTGGATGGGAATATTGGAACAATATTAATGTTATGATATCATTTTTTCTTTTTTTTATGTTTGTGGTGATATGGAGTAATTTGGAATGATAGAATTATAAAAATCACATTGATGATATAAATAAATGGTTATGATGGCTCATTAAGATGTTATTTGTTTTGGGACCCTTTTCTATGACATTATTTTTTTTAAAACCTGATAGCATCCTTATTTATTAGTTTGTATGTATATAATAAATGATCAACATTGAATCATTTAGACTTTATCACAAAATATGAATATTATTTTAATTACTTCTAGTGTTGATTTCTTTCTTAATCCCTATACATGATTTTCATATTTTTCATTATTTATGTCACTAATATTTATCCCAACACATTTATTTCGCATGGATATATAACTTCTTAGAAATGCAATCATATTGAGTACTCCCAAGTGATCACCGATCTAAAATTTTCATTAATTTTTTTCTAGGATAGATCTCTTGAGATTTGGTATACTTTTTTTCATAAAACTAGCGTGGAGTCTAAGATGTCTTTATACATTTTCACTTATTGGTTTATACATGTTTCATGGAGTTATAGTTTGGAGATGTTAAATTTAAACTATTAAATCAAATTATTTGAAGTTGATTGGTCGATTTATTGTTTTCCTAGGGAGTGTATGATTGTATTATCTTCTATTTGAGTAAAATATACCCTCAGTGTTAATCATTGACTTATTTTCCATTGGTGTTTGTCTTTGGGGGTCACACTAATCTTTACTGGTGACACTGGTGGGTTCCAAGTGTGGGTGATTCATGATAATGTTTTATCAAAAATTTTGATTGAGAGACATGATAAAGTTAGGAGTTAGGAATAGGTGATGCTTTCATGGGTTAAGTATGGAAACAATGTTGTTTAACATAATTAATTAAAAATATCGGAAACTAAAAAGGATATAGATATTCATGGACTATTGAGGATGATTCCAAAACTCATAAAGTTAATGACGATAGCTATTATCTATGTATTGTATCCCCCTCTGATATGATGCAATGAAAGTTCAAGCCAAATAAACATTTTTAGTTATACAATGAAATAATTATTGTGTATAAATATTTAGGAAGGGTGCATGCATCATCATCATATATTTAATATTAATTTTTAATTATGTTTTTTATGTTTATTTATGTTAATGTGGATATCGATTTCATGTATTCCTTATAATTGTGTTGAAATGATTTTAAATTAATTACCTTCTTCTATTTAAAATATGCTTCCTCAAAATTCAATACATGACATGAAATTTTATTTTATTGATATTTCATGATAGTTTTAAATTTTATTATTAAAATCAAGCTATGAAAAAAAACCAATAATTTCATTTTAAGAAGTGTTTTGTTTAGACTAAGTTAAATAGTCTGATTCAAAATATCTAAATAATTATAATATCCATGAATAAATTTTCCTAAAATATTTCTTGTTTAATAATTACTTCTCTATAAATTATTTCTCATGTGAATATATTTTGAATTAAATGCTTGACAACATGTTTTAAAATTCCAACTTTAATTAACAAAAAAGTTTATTTCGCTATTTCAAGAAGAACTAGAAACATATAATGTTTTTTTGAATTAATAATAAGTTATACGTTAGTGTAAATTTAATTAAAAAGCATGATAGCGTTATAATTTTCCATTACATGGAATGAGTAACAAATTGAAAATTTTAAATAATGTGAAACACATACAATTTTTATCATGATTTAATGAATTATAATTTAATTGATAAATATTATGATATGTAAGAACTGAATATTATAGAAAACAAGTCAATAAAATTGTTAATTTCTATAAACAGTTAGATATGAAAACATGTTAAATTATGTAACATGTTGATGTTTTTATATTTTATTATTAGGGATGATAAGTTTAAACTATTACATCATGAAAAAAATTATATATGATTAAATTATATAGGATTTTATTATGTGTAAATAATGAAAGGAGAACATAAGTCTCTTTAACATGATAAAATAAATTCATGATATAAATATGTTGAAATTACTAATATGGGATAATTATGGGTATGTAATTATTCTTCATACATATAAAATAACAATACCATGTTCACCACCCATTAAATGTTAAAACCAATAATTATTTAATATCATGTGTTTAGATGTTGAACTTTTCAATGACTAGTTAAATATCGGCATGTTCTATTGATGATGTGATTTCTTTATGCCTCAATATTTATTTTTTACTTAACATTTAAAATTAAATATTTGTGATTTAAAGTATTATAAAATTATTAATAATTTCATTATAGGTATTTATCATGATCCTAAATGATTTATGGTGAAACGTAATGGATGATATAGAAATGTGACATGGATAAAGATATGAAAAACTACTTTTGGATTTTTTTACAACTATTTATTTAATTACGACCTTTTATTTTCTTATCTACTAGATGATAGTTTTTATAAAAAAATTTTGTGTTTTTTAGTTATTATTTAAAATTTACAAACAATTATTTATTTATTTTATATTCACTAATTACATATATAATTAGATTTTTAAAAAAAATATTGATATAATGAAGATATATAGTTTTTCATATTTATTTAATATTTATTACTACTCAACTTCTTTTATAATTAGTTTAGTTTATTTCAAAATCTATCATAAAGTGTATAAAATAAAATAAATAAGTATATTTTATTTATAATCATTTATTTCTACCGTGTATATTCTGACATGATATTCTCAGTGATGTTAATTTGATTTGGTAATTTTTTCAAGCATTGAAGATTGCCTCTGAAATGGGTTGAAAATGGTGGAAGTTACAATATGGAAACCAGAATATGAGTAATGAAACATTTATTTATATTGGTTTGTTATTCTGTTCATGTTAATCTATATTAGCACATCATCAAAATTAATTCCTGAGTCCCATCAAGACTCTCAGTTTTGGTTGGGCCTCTCTTTCATGGGTTAACAACTATACTATGTATATTATAATAAACATCAAAATGAATTTGAAGCTAATAATAAATATTTTTAAAGGAATAATAGTGAGTGTTAATTTCCTTAAATAAATGAATTAATATGTGATCATTATTTCTTTTTTAAAATTTTAATAATTTTTTAGTTTTTAAGATAACCAAATGGTATTTAAATTATTTTAAGAATTATTTCAATTACTTATGATTCTATATTACTTATAGTATTTGGATTTCTTCGATGGGTAGGATGATAAATGAGTGGTATCTATCAATAGTTGTTATTCTATGAACTTTTCTCTTTGATTGGGATATAGATTCACAGGAATGAGAATAGTTTGAGATTTATTTAATGTGGGACCTAGATTTACATTGTCTATTCTTGGGTTTGTTTCTCCTTTTTTGTGTATTATTTTATACAAGATCCTGGACCTGGATTCCACTAAAAGGTGCCTCGAACATAGTGGGTCACATGGACTTGAGGTCATCTCCTCGAACTCTAAAGGATACTGACTAGCAGTAAGGGCCTATGGTGTGTTTCTGGTGGGGGTGGGGGGGAATATGTCCTCATCAATAGAGTGTAGCATTGTTGAATAGCATTATCTATAAATATAGGAAGATAAATAAAACAATCAGAAAATAGACTATCTTCTCAAATAGATAACAATGAAAAAGAAATACCATACACAATTATGATCATGTGATATATCTACAATGTATCCAAAATAGGTATATATAAGTACTATACAATATATATGTCAAAATACCAAAAAATTACAAAATGTGATATCTTTAAATAGAATCATAGTACTAGACTCAATCCCACACTCCCATGATCTTAGGCATAGTGGAAAATTAACTCTCAAACTATGGGAACTTTCCACTATCTGTACCTGCAACCAAATAGTATGTTCAGGTACCCAATGACGACCTAAACAGGGTGTGAGATACAAACCAAGTAGGTAAGCACACAAATATCATAAAAATATAAGATGTGATATATAATAATTATGAAAGTGTATAGGTAAAAAGGCAAGTAGTAAACAAAAGTTATGATTCACATTGCATGTAACTACCAAACATGTAACATTGAAATGGGCTCTCATGGATCCCTGCAAAAGATGGTATACCTACACTAATAAGGAAGATACAAACAATATAAGAATAAATAACATGAAATTTTCATTCATCAAAACATATCATACCACCACAGCCTTTCCACATATCCTAGTGATCCATATCAACCACAACATAGTCGTTCAACCAATAAAATCACATATTACATGGTTGTGTTGTATAAAAATATTATCAAACCACGAAGTCCCAGATCCAAGGTGTAGAAGAGAAAAACATCATTTTCACATCCAAGGAGTATATGGATGGAAAATCAGTTAGGCTCTTGTTAGAGTCCAAGTATCATGTCAACCTAAAATGTCTTAGAAGAGTCCATGTAAGCCAGATCCTCGGTGTAGAAAAGCATATGGAATCCAATGAAATCAATACCCTAGCATCATCTCTATCCAAGTAATTCACTGTCATTTTCATGATCCAAGTATAAACTTCCAAGGCATAAACTCATTAATTTTCCATTTAATACCATTTATTATTTTATAAAATTTAATATTTCATACCATACGATTCTACCCACTCATATAACCATTTTCATCCAAATACAAAAAATGACAATACCCACTCATTAACCACATTTCACACTTAATGTCATACAATGAGTATACCTACTCAATTATACATTTTCTAACCAAAAATTTCAAGTGTTATAAGTTTTGATCATGTCATTTAATCAAGAATCATACACAAGTGGAGTCAAAACATATCCTAACAATCCATTTGACTAATCTCCTTTATTTATAGGCTACTTATTAATAGGAAATTTTAAAAAACACCCCTTGGGTGGTTCAAAAAAGGATAAGAAAAGGAAAATACATCGTACACCCCATGGGTGTCATGGGTTGGGGAAAAACCTCCAAAAAGCCTCACAGATTCCAAATTCCATCCCTAACATGTTCCAATTCAATTAATTCAATTAATAATTTCAATTCCTGGTAATCATTGGATATTATAGTGGGAGGAACAATAAAAACAAGCCTTATAATGTACCAAAACTCTATTAATGTGTATTGAACACCTACCGTAGCTTAGTAGTAGAGTTCTTATCTAGTATCAACTCTTGATTCGACTCAAATAAGGATAGAAATGAAGAATAAAAGAAGAACATGAAATTATAACCAACATGATTGAACTTAAATAGTGTCATTGATACAAATAAAAACTAATAAAGGATAAAAAGGTATCGAGTACTCTCCAATGTAGATCCAATGAGATGTTTTATTCTTGAATCAAAGATCAGATGGAGAAGTTGTATGGATTCCAAGATTAGTCATCGAATATAGCTCTTAAAACGTGTCTTTACTGTCCATAAGAAGAAGAAATTAATTTATGTTAAAATAGGATTTAATTTGATTTTAAATTATAGAATTACCCAAATTAAAGGGGTCACAAGGTTTGATCATGCAGTTTTACTAACCGTGAACCAATCGTACATGATTAGATATAGGAGAAGGGAACCCACACAATTACCTCACACATTTTGACTAACAATAAAAAATTTGGGGAAAAACCTACTGTCAAAATTGATGACATTATTGACCAGTCACGTGGCTCAAGTTTCATTTTTTGGACTAACTATACAACCTCCTCTTTCTATTTTCCTATGCCTCGTACAAGTTATTAAACCACCCATCCTACCCCTCCTGGAGTCAACTAACCAGGCACCGTGCCATTTTCACTACAAAACATGGTTTCTAGGATTCATATAAGCCCCCTACACTACTTATTACTCCATGAACTAAAAGGTAAATAAAATTAGTCCATATTTAAATAATAAAATTAAAAATGAATGGATATGTACCTCATACAAAAGAAATAGTTATTACAATATTCCCCCTTAAATAAATTCATCCCCCAATTTACCGCTGAACGGTGGTTAAGATTTGTCAGAGAACAACTCTAGCCACTGATCATGTACAAAGACCTCCCACTCCCAAGTCTCATCCTGTAAACAACCAAGTTGCAATAGCACCCATAATAAAAGAACTAACCAGCCTCATAGAACCTTCTTCCTCCTATCAATGATATGAATAGGATTCTCTTCTAAGGACACAACTACCTATTTCACAACATCATAGACTGAAAATTATGAGATGGGTTTGAATGATAACAACATAGCTGAGATATGTGGAAGACATCATGCATGGCTCGATACCTTTGAGGTTACTGTATCCGATAGGCTACCAACCAGACTCCCTCCAAAATACCAAACGACCTGACATATCATGGTAAAATATTAACTTTTATCCTGATTCATATATGTCCAAGCCTCCGTGATACACATCAAAAGATGTGATCCCCGACCTTGAACTTTACAGATCATCTTCAGTAATCGGCATAAGATTTTTGTTGAGACGGTGCAGTATCCATCCACTTCTGATTCAAATGGACCAACTAAAAAGTATCATACACAATAAGTGGTCCCATTAAACCTTACTCACCCACCTCTAACTAGAATATGGGTGATCGACATGACCTATCATACAAAGCCTTATAATGTTTCATCTATATGGTCTCCAGATAACTATTATTGCTGGAGAATTGAACCAGAGGAATATGCCTCTTCTAAGAGCCCCCTAAATCTTGGACACATGCTCCCAACATGTCCTTAAGATCCTGTATTGTATGATATAACTCCAAATGAATCTTAGGGTAGTATATTATTCTCAAAATCACCAATGTACCCAGTTCCCTCTTCAAAATCTGATAGAAATGAGACATAAAGCAGGAATCACTCTCTGAAAATATAGTGAATGGGACCCAATGAATTCGTTCTATATCACCAATATAAAACCTCCCAGGCTCATCCACATTGAAGGTATCATTGATTGGGATGAAATGAGAAACATTCATGAGCATGTCAACAACAACCCATACAGTATCATTACCTAGAGGTGAACTCACTAAACTGGTCATGAAATACATCGCAACATCATCCCATTTCCACTTGGGAATAGTTACCTATTGTAAAAGTCTGGATGGTCATTGATGTTCCACCTTCACCTGCTGATAAGTGGAACACATCCTCGAAAAACCAGATACCACACTCATTATACCTAGCCACCAGTACTGATAGTGTATGTCACGGTACATATGGGTGACACCAGAAGCACTTACCATGTTGAGTCGTGAAACTCTAGCATTAACTCCACACTAATGAAACCTAAACCCAAAATCAACCATTGATATTAAGAATCTCAACCTTGCCTCTGTTCCAACTAGGAGGTGGGTCCTCTCCTTCAACACTCTCCCACTGGACTAGGCATTGAGAATATGATAGCTTCCTCATCCTATCTCTATCAAAGAAGGTAGAGGTACCAACTAATGATGATAGAATGTAATTCCAATTATTTTCATGTCCCTCCAAGTGAATCTCATAGAACAAATCCATAAGTATCCTCTTGTTACTGGCCTGCTGAACTTCCTACATCTGACTCCTTCTACTTAGTGCGTCAGCCACTATATTTTATTTAATAGGCATATGGGCAAGCTCAAAGTAAACATACTATAGGTACTCCACCCACATTCAATGCCTTGGATTCAGATCAAGTTCTGTAAATATTTACATGATGATTTTGTAGTTCGTGTACACCAAAAACCTCCCTCCAAGTATATAATGTCTCCAAAAGTTAAAATTATGAGCAAATGTAGAGAATTAGAGATTGTGCATCAGTTAATTCCTCTCATGTGGCTTCAGCTACCAAGACCCGTATACTTAAACTTCTCCCCTAAATCAGCCCTTCTCCAAGACAGATACCATTTTCATCATAATGCATTATATATAACCTTCAATTATATTCTAGAATTATGATCGGTGATGAATTTATTCTCACTTTCAACTACTCAAAGGCCCTATTATAGGTATATGTACATACAAACATCACACCCTTCTTAGTCAAGCCCTTCACTAATGCTTCTGAGTGTGACGAGTCTTGTATGAAATGCATTTAATACCCATATTTCCACAAGAAACGCCTTATTAAAAATAATATATTCATATGTTCCTAGAAAACTATAACTCTTAACTTCAAGGGTTTATTGATACTCCAGTATTTGAGATAATGTGACCCATGAAGTGATTCTGATCAATTAATAAGTGGTGCATTTTGATATTATGATATATCTAATGTTGTCATAGTTTATTAAAAATGGTCCTAATATTTTTGGCATGGTCATGTGGATTGTGATAATACACCAAGATATCATCCATGAAAACCACCAAAAATGAACCAAGATAAGGATAAAATACATAGTTAATTAGAACCATGAAAATCATTGGCATGTTTTTGAGACTGAATGATATAACTAGATACTCATATAAACTATACAAGTTATGAGAGTCTATAAGAGGTATGACTGAAGGTAAAAAAACATGGTGATATCCTGATCTAAAACTAATTTTCAAGAACACCCGAATCCTCGAAGCTGATCATATAGGTCATCTATCTGTGGCATCAGATACTGGTTATTAACTATCAACTAGTACAATTTCTAGTATTCCATGCATATGCTAAGGGTACCATACTCAATTTTAGATAAAAGTACCATTACCAACCAAGGATAAGTACTAGGTATAATAAACCACTTTTCTATCAAATCCTTTAGCAACTTTTTCGATTCACTACAATTTTGTCGTAGCCATATTGTAAGGAGGAATGGATACCAGTGCATCTATTAGAACTACCTCAATGGAGAACTATCCCTCTCTATCAAGAGGTAAAATAGAAAATTCATCTGGGAACAAATACTTGGAATGATCAACCACCCGAGGAATTTCCTTTGGACATGCTCCCTAATTATCTATATATAAAAATGGATATTGACTATCATCCCTCCTATAACAAGATTATATGGTCCATCTCAGCTCCCCTAAACATCCCATTCACCATTTTTAGTATAAACTTCACCCTCTAGTGATGTGTAAGTCACCCATAAACAATAGAATTCCATATAATCGTGATGATCTACTTGACAGTATATCCCAAGTATGATTTCAAGCTGAGTCATCTTAAGGGAATAAAGATTCTAAAAGAAGTGACAACCACCAACCTCACGGGGGAACACCCGGCACTAGAGTACATCCTTCAATATACACCCCAATGTAGTTTCAACCATGATAATGCTATCAGAAGGAAATATAAAAATCCCAAGTATTTTCACCACAAGTGAGGATATGAAAATATGTGATGCAACTGTATTAAAAAAGAGTAGATGAAATAGTATAGGCTACTAAGATCCCACCGCTCACCATAGATTGAACGACACCCCAATCCTTAAGGGTAGGATATATAGAACTGATTTTGCCCAAAACATGGCCATGTGACAAAACCTCACTACATGTGGTAGGACCACTCTGATGCCTCGGTGTAATTGGTACCTGGATTCCTCCACCATAACCACCACTACCTTGTCCTGATAGAATGGTACTACTCGATCTCAATTCTTGAAATATAGTTAAGAAACATACACCTGAACCCAGTATCTAAGATGAACCCCTACTACTCACAGCCAGAGGGAATTTCTGGTGCACACATTGCATGTGGTCTGTCCTACCACTAGCTCGACAATCAACTAGGTCGCAGTGAAACTGATTTTTCATGTGGCCTCATATACAACACTAATGATAGAACACTGATCTACCAGTACACATAGTATAAATATTTCTCATCTCAATTGAATAATTAAAACAAAACTTCTTGACATTGGAAATCAAACTACTAGACTGAGAAACAAAACCTCACTTTGATACGGCCTTAGCTTCCCTCAAGATCTGCTTTGTAATCAGATCATAATTCACAGTTTTTTATAATAGAGGTCAATCCAAACATGTTGACCTATCATCAAATATAAAGTAATATACCTTACTCAAATCATCTATTTCTCGATAGCTCATCAGTAAGGTACGTCATTTCAAAACACTTCAACTCTATAATGTGTGTTTAGTACTCCATAACTATTAGAGAACCCTATTTAGGATGCATAAATTAACTAACCTGCACTGCTTTCATAATCTAAAGGTAGGAATATTCCTCAAAACTAATTTTTAAATTATCAAATACCATGTATTACATCCTGTAATTTCATTTTAGAACATTCCACCCATTATTTTCTACTTCATATAGTATTTTATTTACAAGCTTCGCTCTCCTCTCAAGAGGTGTCTCTAGATGATCGAAGATCAATTTCATAGTCACAATCCAAAACTCATCAGACATTGGTTTTTCATTCCCTAAAAACATGGGAGCATGATAATTCTAGAACACAAATTCTAGCTTCACCATAGATAAGGAAGGCTATGGTGCTCCCTAAAATGTTTGCATGAAGTGAAAGAATCCCTCTTGAAACTATGCCACTACACTTTCATCTATAATATCAATTGGTGCCACATATGGAACATGAAGATGATCCACCTATAGACCATATCCCATCACATATATAGAATGGTCATCACCACTCTCTTAGTGTAAAACTAGAGGTCATCTCAGTGGAATTCCTCTACAATTCCAAACGCATTCCTCAGAAATGGGAAATATCAAGGTTTGGAGCTAAAAAGTGTAGGATGGATCAAAAAATTCCTAAAACCATGTCATATCTCATATAATTGTTTTAAATCCAGATATGTAATAATAATAGTCACTGAAAACCATGTAGACACTACTTATTTCCCAATCAAAAGCTAGGTCAAGGTTGTGTTTTAATTTTCAAGTTCATTTTTTCATTCCATTTAATTTTTTATTCATTTCCATTATATCATAATTTAATTTCAAGGTTAAAAAAATGGTTCACCAAATTCCAATCCATGAAGGCACATACTCCTCATGAATCAATGCATTTAATCCACTTAATTCACATCATAACACATTTCATAATGTCAATAAAAACAATAGGTATAACTATCAAAACACATATCACAACAATATGAAACAAGTAATTAATCCTAAATGGAATGACATAACTCATGGAATGTGATTCTAAAATTATCCTAAGATGATTAATAAGATGTAATACCTTTATTTAATCTAGTTTAAACAAAAATATACCCCTCATTCATATCAATATTAACATTATAATTAAAGTGCTTATGACAATGGTAGAATCAAATCAACTGTAATAGTCAAAATACAAAAAATAATAGTTTAATTTGATAGAATTTGGATTTTTCCTATACTTGTGTTAGTTACACCTAGGTAAAACTAATTACTAAACCCAAATACCCTCCTATCCCTATATATAGTCTCAAAATAATAAAAATCCCAAAATTATTACCTGATACAACTATGTAATGTCCGAGAACTTGATGACACTGAATGGTGCCCCAATCCATGTGCATTACATGGCCTCAAGAACATCTCCCTGAAGACCATAGGCTTCTGACTATCTGTAAGGTCTTAGGGTGTATCTGTGGGGAGACTATGCCCTCATCACCATTGTGTAACATAGAGGATTAGTAATATCAATCAATATTAGAATTAAAGTATAATAATCCGAAAACATATTATCTGCAAGAAATGATAACAATGAAAAAGGAATCTCATACACAATGATGATCATGTAATGTTTCTATAAATAATCTAAAACAATTACATATGAGTAAAATAAAATACATATATCAAAATACCAAAAAGGGTAAAAATTTCTATCTTTTAATAAAATCACAATCGTCAAATCGATCTCGTGCTCCCCTACACCTAACCATAGAACAAAATCAGCTTTGGAAGTACCTATTCTTTCCCCTATATTTACCTATATCCAAATAGTCCATTCATGTACCCAATGATGGCTCAAATAGGGTGTGAGACATAAACCCATAAGTTAACCTCCTAAAGATCTATACAATCTAGTATTTTTAATATAATAATCCAAGAAGTGTATAGGTATATAGGTAAGCAGTAAATAAAAATAATGATGCCCATGGAATGTAACTACTAATCCAGTAAAACTGAAATATCCAATCAAGGCTCCCTACAAAATATGGTCAAGCTCCTCTAACAAGGAAACTACAAAAAATATAGGAATAAATAACACTGACTTTATGTGCATCCAAACATGTCATACCAGCAAGTTCATTCCGTATATCCCAATGCTCTATATCGACCACGACATAGTCTTTTGAACAAGAATAAATCAAATTTGATGGTTGTATCATATAAACAATGTTCCATACCACCAAGGGATTAATCCAATGTGTAGAAGACTAATGATACTCTTTGGTTCCTAAGAGAATCTCGATGGAAACTCAGCTAGGCTTTGGTTGGATTACTAGGTAAATACCAACCAAATATTCCCTATATGAGTCCAGGCCCTCTAAATCCTAGGCATGGAAGAGTCCAAGGCATACCACATGGTCAATACACAAGGAGAATAATCTATCCATGGTTTCCACTACCACATTCAAGATCTAAGGTACATATTCTATAGAATTTATTCATTCATTATCCATTTCATACCATTTATCATTTCATTCCATTTATCATTTCATATCACATGAGTCCACCCACCCATATAACAATTTACATACAAATAAAAACATTTAGGATACCCACTCTTTATCCAAATATAACATTTAAATGCAATCAATGAGTATACCCGGTAAATTATACATTTTCTAACCAACACATTCAATAAAAACAAGTTATGTATAAATAATTAATCAAAAATCATATTCATGGGGAGGAAAAAAATCTCCTAATAATCCATTTGAACCATTACATTTATATATGTGCTTCCTCCTTCTAGGAAATCATGAGAACAGACCCCTAATATGGTTAAAAAAAGGGAAAAGACAAGGTGAATATATGGAACACCCCTTAGGTGGTCTTTGGTTTTGGAAAATAACCTCCCACAGGTCTTAAATAATTTAAAGGAAATCTCTAATGAGTTCAAATTCAATTAATTCAATTAATCTTTTCAATTTTGGGGTCATATTGGAATGTGTGGTGGGTAGGGCTGGGGAAGATAACCCTATAAAGAAACAGAATTCAAGAAATGTTTATAGACCGCCAACCATAGACTAGTTGTCGATTGATCATCCAGTATGACCTCCCAATTTGACTAAGTTTGGGGAAAAAATGAAGGAAGGATGAAGAACATGAAATCAGTGAAAATAATATTGCACCCAAATACCTTCAATGATACCATGATGAAAATATAATGTCAAAAAATAATTGAGTACTCACCCATGTGGACAAAATGATAGATTCTATGCTTGAATCAATGATCAGATTAAGAATCTGAATGGATTCCTAGGTTAGTCATCACATGGGGATCTTAAAAGTTGTATTTACTATTCATAATAAGAATAAATGAATTTTGGTTAAAATAGATTTTAATTTTATTTAAAAATCTAAAATTATCCAAATTAAAGGGGTAAAATAATTTAAGTGTATGATTTGATAAACTATGCACCAACCAAGCACGATTAGCTATATTATAAGGTCACCTCTCACAGTCTGACTATCTGTACAAAAATAATGCAAAACCCACCATCAAGATTGCAAAATTTATCACACAGTTTTGCGCCTTAATTCATATGTTTTTTCCAAACCATAAAACCCCATCATTCACTATTCTCATGCCATGTATAGTTTATCAGACCATGTGACTTACCCCGCACAGTTTGAACTAACCGTGTGCTAGTCCATTTGAACCCCAAATCATGGTATCTGGGATTATAAAATTCCCCACACACCCCTGATTACTCCATGAACTCAATGGGAATTCAAATTAGGCCAAATTTAATCAATAAAACTAAATAATAAGGGATATTCACCTCATAAAAATTCCTAGGTTCTTTCATTTTAATTCCCAAGGACAAGAATTGTTTAAGACAAATCTGATTCACATGATTCAAATTTCTTAGGCATATGTATTATTATTTCTTGGAAAATGATGGTCTGGGAAAAGTCTGTCAATTATTATTATAATCATTTTATTTAATATTGTATAAAGTTGAACAGATTGTGCATTTAAACATATTACACTCACTAATTTACAAAATATATTTTTTCATTATTTTCTTATATATCAACTATAATTTCTTATACATTGTATAAAATATATTAATTATCTCCATGGTAGATTTTCCTTTATTTTATTTTAGACTATTTTCCCTAAAATATATTATAAATCACATGGTTACTACATATTAAATGGATTTTATTAATAATTTTAAATTATCAATTTTCATTTATTTTTTGATTTATACTATTACGCAAATTCTTTGATGAGTGTTCAATATTCACTAAAATATTAAAAAAAAATAATTATTTAAATATTTGGAACAATTTATTATTCAAATTAATAAATAAATAAATTTTATAAATGGTTAAATTTATAAGATGGATTTTAATTCAAATGATATTCTTGAATGTTAATAGTTTGTTTTGATGTTATCAAAATATGGAATATAATTTATGAGATGAAATTTATAGGATTGAATTTATTTGAAATTTAAATTTGAAAAATATACAAAAAAATAAATTAGACAATCAAGTTCTAGAGTTGTAGGCAATGCAGTTGGTTTTGAAAAATAAACTTCATATTTAGCAAAAGAAAAGTATGAGGTATGAAAGTGTTACTCTTAGTCAAAATAATGGGCAACCATTAACAAGGTATCCACCACTAACAAACTATAAAAATATAGAGTTTGGGGATTAGATAAACAATTAATTATAATTTTAGGGTAGAAAAAAAAAAGAAATCCTTATTAAGAATTAGTAGGGTTAGGGTAGTGCTCTTATGGTACCATAGACCCAAACATGATTATAAAAATTATTTTAAATTAACAAATAATGAAATTTTAAATGTAATTAATATTATTAAAAATATTTAATGAATTTCAGTTGAGTTCATTCAATATTTATAAATAAGCTTTAAATATGAATTATCATTACTAATTCATTGTCTATATATCATTAAAAAATATAATTTATAATATATCATTAATTATTATAATTTTGATTTGTTTATTTTAGATTTATAATTGAAATTTAAATATTTGAATATTCAATTGGGTAATTAAATGTGATTTAATTGTTTAATAGGTAGTTAAAAATATAATATGGCAGAGTTAGGATAATGAATTTAAAAAATAAACTCGTTTCTATTTTATAAAAATAAATGGTTTAGGGATTGGGTAAGAAAAGATTCATTAATACCTAACCCATTGTCATCCCTAATTTTTACAATGTTTCTTAATTAAAAGTGAAAATTTTTAAACAATGAAGAGGTATACATTTAATGATAAAAAATTTGAAAAATATAATATATACTAATTATAAAATGTGAATCACTTTAATGAAAAAACATGTAACAATTTTTTTTAAAAAGATATATGAAAATGCTTAAATTTAAATGTTGGCAAAAAAATGTTTGATTTAGCCCATAATGATGCATGAAATAACTAAGTTCATGTCTAGTTGGGGAATTATGTCCATAAATATCGAATAATTATTATAGTAATATTGTAGTAGATATTGTAACAATGGTACTATTCACCCAATTTGGGTATTTAGGCCACAAAATTGCACTTTCAGACCAAATAGGCTCTGAAATATCAAAGGCCTTCATGCCATGATGCCTCTATGGAATAATTAGTTGGTATTAGGTGTCCTGATGTGATTAGGAAAATTATATAGAGCAATGGTAAGGTGATGTAACATGGCCACACATAGGCCCAGCTGGGTGGGAAACCTCCAAAGGGGGATATGTGCACTTGAACCGATGAACCAGCTTCCATGTTTATAGATTTCCAATATGGGATAAAGGGGATCCCCACCACATGGATATCTACATAGTGGGGTAGTTTAATGATTTAGTGAGATAGTTAGACAATATGGTGGGGTGACAAAAATCTTTCTATTATAAATCGATAAGATGGGGCTCGAGGCGAAATTAACTTAAGCACATCTCTATAGGCCAAGGGCTAGTGACAAGCCCTAAAATAAATATATTACAAGAGAAGGCCTTTTCCTAATGTCCATGTATTCACACACACATGAATATTTGTATGCAAGTGCTGAGAAATAATAAAAATATATCCATATTTGGAGAAAACCTATGCATGAAAAAACCTCTAAGGTGAACAAGAGTACAACAGTGTAAAATGAAAAGTAAATGGGGGAAATACATTACAAAATAGATATATGAACCAAAAAAGACAAAATATGAAATGTGAAATGTTAAAAGTGCCCAGATCCTGATCACCAAACTCCGAACACCATACATGGTCCTATTCACCAGATACCCCTATACTGCTCTGTAGTCACCACTAACATATCTATTATCTAATAAATATAAATCCTATGTCAGAAAAGCCCATGTCATGGTGAGTGTATAAATACAATGTAGGATTCCCCAAAAGATGAAGTGGTATCAATAAGAGACATGATTGGAATATATAGATAGATAGCTCAACCCAAAGTTAGAGAGTAAAGAGAATCTAACAATATGGACACACACACACATATACACAGCCACACACACACACACACACATATATATATATATTCAAAAAACAATGAAACCCATATGAGAGAGAAGGGGATCTCCATATAACATCCCAACCCAAGAAATATTTCCATCCATTCCAGAAGTACATCAATCATGCCCATCATCTTGTGCATCACCCTAGATGAAAACATCTATGTTAAGACACACTTCACCATTATGCATCACATTCAAGGGGTATAGTCTCTAGGTAGAGGACCCATGACCTGGTACAAAAATAGTGTTCTACTTAGTAAATGTTTATAATAACCATTTCATGAATCCATATAAGGGTTCCAGTCAAGTAAATAGTATAGGACCCCTGCCCAGCCTATCTAAAGGGTACCACTCTAGAAGTCGAGGACCCATGACCTGATAAAACATGAGGGTTCCTCTCTGATGGAAGATAGAACATCAATTTTTATCCCTGCGCAAGGGAGAAACTCTCGTAGTCTAGGACCCATTCCCAGAGGCCATAGGAGGGTGCCACATGGTTGATAGGTTGTGGACCCATGCCTTATCCTTTTAGTAATGTTACAATCTAAATGTAGATATAGGATCCATGCTCTATCCCAAAGGAGGGTCCCTCTCTCTAGATATGTAAAGTACCAATTATTTATCCATGTATGAGGGTTCCAAAATGATATCCTCTAGTCATCCAGCTTGATCACTTCTTTGGTCAATGGTCACCTAAATTAGCATCACACCCATTATACCACATATCATATTTCAAAATTTGCATTGGAAGTAGGCATCAAGTTTTATGTGAAATAAAGCTCCGGATATGCAACTCACAGGATAAAATATGAGTCCAAATGTAGGAGATACCAGACATTGATGTTTTCTCAAAAGGGAAGAAGGGGTACACAGGGTGTAAGGGGACATAAACGATATGTGGTCCTACTCCATTACCTATACGTTTCCTTGATATTATAATAATAAATGCCCATATAGCCATACATGATGTGTAGGTGGACTACAGGGCGTGCCTCAGCCACCTGTGGTCCTTCCCATGCTCCATGGTTATGTCCATGGAGTCTACCCCAGTCTATGTACTTCAGTACATGACATGTTGCTAGTCATTCCCATGTCCATGTACTTCATAACATGAAAAGTTATTGGCTATGACTGTGTTGAATGGTTGTGTCCATGTACTTTGACACATGGTGTGTTCATGTTTGTGCCCACTCCCATGTTCTCTCGGAGTACACACCAGGTCCCCAGTAATAGGGTCACATGGCATGTGGGGATCAAAAATGATGTGTGATGCTTATAAACTCAAAAAACCATATCTTCCATATCCAAGGCCCTACATATTTTGTTTCATTCAAGCAAAATGACGTGTTTTTAGGTTTTTGGAAGATTCTTTGATCTATTATATATATCTTAGTTCTACCTCTATTTCATAAGATTTTACTTCTGAACAACCCAAAAATGTTGTATCTTGCCTCTAATAATCATTTTCCACTTCCATTGGATGAAAATTGGAATCCATCAACCATATTGTTTCTTCACTCATCCCACACACCTCTTCCTTCACTATTTAGTCTCAGATCCCAAATCTACAATATTCGTTACCGATATCTTTCAACACATTCTGATCTTCCCTCTGATCACTAATTGGTTTCTTTCATGTGATTCCTTTGTGAATCCAAGGGTTTGATCAGATACGATACCACCAGGAAACATCAATACATGTCCCCATAGCCTAATATAGAAGAATGATAATAATCAAAGTCATACAAACCACCAAAAAAGGGTGAATGATCATTTTCAGAGAGTTTTGGTCCAACCAACACAATCGGGGATATCAAGCATAAGAGAATTCAGTGAACAATTTAAATGTCAATTCCCAAGTGCATTGAATGGTTCAATTCATATTTCTGTTGATAAAAAATATGATCCTACTCAACAAATTTATTTAATAGGGGAATAAACCATGAATTTATTAGTCTTTCTTAGTTTTTAATCATTCTTCATTGAGAAACACAATTTCTAATGAACGAGAGAAGTAATTTAATTCACTATGTGTTGATTTTTCTAGATCCATATGCTTTTCATGATCCGAATTTGGTTTGTCAATGAGAGGAGGATGAACTCTTGTTGGATATCCTTGGTTTAATGCGGATAAACCAGGATAATTTTTATAACATCCTATTTATAGATTTATTTCTTTTTGGAAAATTAATAAATTAAATAAATAAGTTATTTAATTCACCTACTGAATGTAATTACAGTGATAGTTTCACTTGAAAAGTCTATGATGATCTGTTTTAAGTCATTCATAGGGTACACATCATATTGGAGACTCAACCGTGGTCTCATATTTTTGATATGATTTTAAATTTAAGATTTATCCCATTTTATTTAATATATTTCACATGTATAATATGAAATATATTTAATATTATGATAAAATTAATTTCGGGAACTTCAGGCCTCATAATCACAATCTTTCTCATCCTTGGGCTCTATCAATATATAAATAAATATCTAAAAATCATAAAAGTCCAAAAAAGGGTTTCCAGAACTAGATAAAAATTATGAGATACTGAGCCCGTATCTTGCTCTCCCACTCCTAGGATTCCTCCAGCATGCTCCCATGCTTGCACAACCCATGAACTAAGTGGATGGTCCATCCAAAAAGGGTAGCCTCCTACCAATCCCAAATAACCACTAGTTTCTCAACAAAAGTGTCTTCATCCATGACATCCATACAACCCTATCCAATACCATTCTTGGGGTTATAAACATATCTTCTCAACTATAGAACATAGAAGATAGGGTGAACCCTCTTCAACTTTGGGGGTAGGGGGAAGAGGTAAGAAACCTTTCCAACCTTATGGAAGATCTCAAATGAATCAATAAACCTCATGGATAAATTGCCTAAAAGGGCGAACCTCTATAATTCTCATCACGGAGAGACTCAAAGGAAAATGTGGTCTCCCTACTCGAACTTCTTGGCACAATGATGTTGATTTGTTCGAGACTTGTACATCATTTTGGATATCCTCATTCACTCATAGATTTACTAGACCTTCTCTTCCATCGCATTCACCATCTTTGGACCCACATGTGATGCATCACCGATCTCCATCAAGAATAAGGGTGACCTGTAGGATCTCCTATGCAGGGCATAAAAATATTCCATTCCAATAGTCGAGTTGTATATATTATTTTATGAAAACTCTACCAAGGTTAATTGATCCTCCTAGTTCAATACAAAATCCAACACATAATCCCTCATCATATCCTTCAACACTTGGATAGAAAACCTGGTCTTCCCCAATTTTTGGGGGTGAAATATTATACATGTACTCATCTAGGTCCTCAATTCCTCTTATAGGACTCTCCACAACTGTGACAAAAACTACCCATAATGATCAGAGAAAATGATTGATGTCACACCATAATGAAGAACAATCTCCCATACGTATGTCTTCACTAAACTCTCAACTAATCTATGTTCCCTAATATAAAGGAACTTCACCAAATTCACAGGTTGATCAATAATCATCCAGATGGTATTGTGGTCCTTCTATTTCCTCAGAAGACTATTCAGGAATTATATATATATTTTGTCCCATTTCCACACCTAGATATCAATGGGCTATAAAAAATCTTTCAGAACCTAGTGCTCTGCCTTCACATGCTAATAGATGAGGCATCGAGGGACAAAATCTGTCACACTCTGTCTCATGTCAGCCCATAAAATTTCCATTGAAGGTCTATATACATCTTCTCCAAACCAATATCTAAAAACAAACAATAAGTGTGAAACACCATCATCACCTTCCCCCATATCGTGATAGGGACCATTGTCCATCCACAGAAAAAGATACTATGATTACCTCTTTAGAAAATCCATTAGATGAATATACTAAGGAAATCTAGTCATGAAAGTCATCATATTGGATTAATCATAGTTGGGACATTCTCACACACTTATGTTTTGGAGGATTCAACACCATTTATTAAAGAAATGATGCACCCTCTTTCTCAACATGGGTGTGCTTCAAGGAAGCCAACTGCTCAGATGTCTCCTATAACAAAAAAGAATGGAACGTCTTGATAAGAGAATATGTTACCATGTATCCATTACACTATGTATATACTTTCTCAAAGTCATAATCCTATATTAACTCTACTATAACTTCTTTCTTAGTTTCAAATATCCTTGAATGATGATGTAACAAAAACATTGATGGTCTTTGTAAACTACAAAGCACTCCCCTAGAAGATAGTGCCTCCAAATCCTTAGAGAGAACAATACCACTTCCATATCAGGTTAGTGAGTTTCATATTTCTATGTGTGGGGTCTCAAATACCTCAACCCATATGCGATAAATTCTTGTCTCTTCATCCACACACAACCGATCCTAGTTCTTGAGGCATGGTAATAAACTATGAAGTCCATGCCTTCTTCTGGTAGTCTCCACACATGTGCATATTCCATCGTCAGCCTCAACACATCAAAATCTCTCTATCACTACCAAGTCTATGAAAAAGGATACGCAATCCTAATTTGGGTGCATAGAGGGGACTAAATCCAAGAAAATTCTACAAAAAATCTCCTGTAGTACCCTTCCAAGATAAGTTAACTCCACACCTCCAACACACCCTTGGGTGGATCATAAGAAATCACTACATCAATAATTAATGGGTCCATAACTAATCCTTGATTAGAAAATTCATTCCTATAGAAGTAAACCTCCTGAATCTATAACTATCACTTCAAGATCCTACCATAAATC
Organism: Viscum album; assembly: GCA_963277665.1. Classification (NCBI taxonomy): domain Eukaryota; kingdom Viridiplantae; phylum Streptophyta; class Magnoliopsida; order Santalales; family Viscaceae; genus Viscum; species Viscum album. Next base: position 2,106,546,972 of record OY728163.1, on the reverse strand, counting down.
TTGAGTTCTCGAATTAAATAGAAGACCATCCTCAATTGAAATGTATGCTCTTCCTGTAATGTTGAGTTGATTAGTATGTCATTAATGAATAAAACCAAAAATAATTCCACATATGGAAGGAAGATATAGTTTATAAAATCCAAAAACATGGAGGGAAAATTCATTACACCAATGAGAATCAATAGGAACTCATAGCGTTCGCAGCGACATCAGAATGGTAGCATCAGAATATCAGCATCATGAACTATCAACTCAGGGTAGACAGACATGAGATCAATATTTTGGAACCAACTCTCTCATGAAAAATAGTCAAATAGGTCATAAATTCATGTAAAGGGATACTTTTTCTTTATTTAGTTCTAATTCAAAAAATGATAATCCACACAAAGTCACAAACTCTTTTCTACCTTTTTCACAAAAAACACTAGCGATTCCCAGTGTGACATAATGGGACTAATGAAACCCTCCTCTAAAAGGTCTTCCAACTGAAATTGCATCTCTTAGAGCTTTTTAGGGGATATTAAATTTTCTATATAAGATACCTGATAAGTCCCAACATTCAAGTCGATGCAAAACTCAATCTCCCCCCTTGAAGGTATTCCCAGAACATCCCCAGGGAAGTTATCCCTAAAATCCTCAATGACTGAAGGAATCTAGTTAACTGAAGAGACCAATCCACCAAGGGAAACAATCTAAAATATATGGGTGATGAGATGCAACCTCATACTCATAAAACCCAATCATTATTCCATGATATGTCTCTCACCCATTGAGAAATCTCTCATCCCATTACTGTGAAGGTATCAGACTCATCTACATTGGAAGTAAATCTGGGCTTAGACTGTGGAAAACTAATCCATACCCATTATTATAACATAATATTCCATAGTAAGGATCAAAATTCCCCACATTAACTTCTCTATACCAAGTTATATCTCAAACTATCAATAGATAAAATATATAGAAGATGAATTCCCTATAAGAACCTTAAGATGAAGATTCTATGACAATACCTCAACTAGGAGCTCCAACTCTCCGACCAGGAGTATAAAGATGAAGGAGTGACTTGAATTTTTTTCTAATAATATCCATTAAAGAGTATCATAAACACATATCATACCTATAATCATCACTTATGCCACTGGGATGTAAGCCTTCATAGATTGGAGTTATCGACAACCCCGATTTCCAGCTCATTGATCCTTATATGGGATTCTTTTTTGTGGGGGTGGAAGGATATCATTAGGTATTATACTAAAAATAGCTTATCCTCCTAGATCTACACCTACTCCTCCACTATGTCTTCCCCAATGGGGCCACCCTACCCTCACTCGATAGATTCTTAATCACTATGAAACCTCTACTATGGTGATTTTTCTACTATATGCCTATGATTCTCAATAGGTTTGGTCAGGAAGTCATGTTACACATGACCTTTCAAATCACAAGAATATAACTGAACCTATATGGGAAGACCTATTCATATATGATATCTATAAAAACATTCCTGAGCTATATCCCGAGAAGATCTCATTCACCATGATCATATTAGATAACTTCTGCTAGCTACTATAGAAGACTCATCTTTATAATTCCCACCACTAGAACCAGCTATATGGAATTCATCTTATAGGAATATCCCTATCACCAATTCCCACTCCAACACCCTGAAATAGTTGTGAAAGTACAAGGGTACCACACTATAACAAATATATCTGCATAGTTCCTGTTCAGAATTTTTATCTCTGAATTAGTCATCTCAAATTATGTCAAGGGAGTAATGTGTAAGGTTTGTGAACATCATCGCATACTCATACACTATCATTCCTCCCTACTAAATATCTATAATCTCTTTAACCCAAACCAAATAATATAAGGATGGTTATTACTCTTCATAAAACATATTATTGGAAGTTATGATACAAGAGTGTTGACTTATCATGCATTTGGGTAACAATACTCCACCAGTTCCAAGATTCTCCATGGAAAATAAAATATGACATCACAACCAATTAATTTATTAGATTTTGGAAATCCTGAAAACATGGACCACTAACTCTATACTATCCTCCACTTATTAGGGATACGGATTACCATGTAACAATAGGGTTCTATGTCCCTAGAACAAAAAATGCTCACCAACTTAAGTGCATCCTAAGCCTACTTTAATAGTTTGATCTGCTGCTTGATGGGTGGTTGTGCTACTACCTTTCCAACTAATTGAAGGATCTTGTAGGATAAACCCTAAACTAAGGACTCATCCCACATCATATGTTCATCATAATCTGAATCTAGTCACCTATATGTCTATCATCACTGATGCATCCTAAAAATTTAATCAATATGTTCACTGATCAGATGAAAATATATATATATAATTGGTATCTGACTTAAGAAGGACCATCAAAGACTCAATCCTATATAATGCATGTACTATTAATCTATGGAACTAATGAATTAGTATAATAATTTGAAAAGTAGGTATTCATGGTCCTAGTGAATGGATATGTCAGACGACACACCAATCTTTCATGACCCAACCCAATTGGGCTCGATCTGCAACTACCCCAAGCCCGCCTCCATGGGTTAGGGGCTAGAAACAAGTATTGAAAAGAAAATCTAACAGGTGAGGACTTTCTCTAATTTACTTGTATGAACACACTCAGCCATATAAATTCCTAAGTTCATATTAATAATAATAAATATAAGAAATATCTCGTAAAAAATAATTTAAAAACATCTAGGGCAAACAAGAATACAATAGTTTAAACTAAAAAGAAAATTAAAAAAATACACACCGAAACAGATAGATTTCCCAACCTAAAAAATTGGAAAAGTGCAACAATGAAAGAGGACATATCCTAATAAACAATCTCTGACCACCATACTCAGTCCAATGCCCATGGTATCCCTAGAATCCTCTATAGTCAACACTGACCTATCCATCATCTTCATAAAACATGACACATGTAAGAAAATTCTATACTGGGGTGATTATATTAAAACCTTGTAGGTATCCTAGAATGATGAAGGGGGAGAAGTAAGATACACAAAAAATAGATAGATGAACCCAAATAAAGATAGTAAAAATAATCCAACAACATGGATACAGATATATATATGCTCAAACAAAAGGAACCCAAATGGGATTGAAGTGGATTTCCATCCTATATCCCCTTCTAAGAAAGAGTACCATCTATTATAGATTCCATCAATGATTCCCCTTATATCACCCATCTTCCCAGAAGAAAACATCCAATTCATGGAACTCTTTTCCACTATCTTGCACAATTGAGGGGAAAAATCTCTACATAGCGCACCAATGCTCCTGTGAAACATGAGGGTGAGACTTTGTAGATAGGTAGAGGACCTATACCCAGACTTCATAGAAGGGTACCAATCTGGTAAATGGTATAGGACACATACTTAGCCTAACTAGAGGGTTCCACTCTAGTATTCAGTATAATAACAATGATTAGACCAGCTAAAGGGTCCCAATATAGTAGCCGAGGACCCATTCCCCCATAAAAATGAGGGTTCCAATTAGATGAATGATAAAGGACATATGCCCATCCTTTCTAGAGGGTTCCACTCTCAAATTTGGTGAAACATTCCATGAATCTACAAGAGGGTGTCACTCGGTACATAGGTAGAGGACCCATACCATATACTAGTAAAAGGGTGCTACTAAGAATGTATATAGAGGACCCATTCCTTTTTTTTTTGTGGTTTCAACTCTATAGTTAGGTAGAGGACCCATGAACTATCTTGATAGGGGGTACCACTCTGAAAGCCCGTGGAGATCCTTATTGATAACTATCATTGTAATTTATCATCTTAATAAATGTTAGACCAAGCACAAATCACATAGTATCTTAAAATACACATCATATTCCACAATCGAGTTCTACATGTAAAAACACACAGGATAGGCTACTCTTGAGACAAAAAATGATTCCAAACAAAGGATATATCGGAGGTTTATGTTTCATAAAAATGAAAAAAGGGGTAAATTGTGTGTAATGGGACCCACACAACATGTAGTCCTACTCCATAACCTAGTTGAGTCCATGATGATACACAACTCACAACACATGTATCCATACATGGTGTGTGTGTTGAATATGTGGTGTGCCTCAGCCAGCTGAGTTCTTTCCCATGCTCTCTGGCTGTGTCCGTTTAGGCTTCCCATGTCTATGTACATTATCACACAACATGTTCTTGGACATACCCATGTATGGGTACTTAATCACATGGAATGTGACTATATTTTCCCATATTAGTTTACTTTGGCACATGACATTTTCTTGTCTATTCCCATGTAGGATACATGTGTCCGTGTACTTCTTCACATGGAATGTTCTTGGCTATTCCCATGTCTATGTACTCCAGGAGTATACGTCAAGTCTCTAACACATGGTTCTCACTATGTGTGGGGGTCCCATACATCTTGTGATACTTATAAACATGTGAAACCCTACCTTCTTCAACCAAGTACCTACATTCCATGTGTTATTTTGACTTCACATTATCTTGTGATGTTTTTGGGAGAATGTTAGATTTGTTCTATGGATCACAAATCTATGACTGTTTCTTCAGATATTACTTCTGAGTGGTTCAATTTGAATGCATAAAAAGAATAAATATGATCAAAATAAATAAATTTAATCTTTATTGTCTAAAACCATGAATATATGATTTCTACCTGGTTTTGAATTGTTCTTCATCGAACATTGTGGTCACCATCCAATAAGAGAAGTAGTTTTATTCATGGTGTGTTGATCTTCCTAGATCCTTTGGTCCATCATCATCTAAATATGATTTTCGAATGACCTGAGGAAGAACACATATAAATTACCTGAGGTTTTATATATATAAACCAAAATAATCATTATAACATCATTTTTATAGACATATTTTAGTTATCTATATTAATAAATTAAATAAATAAATTATTTAATTAAAAAATGAACGTACTAGAAATGGATGTTTTATTTGAACACCCCACAGAAATACATTTTAGGTCTCACCTAGGGTAAAACTCCCATTATGGACACAACATTGGTCTCATATTTTTGATTTCATATTCCAATTAAATGTTCTATCAATTATTTAAGAACTCATGAATGCGTAATATAAAATATATTTCATATTTTTATAAAATTAATTCCTAGAACATCAGGACTTCGAATCACATTTTGTCTCATCTCCTATCTCCGAAAATATATGTAGATAAATTTTAATGTTTTCATGGGAAAATAGTCCCTATAGTATTTTTGGGTTGAAAACTCAAAAGAGATATGGGTCTATTAGTACATATCAGCAAGTTATGATATAGGGGTCCCTTAACATGGTGTATTATGGGGTAGCCAAATGAAATGAAAATTGGTAGGTTTGGGGAAAATTTCAAAATTGTACATAGTGAAATGGTTACCGATAGGGGTGGAATGAGACTGGTGACATAGCAAGACATAGGCTACTCTTTCAAGCCTTTGATGAATCTTTTTCAAGGGATTTTGGGTCCAATTTTAGTTGGGCCTTTGGGTTGTCCAAAAATTGGACCTTCACTCTATAAATATGTAATAAAAAAGGATTAGTGGGTTATTTACATTCTCTTTGGGATGGGATGAGGCATCACCCACTTGGGTTCTTTGGTGTGTGTTGTTTGTGATTAGAAATCCCTTAACTAATATATAAATATATATAAAGAATAAATTTAATTAAAAATAGACATGTAATTTAAAATATTTATGGGTGGATTAACTAATATAATTAAATTATAGAAATAATATCACTTATTAATGGAAAAATAAATTTTAAGGGCGAATTATTTTAGTTGTATTTATGTATGGTATTATATTTCAAGTATAAATATTAGATGTTTTGATTAATTTTATTTATTCTTAAATAAATACTATATTTTCTTCCACATATTTAACCATTATACATTTTATAAAGAAAAATTGATGACATAAAACAAATATAATATTTCAAAAAAATTCATGTGGTGAATAAAGAACAATGGAAAAAAAATAACTGGCAATCATGGATGGGGAATTCTAAGCCTTTCTATATTTTTATATTTATGTTACTTGATATTTATTAAATTTTATCGAGTTGCATATAAATAATATGAATGCTTCAATTGTTAGGCATTCAAAACTGATGATTGGAATTTATATTGTCCAACTTATACTATTTTCTCTTCCCATACGTTGTGTTTTCAAACAATCCAGCAATTGAAAATATACCCCTTTCCAAATATTCAGATAGAGTAAGTTCCCCTCTCTATATATAACTTTAAATATTGTACCATAACTTTATAACATGGTTATTTATCCTTTCTATTGATTTTTATATATTAGATTTATTGTAATAATATTCCACATTATTGTTCTAAATAATGGATGTTGGCATCATACTATTTCCATGTGGGTTTTCAGGGTAAAATGAAAATTATTCCATAAATGAAAAAAATTAAAAAATATATATATAAATAAGGATAGATATGATTAAATTTTTATACTATTATTATTAATTATGCATTAAATATATATTGTAGTGTTCAAATAGGGATATAATTCTTATATTTCATGTGTGATTCATGTTGCATTTATTCATGTTATTAAAATAACTATGTGTGTATATATATTTCATCTTTTTTTGATAATTCTATGTGGAAATATATTTGTGACTAAAATAGACATCAATTACATGTTATTCATTAATTATCCTTAAAATGATATAATTCACCCTCAAAATGAATGATAATCAGAAGATAATCTTTAATAAATATTAACTAAATCATTTAATGTATAAATTAATATAATTTATTCACTTATAGATTATGTAGTATTTATTATCTTGAATTATATTATATAATATTTAGGTTCGGAATTTTGGGATAAAATGGGAGGTAGGGTATTATATGATTACTAGTTCTCTCTTACCAGTTCTTGGTTGGTTTAATTAAGGGCTAGTTATATGGGTGAGATGGAGAATATTGTTATCCTCTTGGAATTATTTTATATTTTAAAGTATTTTTCTTTCCCTAGAATGTTGTTTTTGTGTCTTCAGTTGGATAATGGGAAGATAAACATAACATCCTTAACCCATAAACGCTAATATGTGTTTGAACAAGAGATATATAGGGACCTCAATAATGCCTCCCCATATGTTCGCGACTGCTGAATAGAAGTCTGAATCTAATGATAAGCTCTGGGGGGGACTATAACCTTATATTAGAGTAAAAAAATAGAATAAATAATAAATATATATGACACAAGTTCAAGATAAATAATGTAGTAAATAGATATCGTAAAAAATATTGATAAATAATCATAACCAGTTTTATATCAAAAATTAAATATAAAATACATGTCGGTAAGTCAAAAATTAGTAGAAATTCATATACATCAAATAAATAAAGTAATTGGAAAAACTACAATGTCCTCAAAATTGTTTTTCACTTTTCCCTTAAAAGTGTTTCAATAATAAAAAATTAATTTCCAGTCAGTCATAGGGTGCATTCCCTTGTCCGACCCTACAACCATGAAGGCATTCTCAGAGACCCCAGAATGGCCCAAGATGGTTATTAGTATAAATTATTATTCCACAACAAATGAAATCTATTAGCACATCTAGTTAAATCAATAAATTGAATTCTAATGTGCATAATAAGAAAAGGACCAATACAGATAAATAAAAACATTGTAAATCCTCTTGTTCCATGTGAGACTTGGGATCAACCAAACCAACTTCATCACATGACAAGTGTGTTTGTCAATAAATACCATAAAGACACTACCAAATCCATGGGAAAAGTCATAGGAAACCCAAACAATGAGTAATCCAAGATCCAAGGATCAAATACAAGTAATCCTAAATCAGTATCATAATTATTAGAGAATAAATCCATAGAGTTTATAAATGATATTAAAAATAATAAATCAGCATGAATCTATGGGAAAATTTCCAAAGGAATTATAAAACAATATCATCACAAATTTAATGGGGGACTGGCCCATGGAATTCCAAATCATTATCAACCTAAATCCAAGGGAGATTCTTCCAAGTCAGTCCAAACCAATATCATTAAGAATACAAGGGTTCTATCACATGTTATAATAAATTATTATAGAAATTAATAAAAGGGGGACTAACCTAGAAATTTTAAATCAGTGTCAACATGAATCCATGGGTGATTTCAAATGGAATTATAAACTACTATCATCATGAATATAAGGGGGGGTCCCCATGGAATTCCAAATCATGGCCATAAAAAATACAAGGAGGACTACCCCAAGTAATTCCAAATTGATATTCATTGGGAACATAAGGGGGATTTCCCCATAGAGTTCCAAGGTGTAAAACATCATCAATTAATCCAAATAAGAACACATTAATTCTCTCTCAATAGTCATTAATAATTATTGAAAATTAAAAATTCATTTTCCAATTAATTTAATTTCATTTCCTCATTCCCTATATAAAACCCATTCTCCATATATCCAAGATTAACTCTATCAATCCAAACCAATTCAATCGTTGTAAAATCATTAGTTTAATGAGTCACTAGGGTCTCATATATCAGTATCCATTATTTAGTCACGTTAGAAGGTTAGGTGAACCCCATGGGTAGAAAATAGTCATATATTAATCCCCAATAGACTATTTTTGGATTATTGGGGGGTTTAATTAAAATATTTAGGGATTAAAATATTTAAATTAATAAATTATGGTGAACACACAGTAATTTTGGTGTGACTACACTACAAAAACATCAATAAAATAGATCAATAATTGTAGAATAGTTTATAAACCACATACCTAATACACATAGATGACTACTAATCATGTATCAGTTTTTTGGTTTGGATTTAAATTATTTGTATTAGAAATTAATATAAAATCCCTAAAAAATAGGCCATAATGAAATAATCTCACTAAAAAATGAAATAAATAAATAACAGAAGGTATCAAACTCAAGGATTAATAATATTCTATAAAATTAAACAAACATCAACTAAAATAGAAGAGAAAACTAAAGATGAAGTTAATGGAATGATGGGTTTTATACCTAAGAGAATTTTAGGCCAAATTAGTGGTGAAAAATATGATTTTTTTGTTACAAAATAATAAGGGATAAACTATACTTTTATATTTTTATGGGGTATCACAGTTTGGGGTAATTCAAGAAAACATTTGTATTATTTTTGCAGTTCTCAGTGCCAAAATAACACTATATCACATTGTTAACTCACAAAATTTCAAAAAAAAATCAAACAATGTGGTTCCCATGTTTTGTGAAACTCTATTTCCCATAAGTAGGATACATAGTTTGGAATATTATACAAATACAATGTGAAATGGTTCTAGAAATTTATTGCACGTTTTTCATGGATTTATGGATCCATTAAAGTGGTTTGAAAAAAATTCCTACCACCTATCCCGCTCCACATAGTTACCCATCTGATTATCCGTAATTGTTCACATAGCATGTAAATTAATTTTTACCTCTACAGTATTTCAACCGATGAAATAGTCTAGGAGCCTCCCCAACTCCCCATAAACATGATAATTAATAAATTTATAACAAAATAAATCATTTTTTAAACATTAATAAGGAATATTCTTCAAGTATGGAACTTTACAACCTCCCTGAAAAATAGTAGTTTAGCCTCAATCTACATTCTCATATATCACTAGGACTCATTGGTATATGAATCCAACCACTGGGCCTAAATATCCAATACTTTCTTCAATTTTTCATCTTGTATTCCTTTATTCTATCACTTTATATGCACTAGAGGAACCATTATATTTTGGGGATCCGATTCACTATGGTCAAATATATGTATCAAATTTTCCTCAAAGAACACTTTTACCTCTAGATCATTATATACCAACAACCCAGACAGAGGGTCCCATACATAACCATAATATAAAAAACGATGATCATTTTCTTCATGAATTTTAATACTAAAAAATGACACGTCCATTGGATTTTTTCACATGATTCACCCCTAAATCATGTGTTGAAATAGTGTTACACCCCTAAATCATTACACAAACTATCCTAGTATTCTCCATCCACATACAGCTCAAGTAAACATATCTTGTAGAATCTTTTGAGATACTTGGTATGATATAATCAGTCTCACCATATATAATCCAATTTAGAGTATAAATTCAATAAATCAAATTATTTCACCATGAAAAATACAAATTTACAATTCATTATATCAATATATCCTCTAAAATCTAAATCTTATAATCAGGATATCATGGTAAAAGATCTTGATATAAAAACACAACTACAAATCTCTTTCTATTCGTTATTGTTCAAATAATACACCCAAACCGACTCTACTATTAAAAGCCTCACATAACCACACATAACTATGTCAATCATTTCATCAATATCCTCCAAAATTCTTCACTTCTATTAACATTAATGAATTCCAATAATTTAAATATCACATATCACAGGTTTATGCCACTAGTCTAAAAAATTCTATTTCAGAGTCAAAAAAATGCATATCTGAACCAGCAATCCATCTCTTAAGACTATTTATAATAGAATGACTCACCTCAATATTCAAATCGAGAGATTAACTCATAGAACCAAAGTCTCAGCATCTGCGTCCTTCTACCAACCTACATCAAGATACTCACCCTAGGATTTACGATAGAACAATTATCAAAAATATTGCGATCATAAAAAATCAATCACAACCACCCATCCAATTTCATCAATCAACACCCATAGCTGGGTTCCTTCTAGTTTCTATATATAATGGATTTTTCTATGACAAAGTTATATTAAAAAACCATAACCATCTCCATGTTGGGTTAATTAATATACCACTTCAAAAATAACAGAACATTTCCCAAAACAAGCACTACAAGCTCAAAGTATCCACGATGTGATCACCACCATAGAACCTCATTATTACTGATATAAATTCATGATCCTTACCAAGATACACCATATATAGTCATTGTAATTCTTGACCCATACTCAATACTCAATTAATTGTACAATGTATCATGAAACTTATTCCCAAAACCATAGAAAAACCAACAACCTCAATAAAGTCCTATTGAAACTAACACAAGTTTCATGAACATGATCATCTTCACACAAATATCATGTTCCTTCCCACCATCGACCCTATATGGACCCACTAGAAACTCAAATTCATGTTGATGATTAGCTAGCTATAACTAATGTACTCTCTATTCCGATATCAATTACATTTTTCCCTCTTCCCATTAGTGTTTCTCAGGAGTTAAAAGTCATCATAAAATAACTCACACTTTTCAAAAGTGGTCATAAATTTTCTCTAGTATGATATTACCATATTGACAACATAGATACCTCCTGAACAAATGGTCATTTCATTATAAAATACAAGGACCTAATCTCTTGAATTAGTAACACACTGATGCATCTAATTTTCAAGATAAAATACACACATTCATGCTCCAAATCCTCTCTAGTTCTTAATATCATATGTTATAACACTAAGGGTTTACATCCCAATTATTTTCTCATGAAATAAAGGCATATCATACATTTCCATCATGATTTAATAATTTACTACGAACCTATCACATTGATATCCCACAACCACACTCACACATGGTTGGGGAAGCTAATATGCCATAGACCCAACAACAATATACCAGAAAATCATATGGTTTTAACCCCAATGAGTCTACAAGGATTGTATATGTCTACCTCAAAATGGTTCATACACACGCAAGGAGAATAAAGAAAGATCACCATGAATTTTTATCTATTATCGTGACCTCACCTCAGGAGTCACATAACCTTCCTAACACAAACTCTACACCATAAAGATTTATAAAAAACAATCCTCGACAAATCCCGAATTCTACCAAAAATAAGTCATAAAAATTCAGACAAAAAAATTACCTCCATAAGGATAATATTAGGTTACACAAAATCATATACCATGTATGTTGAAAAAAATTCACACATTTTTTATTTGGTAAAGGAATATGTAATTTAACCTCATAAAACTGTGCTCAATATATCAAGATAAAAAAATGTATAACCAACAATTATACATATCAATGTTTCAGGAATGTATGATATAAATTTTCTATCTATAGTCATATTTCATATATCTTTGTCTCAAATTCCTAATATCCAAATTGACCATAATCACCACATGTCGTGTCATCTAGACAAAATCATTTTACTCAGTGATTTCTTCTATTAAACATAAGGAACCTCACTCATGGTAAGGTCACCACACGATCAAGGTATACCTCTAGATTCACAACAAAAATATTAGTCTCTACCTATAGTATACATTTTATGGATCCAAAAATCTAGGATCACCATAAATAAAAGGATAGACATCCAAATGACCCACCCCTATCAAAATCTAGGCATTACTACATCAGTGCTCAGAATACACACCCATAAAACCCAAGGTTGAAACATGGCCACTCCAATTAATTATTTACAATTATGATGTTTAAATATCCAAATTAAAAATTAATTGTGATTCCTATATCTTAAACATTCACAAGATAGGGTAGTCCCTCCCTTAGGTTACCATAAAATACCACATCTATATTCAACAACAATACCCTTGCTACTCGGTCACTATTATCAATTGACCAATGTATTATGTAACATTTCAATATTGGATGTTATATAATGAACTAATAAACCCAATAAATGGTTATTAGACACACACACACACAAATAAATATCAATAATACTTTACATTAACCATACACACACTCCATGGTTTGTCGTAACTCATATTTCTAACTCATCTGAAGAACAAAATGACAGAAAACACTTCACTCAAGACCTACCACCTCAGGGCCTCACATACTGACTCAAATATATCATTACCAACCCACTATTGATTGATGAAATATACCATAAGGTTCAAAAATATTTATGGTATATAATTATTCCCAATATCAAAGACCAAAATTAATGTTGCAATAAAAATAACATCCTGATGTCATATACACCATCACATCACAAGGTTCTCACAACCAGAGATATCTCTCCAAAAATATTTACCGCATCTCAATATAATTTCACCCCAAATTAGGATTAATATAAGAACAAAATTATATTTAAATTATCTACATCAAGTCTCAAGGAAAGTGATAACAACAACACCACACCAATCCCTATATCTCACACTATAGGGATCATATTACTCATGCACTCTCGACAACCCCAACTACTCATAACCAAGGTACACATCATATAAACATAGGGTCCATATCATATATGTAGTATTCACCATATAAATCTTTTCTATTTCACATATAAATATTTTTTATAAGAAGGGGCCTAGTAAAATGAAATTTAAAGTATAGGTTATAGAGGAAAACAATTTATATGGTTTACCTAGAATTTTATTTCGTTGAATACACATAAGAATCAAGATTAGTGGTCATGTAACACTCGATCTACCATTTAACTTACCCAAACATTTTCACAGTTTAGGATTAGTTAATTGAGTTGTTAACCACAAGTTATTGTGGAAAATCCTTTATAATTTTTAGTTGGTATTTTTTAGATAACTCCTAACAATAATAAAGTAAATTGATAACTTACATGTCTTTACCAATTTAATGGGTTGGTTTAGTAATGTTATGGTATAAAATTATTTGTGAAAACACTTTATAAATGGTTGTGGAAACATTAAATAACCATCCCATGTCATAGTCAGCGTAACAATGGAACGAAATCATGAAAATGGCATGGGAATCCTATGTTCTTGGTATAATACATGTGAACATTATCTTTAACAACCCATATATTTATTACACATTAATTCATGATTTATTATATAAAATTACACATAATACAACATAGAAGATCTTTAATTCTAGTGTCTTTGGTAATGTGGTAAATTATACAAAAAATTAAAAAATTAAAAAATGTAATCTTTATTTAAAAACTTCTTTAACAAGCTCGTACATAAAATTGAATGGGATAACCCCGTGACATACATAGTAAATGAGTGATCTATATATCCAAGTAAGGTAATAATCATAGAATGAGGTAATACATTTTAGACAATAGGCATATCAATGGGGAATAAATGGAACCTTAATAATAATTCATGATATATCATGATAATGATAACATGGGAATTGTGGAAACAACTTAAAATAATGAATCATAAAAATAGGTCAATGATAACTTCCAAGAAATCATTATAGAAAAATTCCCCTTAAAGGAATCAGGTTCACTCCATTTCCCAACATGACATATCTTGAGTGTAAACTTTAGAAAATTCATTAGATCACTATATAATCTTGAGCACACCCATCAATTTCATTTAATTATCATGCTTAAGTATGCCACATAGATCACACAATATGGATTATTTTATCATAATATTTTGTCCCATGGTCAGGGTGTGGGGAATACATAAATTTAATTCCCTAATAAAATAAATATAATTGTATAAATTCAAACACCCATGATTGAAAATGGGTATGGTATTCACTACATAATTTTTTGGGCATGAAAATAACGGTGAAATTCTGGAAAACTAACGACCTAACTTAGAAATTAATAAAATGGGTTTATTAGAGATAAATGATTATATAATCATTTGGAAATAAATTTTTAAGTAATACCGACATGGAAATATATATCCCAATAATAGGAATTGGAAATAGAATTCATATGATAAAAAACAAACCTGAATAATGAAGAGAAGGTGAGGATCCTTTACTTGAGTGTGTGACTCCAAATAATTGATAGGGGATTCTTGAGGGATTTTGGGAACCTGGGGAGAAATATAGAGAGTGTATAAAATAGTATATACATGCTATAATGTGTTTTTGTGAATATTAATTGGATCTTGGGTGGGTTTATATAAGAAAGGGATTTCATTACAATTTAGGTTTTGGACTCTAAAAAACAAAATACACAAAACCCCATGCCATACCATGGGGTTTTCCCATGGTCTCATCCAAATGTGATTGGATATCATTACTTTATAATTCCATGGGATGTAATTAATAAACTAATTTCCTTTATTATGAGGAGGTGAGTCACACTCTTAAAAATTTGATTTTAAAACCTTGATATCTATAAATGGTTTTAGAGGACTCATAATGGCTTTATTAAATTAATAAAAAACATTTATAATCTAATTATTTTAAATATAAAACATTTATATGGTCTTGGATACTTTTTATTGAATTTATTACTTCACTTTTTGTTCATTATGTTTTCATAATACACAATGTATATTTATACATCATTTAATGTTTGCCTGAAAATTTGATTGGCTCAGAAAATTATAAAAAATTCATCGTTGTATAATTAAGATTTTATGATTCCAAAAATAATAATCATTTTATCTAATAATTTTAAAAATATTTGAATTTTTTTAAATATAAAATTGAAATTTATGATGAAATAATCAGTTTTTTTTACAATAATATTTTTAGAACCCTTGATAAAATTACTTTGGAATTAACAAAAATTATATGATCATTTATATAAAAAAATATATTAATAATAAAATTTTATTATAATTTTTTTTATTTATTTAAAAAATATACATTAATTTATCAAAATATATTCCTTAATTAAATTTGAATATTACTCAAAATACAATATTTGTCTTACTATATGAAAATAAAAATCCAAATAAAAATCATTTATAATGAAAAAATAATAGAATGAAAAAATATTTATTATCATATAAAAATTAATTTTCACAATAATATTTCTAGGGTCTTTAAACATATACATTAAATTAAACATCAAACTCCATAAGGGTAAGGTGCACGATGGTGATACTTACATGGGTTGGTTTGGCATACATGGTTTGGGTCGTGATCTCTATGAGCTTGAAATTATCACGTAAATGGTTTTCCTCATGCATAATTCATTGGAACTCAAATTGGGATTGGTAAAGGAAAAATACCAGTGGTGTTATCTCCTTCTAAATATTTAATAAATGGGCTTTGTTGGGTACAATACTACTGGTTGAGGTCATCACTTCTTTTTTTGTGTCAATTGGATTTTCTAAAACCCTATATTTATACAAATCATTTTATCACTATTCAATGGCTATAGTTTCAATGGTAATGATACGTACTGATTTTTAAAATCCAATTGGATATAATAAAACAAATTAAGTTCATGTGTTTATATAACCATATTATATAATAAGACACTTAATTAAATAAAAAGGGGATTTTTTTTAAAATAGTTTGGGTATTTACATGCACTTTTTTTTATTATCGATATGAGCTAAAATCCAATAATTCAATAACCTCATAAAAATATGTATCAATAAATGTTAAAATGGATAAATATTAAACATAAAAAGAAATAACATGAAGTTGACCACAAAAAACATGATCTACCCACATATGGGGGTGGACTCTCCCAGACACATGTTTCATAGTATGTTCTAGTAATCTATAAATTCATATATACCTTACAATAATAGATAGAAAAATGAAAAATGTCTCTAATTCAAATTTTTAAATTTTCATATTGATTAAAACTCATATCTTTCCAAACTAGATAGATAGTGTGACCTTTGTAATGCCTCCCCACATTCTTCATGATTCTAACTAGAATCACATGTCTAATGTGTCGTGGTGGGGATAATATAACAACATATCATAGTAAAAGAGCATTGTAAATAAAAAAAGAAATTAGATACAACATCCATGAAAATAATTTAATAAATATAACTCTCCAAAAGTGTTGATAAATAATAAAAAAGCATGAGATAAAAAGATGATCTATATAAAACATGGTGGGTATTCATACTTCAATAGTAGATCATATACATGACAAACCAAATGAAGAAGAGAAAAAAGTGGAAAATCCTAAAAATTTAGTCTTGATTCCTATCCCCATACCACACACATTCTCTATTCAATAATCCCTAGAAAGTATAAATTGTTGAGATATTTACATTATCCTATATAGTAAACATATTGGTCTTCTTGGGTACCATAAAACAACCTAATAATGTTGTGATTAAAACACAATAGGCCACCACCAATGACGTCTAGATTGAAATCTATTGTGAGTACTAAAATACTTGCTAATGTGCATAAAAACTAAAATCAAAATGTAAATAACTAAAACAACCATAAATCCTCAAGTTCGTAGTGACATCCAAGATCAAACATAATTTCTTGGGCCTAATATGGATATACATGTATATAAAATACATAGAGAAAAATCTAGATATTTGGGGAAAGTTTATGTCATCCCAAACAAGGTGTTATCCCAACTATAAGGTTATAATACAAGTAATACCAAACATGTATCCTAAGTAGACTTAAATGAATTTTTAGAGCCAATATACAATATTAAAAATCAGAAATCATCATGAATAAAAATAGGGATATCTAAATACATTATAAATTGATATCATCATGAATATAATGGGGTATTACCATAAATAATTCCAAATCAATATCAATGTGAAACTAATGGGGATTACAATAAGATATTCTAAATCAGCATCTCCGTGAATCTAAGGGGGGGAAACCAAGGAATTTTATAATCTTATCATGACTGATATAGTTGGGGGCTACACCAAGTAATTCCAAATCAGCATAAAAATGAATCTGATGGGGACATTCCAAAGGTATTCCAAATAAATTTCATAAGGAATCCAAGGGGGACTACCCTAAGGAATTCCAAACTAAGGGTTATTAGAAATTTATGGGGGATTCCCCTAAGTAATTACATGGTATCAATATTAATATCTAAATCCAATAGGAGTTACCAAGAATTCAGTGTCAATAAACATTTATAATTATAGAACATGTTAAATTCAATATTAAATTCACTTAATTCAATTTCATTAAGTTACACAAACTAACCATTCAACATAGATCCTAGAGCAATCTCTTAAAATCCAATCCTAATTAGTCATGATGAAATATTAGGTCTAAGAAACCCACAGGATCACCAATATTGTTACCCATTCTCAGGTCACTACCAATGGTTAGGTGCACCACATAGGAGGCCAAAAGTCACAATCTACATCCCAAAGATCTATTCATTCCAGATTTAGAGGCTTAATTTCATGATTTAGTGCTAATAAAATTTAATTTATAAAATTAGGTCAAATGTGTGGTAATGTTGTCTTGACCGCACAACAAATAAATATATAAAAATTTTAAAGACTTATGTGATAGCTTATAAACCACATAACATATATTAATAGATTTCTACCCATATAGTATCACCATAAAGTTTGATAATAAATATAAATAACTAGAAATAAACTCTTTGGTAATAGGTGAAAATATCATAAGAATGATACATAGTGAATTAAACATATAATGGAGGGGGGAATATTCATATATTTACCTTAAGCTTTCCAAAGAAACAAATATCAATTGAAAAAGTGTATAAATTGAAGGCGAAACTCAAGAAGAAGGGAAGGGAAGGAGGCTTGATGAACCTTGGAGAAATACTAGCCATAATATTGGAGTAAAATAGGGTTTTGGGTTATAAAATCCTAAGGGTAAAACTTTAATTTCCCAATATTTAATGAGGAGTATGGTTTGGAAGCACAATTAGATAAACCATGAACTAATAATGTATTCTGACTTCATATGAAACCCTTTTTACCACGGTTTTCTTGCATTATTATTTAAACCATATGTTAACTATATATATACCACTCTTTGAGACACTATACTTTACAGGGGTAGGTTGTGTGGTCTGGAAACCCATGTTCCAACCATGTGAAATAGATAGGTAATTTGTTACATGTTTTCCATGGTTCTCTAGATCCCTTTTCATAATTTTGGATACCAATCTATTTATTACCTACCTTCACATATTTTTCTTCATGGTTATCACTAACCAATTATTAACCATGCACCCAGATTTTAACTTAATTTTTTCACACAATTAGAACTCTAACCCCTAAAGCACTATTAGAGACTGCCCAACACCCTGTAAACATTTTTAAGACCAAATTACCAATTAAGGAAACAAAGTTTGGGAAAATTTATAAAAGGACATTCCTTAAGGAATCTTGGGGATTTACAATAGAGGTATATGAAATTATTAAGAAGAGATATAGTAAAGTCTTTATGATGGTATTGTTGGGAGATTATGATCTTATAATATAGATGATTAACATTTTTTAGAAATTCGTTATCATTATCTTAGAAATGTGAAGTGTAAGGTTATAATCATAGGTTGTGTCATATGAGTTATGTTCAATTATTTATATAATTAATTTTAATATAGTAACTATATAATTAATGATAATTTAAGTATTAACATGGATTTTTTTATTATTATATAATATAAATATCTAGTATAAATTGGTGATTATTATTTTATTATTAATTGATGTTGTTAATTTATCATCTATGACATTGTATTTTTTCTTATAATTTTTTATGATGTTGCATTTACTATTATTGTATGTTTTTTCTTTAATGTGTATGTTTTCTTGGTTGAAGTATCATTTCCCTATCTGTTTGTCTTCATGTTTTTCTGTGATGTGTTACTATACATATAGACGTTAAATGATTTTAGTTTTATATATACCTACATAAGATGAAATATAATGATGCATAATGAAGCAATACATGGGTAATTATGGCCTTAGTTATTCAAATGTATAGTCATATATGTGTTGTAATGGATCAATGTTGTGATATATAGAGTCTATAATGGAACAAGGTATGGAAAAATGAATCGATATATGAGCTATAATGGCTTAAGGTTATAATATATACAAACTTAACTTATACTATGAGTACTTAGGTTTATTTCACGTATTTGGATTATGATGGATCAATGTTATAGAATGATTCATTGAGGAGACGATGTGGCGATACAGTGTTCCATATAGTTATAACATACTAAAATCCATAAATGTTTTTTACCTATTTTTTATTGGAATTTTGAGGGAATGGTTCACATAGGTTGAGAGATGAGATTTCCTTCCTTTTTTTCTTATAGATTTGATGATATAATAATTTTTTTGATAAGAGTATTATAGAAATCATATTTATGATATGATTATTTGTTTATGATGACTCGTTATGTCTTGATTTATTTCATGAATTCTATATATTATTTTGTTATGAAATTAAAAACATGATACCATCCTTATTGATTTATTCAAATTTATATAATAAATGAAAAATAATGACTCATACATTTGTTACAACTAAAAGTGATGGTTATTTTTGTCACTCTTGTATTTTATTACTCTATTAATCTTTATCCGTGATTTATTCAACTTTATTACTCAGATAATTTCAATCATGTCAGCCCTGAATCATTTATTTCACATAGATATAAATATTCTCAGAAATATGATTGTATAGGTTACTTCTAAGTTTTCATCCACTCATAGTTCATTGGTTCTGTTTTATTGTAAAAACAGATGAAGACTAGATATTTAATTATTTTTGTTAGTTGTAGTGGAATCTAGGATGTCTTTGTGTATTTTATCCTATTGGATTGTACATGTTTGATATAGATATTTTTTGAAAATGGGAAAAGTTTAATCATGGGTTTATTTATATAAATTTTATTGGGGGGTTTTTTATTATTTCTAGGTATTTATAAGGGTAATGAATGAAATTTTAGTAATATAAGGACTTAGTGTTTCTCACCAACTTGGGTCCTATTAGAAGTGAAATTCAATGGTAACACTTTTCTTCACTACTATCTAAGGTGTATTCTTCGTGAAGGTGATTCTTGATAGTATTTTTCTTTCTATATGATATCAATGATTTGAAACATGTAAATTCAATATATGGAAAGGATAACCCAATAAATAGAAGATAATGAAGAAGTTTATGAGTCAATGGAATGAAAGGAACTCATTATATTGGATGATATCTCATTGATGATATCCATTCATATGTTTTAATAAATGAAGTATTTGTTAATTCTTGTAGAATTTTATTTTTTAGAGTTATGTAAGTAACATTAAGGTGAATATTTTAGAGGTGATATTTTTTTGAATCAATGACAAGGGCTAATAATTTATAAAATCATTATCTTATAAGGAATTTTTATTAGTTTGAGGAGAAATTGATATTGAGATATATCTGAAGAATGATAATTTATTTAGATTGAGAAATAAACCATTATTCTTTTACCTAAATAAATATTTATGATGATTAAGACATGTTGGATAATGATTTAAATTCAATTATGGATTTTTGATGTTGGTTCCATATTTTTTTGATAATAAATTATTATAAATTATTGATGTTATTTTGAGTAGAAAATAAATTTGAATTTTTTAGGGAATATAGATTCATTAATATACCCAAAACATAATACTTATATATTGTATCAAATTTAGGATAATAAATATAATGTTTATTAAATATTAACGATTTTCTAATATTACTTGATGAATTTTGAGTTGGATAAATGGAGAGGGAGATGTTTTTAGAATGTATTCTAGTTGATTTGTGGTTGATGGAAATGTATTGATATGAATTATAAAGTATAGAGTTAAATTTTGGATGTTTTTTTAGATTAAAAATGACCTAGTAAATTGAGGAACTACGTTTGATTAACTTAGAAAAACTAGTACATTTAAGAACAAATTTGGAATATAAAAATGATTGAATTAATAATTCTTGAATCTAAAATAATGGAATTTTTAATCCAAAATTTAAAAAAGAAATAGAAGATAAAATTTTTATGATATATAATTTTATAGGATTATGTATAATATTTCTATATTGCATAATATTAATTCAGATGTCATAAAATAATAAATACAAAAGATAAAGAAATATTTGATAATAAAATTATAATTTACAAAAAATATTTTGGGACTCTTGTTCATGAATTGGTGCATATAAGAATTAATTAAATCTATGAAAAAATAATTTAAATCCATATAAGTTTAACTAAATTATTTTATAATATTATGTAGAGTTTACCTAATTATAATCTATTTGAAATAATGAGATATTTTAGAAGAATTTGAAACCATGATTTTAGGAGGATATTTAAAATAAATGATATTATAATATTCATAAATTAATAAAAATAATCAATATTCAAGGATATAATGATTAAATATGGGATATCATTAATTAGACTACACTGTGAAGTATGAATCTATGCCTTGATAGATTTAAGGAAGAGTTTAAGGATGGATTTCTAGATGGTATTTCATCGTAATGATAAGTCATTAAAATTTGTTGCATCTTTGGATAATGATCTTCAATTAAATCACAACACAAAAAAAGTTTATCAACACTACTATTTTTGAATGTAACAATACACGTCAGTAAAGGTAAATAAATATTTTTTATATATTCAAATAGAATATTATTCTCAGATTTTGAATAATTAATTTTGAACAAATTTTTATAGAAATAATTTAATTGTTTGAGAATATATTCTATATTATGTTTATAGAGTTTTTATATAGAAGGATTGTCTCTATTTATGAATATAGAAGGAGCTATACTTTCATGATATATTATTTTGAATAGTTTTAAAAAAATGAAAATTGTGATGAAATTTTTTGATGTGATATTTGTTAAAAATATTAATTAATATTTTAGTGATAATATTACTCAGTTTATAATGAGAATAATAGTTAAATAATTTGTGTGAATTTGGATAATATTTTACTACTATTCTTAAAAATCCTCTCAATCATAAAGGGAAAACGTCAATAATATTATAACAATAATAATTTAAGCATTCAAGAAGAAGACTACAACAATAGAGAGATACAAGGACTATATTTGTTGAATATATTATGTGTTTATATTGTAGGTAAAAAAATTGAGAATGGGGTCAATATTAAACTATTTTGAAATATTTTTTATTATTTAAGGAAACTATGAAAACATCCACTTATCTAAAATCAATCTTATTTTAAGATAAGGATGATAATGTTGTGGTTATTTCCACATATATGTGTTTATAATTTTAAATATTTATAAGAAGGTTGATGTTAATTTTGTGGATACTAGTTAAAAAATTGTAGTCTATTTAATTTTTAAGGAAAAATATCTTTCATTATAATGTGTTGACATCTTGGAGTATACTAAAGATGTATTTCATTATTGAGTTTTCGAGAACCATTATAAACTACATGGATCAGGTATAAAAAAACTACGAGGAAAAAATAAAGTTTTATATAATTATTTTTTTAAAATAATGATACCATCCAAAATTTATTCACATTATGATAGTTGTGAAGAACATATGTCTCATAATTAACCCAAACATTGTAAGTATGTAGTCACCCACATTGAGAGGGGTTAAAATGTAAAAATATTTTCTTTGTGCATGGTAAAATTTATTTTATTCATGTAATTGGAATGTTTCAAAAGATATTAATGAAATCCATTCATCATAATAGGCGTTGAGGTTAAAATAATTATAGGTAAAATAATTCATAAAAATAATTAGCACACGGATTCACCCCAATCATCCGTGTGACTATAAAATCCATTGAGATCTTAATAATTATATATGAAATTTTTTTCCATAAGATATATCCAAATTAATTGTACATATTGTTGAATAATTTCTCTATCCAATTCATTGAGTTACCAACAGACACAAAACATGCTAATCCAGTATAGTCCATCTTATACATTCATGTTTCTATGAATTAGACTCACTAGTTTGAATTAATATGGCACATGTCTTTCATCCATGTGGTTGATAAAATCATATGTCACTCAACTAAAGAAAAACAAACATTTAATTATTTTAATTAAATCATGATATAAGATTTCATACTTGAAATATAATGTATAAGTTTTATATTTATTGAACTCAATTGATGAAAAGATAAACAAAAAACCCAACCACCCCTCATTATCTCATACCTCAAGGTGGGTATAATAAGGGTAACAAAGAATGAAGGTTCACATGTTATGTGTCTGTTTAGATTAGGTAATGGGGATTTATAGTAAGAATAAACAACTTTGTATATCAATAACCATATGAAATTAAATTTGATATTCTTTCATATATCAGTACAAAAAATAAGTCTCTACTCATTACATAACAACTTTATTTTGTATCACATACAAGATTATATCCACTTTAATCTTAATAGATAATAAAAAACCATAATACTTCATAATTATCATAGATTATGGATAAATAAAAATTTTATGTTGTAGGGTTTTTATCATCCTACAATTCATCAGATATATGTAACATACACTAATTAATGATTATTGGAGATTAGAATTATTATAAAACCATGATAAATTTTACAACCAACCCATCCAACCTCTAAAGTATATAATACCTTGTGATTAAAAAATGTACTCATTCTTTATAGATTTTAATGTTTTTGTTATTGTATATTATATATTTTATATGGATAACCATATTTTTCATTCAATGATATCACATGTGAATAAATGAATATTCAATACATTACATAATGATCTATCCCAAATTCATTCAGGTCTAGTGCTTTTGGAAACATGGATACAAAAAAATCTATTTTAGGTTGACTACATTATCTCCCACCACTACCACCATTCATATATATATATCATACATAATACATTTCTCTATAACATATGGAAATGAAACATATGAAAGGATGTACTTCGATTATCAGTAAGGGTAAACAAGGGAGATATCACAATAACATTTTCATAAGGGAATGATAAATTCATGATAACATTGGAAAACATAACCTAAATTTTATAGATCACACACTTGAGTCACAGAATAAATCATAAAAGTTAATAATACTTGAATCATAATGGAATAAATAAAATGATCCATGTGAACTTAAATTTATCATAAGACATAGATTTACAAAAAAACATATGCTTTGAAAATATTATTTCATGTCTACCTACCAAAACATTCATAAAATTTGAGGTTTGGGATAGAAATCCATGTACCTACTTTTGTCTAGGGGTAAACTACCATTTAACCTCTTCTTAGCTTGAGATAACCACATGTGTACCCTCTTTTGGGCTTGGGATATCCTCTCGTGTACCCTATGAGCTAATAGAGAATTTATCACTACCTAATGAGTTAGAGGGAGATAGTGGTCCCCCATATAACATAATACATACATATTTATGCAAAGAGATCAAAAAATATTCACCCTCTCAAAACCTAGGAATCATAATTGTGTTTCAGAAACCAATCATCATAGAATAACTTATGGGAAAGAAACAGATTTCACAAACATTTAATCATAGAATATCTTAAGGGAATGAAATGGGTTTCTTAAAATTTTTAATCAAAATAATAAATAATCTAGAGAAATAATAAGGATGGTATCAATAAATCATATATTGAGTAACGATTAAGTAATATAGAAGGGTGTTATCTTGGATTTAAAATGATTTTGAAATATTACTTGGGACATTTCTTGAGGAAAATATCCTTTCCATTTTAAAATCCCTTATTTAAAATTTAATAAAATTTCAAAAAATGAATGAAATATTTTTTAAAAATAACCTTGGAAACATTTAATGTAATCATTAATACATTGAGTGGTCATATGGGTAGAATATATAGTTCAAGAAATTTAATTTAAAGTAGATTATTTTCACTTTATTATCCAAAGTAAAAAATCACATCTTTCAGAAAATAGCAATAATAGACTCATTTTATAACAATAAAAAAAATTTAAAACATTTTTACAAAACATGTTCATGGAATAAAAAAGAGTTTTGACAAAAGAGATAAATAATATTGTTTTTCCATAAAAAATTATTTTAGACTCTTGAGTACATAAAGAGAGGAAAATAAAAGGGAATCATGTATTTTTCTGAAATAAATATAGGAGAAGAAAATTCATGTGTTTCTTGAGTGATAAATCATAAAATTTCATCATCAAAAAATTAATCATAAACAACATCGTTAAACAATGAGATTATAAAATAAATCCTTAGTACTTTCTTATATTTTAAATAACAAGTCCCTTGAAAGAACTAATATATGATGGGTATATGTATATCACATAATTTCATAATAATAATCATAAAAGATATTAAGGGGTAGTATATTAACCACATAAGAGAAACAAGTGGTTAATATGGAATTTTTTCTATATAAATAAAAGTGAAATAAAACTACATTACCATATGGGTAACTTTTGAATCCAAATTTTTATTAAAGAATAAAATAAAATGAAACATTAAATATCACTAAATGAAGGATATTCAAGATATGAAATTTCAAAGGTGATATATATATAACTTATAACATATGATAGGTGCATAACATAACATATATCTCAAAGAATAAAATTTGATACAACAATTCCTTATCTAAATTATCTAATTTCTTTGTGTACATTGGAACCATTAACATTTGATTTCTATTTTTAGGAATTAAAAAAACAATTTTTATCATGCTTTTATTGGATTATGTTTAGGGTTGTTTCAGGTGAATTTTTTGAAATGTTGACTATTTTTGTGTCATGAATGGTTGGCGCATGGTTTTCCCAAATTGTGTGCCCTCTAATTGGAAACTGTGCGGTCCCAAAAATTGTGGTTTTCATGGCTATAAAACGGTTTTAAAAACTATGCACCCACCTAGTAAAAACCATCCACCTTGGAAAAAAGGGTTTCACGGTTAGAGTGAATGATTTTTATAGCTGTGTTTCCCTTCCCATATGACCATGCCTATCAAATTTAATTAGTCTGAAAATTATTTTTGAAACCCAAATACACTCATTTTATGTTCCTAATAGACCAGTATGACCCTATTATGTTTTCTTCTTTCTTAGAGGCTTCCAATAAGTGATTTAAGACCCTCTACCTCCCTCCTAAAGCTAATAGAATCTAGAAGAATGATGTTTGATTCTTCCCTATAAGTTTTCCCTTCCTATTCTTCTTTATCCCACTTTCTCCACTTTTATGTATAGGGTTTTATAGTAATCATTGTTGTTGGAGGATCTTATTTCTATTGTTTTGGATCTTTGATGTAGGTTTGATTTTCCTATCCGCATTGCGGATTGTCTTCATTAGAGTTTTTAGATTATGTATTTTCATTTTCAGATGTTTTTTATCCCAAGGTAAGTGTTTCCTTTAGGATGAATTTTTTTTGTTAAACCTAAATTACATGATTGATATTCAATTTATTTGTTTTAATTAAAAATCTTCTAATTTTATTTATTAAATAATAAATTATAGTGAATTGGGGATTTGGATTTAATTTGGAATGTAATTGAGAAAAAACTAATTTTTTTCAATTGGGATTTGTTAGTGAAATTTATAGAAATTTGTGAAATTTAAATTGTTGGATTTAAGTTTTAAAATTTATTTAACCCCTAATTCTAGTAAATTGAGGTGTGTTGGTAAAATTTATAGAAATGTGAGAAATTTAAATTAATAAATTAATTCAAAAAAATTTATTTGAAATTCGTATTTGATGAATATGGATTAAAATGATTTTTATAGAAAAACAAGTGGTTTTATCTTAGAAAAGGAATGATTTGATTAAAAACCTATTTTGGTTTTTAAATGTAAAACTGGAATATTTGAAATGTAAGATTGTGTTGAATTTTATTTTAAACAGTTTAAAATAAAATTTCCATCACTGATTGTTATTTGAGAACATCACTCTATTGACTATTTATAACACTAAAAATACATATGCAGTAGGTCAAATCCTCGATGGGATGGTGATGAGTCCTATTTGACCCGTTTTAGAGGGAAATGTGTGTACATTTTTCAATGATAACTATTTGAGTGGGAGGGAGTCCCATAGCCTTGAAATATCATGCCTTTTGGAAGATGACCATGTATCTCATTTCTTATATTTGAAATTACTCCACTATTTTTAAATTTTTTTATACATTCCACAAAAATTTATAAAAATAGTTTTATATTAAATGTTTATTAATCCTTTTTTTTAATGTTTTTTATCATTTGAAATGAAAAAAATAATTGTTTTAAATATGATTTTGAACTACCATGCATGTTTATTTGAATATTGGAATATTTATTTGGTTAAATAAAAGTTCAAATCATATTATCTAATTCTTGGAGAGACACAACTTGGATTTTAGATCATCCTATACTTATGCCTTTGAATGTTTGTAGATAATCTATTTCCATGTTAGTGAAATATTATGGTGACGATTGGAAGTGGTAGTAGATATTTATCCTTGGGATTAGGTTTTGTTTCTGCTATGACATGGGTTGTTATCCTATTTCTCTAGTACACGTAGTTCTATTTATGTTTTCTTACAAATATTATTTTTTTATAGAAGATCCTGTAGAGTTTTTCTTGTATGGATATTGACTTTTTTATCTTTATTCCATTGTGTTTAGGGAAAATTTGTTCCCAAATTCATGTTTTATGATGCTAGGTGCTAGAAGCCGACCCATGGAGATTAGGAACATTGTTCGATCAATTTTAGGACCAGTTCGGTTATTAGGCTACCAGGGTATTAGAGCTGGTTTGTGAAAAATTGGAATTGTGGTTGTAGGTTTTTCATCTTTTATAGATTTCAATATGTTGTTGTGCAATCTTTTCGAGACATAAGAGGTATTTTTGATTGAGTGAATTTTCCCCTCTCCCATCATTGAAACTTATATTTAAGGTGCTAGTTTGGGAAAGGATTCTTGAGTATTAGTTTTATTATTTTCCATTCGTTTTAATTAGATAGATTGAAATCCAAATCATGTTCATCTATTTGTTGGTATTAATTTCCATTGTTTCTCTATTTTAGTGTTAATCTGATGTATTAAATGTTGAATAATGGTGTTGTGTACCATCATTCCTCTTAGAAGACATGAATATAAGATCTAGGAGAGAGATATTGGTGAACCTAAGAGAGAAATCCCTCTCAGGGACCTGATTATGGTTAATGTGTTGGTGCATAATGTCTAAGATCAAGGACATGATCCACCGCTAATCCCCATTCAAGATCCAGATAGGGAACCTCATATGTTTTTCTTTCATCATCATTCTCTGTAGTTCCTTCTCTAGAATCCACACACGTTGATAATCGCTGATGTCCATAAAGATGTTGAAGAAAGGTTGATCAAGGTAGAGCATTTTATTTGAGTTTTTGGAGACAATTGATGAAATCAAGGTCAATTTTTTATCCTTCATGGTGATGGGGCTGAGAAAGAGATGGTGGGAGATGATGGTGATAGTGAAGAAACATAAGAGTTTGTATTGGAAATAATTCAAGGCACTTTAACCAACCATTTCTATCCATATTAAATAGTGTGGGACAAGGATATTGACATTTTCAAACATGAGTAGGATGAAAAGATCGTGATGGAATATGAAAACCATTTTAATGAGATTTTATAGATTCGACATGATATTCTATAAAATGAGAAGATAATTAATTGAAGGTTAGATATGGGATGCCAATTTGATATTTGTTCTCTGGATTTCTTACTAAAGCTTCAATCTTATTCTAATGTACTGGATTGATCTGTGATTGTTAAAAGGGTCCTAAAAGGAATATTATGACCAATGGGAGTTTATTTTTACTATAGTTGTTGTGTAAAGTCCTATTATGGGAAGAATAAGTATGATTATTTTCATATTGGTTATTGATAGTACAGTTTTTCTAGACCTCCTGCAGGTTAAAGATGATTCTCTTTGATTTTCTACTAGTGTGGTATGCTAGGGAACTCAGATAAGGTTTTCACTAAGGAACCAAAGATATGTGGCTCTTGTAGATTCTTAGTTCACTTCTATAAGTTCTTCCATGTCTTTCCTTCTCCCCATAGTGGCATAATATCATCAGTGCCGAAATTTAATATGGTGCAATCATATTCTTTAAGAAAAAATGGGTTCTAACCATAGGAATCTAGAACGAATCTTCTTTATGTTGTGGAAGAGTCTCTAGAGGAAGAAAATACAGGTCCTATGGCTATGGGAGGCACCATTAATCTACATTTATCATTACTGACTACATTATTTTATACTAGTACATCACAATCATTTATTTTAACTCGTATTTTTAATATTCTAAATCATTATATGGTTATTTTATCTTATGTAATAGATATTAACACACCTCTTGAATACAAGATAGAGATGGGTCCCCATAGTCTTTCTTCTTTGTTCTATTTATACAATATCGATATTTATTGGGATTTTATAATTATTAACATAAAACCACTTAAAATCATATTCATAATGTAATGGATTATTTTCAGGGAATCCTGGTTTGATTGTTATGATCGATGGATCTCCTTTAATGCACCTTATCGAATTTGTTGTGTCTTTCAAGGATAATGGGACCAAGGTCTATCAGATATTTACATTATTACCTAGACTTAGTTAAAGTAAGATTATTTTATATTTTGATATGGAGTATGAATCTTTGAGTGGTTATCTTCCTCCAGTTGTTTTCATGTTTCCCTACATTGTTCTTTCTTAATTCTCAGATCTTCCACTAGTAAGGGAGGTAGAGTTTTAAATTGATGTCATACCTGGTACTCAATCACTATTTATTAATTATTAACACATGGAACCAGATGAAATAAAAGGTTTTATGTACTAGTTGGATGATCTTATTGGGAAAGGATTTATACACCACAGTGTGTCACATTGGTTCGAACTAATACTCTTGGCTAGGAATGATAATGGGACATTTCTCATTTTCCTAGATTACCAAAAACTGAATCGAGTTAATGTAAAGTCCAAGTTTCTATTTCCAAAGATTGATCATCTATTTTACTAGTCAAAAGAGTAGAAATGGTTCTCGAATATTGATCTTTAACCTTGTTATCATTATTTAAGAATAAAATAATCTGACATTCAGAAACCACCTTTCAGACTATGCACAACCATTATGAGTACCTTGTCATGTAATTTGATCTAACCCATGCACTTTTTGTCTTCATTGATTTAATGAACAAGATCTTCCATGAGTATTTTTATTATTTTTATGTTTTAGTTGTGGAGGAAATCCTTGTTTACTCGATTTACAAGGAGGACTATGAGTTGCATCTAAGAGAATTTCAAGAATTTCTAATGTGATTTGTGGATTTGGGAAGTGAATTTATTTGGTCAAGTGGTTCCAAAACATGGAATTTTAGTTGATCCTGAAAATGTGAATGATGATATGAAATGTAAAAACCCCTTAATGTTTTCAATATTTATATATTATTGGGTTATCTAGGTATTATAATAATTTCATTAAGAATTTATATTTGTTAGACTCTATGATGAATACTCTATCATGGAAGGGAGTATGGTTTGTTGGGATGAAAGATGTCAGAATTAGTTTGTTAAGTTGAAACATATTTTGGCTACTAGACCAATGTTGACTTATCCTGAGGACGAGTAGGGATATGTGTCCTTCTATGATGCATTAGGTTCAGGTTTTGGATGATTTATTTTACAGGGTGATAATTTAATTTCTTATAGATCTCATCGGCTTAGTCCACACAAGAAAAAATACCAATCCCATGACCTTGAACATGTATATTTGATACACACACCTAAGATTTTTAAAAATTATCTTTTAGAAGAAATGTATACCATGTTTTCAGACCACAAAATCTTGAGTTATATCTTCTCTCAAAAGACATATATATCATCCTGAGAAGTTGGGTGGAATATATAAAATATTTTTAATTTTTCATTCACTATACCATAGGGAGTGATAATGTAATCGTAGATTCTTGGGGCAGGAAACTTCTGACCCAACCTATGAAAGTATGATCATAAGAGGGGTACTACACTACCCTTTTTTAAAATATTCAAATTGTATACATGGAATCAGAGGATGGGGTTTTCTTATCCAGTGTTAAGTTGACTTATTCTCATCTTGAGGTGATACATCAGGGTCATCTTCTTGATAATGAATTTCCCACAATTAGAGACTCTATTTATTGTTATTATACTATACCAAACTGTTTGTCCTCTATAGAGGTAATTCTCTACACTCAGAATCTTTTCATGGAATTGTTAGTGATCTGAAATGTTTTGATCGGGGGTTTCCATAACTCCAGGTGTCCAATGGAACCTAAAAACCATGAAGATTTTCTATGCCACATGTTGAAAATTTCTATGGTAATTTATAAGATAGTTTGTTAATGATTTTTTCTCTCTATTTTTTATACATACTAATAGGTCAATGTCAAGAAATAGAACACTTCAGGGTTTCTTCATCCACTTACAGATTCATATTTGAAGTATGATGAGATCTCTATGAAATTTTTGGTTTGGTTACTCTATACCTAGTGAAATAAGAATGTGACAAGGTTTGTAATAGATGGGCTAACCAAGTCAGCTGCCTTTATTGGAATTCGTGATACAACCCAAGTTTAAGAGTTAGGAAATATTTATGTGAATGATATTGTTTGTTTTATATATTTTGATATGCTATAGTATCTGATATGGATACCATGTTTACTTGTCTATTTTAAAGATTCCATGAAGAGGCACTGGGATCAAAGATTCATTTAAGCATGGTATATGTAGAGGCCCGAAGCTTGAAGTACATGGACATTAAATTACCTTTGTGGAATAGTTATTACATAACAAAAACAAACACACAAGGACCGTAATAGTTTAGTGTCTTTGGAAACTTGGAACGTAATCTTCTAATTGTAGTGAAAGATCTTCAAAAACTCCCATAATGATCTTCCACTTATTGTTTCCTTACCTAAAACCTTTCTTTATTTCCTGAGGAAAATAAAACATAAAAAGGGTGATCTCAAATTATCATTAAGGGCAAACATAGAGAACATAAAACAATCCATAAACATTTGAAAGAAAAAACTTTAACATGAAATTTAAACATAAAAAACTTGAGAAAATACATAAATCGTGGAAGTACGTTAGGAATATATCAAAATGGAACATCAACCATGATAAAATACAATGGGAATAAAACTTGTAATAGTGTAAACCATTTAGAACATTTTATGATTTCCATAGTAGCCAAGCCATTGCTTCCAAGACCATCATAGTGGACAAAGTCCCTTTCTGAATCGAGTTCACTCCTCATTTCAGTCCTATAACACTGAACCGGAATAACTTACCATTACAGCCATGTCTATCTCATGAGATATAAATCTTTACCCAATTCATTGGAGAGAGATATAGATCCCACCCATCTCATATTTAAATCATTCTTATGTGTTCCACAAAACAATCATAAATCATTCATCATAACCCAAAGAATAAATTGGGTTTCATAAATATCATTCCATCATAACATAATCCATATAAAACAAATGGATATCATTTCATCATAAGAAAAGTGAAACCATAAAATCATATAGACATTATACTTGAAACATACACATATAAAATAATGTCATCTTAGATGGAAAATGGTTTTTATAAAGCACTTGAAATGAATTCTTGAGGAAAATATTGTTTCTTTTTTAAAATCATTTTCTTTTCATAAAATGCCAATAAATATTAAAAGAAAGGGATTTTTTTGAAAATATTCATGAAATCTTTTTGAGGAAGCTTCATGAAAATAGGTCTTTATAAACCCTTAAAAATACTTTCATGCCGTATAAGTTAAAAAACATTCTTCTCGTACTTTTGCTGGAAAAGTCAAAAAGTACCTCGTAAAAGAACGATTCCTTCCATACGATGTGGTAAAAGTAGAAAAGGGTAAAAATGGATTTACACATACATTAAATAAATGTAAACATTTATGATAACTTTTTTATAACATATGGACATGTATAATAATCAGAACCCCAGTAAATACTTACGAATAAACAATCTCAGATAAGAATGAGATTGGAATAATTATCCCTTACCTTACGTCTGTCATGCTTTGTATGTATCCGAACATCCTGTATAATGATTTAAATAATGTCATCGACTTATTAAGGAATCAAATTCATTGTTATGATATCATATATGTTTCACTTATGACTTTATATTACCCGTTCTTTTGTAAATTCCATGTTAAAGCAGCATTTTGGGTAAAATCATTTCATTTATCATATGTGTTTTGACTTGTTGTTCTTGATATTATTACTTATATACTGATTTACATAATTCCATAATGTAAAACAAGATTTATATATAATATATATTCATCATATACATATATATTATAGATCGATAAAAGGAATGAAATACACCGTTCATGGAGACGGTAGGCCTTACGTACGCATGAACGCTGTTTTCGTTTCCTTATTGAATTGAATGAAACTAAATATATGAAATAAATATATATATACATAAATCCAGAAGCATTATTATTTCATATATTTCATTATTATTCATTATATAAACTTTATGATCATTCATGTATGTGTAACATGGAGAATGAATCTCATCGCGTCGCGGAGACGGTAGTCCGTACGTACGCACGAGCGATGACATCGTTCCCATAATTATTGAATAGAATTAGAGTGGATGGTATAATATATCATAATCAGTATGATGTTATAATAACCATATATAGTTATTCTTTACACCATTGTACCCATCCATTTAAGGTGTTGG
The DNA here is from genome assembly GCA_963277665.1 of Viscum album. NCBI lineage: Eukaryota > Viridiplantae > Streptophyta > Magnoliopsida > Santalales > Viscaceae > Viscum > Viscum album. The sequence goes on along the minus strand of OY728163.1, from coordinate 2,106,512,531 downwards.
TGGAAAAACAGATTACACCACGGCGTGGAGATGGTATTCTGTACGTATGCAAACGCGGTGATTTTGTTTTCCGTAGAATGGATAGAAGGTGAAATAGGGTTGTTTCATATTTATAATAACATATCATTATATGAGGGATATTTATGTTATTACTTCATAATTAAACAACTAAAGAATAGGGAGTAGAAGAAGAATGGAAGTTGAATAAAACGGTAGAATGTATTACCTCTTTCTCGAAGTGCCTCCTTTAAACTTTCTCTTAGGGCACTGGAGTTGGTCTTTTGAGAAGACCAGTACCTCTAGTAGGTTTCTAAAGAAGTGGGGAAGTGAAATGGGCAGGTTTTGGCCGAGATTTAAGGCTCAAATTGGTGTGAGGAGGAGAGGGAGGAGGTTCCCTTTTATAAGGGAGGAGAGGGGCACCTTTAGAAATATAAGAAATATTAGTTTATATTAAATCCCAACCCCACTTAAAAACTTCCAAAATGACTCATATCCTAAGATTAGATGCTATAGGGTTTAAATATTATTAAACAATAAAATTTAAACATGTTAGGAATTTATTTTAAACATTATCAACTTGATTTATCATTATTTATCAATTTAATTTTATTTGTGGTAATAATATTCTAAATTATAAATTATTATAAATAATTACATATGTGTTGAGAATTTTCCATAATTTAACACATTATGACATTTTAGACCATATAAACTTTAATTTATAATTTTTAAATATTTTTGTGATTTTTAACCAATTTTATAATATGTTATTTTTATAAAATAACAATAGTGTCAATTTTGACACTATTCATTTATTTGAATTTAATTAAAAAATATACAGAAGATATTTTCGAACTAAAAGATTTAATAGATTAATAACATGTCATATTTTTCTATAAAATTAGTGGAGCACATTAAATAGTTCATATAATATTTAGTTTAACAATTTTAAAACCATTTATTTGATATTTCTCTTAATAAAATAATTTCAACACCACTATTATGTCACATTTAATGATAATTATTTAATACCGAAAAATTCTAAATAAATTTATATTATGTAGATACATTTATTATATTTCTGGAGACTATTTATATATGACGTTTCATTAAGTTTATCACTAAACTAAAATTATCATACTTATAAGATTTAAGAAAGTGACATGTTGTCGCTTTCTTTGGTTTAAATAATAATTAAATTATTTTCATAGACAAAAGTCCATTAAATGAATATAATATGACCCTTAGGTGATATTGGTTGACTTTTATTCATCCAATAGGATTTTGGAAAGTGTTAATGTAATTTTATAATCTTATTTTTACCCTTAATTACCCAATTTACCTTTAACTGTAGTAAATAAAAATTACCGTAGTTACTATTCATAATATAAAAAAAAGTATCCTATTAACATAATTTGGACCCACTGAATCCAAATATGGAATTAATTTTTCCAAATTCAATACACAGAAGTTTCCGAAATTAAATTAAAATCAATCTTGCTGTCGAAAGAAAACGGGTATTTGTTTAAAACATTACAAAATATTGAATTGATTTAACCTGCGAATTCATTGTAAAATCAATGATAATGTAATACATTATATTAAATGGTAAAAATATATTATATTTATAATTTAAAACCATTCAATATTATAATTTAACCACATAAATTTTTACGATGAAAAAAGTAGTTTTTAATTAAAATATAGCTTGTTTTACTATTCATTAACATATGAAAGTTATCATAATAATATGAAAAATTAATCCAAAGTAAATTTTTATATCCTTATTCCAAAGAAGAATTTTATTTTGTCAAATTTAACTTATAAACATGTCAAAAACTAGATTTAATGTGGGTGCGCCATCAAAAGGTGGCGAAACTGCATTTTATGAAAAAAAACTTATTTTACCTAAAAAAATTATTTTGTTCTCATACCATGTTCTAGAAAATGTTTAAGATGAATAATAATGTTATAAAATTAAAATTTTAGTTAATACTATTCATGACGTCTAGTTCATAATAATATTATAACCATTTATCACTGTTTAGTGAAACCCGATATTGCGTATAACACACGATATCGAAGAAGGTCGTGATTGTGTGTAATGCAAGCCAAGTCAGGGTTGCATGTAGTGAAAGACTCCTTTGTTGTTTCTTATAACCTAATCCAACCATATATTATTTATACATTGAATATATATATATATATATATACACTCAATGTTTCATAGAATAACTTCTATCAAACGAACTTGAAATTGTGTGTAACACAAGCCAAGAATAGTGTTGCGTATACTACAAGCTAATATGGTGTTGTGTATAGTACAAGATAAACTTGGTGTGGTGTATAATATAATACATCAATTAAATTAAAATAATATTTTTCATAAAATCTCGGGGTGTTAAATTCTACCCCCCTTAAAATGAATTTCGCCCTCAAAATTCGTCGGGGTTATAAATGGTTTACTACATGAAAGTTTCTTTAATAGAAACCCACATCGCAAAAAGGAATAAAAAAACTTGACTGTAAAAAATAAATTATGAAACGTAATGGTTACCCAAATTAACTATTCACTGGGTTTCCACATAGGAGAACATAGGTGAAAATATGGATATGTAAGAGAAATCTAACAATCATGTTCTGATAGCGAGTGGTAGAGAACATGGCTATGAAAAAGACAACAAACACAAAGCCATATATTTGTGATGATCTAAGGTACCATTTGATTCGTCGGATATAAGGGCACTAGGACAAATTTTTTGGTTTTCAAGATCATTTCCCTAAAGTTGAAGAAATTGGAATTAGAAGAAATACGTTCTTGATTTTGGTACAGTCTCACTGTGGGTCATTACTTGGACAATTTCCACTTCATCTCTTAAAGAAATGATGTTGAATTTTTCATTCGTGAAGTGTTAGAAGATCATGTGATAGAGTGATGGGTCATTCCATCTGTCTCAAACAAAAGGTTAGAAAAAATTATCAAATATACATAAGTCCATCTATGGTGTGGTTAATCGTATATGATTCCAATAATGGACTTATACTTCATCTATCATACTTCTTAATAAAATAAAACATGTTTCTACTAACCAGGGACATCATGTAGGATAGCGGTAGGTGATAAAGGCCTATCACACTTCAGTTGTGGGTTCGATTCCCACAGCCTTGTCTGACGTGATGGGTTGTCGCCCATCCTGCAGGTTGTCCTTTTTCTAAAACTACATTACTATAACATCCCATCAATAATATCAAAAAAAGTTCTATCCTTAAACAATACTAACTTGTGTCCAACATAATCCATTCCGGTATTTAGGCTTATCTAAAATACTTCGGTCCAAGCTCATATTATAAAGAAAACAATTACTAGAAATGTTATCTACCAAGAATGTGAATACAAGCATTTATCTGAAATATATCATAAGATATACCTTGTTGGTTGCATTCCAAACACATGAATACCTTAGTCATATATTCTCTTAAATCATAAATTACCATAGAACCTTAGTGAAAACATGAATACTGTCAAATGGTAACTCTTTCCACTTATCAAAATCCCAAAAAATCTATATAATCAAACCATAATATCACTTAGTCTTTATATCAGTCATGAGCTCATTAATACAATCAAACATCTCATTATCTTCTTATCCCTTCATTATGCGCATATCATCTACTTTCCAAAAATATCTGAATAACCTTCCATGGTTACCGGTATCATTCAACATATACTTTCAAATACTTTAGAAAAAACAATAGTGTAACAATCCTTCGATGATTCTTTATTCCATAGTACCATACATTATTCTTTATAAACATACAATCATTCCACTAACTTCTTTAACCACTGACTGAGGTTCATCATTTCTTTCATCTCATATTTCATTTTTTAGTCTCTTCATCATCATCCACATAAATACTACTCATAAGACCATGATGATTCTCATCATGAGATTTTCCCTTAGGGCATTGGTTTGCATAATTCTCATACATTCCACATTTAATACATCTAATCATTGTTGGTGTCGTAGAAATACCATTATCCTTGTCCATGGTGTTAACTGAACCTTTTCCTTTGCACTTACTGGCTTTGTGTCCTTATTTTCCACCCCCAAAGCATCTTCCAATTCCTTTGAAACAATCTCCCCAATGCCTCTTACCACCTGAATTACATGAGGGAAATTGAACATTCTTTCCTCTATGATCATCATGAAACTCTGTCTTTATCTTATTATCTGAGTCAGGAAACTAACCAAAGTTGATATTATTGATCATATTATGATATTGATGATTAGGAATAATAATTATGTTTGGAATTCCAGATCCCGTTTCATTTGGTTTCTCATGAAGAATATCATTCCATTGTCCATCATATCCTCCATTATCGTGAATCTTCCTGTTTCCATCCATTTTCTAAAACCCAAAATGAATAGTGTGATAGGCAAATACCATGCTAGGAAAAAAACATAATAAAGCGGGAGAACCTTCAATATCTAACATCTTAGGTTTAATTCTAAGATCTTTAGTGAAATTCTAGGACTATAACCTATACGAATACTTAACCTTATGGACATCCCTAGACATACCTTAGAAATATCTCTAGGGATTTCACTAAAGGTTTAGCATCCTAGTTTCCAAAGGTTAACTAAACCTTTCCTCTGATACCAACTATAGAGGCCCGAAGCTTGACGTACATGGAAATTACATTACTTTTGCGGAATACTTAGTAAATAACAAAAATAGACACACAAGGATCGTAATAGTTTAGTGTCTTTGGAAGCATGGAACGTAATCTTTTAATTGTAGTGAAAGATCTTCAACAACTCCCATAAAGATCTTACCCTTTTTTCCTTAACTAAAACCCTTCTTTATTTCTTGGGAAAAATAAAACATAAATACGGTGAGCTCAAATGCTCAGTAATGGCAAACATAGAGAACATAAAACAATCCATAAACATTTGAAAGCAAAAACGTGAACATGAAATTTAACCATCAAAATCGTCAGCAAAGACATAAATCATGGAAGTACGTAAGGAATATATCATAATGGAACATAAACCATGATAAAATATAATGGGAATAAAACATGTAATTGTGGAAACTGTTCAGCATGTGTTATAATTTCCATAGTAGCCAAGGCATTGCTTCCAAGACCATCTTAGTGGACAAAGTCCCATTTTGAATCGAGTTCACTCCTCATTTCAGTCATGTAACACTGAACCGGAATAACATACCATTCCATCCATGTCTATCTCATGAGATATAAATCATTACCCAATTAATTAGAGGGATATATAAGTCCCACCCATCTCATATTGAAATAATTCTTACGTGTGCCACAAAACAATCATAAATCATTTATCATAACCCAAAGAATAAATTGGGTTTCATAAACATCATTCCATCATAACATAATCCATATAAAACAAATGGATATCATTTCATCATAAGAAAAGTGAAACCATATAAATCATAGAGACATTATACTTGAAACATACACATATGAAATAATGTCATCTTAGATGGAAAATGGTTTTGATAAAGCACTTGAAATGAATTCTTGAGGAAAATATCATTTCTTTTTTAAAATAATTTTATTTTCACAAAATACTATTCAATTTTAAAAGAAAATGATTTTTTTGAAAATAGTCAAGAAATATTTTGGAGGAAGCTTCATGAAAATAAGGCTTTATAAAACCGTAAAAATCATTTCATGCCGTATAAGTTAAGAAAACATTCCTCTCGTACTTTTGCCGGAAAAGTCAAAAAGTACCTCATAAAAGAAAGATTCCTTCCATACGATGTGGTAAAAGTAGAAAAGGGTAAAAATGACTTTAAACATACATGGAATAAAATTAAACATTTTAGTAAAACATTTTGAGAACATATGGACATGGATAATAATCATAACCCCAGTAAATACTTATGAATAAACAATCTCGGATAAGAATGAGATTGGAATAATTATACCTTACCTTACGTTTGATATGATTCTTCTGTATCTGATCCTCTTGTATAATGATTTAAATAATATCATTGACTTATTACAGAATAATATTAATTGTTATTATATCATATATGTTTCACTTATGAATTTATATTACCTGTTCTTTTGTAAATTCCATGTTAAAGAAGCGTTTTGGGTAAAATCATTTCATTTATCGTATGTGTTTCAACTTGTCATTCTTGATATTATTAATTATATCCTGATTTAAATAAATCCAGAATGTAAAACATGATTTATAGATAATATATATTCATCATATACATATATATTATAGATTGATAAAAGGAATGAAATATACCTTTCATGGAGACGGTAGGTCGTACGTACGCATGAACGTTGTTTTCGTTTACTTATTGAATTGATTGAAACTAAATAGATGACATACATATATATATACATAAATCCAGTAGAATTATTATTTTATATATTTCATTATTATTCATTATATAGACATTATGATCATTCATGTATGGTTAACATGGAGAATGAATCTCATCGCGTCGTGGAGACGGTAGTCCGTACGTACGCATGAGCGATGATATCATTCCCATAATTATTGAATAGAATTGGAGTGGATGGTATAATATATAATAATCAGTATTATGTGATAATAACCATATATAGTTATTCTTTACACCATTATACCCATCCATGTAAGGTGTTGGTGGAAAACATATTACACCACGGTGTGGTGACGGTATTTCATACGTACGCACGCGCGGTGATTTTGTTTTCCATAGGATGGATAGAAGGTGAAATAGGGGTGTTTTATATTTATAATAACATATAATTATATGAGGGATACTGATGTTATTACTTCATAATGAAACAACTAAAGAAGATGGAGTAGAAGAAGAATGTAACATGAAGAAAACGGTAGAAGGTATTACCTCTTTCTCGAAGTGCCTCTTTAAACATTATCTTAGGGCACTAGAGTTAGACTTTTGAGAAGACCAGTATCTCTAGTAGGTTTATAAGGAATTGTGGAAGTTAAATGGGCAGGTTTTGGCCGAGCATGAAGGCTCAAATTGGTGTGAGGAAGAGAGGGATGAGGTGCCCTTTTATAAGGGAGGAGTGGGGCACCTTTGGAAATATAAGAAATATTAGTTTATATTAAATCCCAAACCCACTTAAAAACTTAAAAAATGACTCAAATCCAAATATTAGATGATATAGGGTTGTAATCTCATTAAACAATAAAATTTAGACATGTTAGAAATTTATTTTAAACATTATAAACTTGATTTATCCTTATTTGTCAATTATATTTTATTTGTGGTAATAATATTCTAAATTTTAAATTATTATAAATAATTACATATGTGTTGTTAATTTTCCATAATTTGACACTTTATGACATTTTCTACCATATAAATTTAATTTTATAATTTTTAAAGTTTTTTTGTGATTTTTAAACAATTTTATAATATGTTATTTTTATAAAATAACAATAGTGTCAATTTTGACACTATTCATTTATTTGAATTTAAATAAAAAATATACAAAATATATTTTCAAAATAAAAGCTTTAATAGATTCATAACATGTCATATTTATCTGTAAAATTAGTGGAGAACATTAAATAGTTCATATAATATTTAGTTTAATATTTTTAAAACCATTTATTTGATATTTCTCTTAATAAAATAATTTCAACATCACTATTATGTCACCTTTAATGATAATTATTTAATCCCTAAAAATTATAAATAAATTCATATAATGTATATAATTTTAGTATCTTTCTGGAGACTATTTATATCCGAAGTTTCATGAATTTTATCACTAAACTAAAATGATTATACTTATAAGATTTAAGAAAGTGACATGTTGTCACTTTCTTTGGTTTTAATAATAATTAATTTATTTCAAGGAAAAAAGTCAATTAAATGAATCTAATCCGACCGTTAGGTGATATGGGTCGACTTTTAGTCATACAATATGATTTTGTCAGGTGTTAGGATAATTTTATAATCTTATTTTTACCCTTAATTACCCGATTTACCTTTAACTATAGTAAATAAAAATTACCGTAGTTACTATTCATAATATCAAAAAAAATAAAAGTAACCTATTAACATAATTTGGACCCACTTAATCCAAATATGGAATCCATTTTTCCAAATTCAATACACAGAAGTTGCAGAAATGAAATTAAAATTAATCCCGTTGTCGAAAGAAAACAGGTTTTTGTTTAAAACATTGCAAAAGATTGAATTGATTTAACCTAAGAATTCATTGTAAAATCAATGCTAATGACATAAATTATATAAATGGTAAAAATAAATTCTATTTATGCTTTAAAACCATTCAATATTATAATTTAACCACATAAATTATTACGATGAAAAAAGTTGTTTTTAATTAAAATATAGCGGGTTTTACTATTCATTAAAATATGAAAGTTATCATAATAATATGAAAATTTTATCCAAAGTAAATTTTTATATCCTGATTCCAAAGAAGAATTTTATTTTTTCAAATTGAACTTATAAACATGTCAAAAACTAGATTTAAAGTGGGTGTGCCATCAAAAGGGGGCGAAACTACATTTTATGAAAAAAACTTATTTTACCTCAAACAATTATTTTGATCTCATACCATGTTCTAGAAAATGTTTATGATGAATAATAATATTATAAAATTCAAAATTAAGTTAGTACTATTCATAACTTCTAGTTCATAATAATATTATAACCATATATCATTGTTTAGTGAAACTCGATATTGCGTATAACACACGATATCGAAGAAGGTCGTGATTGCGTGTAATGCAAGCCAAGTCAGGTTTGCGTGTAGTGCAAGACTTCTTTGTTGTTGCGTATAACATAATCAAATAATATTTTATTTATACATTAAATATATATATATATATACACACACTCAATGTTTCATAGAATAAATTCTATCAAACGAACTTGAAATTGTGTGTAACACGAGCCAAGAATAGTGTTGCGTATACTGCAACCTATTACAGTTTTGTGTATAGTACAAGCTAAGCTTGGTTTGGTGTATAATAGAAGACATCAATGAAAATAAAAGAATATTTTTCATAAAATCTCGGGGTGTTACAGTATACCATCCACAGTTAGATAGTTAGACAGAAATAAATTTTCATATTCTTGTGGATATGATCTGATCATGTGTTCTATACTTTGGTGGATCTTGGGATGACTATCTTGGGCTGTTTGAGTTTTCTTATGAGAATATTTATGATGTCATGACTAGAATGTCTCATTTTGATTAATTGTATGGATAACCTTGCAAATATTCATTGTGTTTTCCAGATATTGATAAAAGTTCCTTGTTTGGAACAAGATTTTTTTCAAGATATGACACTAAATATTTAGACTATTCTTCTGATAATATTAAGGGAATTGAGCTGGTATACGTCTAATATTGATTGTAGTTGTAAAATGCTAGAAATTTGAGTTAGTGGCCAAGTGTTCTTGAAATTTCCACCCTATTTTGGTCATCTATGGATTGGGAGGCAAGAGAAATATTTTTCACATTCTTTTGGACCCTTTGAGGTTCTTGAGAATACGAGATGTGAGGTTTACCATATATCAAATCCATTGTATTTGATGTCGATACACAAAATGTTTCATGTATCTCATCCTAAAAATTGTCTTTCTAATCCATCTCATGTTCTGAGGTTGAGAGATCTTGATGTTGAACCTGATTTATCCATGACTGAGCATCTAATCAGGATATTTGATTCTAATAACAAGGTACAGAATTGTAGGATGATACCTTTGGTTTGAGTGTTATGGCTGAATTAATCTGATTCTCAAGTGACGTGGGAGAGGTGGTACTGGTGAGAGGTAAGTGGTATCATAATTTTGACATCAAAGCTTCTTAATAGATTTATATGGGGAAATGTTTTTATGGTCAGGAGGTTGAAACATCCAGTTACTATTTTCTGGAATTCCAAAAAATTAAATTTTAATTAAATTGTTTATTTCATTTAGGGTTGTTTCAGGTAATATTTTGGAAATTTTTAAAGTATTAATGTTGTGAAAATTTGGTGCATAGTTTTCCCAAACTATGCACACTATCAATGGAAACCATGAAAACCTAAATAGTGGTGGTTTTAATGGCTTGTGCATGGTTTGAAAAGCTATGAACCAACATAGTAGAAACCATGCACCTTATAAAAAATTGGTGCATAGTTAGGGAACATAGTTTTTCTAATAGTGGGGCCCTACCTAGCTAACAGTTTATATGCAATTTAATTAATCTGAAAATTATTTTTATAACCAAAAAATCCTCATTTTATGTTCCATGGGGATGGTATGATCCTATTATGTTTTTTATTCCTTGGATTCTCCCGAGATGTTATTTGGGCTCCTCTGCATCTTTCTAGAAGTGAATCAAATATAGATGAATGAAATTTGATGCATTCTTAGTAATTTTTCTCTTCCCGTTCTCTTTCTACCATTCTCTCCTCTATCCTCCCAAGGGTTTTATATATCTCCTAGATTTAGGTGGATCTATTCACTATTTTTTAGATCTTGAATCTAGGTTTGATTCCTAGATCCTCACTACTAACATTCTTCATTGGAGTTTCCCAATTAAGGCATTGTGTTTCAAGATCCTATATTCCCTAAGAGAGTTGGTTCTGTTGTAATATTCAATTTTTATTCACCATAAATTTATTTACTCGGATTTAATTTCTTGATTTATGTTAAATTAATTTCAATGGGATTTTTAAAAACACAATTCATGAGAAATTGGGATTTTTATTTGATTTGGAATGAAATTGAAAAAACCCCACATTTCCATTGAATTAGGATGTGTTTGTGAAATTGATGGAAAATTATGAAATTTAATTTTTTTAATTTTAATTGTGAAATTTATTTGACCCAAAATTCCAATGAGTTGGGGTGTGTTTTTAAATTGATGGAAAATGTTGAAATTTAAATTTTAAAATTTAGATTATGAAATTGATTTAAAATTTCTATTTGAAAAAAAATATTAAAATGGTTTTCATAAAAACCCGTTAATTTTATCTTGGAAATGGAATGATTTGATTAAAACCCCATTTTTATTCTTAAATGGAAAAGTGGAATATTTTAAATGTGATAATGGCTTGAATTTAATTTTAAATTCCTTTAAAATTAAATTTCCCATCACTTATTTTTATTAGAGAACATGAAATCCTAGGTATTTAGTGAGTTATTCATAACATCAATCTATTGACAATTTACCGTACTCACAATATATTTGCAGCATGTCACATCCTTAATGGGATGATGAAGAGCCTTATTTGACCAGTAACTGAGGTACATGCGTACACATATTTATGTGGTAACTATTTGAGTGCTAGGGAGTCCCATATACTGGAACTATAATACCATTTATAAAATGGACATGTTTTTCATTGTTTATATTTTAAATATATTCTATTATTGGTATATTTTTATAAACATACTATCTGAATTTAAATAAAACAAATAATATAAAAATTTTATTTAACCCATTTGTTGAATGTATTTACATTATTTGAAATGTAAATCATGATATTATTAAATATTCTATTTAACTTCAATGCCCATTTATTTAAACATTGGAAGATTTATTTTATTAATAAATTGTTGGTATCTTATTATGAAATCCTTGTTGAGACCATACTAGGATTTTAGCTCCCACCCATCCCACGCCATCAGGTGTTTGTAAATTATCTCCTTCCAAGTTCGAACAATGGTAAAGTACCACTTGGAGGTGGTAGTATCCATTGATCATTGTGCTGAAAGAGTTTGGTCCACTGAGACTTATGTTGTTTTCATGTGATTATGGTACCTTTAATTGCACATTGGGTTTTATTACCTGTTTTAATTCTGGTATAGTTTTATCTATAGAGTTTCTCTTATATATATACAATCTTTTTTTATTTATTTTATTGTTTTGGTGAATGATCAATCCCACATTCATATTTTATGATTCTAGGTGCAAGTCTCCAGCCCGTGGTTCTTGGGAACGCCCTTCGAGCTATGTTAAGACCGACTCTATTATTAGGCTACAAATGTATCCCCGATGGTTCAGGAAAAAAATACAATATAATAAATATTAGTTTATTGAATATATATTATAGAAACAAACTCTAATATATCATATCATATATTATTTACTTATAACCTTTTAATACCCTTTTATTATTAATTTCCTTTCACATTTCAGATCATTTTTCTTGTATATTTCGGTTTGGTACATTATATCCTTTTACAATGATCATGGTTCCATTATATTTTAATTTATAAAAATGATATAAATATCATATTTAATAATTATATATTTATTTTGAGTAATCCATAAAAATTAGAGATATAAATTGAATTATGCCATGCATGCTGATTGTAGGTCATACGCATGCATATTTCCATTTTCTCAATAGATCGAAGGAATGAAATATAAATAATATATCAACATTATAGAATAATTTTTGTGTCATAGATATCATATATATTAATTTAATATATAATTATTACCATCTATTTAAAAATTAAATGAAAAAAAATCACATCGCTTTGTGGAGGAAGTAGTCCAAATGTTTATACAAGAAACATTATCATTTTTCAAAAACAAATAAAAATTTAAAATCCACATGATTTTTTATAATTATAAATGTTTTAATATGTAAAAAACAATATAAATAAACATAATATACATCATTATCTAAAGTAGTGAGATTTGGTGTTTGAAAATGAATTACATTGAATCGTGAGGTGATAGTATTCCAAACACATGATGATTGTTTTATTTCTCATTTGATAGTGAAGGATATGTATATAGGTTATTCCATAAACATAATAATACATTAGTAGATAGAATATAATATCTCTATTATATCATCATAATTTAAGAATATTTGAAGTATATTGAAGAATAAATTAAACAAAAATGCTCAATTAAGAATTATACCTCTACTTCGGAAAACCTCTTTAGGTTTTCACCGAAATCCCATAAAAGAGGGATTAATAATAAAAATAAAGCCTCCATGAAATGTATATAAAAATAATATAGGTATCTGGGTTGGTCTTGGATGAACCAAAAATTCATTGTATGTGTGAAGAGGAGAGGAGAGTGGATTCCCTTTTGTAAGTGGTGGTGATGACACACATGTAATTTTTGAAAATATAACATTATACACAAATTTTTCACACTGAAAAAGATATAAAATGGATTAATGTAAAACCTAGATAATATAAGATTAAAATACTTCCATTCAATAGGAGTTGTAAAACCATTTTCTTTTTAGTTTAGCCCCCAATAAACCTTTTAAAACCATAACCATATTAATTAATTTTTACTATTGTTACTATTATTTATGACAAAAAATTAAGTTTAGATTATTATATAATATTTATTAAAATGAATAAAAATATCAAATTAATTTTTCTAAATTCATTTTATACAACAGGTAGAATTAAATTTAAAATTAACACAGTAGAAATGATGAAAAAAAATATTTCCAAAGAAAATTATTTCATAAGTATATAATGTTTTTATGTCAATATTCAATATGAACATTATCTTAATGACCTGAATTGGATTGAAATAATTTTAATAATAAAAATAACCATAAAAAATTCTTATCTTGTATGATTTTTAAACAAAAAGGTTGTTCTTAATATAAACAATTATTTTTCACTATTTATTAAAGAATTAATGTTCTAAGAAAAATAAAAAAAATTGAAGATATATTTTACATGTCTATTTAAAATTAAAGTTGATTTTGATGAGTTAATTTTTTTAATGTTTTAAAAATTAATTATATTATCTTTTCAGAGAAATCAATAAAAATAATTTTTTTAGAAAATTCTATTTTTGAAGTATATAATGAATTTACTAAAAATTATATATTTATTTATGAACATATTTTATTTATTAGAGACCTTCCTAATTATTTTTTTAAAAAAATTTATTCCTATTCGTATCACCATTTTTAATATTTATATGATAACTATAGTTTTTAAATATAAATATTAATAGTATATCTTGGTTTATTTAAACATTGTGTTTCGTGTAACACAAGTTATAGAAGAAATTACATTGTTTTGAAAAAAATTCATAAAATATATGTGTGTTATGTTTTATCCCCATTAAAATAAATTTATCTCATGAAATTATGGTACTTAGATGCAGAAAAATGAGGATAATTTTTTCAAATCATATCCTCTGGTTCCCATATTTCCTCCTCGAGATGGTGGTTTCACCATAAAACCTCTAACAGGATGGTGGTATTTTTGTGTAAAACTTTATCCCTATTATCCAAAATTGAAAAAGAATTCTCATCATATAGAGTATAATTATCCAGTGGAATGAAATATGAGTTTAATATATGTGAAGTACTGGGTATGTATATCCTCATCAGATATACATAGAACACATCATAGGCTTGATAGTGCTTTGGTGGAAGATCTAAGTGATAATAAAATTTCCCTACTAGATCAAGAATAAGGGAAGGGCCATTACCACTAGGAATTAACATAACTTTGTTTTTTAATATCATTACCTTCTTCCTTGGAATAATTTTTTGGAATACATTCATACTAACTCAAAACTTTAGATCACATCTACTATTGTTAGTATAATTTTTTTTGATGACTCTGAGTTTACTTGATGTTTTCTTGAATGGATAAGACTTTACCTTCATTTTAATAACCTAGATTTGGCCCTAATAGATTTATTTCACCCAATTCAACCCAACATGATGGAGTTCTATGATTCTTTCAATAGATAGATTCATAAGGATCCATATAAATGATCAAGCTAAAGTTATTATTGTAAGAAAACTCAACTACAATATGGTATTGATCCCAAACACAATTGAAATACATAAAACAAGATCTCATAATATCATCTTGGGTTGGAATTGTTCTATTAGACTAACCATCCATCTGAGGATGAAACACAAAGACGAAACATAGCTCCATATCCAGGGCTGGTTAAAGACAACTCTATAAAATCATGGTAAATATCAGACCCTAATGGAACATGATAGAATATGGTACCTCATGATACCATAACATGCTTTTAATATATATATTTTTAAATCTTATAAAGAACAAAAAATTATCTGATAGTGATGATGCGTAATTAATTTTTATATAGATTGACTATAACCCATAAAGTATTGTTCCCTTTAGTTTCTTTATGGAGTGTTTCAATAAAATCCTTGGTGTTTTTGTCCCATATCCATTATTATTTGAGTAATGGTAGTAACATCCCACTAGAATTTTATCTCTCAACGTTAAATTTTTAACATACATAGCACTGAGATACAAGAATTTTATTATCTCTTTTCTCCCATCCCACTAGAAATACTCTTTAAGATGTCTATAAACCTTTTTACATCCTACATGAATACAGAAAAAATAATAATGAGCTTCCCCAAAAAAATATTTCATCAAATATATTATTGATGGAACACATACATTGTTCTTGAACCATATCATTCAATATTAATCAATGTTAAACTTGGGAACATCTCTCATATTCCTCTACATCACTACATCTTCCTTATACACCACTTTAATCTTCACATATATATATGGTTGAACACTTCTTTGGGAAATAAATTATTTCCCCCGTTCATTATTGATTTAAAGATCCATTCTTTTCAAATCCATAAATTTTTTTATCTTTTTTATCGTCATCATAAATAAGCTAGCATGATACTTTGGACTAAAATCACTGACCACCTTTCTTTATTTCTAATTGTGGTAATGTATTAAGCAGTCTTATTTTTTAACCATATCTAACCATATTCCTTTGTTCATGTATAATTATTTCTTTGTGAATATATATACATTAAAATTTTATGATCATTATATATATCACACCATTATCCATAAGGATAATTTTTCCATAAAAATAATGAAAACAATGTCAACACTAAATCCAAATCATGAGTTGGGTAATTTTACTCATTAACCATCAATTTTTAGGGGGCATAATCTATCATTATATCATTTCTAAGTCCCATTTTTTTCTCCATCATAAAACATAGCTTCCAAAAATCAACTTAATATTTATTTTTCAAATCATTTAAAAAATAATTTCCATAATAACTAAGACATCACATAGGACATTTTTTGGTGTTGTGCCCTTATCTCCCTTTGATTGTGGGTTCAAGCCCCACTGCCTTGTTGGATGTGACACATTGTCCTTTTTCACTAAAAATATCTTAATATGATTCTTATTTTATCCCCAAAAATATGCCGAATATCCTTGAAAATAACTTCTATCACTTAAGATCATATAAAACATGAATATTATCAATAAATTTAATCTTATGAAAATATAATTCTTAATAAATAATACTTTATGTTAATCATAATGGGTATATATACAGTATCATAATAAAAATTCTCACAAAATTTCATAAATCACATCAAAAGATAATCACTTAAAAACCTAAATGGTGGTGTTTTAATACTTTGATCATATAATAAACCTTGAATTCATAAACCTGTTATGGTATCCGTAACTCCTATATAAATCTTACACAAAGACATATTTGCTTCCAAAATTAACACAATACTTAGATGTTTCATGATTATTATAACAAAAATACCACTGGTAAATATACTTATATAACATAATTATTGAATCCCAATACCTCAAAACATCAATCCTTTCACTAAAATAGTTGGAATAACATAGGTTATTCCTTATTATAGGTGATAACTCATAGTTTAAGGCATTTACTTGGATAAATCCCATGTTCATCATATATAAGATATTAAATTCTGTGGAAACATCTTTCCCTATTACCTTCATTTCCACATAGAAAACATCTTCCCCTATATTTAATATATTATATTTCATGTTTATTCCAAAAAATTTTACATTTAAGAAGATGAAGTTTCTTGTATCTAGGTTTTTTAACACATGAAATTTCATAAAATTCCGTCTTCATATTATTTAATGCATTATAAATCCCACAGAAGTTCACACTGTTAATCATATATTGTCATTGATTATTAGAAACATTCACAATATATTTCTCTCTATCCATCATCCAATTTGGTTGCTCATAATAATAAAATTATCTATCACATTTAGTTTTTACATAGTTTTTCATGGTTCCATCCATTGATTAAAACTACGAAGAAAAGTATGAGAAAAACAATTATAGGGGAAAACCACATTATCATGAAAAATTATTTATAGTATGTTAAAATCGTGAAAACATAACATATAATGACATAGGTTTAACTTAAGTCATACATTGTCATCATCCATTAAAATCCATCATGATTCTTCATAAATATTTTATGAATTTCCAGAACATATAGCCTTGGATTGTCAAACTAGGTGTGTAGAAATGACTATTTTTTCACACCAGGGGATGATCGAATCCTAACCCATTGCGACTATTTCCAAGTTATTACCCCAATGAACAATTGTTCAATAGACACATCCACTTGTAGTACCATAAGTGGGACATAATTTATTAGTAAATACTCAATCTATCCATCACAAAAAATTGAAGTCAATTTCCTATACATATACTTATACTTATAGTTCTTACTAAATTTATATTATACTAGTTTCAAAAGGTTAATTAAACATTTATCTAATACCAACTATAGTATTCCACGGTTTTTATAAATACATATCACATCTGAATTAATGAATATTCATAACATAACATAATAATCTAATATATACTTGTTTAGTTATAGTATGTTTGGAAACTATAATATATATAAAACGGTTCATAGGTGAACACCATAAACTCCCATAACTAGAGCCTTTCGAAGAAATTTCATACATAATACCTTTAATCATAACAAGGGGAATGAAAAGATAATAAAGGGTGAGATCGAATGCTGAGTTTTGGTAAATAAGGGAGATATCAATATAATATGAGAATAAGAGTATGATAACATGAGAATAACATTTGAAACACATAACCTCTATATGATATATCAAAAAATTGATTCATGGAATAAACCATGTAATTTCATAAAAAAATGTATGATAATTGAGTAAAATAACATGATATAAGCGAACATAACATTGAAATAAGACATTTATTTTAGGCATACACATAATCATAGAACACCTTATGTAAAGGACACCTACGAAGAAATTCACAAGATGTTATGTTTTGGATAAACACCCATGTACCTACATCGTGATTGGGATAACATCTTTTGTACCTAATATAGGGATTAGGATTACCTTCTTTGTACCCTCATTTAAGATTGAGATAACCTCCTGTGTACCTTATTTCGGTCTTGGGATAACCTCTCATGTAGCCTTTTTCAAGAATGGGATAACCTCTAGTGTAACCATTGAGATCATAGAACATATATCATTTCCTAATACATTGGAGGGATATATATGTCACACCTATCACATAATACATACATTTTTGCGCCACAAGATCAGAAAAAGTCATCATATCATAACTTGTGAAAAGGTAATGAGTTATATAAAAATTTTATCATAGAATATCCTTTGGGGAAGAAAAAAGCATCATAAACATTACATCATATAATTACTGGTGGGAATGAAATGGGTTTCTTAAAAAAAATTCATCATAATCACAAATCATCCATATATTGATTAATGATGTTATCTGTCACATCCGATGTAAATAAATGATTTGACATTTTCAAATTTATTAATAATTTTGAATTAAATATTAATTTTACTTTAAATGGGTTTCTATGCCTGAAAACATACTCAAGACGCAACAACAGGTTTCTCCAAAAGTGTACGTTGCGCACAACGTTGAGTTTTACCTAAAAAATACAATAATATTTTTATTTTAAATGGTAGTTAATGCATAGCCGTTGTATTAGAGGGAAGGAACTGATATAACTAAAATAGATTTTACATGTTTGTTAAATTTATTTACATTTATAAAATAAAATTTATGGGCTTAAGATAATAATTAATCTTATTTTTAGCATTAAATACACGGATATTCTTTAAAATGACGATTTACCGCCCTATGATGGTGAACAATTTTTAAATATTGTGATTATAACTTTTATATGTTCTATTTGAAAAAATAAAATTATTATTTAGAATATGGAAAGCAAAATTTTATTTGTATTAAATTTTGGTATTTTTTCGATAAGGTTTGTTTTTTAATGAATAGTGAAAAAATACTGCATTTTAATTCAAAACTACCTTTTATTATAATTTATTTATATAGATATATATTTAATTTTTAATTGGGTTTAGAGTTTAATTGGATTATATATTTACCATTAAATCTAATTTTGTTAATTAGAAGTAATTTCACTTTTAAATTATATATAAACACATGTCAATTTTTGCAAGTTTTTTCTTCTTAAAAACACACTTTTTAGTTTTGAAAATGGGTTTTAAATTAATTTCTGCAAATTCGGTGTTTTGAATTTGGATAAATTGATTCCATATTTGGAATCAGGGGTTCTAAATTATTTAAATAGGTAGCTCTTATTTTAATACATTATGAATAGTAATATTAGTAATTATTATTTTTACCATGGTTAAAGGGTAAATCTGGTAAATATGGGTAATAAAATAATTCATTAATAATATTAAACTACCCTAACACATTTAATAATCCTTTTTTATGAGATATGATCTACCACGGTTATCCTTTGGTGGATTTTGGGACCTCATGGATCCACTAATGTGAAAATGACATTTTATAAGAATTAGTTTAATGTAAAGAAAAATATAACAAAAACATGTATTTTTACTAAACAATTCTTTTATGGGGTCATATAAGTGATATATTCAAATATAAATAGTCATTATAAATATACAAATACTTTTCACATCATGGTATTTTATTTATAATTTTTATACATCATATAAATAAATATTTTTATGACACAATGATGATTTAGTGATTACCTTATTAATGAATGATTTAAATAAATGAGATTATAAATATTAAAATAAATTTATTTTGAAACGTTTTCTTCCATAAAAGAATTTTATGGACGATTATGACTTATTATCTTTGAATTAATGATGTTTTTCTAAAATAATAAAGTTTTTATGGATTTTTTAAAATTAATGATATGAATAGTATAAGAATTGACATAAATGAGTTTTTTTTAAACAAATAGTATTTTATTAAATTATATAATAGTATTAAAAATATAATATTCTGAAAATGACTTAGATAATATTAAAAAGTTCATTAATAACAACTTGTGGTTCTATTAGAATTTTATTGTAACTATATTAACCATATAGTATGAATATACTAGAAGACCTGATAAAAGTTAATTAGTTAAATAAGGGTTAAAGCTAAAAGATAAGGATAACTTTGTGACCTATACTTGTCTAAAACATTTGGTTTGAAAGGATTTTTAAAAATCCTCACCTTATCTATCAAATAAATTATTTGGGTACCTTTTGAAATTGAAATTCAGTTTATAATAAAAGGATCTTTCTGGACATTCTTAAAGTTCCCCTCCTCCCTCTTATAAAAGGGCATCACCTCTAACCCTTACTCACACCTTTAAATCCACCATAGTTCATCCAAACCTTGCCCAAATAATCTCCCAACATACCTCAATTCATCTTAGAATCATTACTTTGGTTGTAAGTCAATTCAAAAAATCCTTTTAGCGTAAATCAAAAGGAGTTACCTGATTTGAGGAAATGTCTTCTCTCAATATTCTTTCATTTATTTTACAATATCCCACCCCCTAAACTCTCTTTATTAAATTATTTTTTGGATAAAACAATATATTCAATATACTAGAATGTTTTTATTCCACTTATTCTACCTACACTCTCACACACCTCCATCTAATGGATTTAGAACATGATGTTTTTGTGGACCGTGAACTACTTCCATACGAAACGATGATTCTTCAATTATCCCATACCGCCTCTCATGGTTTCCATTATGATGAACCTATTTTTATATATGATATATATTATATTTATATTTTCTATATTATCCTATAATTTTATCTACAACATAACTTTATTCATTCCATAATGTGTAAATACGATAATTTCATTTGAGGAAGTGCATAATACCGCCCCCTCAAAGCGATATGACTCGTTCATGCCATACATGTAACATATAAATGATGGTATTAATTAACTTTTGTAATTAATATATCATAATATATTATACTATAATTATAATATACCTATGTATCATTTAGTTTTCATTCCATTAAAAATTAAAAAAATGATTGAACGTTACATTCATGTGTACGTATGACTTACCATCTCTATGAACAGTGCATTTAATTTCTTATCTCAAAATGTTATGGAATGTTATAACTATGTATATAAAATATATATATTATATATATAATTTAAATCATGAATATAATTTTTGAGATAATTTACTTTTGACCACAAGGACAATCTGTAATTATAAGAAGATCCATTTTGACTCAAGTACCAAATATCAAATATATAACGGATATTAAATTAAATAATTATGCAATGTTTATAATGTGGAAATAATTAATATAAAAGTAATAATAAACATTAAAAAGTTTTGTAGAGAGTAGATATTAACATATGTTTTTTATTTAGGAAGAACAAGGAACATACGTGACGAGACAAATGCAAGGTATATGACATCATCTCAATACCCTTTCATTGAGGCCGATTTTGATGATATACACCACCTTCTATTATACAGGGTATAATTATACCTTTTTTATTTTAATTCATTTAAATGGTTTTTAAAAGGAATATTTTTTCTACGAAGCATAATTCTAAATGACAAAAAGAATGTTTTTAATATATGCAGTGACAATGACCTCTCCTCTGTCGTAATCATTATTTGGATTCTTCTATAAGCCTTAATTTTTTTAAAGGAAAAGAAATAACTTATTCTCTTTTTGGTTGTTTTGGTATTGAAAATAGTTTTTGAAATGGATTTAGTATTTCAATATCTAGAAATGATTTCTTGTGATTGAAAATGAAATTTATTTAGTGAAATTTTGGTATTTGTAATATTTTATGTTTTATGATTATATAATGGTACTTGGAAATTTAATGGGTGGTTATGTGATAAAATAATTAAGGGTAGTTACATGATAAACCAAATGAAGGGTGATTCCGTGGTAAAACGAAGTTGGGTGAGCCCGAGATAGCTCTCCAATGCATTGGGTAATGTGAAAGAGTTAAATGTTAATTTTTATTCTAAGAGATTTAGGGAATATACTATGATGGGTATTCTGAATGTAACTCCCTATATAGTTGTGAAAGCTAAAATGTATGTATGTTATAGATTCCACAAGTTACATTTATGTTTTATCATTTCTATGTGTTATTCATAAATCTTATTATTTCATGAGGTATGTTAAAGAGATTTTGTTTTATGATTGAAAATTATGATTTCATTGATTTTTATATATTAATTGTCTAATATTTTCATTCCATATTTTGAAACCCATACTGATCTTTTTATGATCATCCATTTTTTTTGAAATTTTATTCATAGGGTATAAGGAAGTGTAAGAGAAATGAATAATTCGAGAATATTTTTATCAGGAAAACAATTATTTTTTTATTTAAGGAGTTTTATTTTTTTGATAAAAATGAGAGTAGAAGTGTCTAATTTTTATTATTTGAGATGTAATGTAATAGTTGTGGACTAATTATATAAATATATAAACCTGAAAATATCCTTGATGTCAATTAAATTAAAATTATTAACTTGTCACAAGATTATGTAATGTTTAAGGTTGGGGCCTTAGAGTTGGTATCAGAGGCCGGTTTAGAAAAAATTTAGAAGTTAGGATTTTGTTAATAGAATATCCAGAATTTTTTAAAATTATAGTAAGATTAAAATGATATAGCATTTGAGGATTACCATGATGCTTTGTCTAAGATTTTTCTGTGTTCATAATGGTTTTTTGTAGAGAAAACTGGGAAGCTGTACTGAGAAGGCATACAGAGGTAAATGGACTTCCTAATCAGTATCATGAGAAGGTCGGAATCAGAATTGAATAGTTTGTTATAGTGATGACTTAGCTTACTCAAGTGATAAATAGTGGTTGTTTTTATTGATGATATTTTGGTATATTCCAAAATCCAAGAGGAACATAAAATTCACTCGAGGATTGTTTTGTAGAACCTAAAAGAAAATAAACTATATGGAACGTTTTGTAAGAGAGAATTTTGGTTAAAACAAATTTCTTTCCATTTTCATATTTTTTCTAAATATTGTTTAACTTTTGACACTTCTAAAACAAAAGTTTTTGAATAGAGGCTTAGACCTACCAATATCACAAATATTCATAGTTGTCTTTGTTTAGTGGGTTATTATGAAGGTTTGTTGAAAACTTTTCTCGATTATTTATCTCCATAACTAAGCTAACACATAAGGGAGTTAACTTCATCTGGATAAAATAATGTGATGATTGCTTTCAGGAACTAAAAATAGGATTGGTAAATGCTCCAGTTTTGTAATTACCTTCAAAAATGGTGAATTTGTTTTCTATAATGATGCTTCATTGAAAAGACTTGGTTGTGTCCTTATGCAGAATGATTACGTAATTTCTTATGCTTCATGTTAGTATACGCCTAATAAACTAAATTACCCTACAAATGATTTATAATTAGCTGCTATTGTTTTCTACATTAAAAATTTAGATACATCATTTATTTGGTGTAATGTGTGAAATATAAATTGATCACAAAATTTTTATGTGTATATTTTATCAGAAATAATTAATCATGAGATAGAATAGATGGGTAGAATTAATCAAATATTATGATTTCAAGATCTATTTCCATCATTTATAGTAAAATAAAGTGGTTGTTGCTATGAGTTAAAAGAGTAATGCTATATTAACCATGATATATTTGGAACGACATCCTTCGGTTTCTGATCTAATGAATTTTGTATTGGATGATTTTTGTTCAGGTAATTCCTCTGTTTTGTTTCTGGTAGAAGTGAAATCATATCTATCAGACAGAATTAACAAATCACAGAAAGAATATAGTGAGTTGTAGAAAAAGGTAGAATTGATTCATAAGGGTATGTTACCTGAATTTAACATTCATAAAGTCTATGTTTTGATGTTTGTAAAGAGATTATTTGTGCCTTACAAATCCTTATTGAAAAATGATTTATTATTAGAAGCTCATAGTTCCCCATTTTTAGTTCTATCCTATTAGTACTGAGATGTACATAGATCTATTGGAGAATCTAGAGGGATGGAATAAAAAGAGATATATCTGAATTTATTGTGAAGGGTTTGATTTGTCAGTAGGTTAAAGAAAAATGGTATTTATCGAATCTGATGATTCGTCTTTTTCTAGTGCCAATGTGAAAATGGGAAAATGTGTCCATGGATTTCATATTGGGGTTACCAAAAACATCTCGAGGTAACAATGCAATCCAGGTTATTGTTGATCGATTGACTAAATCTGCTCACTTTCATCCTATTCTTGATACACTATCTCTATATGAACGTTATCATTTTTATATTAATAAGATAGTTAGGATACATGGAGTTATCATCCCTACTGTATCTGATCGTGATCCTTGGTTGACATCTAACATTTGGAAAGGCCGTTAGAAGTCATTGAGAAATGAATTAAAATTTAGCACAACTTTTCATCCTCAATCAGATGGGAAGTCAGAACGAAAAATTCAGACCTTCGAGGATATTCAATGTGCTTGTTAATTGGATTACAAGGGAAGTTGTAAAAAACAATGTTCTTTGGTTGATTTTTATTATAATAAAAGTTTTCATTATAGTATACAGATGGAACCATTTTAGGTATTATATAGAAAGTGGTGTCGAACTCCAACTTTTTTGGATGAAGTTGGTGAAAGGAAGTTGATGGGTCTTGAATTAGTAGTAGAGATGGCATAAAAAGATCACTTGATTCAGAAGAACATGAGAATATCTCAGAACAAGTAGAAAGATTATGTATATTACCGAAGGAAGAATCTTTTTTTGAGGTAGGTGATCATATCTTTCTCAATGTTTCTTCCATGGAAAAGTGTGATGAATTTTGGTAAGAAGGGAATATTAAGTTTGAGGTTCATTGGACCCTATGAAATCCAACAGAAAGTTAGATTAATTTCTTATAGGGTGTATTTACATCCAATTTTATCTGATATAGGTAATGTATTTCATGTTTCAATGTTGAGAAATTATATTCTAGATCCATTCATGTTTTGAGTCAACATGTAGTTCAGTTGGAAGAGAATATTTCTTATAGGGAACAACCAGTCCAGATTATTGATCGAATAGAGAAGGTGTTACTAAATAAGGTAACTCATCAGGTAAATGTTTTTTTGGAAAACCCATATGGTTGAAGTGGCAATGTTGGAATCTGAAAATTCTATAAGGGATAAATACACCCACTTATTTGATAAGTGAATATAATTGCGGGGATGAAATTCTCAAAAGAGGGAAGGATGTAACATCCTAGGTAAATAAAGAATATGAAATTTTCATTTTTATTAAAATTTGTTAATTAAAGATTAATTTTACTTTAAAAGAGATTTTGTGTCGAATGGCGTACTCAACATGCAAAAATGGGTTTTTCTAAAATCTTACGTTTCACACAACGTTGACTTATATCGAAAAATAAAATAATAACTTTTTTATTTAAAATGGTAGTTAACACATAGACATTGTTTTGAAATTAATGAAAAAATATAACTGAAATATGATTATACATGTTTGTTAAATGACTTTACATTTATCCAATAAATTTTAGAGGCTTAAAATAACAATAAACCTTATTTTTAGCATGAAATACACTAATATTCTTTAAAAGATCAATTTATCGCCTTTTGAGGAACAGCCCTATTTAAATATCATTTTTTTACTTCTATATGTTCTATTTTAGAAAATAAAATTATTCTTTAGAAGTATGAAATCAAAATTAACTTTTGATGAAGTTTTGTTATTTTTCTGATAGTGTTCTTTTTTTAATGAATAGTAAAAAATACTGCATTTTAATTCAAAACTAGATTTTAATATAATTTATTTATATTAATAGATTTCACATTTAGTAGTTTTTAAAGATTAATTGGATTATATTTTAACCATTTAATCTAGTGTTAGTCATCGGAAGTCATTTCACTTTTAAGTTGGATAAAAACACATGTCAATCTTTTGGTAATTTTTACTACTTAAAAACTCACCTTTTGTTTTGACAACGCTAATTTATTTTAAAATAATTTTTGAAAAATATGCATTTTTAATTTTAAAAAATGTATTCCATATTTGGAATCAGGAGTTTCAAATTTTTTAAATAGGTAGAGTTTATTTTTAGAAATTATAAATAGTAACTTCAGTAATTATTTTATTTGCAATGGTTAAAGTGTAAATCTGGTTAATAAGAGTAACAAAAAATATTATAACAATAATAAACTACCATAACATGTGTCCTAATCCTATTGGATGAGATATTTCCTACCATGGGAATCCTTGTGTCGATTTTAAGACCTCATGGAGCCACATTGATGTGAAAAAAATATTTTATAAGAACTAATTTAAGGTAAAAAAAAATATAAAATAATCACGTTTGTTTACTAAAAAAAATTATATGGGGTTATTTTAGTGGTATCTTCTACTGTAAATTTTAATTTTAAAGATGAAAATATTCTCTACACCATAGAATTCTATTTATAATTTTTAGAAATCATGTAAATAAATATATTTATGACACAATGATGATGTAACAATTACCTTATTAATGAATGATTTAAATAAATGAGATTATAAATATTAAAATAAATTTATTTTAAAACTTTTAATGTTATAAAAAAATATTATAAATGATTTTAACTTGTTATATTTTAATTAATTTTGTTTTTTTAAATAATAAATTTGTTATGGATTTTAAAAAATTCATTATATGAATAGTATAAAAATTGACAAAAATTAGATTTTAAAAAAATATTATTTTATTAAATGATATAATATTCCTAAAAATATATGATTCAAAAAAAATGACTTAGATAATTTTTAACCTAAAATTACTAACCACTTTTGTTTTTATTGTAATTTTATGTTAACTCTATTAACCATACAGTATGAATATACAAGAAGACATAGTAAAAGTTAAATTATTTAACTAAAGGTTAATGATAAATGATAAGGATAAATTTTTGACCTAGACTTATCTAAAAAAAATTTGTTGAAATGATTTTAAATAATACTCAACTTATTATTAAATTAAATCAGTTGGGAACCTTTATAAATCAAAATTTAGTTTATAATAAAATGATCTTTACAAATATTCGTAAAGTTCCCCTCCACACTCTTATAAAAGGGAATCACCTATAACCCTTACTCACACATCTAAACCACCCTTGGATCATCCAACCCCTAGCCAAATAAGCTTCCAACATCCCTATATTCCTCCCAGAAGCCTTACCTTTGGCATAAGGCAATTCAAGAAAGACGTTTACCTTAAATCAGAAAGAGTTACCCGGTTTGAGTTAATGTATTCTCTCAAGCTTCTTTCATTTATTTTTCTTTATCCAACCCCCTAAATTCTCATTATTAAATTATTTTATAAAAACACCAGTATATTCAATATACTAGTATGTTTTTATTACAAGTATTCATCCTACACTCACACACACCTCCATCTAATGGATTAAGAGAATATTGTTTTTGTGGATGGAGAACTATATCCTCATGAAATGATGATTGTTCAATTATCTTCTACTGCCTATCATGGTGGCCATTATGATGTAAAAAAATTTGTATTTTCTCTATGCTTTTGTTATTTTATTTACAAAATACCTATATGCTTTCCATAATGTTAAAATATGATATTTTCATTTTAGGAAGTGCGGACTACCTCCCCTTCAAAGTTATATGACTCATTCATGACATACATGGAACATATAGAGGATATAGTTAAATAAATTATTTAATGAATATATAATATTATATTATTCTGAAATTATAATATACCTATGTATAATTTTGTTTTCATTACTTTAAAAATGGAAAAAATAAATGAAAGTAGCGTTCATGCGTACATACGGCTTACGGTCTCCATGAAAGGTGCATTTCATCTCTTATCTCAAAATGTTATGGACTATTATAAATACATATATACTCGATATATATGATATTTAAATCATGAATATCATCCTAGAGATAATTTACTTTTGACCACGTTGACAATTTGAAATTATAACAAGATCATTTTTGACTCAGGTACCAAATATCGACGAAACGACCAATATTAACTTAGAATTATGTAATGTGTATAACGTGGTAATAAGTCATATAAAAGGAATAATAAACATTAAAAAGGATCTGAGTCAATTATAAATTACCTTAAGTTTATTGTTCAGGAAGAACAAAGAATATACGGGATGAGTCGGACGCAAGGTAAGGGACTTCGTCTCAATCCCCTTTTATTGAGTCATATTTTGATGTTATACACCACCTTATTTTATATGGTGTATAAGTATACCATTTTTCTATTAATTCAATTCAACGGTTTTCAAAAGTAATATTTTTTCTATGAAGAATTTATTTAAATGACAAAATGAATTTTTTTTAACGTATCTAGTGACAATGACTTCTCTATCGTCGTAATCGTTATTTGGATTCCTCTATAAGACTTAATATTTTCGAAAGGAAAAAAGAAATACCTTATTCCATTTTTATTGTTTTGATATTGAAAAAGGGTTTTGAAATGGATTGAGTATTTTAATATATTGAAATTAATTTTGGTGATTTCAAATGAAATGTTATTAGTGAAATGTTGATATTTGCAATATTTTATGTGTTATGATTATATAATGGTACTTGTACATTGAAGGGTGGTTAGGTGATAAACCAAGGATTGGGGGTTACGTGATAAACCAAATGATGGGTGGTTTCGTGATAAACCCTGGATGGGTGGTTATGTTATAACCTCTAATACATTGGGTAAGTAATTAGATAGTATGGCTATTCTATTTTGTGATACGTATGGAAGTTGACTGTATTCTTATTCCATTCAGGTATTTTTATGTCCCAAGGTACCTTTATATGATATATATTACTTTTTATGGGTTTTACTATTATATTCTGGTTACCAAAAGGGTATGTAATGATCTTATATTCAATTACGTATATTTACTACTTCTTAAAAGTAAAAATTATTACCTTATGATAAAGAATTAATTTTTTTCATGTATTCACAAGACTAAAAGTTTTCTTTCTTTTTGTATCCCTTACTGAACTGTTTAAGTTCATCCCATGTTTTGAAATAATTTTCATAGGACATAAAGAAGAATAGAGTCAAGGATGTGATCCGTGAAAATATATTCTCTTAAAACCTGAAACGATTTAATGTTTCTTTTAAAGCGTTTTTTGTTTTCTGAAAAAATTAGTAGTAAGTAGATGTATCTAAAAGTAATATTCATAATGTTATGTATAAGGTATGACCTAATTCTCTAAATATCTATACTAGAAAAGATCATTGTTCTCAATTAATGTCAAATTATTGACTTATCTCAAGATTTAGTAATGTTTAATGTTGGGGCCTTAAAGAATAAATGGTTCATATATACAGTAAGTATTATTTAATGTCAATGTATGTTATATTAGATGGAAAGTTATTTTGAAATAGCACTTGAAAAATTTCTTGAGGAAATATCATTTCCATTTTGAAATCATTTTTTAAAAAATAAAATTTTATTCAAATATTGGTGAAACAAATTTATTTGAATATAATCTTGGAAACTTATAAAGGGATATTTAAAAAAAATAGTGCTAATGATAGATTAAAATATCATTCATACCATATACATTAAAATAATGGTTCCTTTCAAATATTTATTAAAATACAAAATCCTGTCATTCATAAAAAACTTTTATATTACTATTTAAAAAATAAAAAGTAAAACTTGGTTCAAAATGACTTTAATCCGTCTCTTGAGAATACTAAAAATGTTATTTTAAACATTTTTGGAAAACATTGATGTGGAGGAAAATGGATTTTCAAAGAAAGAGATAAATAATGTCCATTTCCCTTAACATACAATTTTGGACTCTTGAGTACATAAAGCGATAAAATTAATTAAAATTATATATTTTAATGAAATAACCACATGATAATAAAAGTAATTAGTTTCTACATAGATTTATCTTAAAATGTCACAATCAGAAACTTAATCATAAATAATCCTGATAAACAATGACATTGTAAGATAAAACCTTTACCACATTGGTAAATTTTGAATTGTAATCCCCATGGAAGAAATAAATTTATTAGGATACTAATATCCCATAATTTTATGAGAATAAACAAAAAATAAATTCATGGAAAATATATACACAACACAAAATAAAGAAGTGCTGAATATAGAATGTGTCCAAAAAAATAAAAGTGAGATGAAAATGTCTTACCACTTGGGTAACTTTGGAATCGTTAGATCATTTAATGAATAACATAAAATGAAACTTTTAATATAATGAAATGAATAATTTTAATTATATAACATGTTAAATTATATATATATATATATATCTCATAGACTATGATAGGTGTATAACATAACATATTCCCTATAGAAGACCATTTGAGACAGAAATCCCTTGCCTCAAGTCTTGCATTTCTTTTTTTATATTAAAACCTAATATATAATCAATATATATTTATTATTCATCTATTATAGATTTATACACTGATATATTATACGATATTTAATTTTCCTGTGATATTTTATTACCCGTTTATTGACTAATTCTTTATTAAAATTTCATTTTGGGTAAGAACTTCTTTGTTGGTAATGTATGTTTTGGATTTATATTTCTATACATTTTAAATTTATCATGGTTCCACAATATCAATAATAATTACCATGATATTAATATCATATATATTAATTATATATGTACTTATATTAATCCATAAATATTGGAGATATAAAATGATTTACACCATTCATGGAGACAATATGTTATATGTACGCATCAAAGATGATTCCATTTTATTGAAGGATGTAAAAAATAAAGTTAAATAATATATAACTTTAAAATAATATTTTTTATAATAGATATATCATATATATATATATGTAAATTATATCCTTATTACCATCAATTTCAATGAAAAATGAAAAAATCACATCGCTTCATGGAGGCTGTAGTCCACACGTAAGCAGGAGCAACAATATCATTTTCCAATGAATTATAGGGTAAGATAGTATATGTTATATTATAATTACAGAAGTATAAATATTTCAAAATTATCATATATAAACATTAAATCTATCATTAACTCTATTCATTAGAGGTTGTGGTGGTAAATGAATTACATTTGTTCATGTGGCAGTAGTCTACCATACACTTGATTGTTACATTTGTTCCCAATTTGATGAAGTATGATATAGATATATGTTATTAAATTAAAATAATAAAATTTCATTATATTTAAAATAATTAATTTATTATATAATAAAAGTTAATGAATATTTTATGGATGCAAAGTAGAAATAAAACAAAAATATCGGTTAAGAAAGATATATCTTCTTCAGAAAACAACCTTTGGTTGGAACCCAAATACTTCTTTTGAGGGCCTCCTAATCAAAATAAGGCCTCTATTAAATGGGTAGAAAATTATTTCAGGTATCCAGAATGGTTATATCTAAACCAAAATTTGTTGGATTCTTGAATAATAGAGGAAATGGTGTGACCTTATATATTTTCGGGCGATGAAACACTTGGAAATTTTGAAAATTAATTGGTATATCCACGTTTAACATAGGAAAAGCATCCAAAATGCATCATTATTAAAAATAAATGATTCAAAGTCAAAATATAGCTAGAAAATATAATTTCGATATGTTTTTCTATCATTATAAACCTAATTATATTGTTTACCCTTGGTAAACACAATTATCATTTTCTTGAATAATAAATCTTTAATGATTTTACAACTAATTATGAAAAACATAATGTTGACCACATTATATGATATTGATTATTTGGATTAAAAAATGGAATCCATTCTTCCAAATTTATTTTTCAAACCTATAAGAATTTAATTTAAAATTAAACCCGTAGATGCGACAAAAATGGTTTTCTAAAGACACTTTTTTCTTAAATATAGAACGGTTAATATCAATATTCAATATGAAATTGAATCAAATAGACTAAATTCGATTAAATCAATTTTAAATTTAAAACCATCTTAAAAATTGGACATGTAAATTCTTTAAACAAATGTAGTTTCTAATAAAAATTAATATTTTTCACAATTCATTTAAAAATTAAAAATTTCAAACTAATCCAAAAAAATCATCCTAATATAATTTGGACACATTGATTATAGAAATGAAGTCTATTTTTTCAAATAAATTCAATAAAACTGGAAAAAAATTATTAATTGTTCCCAAAAATAAATAAATACCATTTTTTAAGAAAATTTTAATTTTCAATGAATATAAATACTTTTACAAAAATTATGGACTTATTTATCAAAATATTATATTTAAATAATAAATTCATTCTTATTTTTCAATATGTGATAATTCATATTCATATCGTCATGTTTAACATCTAGGTTATCAAAAACTTGTTTAAATAGTAATATTAATAATATATCATGTTTCATTAGAACTTGTTTCTGTGTGTAACATAGGCCATCGAAGAAATTAAATTTATTTAGAAAAAAAATATTTCATAAATTATAGGGTTGTTTCATTTTCCTTTATACCCACCCAACATATCTCTATATTACAATTGTTAATGTTCTCTTGAATGAGATGGTAATTTCAAAGGGTGTTTTTTATCCTTCAGGGAGACCAGGGTTCTTTGTCCTTATAGATATTTATATATTTTTTTTATAGAAAATCTCAATTTCTCCTTCAATTATTGAAACCATCTCATGTTATGTGAAAAATATTTTGATCCAAATTTATTCCTTCATAGTGGTTAATGTAATAATTCACTCTCAATTTATTGTCAAGTCCACTATGTTATATTGTTTGATACACTTATAATATATTTTTCCATTTTTGAGGGAAAAACCTCTATGATTGAGAAATCATATAATCTTTCTTATATTGTAAACTAGAATCAGTGTAGCCACATTAAATTTTCATAAGCTCACCTCTAAAGACTAAGAATATATCCTTACTTATTCAAAAGTATATAAGGATATTATTAGAAAAAATCTATTAATTAGCACCATGATTGGATTGGTATCGATTTTTATAATCAAGGAATAAGAAATATTAGGTTCAGTATAAAACATGGAATACATGGAAGATCACAATAATGGAAAAAAATAATATTCATCCATTATAAATTTATAAAAATATATTAAATATTTCTAATATTCATTCCATGTGACACCAGTAAAAACACTTTCTTATAGTTCTCTATGATAAACCTCATTATCACGTTACAAATACATGTATTTTGGATCAATATAAGAGACCACTTAGATCTATCACTATAAAATGTCATAACAAATATTGAGGATTATTAATCCATGTCTTTCATTAAGAATAAATTACTCAATCATATATTTTTATAATAAAAAATTAAGACATCATTTTTAATGATTAGGATATATTACACATACAATATCAAAAATATCATAAAAGTTTCACAAAACCACTATTATACACAAGAAAAATATATATTTATAATGAAATGAAACTCTTTCATTGTACCATCAAATCTTATGTTCCAACTCTAAGAAGCTTTTATCAGTTCTTCAAATTACTATTAAAATTTTAAAAAATTAAGGAACTAATTTTTTATTTTAAAATCATTTGGATATATCATCTACACATCCTTAACAAAAGTATCATTATGGAAATCAGTTTTGAAATCCATATGATATATCATATATTCATAATGAGATGTTATGGAAGGAAATATCTGAATGGAATTTATCATCACAACTGTTGAAAATACCTCTTCATAGTCAATACTATTATTGATCCATTTCATGAAAAATGAGAACTTATACCATGATTAGATAATACCTAGGAAGGTATGGTTCATTATCCCTAGGCCCCACTCTTTCACAGATATCATGTCACCCTAGGCTCCTCATGTTTTCACCCAAGTAAACTTGTGCATGTCCCATTCACCCATCCCAAGTGCCTTACCTAGGTTACCCTTTACCTATGATCACTTTACTTGGGTTCATGAATGATCCATGGGAATACTATGCACACAATATATAGTCATTGTGAAAATGACCATGTACATCTTAGCTGATCATGTATGCCCCAAGAAAGAAGCACATGAACTCAATATAGTTTGGTTGTAGTTATTTGTCTATCTTTTTTCCCAGTCATTTGGTGTCTATAAATAAACCCCATTCCCCTCATTTTGGATATTGGAGGGAAACCAATAATTCGCAAACAAATGTGCGTGACTAGCCCTCCCAAAAAATTATATTCTTTCCCAAAGTAAAAACATAATGATTTCACAAAAATTATGTATTTTTGAGTTACCCAATGTTTTTTGGAATAAATAAATTCACATAAGACCAATTCCCCATATATTGGGTGAATGAACCTCATTTTAATCATTAGTAAAGCACAATATTCTTATCTCAATAATTCAAAGCCACAAATAGGTTAAAAAGTTTCACAGGACTCTACTAGGGTGAAACATTTTCCCAATACAACACTAGGGGGAGTATTTTCACTTCCTCGGACTATTATGAATCCTTCACTCAACCCTACACCTGGTAAAAACATCAACTGGATCCACAATATGGTTCCATACATAAATGTTTTCATGGATTAACCAATTTTCTCCTAGGTCTTCTACCTGTTAGACCATATTTTCCAGCCTCCTCCAAAACCACCATATTCGTATGACCCGGGATTTCACACTAGAGTGCACCCAATAGATCATTCATTTCTTGATAAAATTAATCTTCTATGATTTCCACCCAAATTAATTGGACCCTCTAGATAATAATTATAATGAATTTTATTGATCATTAGGGTTCTTTTTATGATTATACTAGTGAGAATTATCCTGGAACAAGATTCTCATCTTGGTTGCTAAAATTTCTAATTGGCTAACCTGGTCCACATAATTATCCATTACACTATGGTCCAACTCCTTTGGTATAATCCCATTCCATGTTCCAATGGATTATTTCATTAACATAACTCATCGATGAGCTATAGAATCCACCCATGGGACACTTAACTAGTTAAATGTCCAATGTCCTACCTTCACCGAACTCACCATCTATATAGGGAATCCCTATGTAGTATCCAAGCCCATATCAATCAAGCATGAGAATATTTGGGTAATATTGGAATATGAAACACAATTTATTTTTTCTATTCCCCTAGTAGTAAGAGGGTCAAATAGACATCGTCCAAACTCAATTGTTTTTCTTCTCCATTTTCATTACACAAATGTCCTAGTCACAGAATATAAAACTGAACGGTAAAGTACTTATCGTATAAAATTAAATTTCATAGTATGGTACAATCACATGACCTTAAACTATGAAAATAGAATAATGTATGTATTTATTCCTATTAATCCAGACATAAGGGATATTTATCCAATGATAAAAACCAACACCCAATATTATAATTCCTTTTTTAGGTCCACATCCCCAATGAACCCTTCCCATTAGGATATATTTCTGATGAGACCACTCCCAAAATTCAATACCATATCCTCATTATGTTATATTACTTGTGAAACTTTTTCTCCCCCAGATATATTAATCAAAAGACCAAATATATCAAGGGAATATTCCTTATGATCCACACCCCTCCGCAATAAGCTATATTCCCTAGGAGTCACACAATCCCTCCCCAATGATCCATAATCCCTATGAGATGAAATAGAAAGGGACACTCGTGAATAATTCCTAAAATAACCCTCTATAAGAATCTTTTCTTAATAATTCAACTCTGAATAACATTAAATTGCATAGAATATCTTATAGCTGCAAGACCTTAAATGAAACCGCATAGATCATTTTCACATAATAATAAAAGGTACAAATTTTCCGACTAAGTGGAATGAAACTAAATTTATTTTGATTCCCTAAATAGGGATATATATGAAGCTCTCTTTTGAGAACTGATCATAATATCATATTACATACCACCTGCCAAGATGGTGATAATTTCCTGAGTGATTAACTATGTGGCTTCAATCCAAAGTGAAATTAATGAATAAAATAAATATGTAGAACATATAATTTTAATAAAAGGTATAATCAATGGAAAACATCTGATACATATAGTAAATACCATTGACTAATATCCCTTATCCTATATATATATTTATATCAATTTTTTTATCATATCAATGGAATAAATGTAAAAAAATCTCACACTATGATTTGGGAAGGATTCATTAAAATATCTAAAATATACAAGAGAGTCTAAGAGTAAGAAATAATTCCCACTAAAATGTTGTATATAAGCCCGAATATATAGTTTCTGTAAAAGTTTCAGTCCTAGGTATCACTGGAAATGTCACAGTGACCACTATCCATTGGAAATTTTGACCATGTCGACCCAATATACATTATTCTGGGAAGTCAATGGAAATAAAATGATGAACCCAAAAAGAATTATTTAACTATTAATGTGATGCATCAAAAACTACCATACTTCTAAAACTATATAAAAAAATTTTCATATTTTTTATTGATACTTTAGGTCTTACAATAATCCTTAATGTGATCCCATTAATCTGAATTAATGGTATAATCATAGCATACTCGGTCTAATTTTGGATGTACTCACCAAAAATATTATACATCACTAATGAAGGTGGTAGCATAAAATCATAGAAGGATGACATCCCCTAACTAGTTCTATAAGTGATAGGTGAAAAAATATCTAATATTATATTATATTCTAAATAGTAGCATCCTGAATTTGGAGACTGTGTGTGACAGCTCCTAGGAAATGAATCATGAAAATTTTTCCACACATTTAAAAATAATAGAGAAGTAGGTGGAGCCTATCTCCACATCCATCCACTTAAAGGGACTTTCCCCAATGTACATTAATTTATACCACTCTTATACAAGGAATAAAAATCATGAGGATGAATAAGGACTCTCTACTAACATAGATCCACCCAAGAGGGATCCTTTTACCAGCTGTATTCATTGTCAAATTTTCACAGACCCAATTTATTAATATAAAACTGAGGAGGAGGATTTTGAGATTGAAGTACAAGGAATTTTGGTTTGGTTTCTCAAGAGAATACCCCTTATAGGGCAAATATACATTCTGTTATAAAAAATACTATATTCATGTTCCCTGTGAGGATGTCCATTGTCACATTGAGATGGTGATTTAAGAGAAGGATCATATCTCGTATCACACTAAACAATCCAACCAGTGTGTTTTAGAAGTTTCATAAGAATATTGTTTACTTATTTTGACACCTACTAGGGTAAATCTCATATTTTTTTCTCGTGTATATGATACCCATAAAAATAATCTAAGAAATAGAAATGGAAAAGAACGTATTCTATTCCCATTCAAATTGAAGAAAATTTTTATATCCACATTAATTTTATAGAACCCCATTATAAAATCTCAACTGTAGTTTAATGGTAGGATTTTACCACTGAACACATCTCACAAAGCTAACAACATAGTCTACAAACAACATATGATGAATTTTATCATATTATGGATCCCATTAGGGGGTATATCCATATTGTTTACATAAATTATATTATATATACTCATTAAAATATATTCATCGATACCCAATAGTAGTCACATATTCCTAATACCATTCATAATGACCATTGAAATGTTCCAGAAATGAATGAAGAAAAAGATCAATCTCATATTGTGGTTCTATCTATAGTTCCCTATAATATTTAGAAAAACTATTTGGGGCTAGATCATTTCCCAATAAACCTCATTGTAAGTAATTTACATATTTAGATGGACATTCCAATGTAATATTTTATTTATGCTCCTCTTAAGTCTAAGGAATTCTCTCATTATATTTGAAAATCAGTAGAGATGCATTCCCATATTCCTATCCCTTCTGAAGATGTTCATTGTCATATAATTATGGTGAATAAAGATTAGTATCACATTATAGCCTAGTATTATGATTTTTGTTAGAAAATTTTGGAAAAACAACTGGTTCTCCTAGGATAGGTCCCACATCTGAATTTCATTGGGAAACATGCAGTACCTTAGTCAATCTATGGAGAAAATCCGGAATGTATCTCACTGAGAGAAATATATGACCCAGGAGAAGGCTCATATCTCTAACATAATCAATATAGATTATCCCGATTATCATCAAAATAAGGTATATATATTTAAAGAGGTACTCCCCATCGTACTACGATCAACATATATAGATTTACCAATAGACTGGCTCCCACATAGGTCTTCCCTATAGTATCGTGAAGATCAATCATGGGAAGTTTTCTTATGGTGTGAGTTGAAAATTTCCTCCTCAAAAAAGAATGATAAAATTTAAATAAGTTGATAATATTTACAATACATCAAACATTGGAAACTGTGAAGGTTCTCTTCATGGAAACTAGGCCACACACTCTGGACGTCATCCCTATAGAATATGTTGAAAAAAATTTCCATACCGTTAAAAATTTTGAATGAATGGAAGTCCTCCCCATAATATTGAATATGAAGAAGACTATATATGTATTCCTGATGGTGTTTACTATAATGGTACTCCCCATAATGATGTTATATTTTGACATAATTATCCTCCCCTTATCAAAGATACTCTAAGAACACCCATATATTGAGAAGAACTTTATAGACTAAAGTCTTATACAATAATCTCTTCTTCCATAGATAGAGATATGTATTTTAAACAATATGATAGTCCAAGAAAAAATTCATATAAACTTCCATATTCATATTTAATACCCTTTAATGCAAAAGAGTACATTCGGAATAATCCCTCTTCCCTGGATAAGGTAGGTGGGAAATGACCACTCTTTTCAGATCATATAGAGGTATCCCTCTTTGAAGATAAGATGGAGAGAATATTATTTCCATGATGATGAAACTTCTTAAAGATAATACACCAGTTCTATTGTGGCCATTAGGCACTAATCAATCTAACATATTTGAGTCATTGAGGTTGGAATGAATACATTTCACACACAAGAATTTTTAGAAAACTATCTACAACCTTAAAAAATACTTGTATTATAGAGAGCATGCTAACAACATCATGGTGGTAAGTGAACTCTACTTCAAAGTCAACCTGGTTTCATTATATCCACATGAAATCCAATGTCAAGAAGGAATATTGATGATCTCCAACATTTTTACGTAAATGATTTCAATAATGTGTTCTAGTTAAATATATATTCTCAATTTGATGTACACATATGAATTTTAGGTGAACGTGGAGATATATGTTTAGTCCCACGCCTCCAGAAAAGTTTCACTAAGAAAGATGTTACAAAATGTCATCACCCTATGTTAGGTCCTAGTGTCCAATTTTACATATTCCAGAGGGCCTATCTAGTAGAATCCTACTTCTTATAAAGATCTAAAATGTTTTACTTGGAATGAATGAATAATTGAGTGGATCTTACACCAATATACAAAGAAATTAAAATGATCCATTCATTAAGAGAAATCAAAGCCATTGATTTTAGAGAAACCCATAGTGGTAAGTCACACATATTTCAAATTTTTGTAGCGTCTGATTCGTGAAAAGGATGAATATCGAAAGTTTAATGAGGCAATCGAGATAACCACCTCAATGTTAACACGAGAACATCCCCAACCTATAACGTTGGGGGAATTTTCACAACCACAACCATTTCATTTGGTTTTAATAAATTTGTCTAGGATCTAATAAATGAGAGTGTTTAAACCAAGTGCATCATATATCATAAAGATTTGTGCATTTATATCACCACTAAACCCTCCCCATGAAAATATATCTTCTCCGGAATAGGGGAAAATTATAAGGGAAGCCTTCATAGTGCCTTCCAATATGTGTACATCATCCTCTTTAGGGACATGATTAGTGATGACTATTAGAGAATCCATCAGGGTCACTCTTTTTAAATCACTTCTATGGGAGAATCAAGTAGAAAAAAAAGCAGGTCACTTGTTTGAAAAGTTAATAAAGTCCTTCATGAAGGTGAATATTGATGGGGATTTCAATATATCCTTTGATATATACTCAAAAAATGATCAATGTTTTTATCATTACAATAAATACATGGTTCTTATAGTGTATTACAGATTTGTGAATTTAATCAGTGGTTTCCCCATATATT
Organism: Viscum album; assembly: GCA_963277665.1. Taxonomy (NCBI): domain Eukaryota; kingdom Viridiplantae; phylum Streptophyta; class Magnoliopsida; order Santalales; family Viscaceae; genus Viscum; species Viscum album. The sequence goes on along the minus strand of OY728163.1, from coordinate 2,106,472,321 downwards.
ACTTGGATCCCAGTGCTGATGTGGAATAGTTTAATGAGTACGTCAATCAAAAACATGGCCGACTTTGAAATTTTAATGAACAAGATTTAGTAAATGGTATTAATAATTTTTTATTTAATTTAAGAAGCTTGTTTCAATTTCTAAATGTTCTCTATAGTCTAAAGAATTTTTTAGTAGCATCGAGAACTTTCTCAAATACAAACTCTTTGAAAATTGGACAAACAGAGTGGGCCACATGGTTAGATCATGGATAGTACTAACTATTTAGATTGACCGTTTGGGGGAACTTGTGTACAAAAGGAGGCCAAATGGTTTTTCTACAACTGTGTGAGATGAGGAGCATACAAATTTCATATTGTAGAGTTTTAATATGGAGGATTTTCACACAGAATATTCATGGGTATCCAAATAATGTGCCTAGCCAGTGTGTAGGTGGTCCTTGGATAGTGGAGGGAGCATAATTTGTGCACAGTTTGGCCAACCGTGTAGCCAAACCTTGTGACCCAGTTTTAGATGTGATTTTAACATTTTCCCCTTAATGTACTTAAATCCCTAACCCCTATTATTACTCTCCCATTTCTAGTGACATGAGTCATTTCTCCTCTCTTAATGATTATTCCTAATCTTTTATAGGTTCTTTGGTAACTCCTTCGTCCGTTCTCCAAATCAAACACTGTTAGAATCATTGGATTCAAATTTGTATGCTCTAAAATCCTTTATCTTCCTTTCAACATTAATGATTCCATCTCTTGTGCTATTTTTTAGTGAGGTCATTTTTCTTATTTTTATGGACCTTTTCTATTTTAGTGTTTTATTATATTATTCTTTCAATCAATGGTTGACCCTATTTTAGTGGTTATCTATGGACATAAGGTAAGTGGTATAGTTTTCCCATAAATTTTTTTTTTCATATCTTATCTATCATGATTTACCCCACCCAATATTGTGTCTTTTTCAAAAGTGTGTTCTTCCTTCCTAAATAAATTTGAACATGTTTTTATACTCCATTCGACCCTTTTTTTGTTATTAAAGGATTTTGAACTAGTTAATTACCACCCCATTGGGTGTGCCAAAAGAAATTCCCTCCTTATAACTATTTTTTTGAATGACCAAAAACCACATATGTGTTTGGATTATATTGGAAATTGATTTTCCCTATTTTATATAATTGTCTAGTTGACCAAACAACCTTTTAAGTCTTTGTATTGTCAATGATATTGAATGTACTTGATTAATTAAATTAAATTTATTAGTTTAATGGTTTGGATGTTCATGGAAAGGACACACCACATGCTATATAATTATAAATGTGAATTACATAAATTTTGATGCTCGTGATTGAGTAGGCTGGGATAATTAGAATGCTTAATATATAATGCATTGCTATTATTAAAGGCATTTCATTGATATTGGATATCGAATTGTGGATAAAAAACTTGTTGAGAATGATGTTTCACACTCTCTTACATATGGTGTTGGGAATGATGGATCACATCATCATAATTTTATTTAGGCAAAGGTCCCGAAGTTCCACATTCCTCTTTACCAGGTGTTGGGCATGATGAATCACTCCTCCATCTCAAATGACAAAATATATGTATCGCATTCATCATTAGAATTAGGTGTTCCCCCTTTCTTGAGCTTATAGGTTGTTATACTAGATATAGATGCCTGAGTTACACCATACGTCTATCTAGACCCTAGTATCCAGGTAAATTCCTAAATATGTTCTCACATACATAGTGCATATACATTTATATAGTATATAACTATTTATATATTATTACTTATATATTTATATATAATTTGGATCATCCATTTTCCAAAAAATGTCAAAGCTAGTAGAATCACCTAGTTTTCCTATAGAAACATAAGCTGGATTGTATTTATTATTTATAAATGTTTATTGTTCATTATACCTGCACATTATTAGTCTATGTGCACTAGCCAGATTATTCTAAACACAGTTGGTGGTGGCCTACTAAATTTATCACACACACTAATCGGGCCAACTTTGCTAACTGAGTAAATCCCATGTCTGTAAGTGTGGGTATGGTAAAGATCCTTATTTTTTGTGATGGATTTTATTTTATTATAACAGGGAACATGGGAGAAGAGCACCAATCATATTCCCATGATCCTAGTGGAACAATATTTTGGACTTTTTTTATTTTTCAATAACATGATGTATATGCTTGTCCCATATTTCACTTAATTTTATATCAGAATTCAATGAAATGACCATATATATGACATAGCCTTTGAGATTTTAATTATATTTCAATATTCTTGGTTGATTACAATTCTGCAGTTGATTATTGTATTTGTTTCCTCTATGAAATTTGTTATGTTATGATTCTTCTATTTCTATTTATTTATGATATATATTGTGCCACTATGATATGAGGGTATAGTCTCCCCACTATACCACCTTAGACCCTCACTGGTAGTCAACATCATATGGCTCAGGGAGAGGATCCCTTAAGGCCATATGAACCACCTCCTCAAAGAACTGATTAAGTGGATCTCGGTTCAAGATGTTACAATGTGGTATCAAACCCATAATTTTTCATTTTTCTTAGTGTTTGGGTATTAGACATGAGACTAGAATCAAATGGGATTTTTTAATGAGCATGTTTCTAGGATTAGATGACCCACATAGAGGGGTAACCCAATTTACCTAGGATGGGTTATTGATGTTATTGGATTATTCTTGTTATAATTGATAGGATTTCACCATAGCGTGACAAACATGTTTTTTGAAATTATTTATATAGATATTATTTTGTCATGTACATCATTCCTTGGCCTCATATGATAATGATTAATAATCCCATACATCATTATAGTCACATTAAAAATAATATTCCATTCATTTTTCTATACAAAGTCTAATTTTTATAAGAATTTTCCTACTGCATATTTTTAGTTCTTGATTATTATATTTTTAAAGGTGCAGAAATTTCTGGTAAGAAAAATATCATTGGCTTCATTAAAGTGACTTCATCTATCTAAATAGAACTTTCTCACATATATTGGTTATTAAAACTTAATTATCAAACTATACCAGGTTTTGGTATCTATACCTATTGGGTTTAGACAATTATATATTTGAACGTATAAAAAATTATGATCTTAGTTGAAATTAAACCTTTAATTGAAATGGTTATTGATAAATGGGGATGTCAATTACAATGTAGAGGGTGTTTTACTCTATACCTTGTTGACACTCTATATACTGGAATCCCTATCATATGAAATGATACATGGACCCAAAATATAGGCATTTTAGTTGGTAGTTTGGATGTATATTATATTATTATAACTCATTATGGTTTAAAATTATCCTAAAGACCTAGATTTTGGAGCAAGATGACAAGTGTAGTCTATTATATAATAAGGCTATGTACCTATCCTATTATCTATTTATAGTCTTTTTAACTTTTATGTTCTATTTTGAGGTGTGCATTAAGAATTATAGAATAATTCCACCATGAAAACCTCAATTCACATACTAGGAAGGCGGTGATGACCATGCACCAGAGGTGGTAGGCACCAAGTTTCCAATGATACCTCATGTAGTTCTACTTATGGAACCACCTAATATTCTGGATGTGGGAATAGGTTCCAAGTTTCAAAATGGAATTTTCCTCATGATGTAGTCTATGGAAGGTGTCTCTTGACCTGCCTCAACTATGGAAGAGCTTACTCAGGAGTTTCAGAAGTAGAATCCCCCTATATTATTGGGGGATCGAAAAAACACATACTATTAAGTATTGGTTTGAGGCTATTATTTATATCATTGATCATATAGAGACACCTCAAGAGGGGATGATCAAGCTCCCTACTTATATTCCATGTGGCTCTTCCAAGTTATGGTCAGATATTATTACCCAAGAAGACTGACATCAAGTTCCAATCTTGAAGGACATCCAGATGATATTCTATGATTACTTATTTACATAGACTCTATGGTCTAACCATGTTTGAGAGTATAGGATCCTAGAATATAGATCCATATTTTTTATGGAGTATTTTTCTCATTTTATAGAGCTTCATTAATTTACACTGACTCTATCTGGTGATGATCATAAGACTATGAGGCGGTTCAAAGATGGATTCTTTTACACTATCTGATCGCATGTCAGTGATTTTTGGTTGATTAATATTTCTGAGATAGTCCACTATTCCCTCATTACTGAGAGGAATTTGAGGGAAGATGGTAGTGGTAACCAGGGTGGGTCGGCACTAAGACCTACTGGTGGTTCTTCTTGCATAATGATGCTGTGTTTTGAGGTTTTTTGTGGGGGTAACAGTAGTCAGACAACTCAAAATTACATCTTCCATATATATCATTAGGCCAGGATGTCGGGACACACATGACCCCAATGTATGAGGGATCTAGTAGAGTGCAGAGGTTGTAGTATGATTGGGTATATCTAGTGCTTCTGTAGTAATTTTCTATCAGTTCCCAGTGATAGAAGATATACACCTACCCACATTCTAGAGTGGGGCTAGTAGTATCTTTTTAGGAAGGTAACTAGAATACCAATGGCCACTCCGGCTGAGGTGGTGGTCAGAGAAGAGGTAATGAGACAGAAGATTCACATATCCATTAGAGTGAGATTTATCAGGGTAGTTAGGTTGTGACTTACTATAGCAGTACAAACTAGTTAAAAGTAGTGAAACCTATGCGAGTGGAGAATAGCTTCGTACCTTATTCTTTTTGAGGTACTATTCTAATAAATGATACCTAACTGACTAATTTATTTGACACAAGATCATCACACTATTTTATATTTTAGGAAACTATAGAGATTCTAGGCCTATATATAGAGAATTAATGTGAAATTATGAGACACGATACCCCATTTGGTACCTGATTAGAGAGTGTTCACTAATGTAGGGATTTACCACTTGAGATAAGAATATATCTCTTTGTATGGATGCTTTTTTCCATCGACATGATAGTATTCTATGTAATTATTGGGATGGACTAGTTAGTTTCTTTTCATGTCATTATTGACTTCTATCATTAGAGGGTGACATTTACATCATCAGAAGGTCGTAGAAATATCCAAAATGGAGAATGGGATGTCCATGCATTTTGATCTGGACTTAAGCAATAAGGGCTGGGTAGAGTGAAAGACCATATTACTAGTATCATGTTAGATGATTAGGGGTTACGAAATTCTATTTATCTTCTGGTAGTCTATTTTCTCAAGGATATGTTCCTTGAATCCATTTCTGGGCTACCTAATGTGATATGGGAGAATTCCCCGTTGATATAGTTCCAGGATAAACACAAGTCCATTCATACTTATATTATGGAACCTATGAAGCTTCTAGAGCTCAATAAATAGATGGATGACTTGGAAGATAATGGTTTTATCCAATGTAGCACATCACCATGTGGTTCATATGTCCTTTTTTATGAATTATTAGGGTAACCTCAAGAATTTTGCAGATTACCAATGGTTGAACTAGATTATGGTAAACAACTAGTATCAACTGCCTCAAATAGATGACCTTTTCGATCATATATGAGGAGCTCATTTTTTCTCAAATATTGATTTACGTTTAGACTATAATATGGTTCATGTCAGTTCATAACACATACTTAATACATCATTCATAAGTAGGTATGGTCTTTATGAGTATTTGGTAATTTCGTTTAGTCTCATGAACATGCTATGTATTTTTGTGGCACTGATGAATCGGGTTTTCCACCCGTATCAAGATTCATTTGGTGTAGTTTTTTTTAAAACATCTAAGTGTATATTCTCATCCAAAATGACTATGAACAACATATTGAGATCATGTTTAATACACCGAGAGATCACTATATCTAATCTAAGATCAGTAAATTCCACATTTTTATTGACAATATCCATTTCTTATGTCATATCATTTTAGAGACAGGAGTGTTAGTATAACTTGAGAAGGCCAAAGCGGTAGTTTCATAGGTGTTTCCAAAGAAAATATTTTATATATTGAGTTTCTTAGGGATAACCAGGTATTAAACAAACTTCATCTAGAATTTATCATGCCCAATAGTGTCTCTTAAAGGATTGACTAAGAAGGGTGTTAAATTATAATGGTTAAAATCATATGAAGCATTCATTCATGAGTTGAAGGAAAAATTGACTTCAACATCGATCCTGATATTTCCAGATCCTGGAAAGAGCTATATAGTTTGTTGTGATGCATCAGGTGTTGGGATGGGAGTTATTATAATGTAGGATAAGTGAGTAATAGAAAAAAAATATTATCAATTATATCCTTAGGAGAAGAATTATCTGATGTAGGAACATGAGCTTGCCATTATTGTTTATTATCTACATTTTTTGAGAAATTACATACATGGGAATCAATTTAGTGGTATTTCATAGAACATAGAAGGCTCATGTATATTTTTCATAAGACCTTATCTGAATCTCATCTAGCGCTTATGGGTTGAGTACCTACAATCCATTTATTTTTAGCTTTCGTATATTCCTAGAGAAGGCAATGATGATGCCAATTCTCAGAGATGGAAGATTCATACATAGGTAGTCTAAGAGACCATTGGTGAGTCGAATCTCTTGTTATTGTTCTTAGAGATACAGATTGAGGTTCAAGAGGATCATGGGTGGACTATTCTCTATAGCATAGCAGTGAAATCTACCATTATGGAATGGGTGAGAATGATCCAACCTTCAGATTCTAAGGTTCTGCTACTAAGAGAATGCATCTTAAATGACAATTCACATTCTAGTTTTTCTATGGAAAAGGAAGAAACCTTACACATTCATGGTCATTTATGGATCCCAACTAATATTATAGGGGATAGGATGTGGGAATTTCGTTCCTTGGTTTGGGAATTTCATATCAATGTCACCAATATGTATCGATACATATGTATTAGGTATTGTTTTCCGGGTATAAAACATGAGATAACTGTTTTTATCACTCGATGATCCACTTGTCCGAAGGTGAAGGTGGAACATCAATGACCAATGAGGATTCTATAATTGTTTACCTCCCCTAAATTGAAAGGGGATGTGGTCCGTATATACAAACGGACATGTTTTCCTATATCACTATGATGAAACAATATAGTTTGAGAATTCATTCATCATTTGATGAAGGTAACACATTCCTTACATTTTTTAGAGAGCCTCTCGTTAGAAAAGACAAAGAGGCTATATGTGAGGGAGGACATGCATATTCAGAGTGATCTATGATCTATCTTATCTAAAAGGGTTGATCCCTTTATGAATCGATTCTAGAATGGCTTAGAGAATTCCTTGGGTACACATGTGCTTCTAAGAATGACCTATCACCCTCAAACCGATAGAAAGAGTGTACAATCCTGGTGTTTGAGGACATGAACTGCAGCCTAAGGAAGGTTTTAAGAGAATTCAGGACTTATTCAGATACCAGAGCTCTGAGAATTTGATAATAGAGTGGGTCATACATTTAGAAAACTTGTAGTATAAACCATGTAGATTAACCATGTAGAGAACTAGTGTAAAGTGGGAGGCCGTAAAATTTTCTTACTACTGTGAGAGCTGGGGTGTATGACTATGTGGGATTGCATAGGTTTGTGATAGATAATTTTTGCATGTCTTTCACATGGGAATTGAAATCATGCACCTTTCCTATGTGATGGGGGTCCTTGATAGTGGAGGCAGCATGGTTTGCACAAGGTTTGGCTAACCATGTGGTTGAACCACATGACCCATTTTTAATGGTGAATTCATCCTTTTACCTTTAATGGACTAATATCCCTCACCCCTCTTCTTCTTCTCACATTTTCAGAAATCGGATCCCTTTCTCCTCTCCCAATGTATTTTCATCACGTTTTCTAGGATCTTTGGTAACTCCTCTATCCATTCTATGATTCTAAAGTCATTGTATGCATTGGATCCACATAGATTATGTTTATATTTTTCTCGATTCCTTTTATTTTTCATTTTCCCATCCCCGGTAATATTTTGGTTCTAGATATTTTTCCATATTTTTTGTATTTTTCTATTTTTTGGTATTCTTCCATTATTTTTCAAATCAAATGTTGATGCTGGATGATTGTTTATCTACGACCCTACGGTAGGTGGTCTAGTTGTTTTCCCTAAATGTTTTTATGTTTTCATAGAATCATCATTATGCAACACACCAGCCAATGTCACGCATTTCCATTAAGTCTGTTCTTCCTTCCTAAATAAATTAAAGAAAGTTTTTATACTCCCATTGACACTTGTTAGGTGATTATATGCATTTTACTTTATTCATTTCCACAATTTTGGTTGTTAAAAATGTAATTCCCACCTTATATCTAATTGTTTGAATGACCAAACACCACCTATGTTTTTGTCTTTTATTGGAAATGGAGTTTACCTCTTTTATATAATTGACCAGTTGACCAAGTCACCTGATTTGTGTTTGTATTGTCTATAGTATTGAAATTCTATGTTTAACTAAATTGAATGGATTAGTTTCATATATTGAAAGTGGGTGGTAATGCCACACCACATGTTGTATAATTCTAAATGGTAATTGTATAAATTATGATTCTAATTATTCAGTGGGATTGGTGAGTGGGAAAGAGTTATATATAATTAACTTATATTATTAATTTTATTATATGGATATTGGATCTTGAATAATTGATAAGGGGCTTTTAAGAATGATGTTTCACACTCCCTTACATCGGGTGTTGGGAATGTAGTCTCACGCCATTATACTTATATTTAGGTGCTAGGAATGAGTTTACATGATCTTCCCTATAAGGTGTTGGGAATGATGACTCACATCACCATCTCAAATAATGGAAAATCTATCCCTCATTCAACATGAGATTTAGGGGTTGTACCCTTCCTTGAGCCTACAGTTTATTAGACAAGTTATAGACGCTTAAGTTATAACCATGGTCCAGCTAGCTCGTTGTATCCATGTATATGCCTACTTATGTACTCATGTAATTAATGAATATACATATATATAATATATGACTATATATACATTATTACTTATATATATAATTCATATCATAGATATTTTATCCTATGTCTAACCAGATAGAATCAACCAAGCGTCTTATAGGAACCGAAGCTAACTAATATCACTACTAGAAAAGCAGGTATTTGCGACGGGCTATTTGCGACGGGATCCCGTCGCAAATAGCTCGTTGCTGAAAACGCCGTCGCAACTAAACTTATTTGCGACGGGACCGTCGCTAAAGCCTTTTTTGTGACGGGCCTTCTCCCCGTCGCAAATAGTATTCCGTATTTTTGTAAAAAACTTTTTAAACAGTTTTTGCGACGGGACCCGTCGCAAATAGTTTTTGCGACGGGCCCGTCGCAAAAACTCTTTTTTAAAAAAATAAAAAAAATTTAATAATACTAGTATTTGCGACGGGAACCGGGACCCGTCGCAAATACTCTTTTAAAAAACAATAAAAAACTATTAATAATACTAGTATTTGCGACGGGCATAGTATCCCGTCGCAAATACTATAAAAAAAATAAAAAAAATAAATTATTAATAAATTATTTTAATTAATATAATAATAGAATTATAATTTACAAATGAAAATAATAAATTATTTTAATTACTATAATAATAGTAGAATTATAATTCAAAAATAAAAATAATAGAATATTAATAAATAATTTAATTAATATAATAATATTATAATTATAATTCATAAATAAAAAAAATATTAATAAGTTATTTTAATTAATATAAAAATAATAGAATTATTTTACATTCAAATATTAAAATAATTCAAGTATTACAAAAAAATAATTAAATTATAATATTATAAAATTTTAATATATATATAAAATTTTATTATATAAATAAAATTTTAATATATATATAAAATTTAATATTATAAAATATAAATATTATTATTATTCATATTAATATTGTTATTTAAAAATATAATATTATTAATATTTTATAATGAGACAGAAACTACGAATAGAAAAAAAAAATATTTTGATTTCACAAATTTTATAACAGAAATACAAACTCTAATCTGTAGGAGGGGGGAGGTGGGGGATCTGCAGATGGTGGTGGAGGAAACTCCATCCCTAAAGCATGAGTGAGTCGGCGCATGTACTCCATCTGCTCCTGATGCTGCTGCTGCCACCGACTCGTCTGCTCCTCGTACAGCTGCTGCTGGCGTCGACGCTCCTCCTCAAGCTGCTGACGCATCTGCTCCTGCTCCTGTCGGAGACTCTCTATCTGTGCAGTCTGAGATCGCAACTGCTCCTCATACTGTGTAGAAGAAGATGCACGAGCTCCTCTCGAGCTGGATGCCGACATCGCAGCACTGCCATAATAATCTCCGGGAGTCAGTCGAGAGCCGATACCAACTACCCGGCCCTTCTCGAAGGCATACTGGGTGGCCTGCATCCATGCCGCCTCATCAAACTGACGGGCAGTGGTCTGATCTGATGCCTCGGCCTGACTCTCAGGCCGGGCCTGTGCCGCTGCAGCCTCATATGACTCCTATAGTTGCAATTTAAAATTAAAATTGTGAATATATTATATGCAGTTAATTTTTAAACTTGAAAACAAATAATACTGACCACGATGTGATGCTGACGATCACCTCTGAGCTCCCCAGTAGCATGATCACTATACATCCTCTGATATACGTCGTACTCTGTAATATTGGGGTGCTCGACAGCCTATAAGAATAAAAAATAAACTGTTAATATTTTTAGTTATATAAAATATTTATAAATAATGTACGTACCAGATGCTGTCTATGAGTACTGAAAGAACGACTCCCAGCTCGATGAGTCACCTCCTGCCTCCCCCGATTCTGCCTCCCCACCGATGATCTCCTCTGAAAGGCACCACTCAACCAGTGCGCACATAATCCATCCCATACATGGGATGAAATGTACTCTGGTCGGTGTGCTTTACATGACTCATCAAAATCTGACACTCCTGCTTTCTTCATCGCAGCTTTTCTTAAATTGTGCAAAAACTGACGAAGGCGATCACGCATGGCCACCTCCCATGCCTCGTGGATGGCGTCACGCATGGTATCCTCGATCGGATACCATAAACCCTACAAATAAATCAAAATATCAAGTTAGAAATGAAATAATTTTCAAAATAAAAATTATTTATTTACGTACGTACCAACCAATGGCCGAACATGGCCTGCTGCACATCAATGGGAATCTGCTCCCATGTGGTCCATGGCTGAGAGAAATAGTTGCGCAAAATAGCGCTGCCCTGTCCGACTGCTATATGCGAAAAACTGAAAAAATAATAAACATTTATTATGTGAATAGATTAATGAAATCTTAGTCAAATTCACAGGTTATTACACAGGTTATCACACCTCCGGGTGCGCGGATCAAACCCAAGACGTGGACGTCGCTCGGGGACGGGGTCAGGAATCATCAATCGTGCAAGACCGCGCCCCCTCCGCGTACTCCCTGGAGCGCCTGCAGGCTGAGGGTCATCTGCCAGCAACTCATCCGCATCGAAAGGCAGGTCAGCCTCCGCCAACTCACGAAATGTGGCCTCGTCCATCTGAAACAGAAAATGTTAATATTAGCAAATAATTGATAATTACTATTATATATACATATATACATATTATGATTGTATATAAATACCATGGAATTCTATAAGTGTTCATCTTCATCATCATCTTCATATATGTCAATGTCATCTTCATATTCCTCCTCAACATCATCGATATCCATTCGAGTTGCAGTTGCTTCATCTCTTACCATTTCAAATTCATGTGTGACATCATTAACATCATCGTCATCACCGACTCTTAAATGTGGGGTGTCGTCATCGATACTCATATCTCTTTGTAAAAAATATTGATTTTGAGTACTCTCTTGAAAAACTTCAATTCTTTGCACATCAGTGAAAGCACATTCACTTTGACTAAACTGATTGTCTCGAATTTTGATTTTTATTACACTCCACCAATCAGTCAAGTCTCTTGATGTTGCACAGTACTTTGCATAATAAACTTGATATGCCTGTTGAGCCAATAAGAATGGTTCATTTACTGCGAGAACACTTTTACATTTAATATCGATGATTCCATGAGTCGGATGAACACGCACGCCTCTCTCTGTATCCAACCACCGACATTTGAACATGGTTATGTAATGTTGTCCAAGATAACAGAGTTCAATGATTTCATCAAGTATGCCATAAAAGTCAACTTCATTTTCTCGATGATGAGATCCTCTCATGCTAACTCCACTGTTCATTGTTTTTTTCGATTCCCCATATGCATGTGTGTGGAATCGAAATCCATTCACCACATATGAATTATAAGTTTTAACAAGTTTGGAAGGTGGGTTACTCAATACACACAGCCGTTTTTCAATTTTATCAGCATGTCGAGACACCTGAAGATTTGTGAAATAATTATCAATATAGTAAACTATACATTGAATGAGTTGCTAAATGATAAAGAATTTATGTTACCAGTTTTTGAAACCACTGAGAGAAATTTTTCAGTCGACGTTCTTCGAGAGCAGCTGCTGTAATTTGTGGAATTTGTTTCTTGATATGATTATCATACAACCTATAAAAACCAAAGTTATTTACTGTAACATAAATGATAGAATAAGTGATATAAACACTTACAGTACAACTGATGTCATCTCTTCACAGTTGAGCAGAACATACGTATGAGCTCTATGATGTTCATCATCTGAAAGCCAGCGTTCCGAAACTCCACCAAAACCAAGCTCTGACTGGTTGAAAACAGATAATTGATTGTCGATTTCATCAATATTCCTCTCATTCCGTCCCATTCGGTTGTGTTTTGAAGGATACTCAGATTCAAAATAATGGGAGCAGAAAAAAGATATTTCCTCTTGCAAATAAGCTTCTGCAATAGATCCTTCAACAGATGCTTTGTTGCGTACTTTTATTTTCAATTTTTGCATGCATCTTTCAAATGGGTACATCCATCGAAACTGTACCGGACCTCCACATTTGGCTTCATATGGCAAATGTAACATCAAATGTTCCATTGAGTCGAAGAAAGACGGCGGAAATATTTTTTCCAGTTTACATATAATTACAACAACATCTTTTTCAAGTTTGCCTAGAGCATCATAATCTGCCGTAGCCGCACAAATTTCCTGAAAAAAATGAGACATGTCTGTTATGGAATCCCAAATCACAGAATTCAACAGACCTCTTAATCCAATGGGTAGAAGTCTCTCCATTATAACATGACAATCATGACTTTTCAATCCAGTAATATGACCATTCCTTATACATCTACCCAAATTGGAAGCACAGCCATCTGGAAGTCTCAAATCTGCAATCCACTGACAAAATAATAAACGGTTTCCTTTAGACAGTGTATAAGCTGCTTTTGGTTTCAGTAACCTTTCTGTTCTGACATTCTCAAATAGTTCCAATTCTGGACGCCTGCAAATTTGGGCAAGATCTAAACGTGCATTTACATTGTCTTTGCTCTTTCCTAGCGTATCCAAAACTGTATGAAACAAATTATCAAAACAGTTCTTCTCAATATGCATGACATCTAACATGTGTCGGACCAACAAATCAGACCAATATGGAAAATCCCAAAATATGCTACGTTTAATCCAATTCTGTTCTTTCCCAAAACCAGAAATTTTCTGTTGGTTTATTGTGGGACCAAAAGTGATGGGAGGTAATGAAAATACAACTGATTTTAACTCCGAACCTGATAGCATTTTTGGAGGTCCATCCCTTTCAGCTGTTCCTTTTCTGAAATGAGATCTGTTTCTGCGAAAAGGATGATCAGCTGGAAGAAATCTGCGATGACAGTCAAAATAACAAGGTTTCTCTCCATGAATGAGCATAAATGCTTTGTTCTCTCCCATACAGTAAGGACATGATTTCTGACCATGTGTACTCCAGCCAGATAACATCCCATAAGCCGGGAAGTCACTTATTGTCCACATCAATGCTGCTCTCAGTATGAAATTCTGTTTCGTTGCAACATCATATGTACTGACACCAGTACTCCACAATAAATTTAATTCATCAATCAATGGCTTCAAATAAACATCAATATTTTTCTTCGGATGTCCTGGAATTAGTAAAGTCAAAAAGATATATGGCTCCTTCATCAACATCCATGGAGGTAAATTATACGGAGTTAAAAAAACAGGCCAACATGAATATTGACTACCATAAGATCCAAACGGACAGAAACCATCAGTGGAAAGGCCCAGTCGAACATTTCTAGCTTCTAAAGCAAATGATGGATGCACTCTATCAAAATGTTTCCATGAATCACCATCGGCTGGATGATTCAAGCTTTTATCGGTTGAAATATTCTCTTTATGACATGACATCATTGTCGTTGTATTCTTAGACATGAATAAACGCTGAAGTCTGGATGTAAGCGGAAAATATCTCAACTGTTTTACAGGAATCAAACCAGACTTCCCGTGTTGTCCTTCTTTATATCTCAGTTTCCCACATGTGGGACAACTATCCAACGACTCATTTTCCCCTGAATATAAAATGCAGTCATTTGAACATGCATGAATCTTCTGACAAGTAAGTCCCAAATTTCGAACCAACCTCTTACTTTCATAGTAATTTGCAGGTAAAACATTTCCTTCGGGTAATAGTGTTTTCAGCAATGAAAATATCTGGTCAAAACATGTGTTTGACATTCCGTTATCTGATTTGATAGCCATAAATTTTGCAACTGCTTCTAATTTGCTCATCTTGCAGCCAGGATATAATGCATCCTCAGCAGACTTCAACAACTCATAAAATTCAGACGGTCCCAACTCAGGATTTGAAGCTATATCAGCCGGAGTTTCTGTATGTTGAACAGATTAACCTGCAACATCATGTAATAAATCTTGAAACCGGGATGGATCTGGAATCAAGTTGGTATCACCTGCTCTGGAACTGCGTTCACCATGTTGATACCAAAAAACATAATCTGCTTGAAAACCAAAACGCAAGAGATGTTCCCCCACTTTGTCAAACGTGTCAAATGTTCTCAATGCACATTTTCTACAAGGGCATTTTATCTTTCCTTCTGAAACAAATTCAGAATTTGATGCCGCAAATGATAAAAAAATCTCCACAACCTTTATATATACTGGATTTAAACCAGAACCATTTGGATTTCTACGTTGATTTATCCATATGAGGTCATCTAATAATGACTGTTGACGACCTCGTTGTTCCATATTTTTCTATAAAATATAAAATCATTACTGGTTTAGAATAATTTGTTAGAAAAAACACTCAAGCAAGGATTGAATATATTGAGAATAAAGCAAAACCTGTTACAAATATTGATAATTTTAATATTATATTGATTTTTTATTTTTTTTAATAATACTAATATAATTTTTTTTATAAATATTAATTATATAATAATAACATCATTACATTATTATTATATTTTATTCCTAATTATTACTAATTATTCCTAATTATTACTAATTATTCCTAATTATTACTAATTATTCCTAATTATTACTAATTATTCCTAATTATTCCTAATTATTACTAATTATTCCTAATTATTTGCAATTATTGGTAATTATTGGCAATTATTACTAATTATTACAAATTATTGGTAATTATTCCTAATTATTCCTAATTATTCCTAATTATTCCTAATTATTACTAATTATTCCTAATTATTCCTAATTATTACTAATTATTCCTAATTATTACTAATTATTCCTAATTATTACTAATTATTCCTAATTATTACTAATTATTCCTAATTATTACTAATTATTCCTAATTATTTGCAATTATTTGCAATTATTGGTAATTATTACCAATTATTAGTAATTATTGGTAATTATTGGTAATTATTACTAATTATTACAAATTATTGGTAATTATTGGTAATTATTCCTAATTATTACTAATTATTCGTAATTATTACTAATTATTCCTAATTATTACTAATTATTACTAATTATTACTAATTATTCCTAATTATTACAAATTATTGGTAATTATTACAAATTATTACTAATTATTGCTAATTATTGGTAATTATTCCAAATTATTGGTAATTATTACTAATTATTACAAATTATTGGTAATTATTGGTAATTATTGGTAATTATTACTAATTATTACAAATTATTGGTAATTATTGGTAATTATTCCTAATTATTACTAATTATTCCTAATTATTACTAATTATTCCTAATTATTACTAATTATTACTAATTATTACTAATTATTCCTAATTATTACAAATTATTGGTAATTATTACAAATTATTACTAATTATTGCTAATTATTGGTAATTATTCCAAATTATTGGTAATTATTCCAAATTATTGGTAATTATTCCAAATTATAGGTAATTATTCCTAATTATTGGTAATTATTCCTAATTATTGCTAATTATTCCTAATTATTGCTAATTATTGCTAATTATTGCTAATTATTTCTAATTATTGGTAATTATTGCTAATTAATGGTAATTATTGGTAATTATTGGTAATTATTGGGAATTATTACTAATTATTACAAATTATTGGTAATTATTGGTAATTATTCCTAATTATTTGCAATTATTGGTAATTATTGCTAATTATTGGTAATTATTGGTAATTATTGGTAATTATTGGTAATTATTACTAATTATTACAAATAATTGGTAATTATTCCTAATTATTTGCAATTATTGGTAATTATTGGCAATTATTACTAATTATTACAAATTATTGGTAATTATTCCTAATTATTCCTAATTATTCCTAATTATTCCTAATTATTACTAATTATTCCTAATTATTCCTAATTATTACTAATTATTCCTAATTATTACTAATTATTCCTAATTATTACTAATTATTCCTAATTATTACTAATTATTCCTAATTATTACTAATTATTCCTAATTATTTGCAATTATTTGCAATTATTGGTAATTATTACCAATTATTAGTAATTATTGGTAATTATTGGTAATTATTCCTAATTATTCCTAATTATTACTAATTATTACTAATTATTACTAATTATTCATCATTATTCCTAATTATTACTAATTATTACTAATTATTAATAATTATTCCTAATTATTCCTAATTATTACTAATTATTACTAATTATTCCTAATTATTCCTAATTATTCCTAATTATTCCTAATTATTCCTAATTATTTCTAATTATTCCTAATTATTTGTAATTATTGGTAATTATTGGCAATTATTGGTAATTATTACTAATTATTGGTAATTATTGGTAATTATTGGTAATTATTACAAATTATTCTTAATTATTGATAATTCTTGATAATTGTTCCTAATCATTACTAATTATTCTTAATTATTGATAATTATTGATAATTGTTCCTAATTAGTCCTAATTATTACTAATTATTACTAATTATTGATAATTATTCCAAATTATTCCTAATTATTCGTAATTATTGATAATTGTTCCTAATTATTCCTAATTATTGCTAATTATTACTAATTATTACTAATTATTCCTAATTATTCCTAATTATTCCTAATTATTGCTAATTATTACTAATTATTACTAATTATTCGTAATTATTCCTAATTATTCCTAATTATTCCTAATTATTCCTAATTATTCCTAATTATTCCTAATTATTCCTAATTATTCCTAATTATTCCTAATTATTCCTAATTATTCCTAATTATTACTAATTATTCCTAATTATTACTAATTATTACTAATTATTACTAATTATTACTAATTATTACTAATTATTACTAATTATTGGTAATTATTGGTAATTATTGGTAATTATTATTAATTATTACTAATTATTGTTAATTATTGTTAATTATTGGTAATTATTCCAAATTATACATAATTATTACTACTTATTGATAATTATTACTACTTATTGGTAATTATTACTAATTATTACTACTTATTGGTAATTATTACTAATTAATACTAATTATTGATAATTATTACTAATTATTACTAATTATTGGTAATTATTACTAATTATTACTAAATATTCTTAATTATTGATAATTATTGATAATTGTTCCTAATTATTAGTAATTAAATGAATAATTACCAATAATTTGGAATAATTACCAATAATTACAAATAATAACATTATTAGTATATTTTATTATTAATATTAAAATAATATAATTTTCTGATTTATATACAATTCTCCTTTCATCTGTGCGTTTTCTATCTCCACATACAAATAATACATGTGAAGACAGTAAACACACAGATGAAAAGAGAATTGTATATATATAAAAAATTATATTATTTTAATATTAATAATAAAATATACTAATAATGTAATAATGTTGTTATTCCTAATTATTGGTATTTATTACTAATTATTAATATTTATTCTTAATTATTAAAAATTATTACTAATTATTCCTAATTACCATTAACTATGAACAATACTAATAATTTAAATTTATTAAGTAAGAAAACAATATAAACATAATTAAATTACAACTAATTAAGAATAACTGAAACTAATAAAAAATTAAAAATAAATATTAAATTAAAATGAACATAAATACCTTGAAAATTGATCTGCTCTGATCGTTCTTCAAAACTTTAATATCAGCTCCGAAGAAAAAAATTAAACTGAAGAAAAACTCAACTTTAGAAACACAAGTTTGAGAGCAGGAGAAGATAGAGAATGAGAATGATTTGAAAAAAACGGATGGGGGTATTTATAGGTTAGATTAGTTGCGACGGGCCCATTTGCGACGGGTATCCTATCGCAAATACTAGCATTTGTGACGGGTACCGTCGCAAATACCTTAGCCCGCATTTATTACGGTCAACCGGTAAATAGTTATTTGCGACGGGTCCTGTCGCAAATAACATACTATTTGCGACGGGAATACTTTCCCGTCGCAAATACCTTTTACCGCCGCCGGTTATTTGCGACGGGAATACTTTCCCTTCGCAAATACCTTTTACCGCCGCCGATTATTTGCGACGGGGAAAGCCTTCCCCGTCGCAAATAGTTTTCCCCGGATTTGGCGCCAAAGCCCGGGAAATCTATTTGCGACGGGATAGGCTTCCCCGTCGCAAAAGACTACTTATTTGCGACGGGTAAAGACCCCCATCGCAAATAAGTTTTTAACGGGACTATTTGCGACGGGATTTATTCCCATCGCAAATAACCCGTCGCAAATACCCATTTTTCCCGTAGTGTATTTATTATTCATAATTGTTTAATTTTTATTATATATATACAGTGTTATGCTATGTACACTATCTAGATTATTTTGGACACAGTTTTGGGTATCCTACTGAGCTTATCTCACACCCTACATGGGCCACCATTGGTAATCGAGTAGACCCCATTTGTACATGTTTGTATAAGGGAAACGACCATGTTACGGTTACTTGTTCGGATTTACTTAAAATATAGATCAGGGGAGTAGTTGATATAACATATGATCACGATGCTAGGGGATAATTCTATTGGGTTTTTTGTATTTTTTTTATAGAATGATTTGTATGTGTATCTTTTGTTTCCCCTTTTTGTATATCAGCATGACATGACATCACTATTTATAGGATTCATCCATTGTTCTTTTCATAGTCTTTTCAAATTCATGGTTATTTATGCATTTGTAGTTGATTATTGTATTTACTTTTATTGTGACATTAGATACATTATGATTCAGATACTTCTGGGTATTTATTATATCTAATGTGCCACTATGATATGAGGGTATAATATCCCCACAATACGACCTTAGAACCTCACTTCTTGTTGGAAGCCTCAAGCGTACAAGGAGGCATGCTTAAGGACATGTTTCCCACCAACTCAAGGCACCGGTTAAGTGGATCCTAGGACATGATTTTAAAAAAACACTTGAGGATAGTTTGTGTACCCACTCCCATGATATATTAAAAACATAGGACCTCCTTTGATTACCCACCTTCCACTTCCAAAATAAAATACTTTGAAATAACAAGGGAAATGTTTCTCCACATCCCATCCACTAGTTGTGAAATTTTATACTCTCATCATTGAAGAAAAACTAAATTTAAATGAATATAAATTGGAGGAACTAAGGTGATATAATGTAAAATTACCTTAAGGTAAATCCTCCAACTAAGTATAATTTCCACGAATAGACTAATATATCTATTAAAATGAATCCTATTAAATTTGGGAGAGGTAAACAACACATAAGGGTATAGTATAATCATACAAAAATATCTTGGTCTAGACTACTGATATATCTAATCTCATTGTCTAGAAATTATTATGAATTCCCTACATTGGGATTTCATCCAATTCTATATTTTGGAGACTATCCATGGATGATTCATACTATATAACAATAATATACATAGGAAATCTGGCCATAGTAGGCTCTATCCACCATGTCTACTCGAGTGTATATATATTCAAATGCCCCTCTAATAATTCTTTTCTTCATTGATCCCCTTGATACCTAAATTAATATCATGGAAAATTGATGCACAACAGTGAAACTTGAGACAAAACCTATCCTTAATGGGTTGACACAACTCATCCTCCACTAAACACCTAGAACCCAATATTCTTGAAATTCAATGTAAATGGAGTAAAAGAATAATATTTACTTAATTTTGTGACTTGATGTGGCCCCATGACAAAAAAATATAAAAAATTGGAAGTATAAAATATTATATTATTTGTGGTCAATCTGTAAGGACCAACATTCATATATTATATAAATCTACCACCTGGGTATATTATGGAATAACATGACATCTGTCTACAGCCCCTCTATCAATCCACCTCTATGCTAAGAAATATAATGATCGTTGACCCCTCTAATTCCATGTAATGTGATAATATGAGGGTATCTTACTACATTACCTGGTGGAAGGGACTAACATACACTACAAATATGAAACTCATACATGAATATTTATTTGATATATATTTAATCACCATGATATGTTAAACATTCCATTAATCATGTTGATAAAAGTGACGAATTTCACACTTATACCATCACTCGTTCCATATCTAGCCACAAAAACAATTTAGTATCACATGGTTTCTGCCCTTGAATTTTATAAAAGACAACAAGTCACTCATTATGAGGGAATAAAATTACTAATTCAACAAAAATTTTAAGATAAAAAAGAATAAACCATATTCTTTTTGTCAATAGTAAGTCTGGGTTTCGTTTATTATCACCATGGAAGATAACATTATAATGTGGCATAATCCCTAAAAAACCAACAAGATTAGTCTTAATGATTATCCATATTACTTCACCAACCATCATAGTTTGGGATAAAACCAATAAGATCACTTAATCTATCAATACATCCTATAGAAGGTGGTTGAATCTATAAAGGTAAATTTTTGGAAAATCACTTGTAGAAGTTACTTATATCTCTAACACCCTACCTGATGCGGAAGAAAAATGGTAGGAAATTATAAAAGAAGTTGTAAAAAAATTATGATTGGATAACAAGTAAATCAGTCAAATTGGTATACGAAATCCTTATGGAGCAACTAAATTAACCTGATGTGATTTCATTTCCCTATAAGATGGCTAATAAAACTTCTTTTTCATCACAACCTCCCAAAAGTTTATATTATAAGATATAGTTTAATAAGTGTAGAAAGAATAAGATGAAATATAAATAGCACAAACCAATTCGCAATTTACTTCTCAATCTACAAGATATCATACCCCTAATATTGGTAGGATGCGAACCTCCCTACCAAATCTAATTTTAAACATATTAAGAGTCATAATATGGTTCTAGCAACGTGATCCACATGGAAAATCCCTTCTCTAATGAAGAATATGCATATAAACCATATTTATACACCTATAATCAGTGATTAATTTATAAATTCTACAGTACTTGGGGAATTTCAGGTTGATATAGATCCCAAAATTCATGAAATTTCTTCACTAAATCCATATATACTCTAGAAACCTAGTTATTTATACTTCATTAGGCAAAATAAGAGTATAAATTTACTCATGTAACATCATGGGGATGATAAAATCCAATTATATTGGAATACTAAGTAGTGAATTAATGATTATATAGTATTCATATAAACATGGGTGGGGGTTATATTTTCATATCCCATATAAAAAAATACCTCATATTTTCCAAAGAAATAAACCACTAGCACATGCCCTTAACTTTTAATACATTGGAAAAAGAATAACCTTATGATAGGAAATGATGTCCCGTTGTCTAGAAGTACGATATTTTTATTTTTTTCATTCTATACAAGATTTAAATATTGGTATCCCTTCATATTTCAATGAAGATCAGTGAGTCACTCAGCAAGGCCCTTTTAAGAACCTATGTGTTTGAGGCTGAGCTAACAGTCATTGATGTATATATTGATGATATTTAACCCCTTTGGATATCACATAACCATATATTTCATTTAAAATGATCATAAAGCCATCATACGAGAATACATCATACCCTTGTAAATTTACATAAAGATAGACTACATCAATATCCATTTATCTATTATTGACAATGATTCCAGAATCAACCTTATTCCAATCCAAAAAAAAAATTGATGATTAGGATATAGTGAAACAAAATTTTCGTTATCCACTTCAAAAATCCAATTGTATAAAAATATATTATAAAACTCTCAATTAAATTAGTCTCAATGATTAATTTAGAGGCCTTGTATCTGACTCTAAATTCATGTTTTCCCTCAAGATACAAATTTCAATTCTATATTCGAAAGACTATACCATTATTTTCACATGGAATTCATCAATAATACCATCAATGACTCAAGTACTCTACTTATTGAAATTTAAGAGTGTGATATTACGATGATACCCATTTATAGTCTGTTAAATCAAAATTTATAGATGTATGTTTTTAAAAAATGAATGGGAAGTAGTTAGTGATATATACTTATACTAGGATTTCTACCCACAACGGTTTGGTGATGGTTCCCATTAACTAGTAGAATCAAATTAAGAAAGAATATTTATTTCCCATTGACTAAATCAACGATATAACATTAATTTTGGGAATTCTTGGGGTCATGTTGATCGACCCCATCCTCATGATATCGAATGTGTTAGATGAAATTGCTAGGTGATAGATGGATGAAATTGATGTGAAGAAACTATTTACCGAGACATGAATGATCTTTCATGATCACTAAGATCTAAGGAGGACCTTGAATTATCTTTAATACCAAAATATAGCATTAAATCTTCCATAGAAGCTAAAAATTCCCTGATAACATCTCTAGAATCTCAATATGTTAGCACACCATCAAACCCCAATGATAAAAGTGAGGATAGATAAATTATTTTGCATAGATTTGATAATGAATCCCTTATTTTGGTCTTATTTGTATCCATAGAGACGTCTTCATCATTAAAAATAGAATAAAATGTCCCTGTAATATCTTTTGGTTCAAAAAATGTCCATTTAACTTCAAATTTTAATGATTTTTAGGTAAAAAAGATGGAAAAGATCTCAGATATTTCCCTCCAATATTTGAGGGCGGTATCCCTACCACTATTGATGATCATAGAAAAGTGAATCTATATATAGAGGAATATCCAATTCCCAAATTGAGTTGTGATTCCATTAATCTCAATGAGAAGGATACATATATCACCTTCTTGAAGTGTAACCATGGTGTATTTTCCTGGAATTATATATAATTACAAGATAAAACCCAAATGTGGAAACCAATCATTTGGGCCTACTAATGGATCATCATGGTTTTTAGCAAGCAACAAGTTGGATATATCTGTCTTCCGCTATAATAGTGGATGTTAGAGGTGATAATCATATCGAAGATAAATTCACTTAAAAATTTCAAAACACAAAACTGTTTACCAACAATACACTCATCAAGATGAAAAAATTCCATATCTGAGTTTTAATTGACTTAAGAGATCCTAATTAGAAACTCCTAAAGGATGATTTTCCTATCCCAATCATGTAGATTTTCATTGATGAGATAACCAGTTTCAGGGCCTTCTATTTCATGGATGGGTACTCTGGAATCAACCAGATCTTGATGGAAATTAATGATAAGGAATCCACCACTTATAGTCTACCCCAAGGGGTATATTTCTATCATGTAATTCCCTTTTTTGAATAATTCTCTCACCCCTTAACAATGAACCATGCCCTATATATTCAACTCATTATGGGGAAAATTGAATCATTCTACATTTATTATTTAGTAATCAATTATCATTAATGTTTGGTCATATTTCTATATTGGAATTTCATTCAACAAGATATGACATCAACACTTGATGTTTAATCCCCTAAAAGGTTATTATGTCTTCACATTTGGGTATTTTTTTATGTTTTTAGTTTTCCATCATTTTATTATAGTCAACCCTAATAATAAAAATGAAATCATAGAAATTTCATATAATCAAGTCCTCAAATAGTTGAGAGGAATTCCATATCCAACCTCTCTAGTTAGTGATCACCATTTACAAAGATTATAAAATAGAGAGTCACCGATTAGTGGGATGAATATTTTCTGGAATATTTCAATTATATTATAAACTATCATAAACACCCGCCTTCCATGACCCCGCTATGAGATGGAAACCCACTCATCTAGTTTATGGAAACTATACAGGGGTCTCTCAGTAACATTCTTATGAAAAAGAATGATGCATGGGAAGAGAATAGTCTCTACTACCTTAGTAGAAAAATGATTGATACCGATACTTGATAGTTTGATATTAATAAGAACTATATTGAATTAATTTTCATGGTGTAAAAATTGATACAAAACATATAATATAATGAGGTTTATTTGGTCTATCTCTTTTAATGAAAAAAATATTTTAATCCTTTTGGTGTTTACTAAATATTTGGAATGGTGAGTAGTATTCCTTATATAATTTGAAAAATAATTTTTGTCTTAAATGTCTAGAAAATGTTCTGAGTTCCAATATTTTGTTATAGTTCACCATCTGCTATGTTATACACTAGTACATACAAAACTCCCTAATGAAGAGGTTTTTTCAATTCTATATTCCCCCCAGATATGTGATATGTACTTCATTGGTTCCACCAAGAGCCTTGAATGTGGAAGAATAGAGAATATAAATCTCAATAGAGTTGGGTTGTGTATTTTTAGTATCTCCATATGAAAATAAGTTATTTTTTACTTCATATTTCTGTTATAAGGATGTACTAACAATGATGAATAATATTGAGACCTCATTACAGACATGTAGCTAGTTCTATAGATGTCGATAGCCAACTTAAATATCAATGGGGATTAGAATTAGTGATTATTCATATTAATAGTGAATATGTAATTAATAAATAATAATTAATTCCACCAAATGATTATATATGAGGATTTATGGAAACATTCCCCTCTGATCCAACACTTTCTTACATACGATATTCACAAAACACGTGTTCCAATGCATTAGATAATGAATCCATATCCCTAGAACATCTTGAATTGAAGTAATTATATATATATACCTATTAGGAATTCACTCTATTTATCGACAATGACATAAATGAAATTTATGAGGACAACACCACACCTAACCATAGAAATGCAATATCCTCACTAATTGATAACACTATAAGATAAATTCTTCATATAATAGACTATCTAAACAGTTTAATACCTCCATTGGATAAATACATGAAGGAATATGTTAGATAATAAGAAATGTTATTTTTCCCATATGATGGTCCAAATTTATAGAAATTTATCAATATATGAGGCTTTAATAGTGTCCTTAATGGATTCATTGAAGGAGGAGAAACCACTACTATTATGTAATAATTTCATACATTCAAATTCAACACTCACCATTCAGGATCCATTATCACCCATAAAATCATGAGGATGGGATATTTATAGATAACAATATCACAATATAGTATTAATTTCACTAGTAAGTTTTAATATTTCTAGATACATAGCAATTTCATCCATAAACCTCCAGAGCAGTTGCATACATACAATGATCCTTGGTAATTTTTTGTATAGGGAATTTATTGCATGTCAAGAAACAACCTTCACTATCTTTATTACATGAACAATTTATTTATTTTTACCCACTTTTCTAAATTTAGGGTATAAATTTATTTGAAAATTTATGATTTTTTTGTTTCCTGATAGGGTAGACGGATTTTTGATGGTTAGAAAAAATCATACATTAGACTATGAAAAACCTTCAACTCTATGCCAGTGGGGATTTTAATCGATATCAAATGGTTGGAATAATAATATAGTAAAATTCAATATCACTCAAAGTGTTTTTAGTGAATGACTCGTACTTTCAACATAGTATGGTAAATTTTATGGCCAAACTATTTGAGAATAACAATATTTTAAAAACTAATAATTTTAAATCTTTCTATGCATAAACATGATAAATAAAACATATATGGGGTCTCATGTGAGGTGTTTGTGTTATTCGATTTGATTTGTTTAATTTTAAAATGATATTACATGTTTTATATAAAAAATCTAGTTCTGAAATAAATTAAGAAGCTTTATAAAGAGGATATTTAGTTCTTTGGAAGTTTATATAAATTTTTGAGTACAAACACAATGTATTTTGAAATTTTTTGAGTTAAAATTTTGAAAAAAAAATCAACCCAAAATATGGGGTTCAAATGTAAATTTAAAAGAAAATATTTCAAATTTGACTAATTTTGAGATCTTTCATGTAATGGTTGTGATTTTATTTATGGGGAAATATTTTTTACTAATTATTAATCAAGGATGGGTGTGGTTTGAGATTGATTTTTTATTGATTTATATTTGTGTTTTATTTTTTATTATAAGGTTTTGTTTCTAATTAGCTATAAAAAACCCTTGTTTTATTATTAATTTTTTCAAAACATTAACAGAAAATAATTTAAAAACTAAAAAATTTCATCCCCAAAAACGTTTATTAACTTTCAAAGCACTAATTCACCTCTTGGTAATGATATTAATTTATTTTAGAACTAAAATTTTCCATTACAAAAATCCAATATCATTTTAAAATTAGTACAAATAAATAAAATAACACCAAAACACACCCTAAACCCCATATATACACATTAAAATAAAACTAGATATGAGTTTGAAAATATAACCCCTCTCATCAATAAAAATTATGCATATAAAATATATTTTTCTACTACTAATTCATAGTTTTAGACTGTGAAGGGTTGGTCGTGTCTCTAAATGGCTTAACATAGGTATGAAGAAGGTTTGTATGGACCCTTATATTTAAACATATCACATCATTTTTTTCTTACGTGATTACTCTTCCACAATATTGGGAGAGTTGGCTTATAGAGAATTTATTTTTAGATTCAACCTTGATATATTCTTAATTGACATTATTGGTTCCACTTCTATCTCTACTACATGAAAAAACAATTATTGTTAAATAACATAGAAATAATATGATATTTCATAAAAGATCATCCAAATCACATCTTTAATGTTGAATTTTTTTTCCATTCATCGTCAAGATATTGGTTGGTCACTATTTACATGTTACCCTGGTCTACCATCACTTCTACCCATCTTATAATTGGAGTCCAATTGTATTTCATGTACACTAACTTTTCTAAATCCATAATATAGTTCCCGACCCAAAACATTTATATAAAAATTAACATTAATAGGTGCCTTGAAGTTTCCAAGACAGAATATATAGATTATTAATTGGAGGATGACCCCTAAACCAATGAAATAATGGTCTCATGAAACCCATAACGAAAAACAAACCATATCCTGGTGAAAGTAGTCAGGGGTGGTGTTGTTTGGAACTTCCCTTAGTCTTGAATAATACCCATGCTCTATTGTATTTAGTAGCCTATTGGGTCTCATATTTTCAATAGAGAAAATGATTTTTTTCTCTCTAAATTGACCATTTCAGTGTTAATCTCTCATATATCGACTCCTTGACCAGGATCTATCACTATAAATTACAATATATTAGCCATATTTTCTTGAAACATGAAATTTTTCCATTGAATCGTGATTTCAAAAAGCATATATATATTTCAATATAGATATTTTTTATATGTTTTAAAACATCACTAATTTTTAATTTCATAGGATTTTATAATTTTTCTAATTTAGGCTCATTTTAAGACAGATGTAATTTAGCCAAGCCTTAAATCGTTTCTTATTTTTATGAGTTTTAAAACATTCTTAAATTATTTATATATAATAATAATTTGTAAAAACATATATATATATATATTGAAATATATAACTATACTAATTTTTAAATAAATATATGTATATGTGTGTATGTAAAAATATAAATTTATTATATCTTATACATATATATACATATTTAATTATATAATATGCATATATAGATATGCATATATAAATATATTAATGAAGATAGATTAATATATATAATTAATTTATTATTTTAATATAAAAATATATAGAGAAACATAATAAATATTAACACACACAATGAGATATTAACATCAAACATATATATATATATATATATATATGAATTTATAAATGTATTCATATTTCGCAGAAGGTGAGAGCTTTACAAATGTAAATATAATTTTATCAATTTATACATATATATAATGTATATTTATTTATAAATATACATTAATTGTATATATATATAAATATATATAATTAGGTAATGTTAAGATTAATAATTTTGATGTTTTATTAGCATTCAAAAAATATATTTTCTAGAGTTATATTTATTATAAGAAAATTATGTTCTTTTTCATTAAAAATAAAAAATATTTATTTCTAAATAAATTATGTTTGCATGCATTATATGGTTTTATTTAAATAATTTAATTTAAAATTATAAAATTTGTTTTAAAATAAAATTTTCAAAATAATCTTAGGAATATTTGTGTATAATTTCATGAAATGTTTGATTTTCTCAATAAATATTAAAAAATAATTATTTTTATTAAAAACTATCTTTTTATTTAAATAATTTAAAATGAACCATTATATTTTTGCTAAGTTTTAAAATTACATGTGTTAATTTTGGTTATTCATACTCTAATAAATGTTATTGGAATAAACATTATACTTAATGTTTTAGAACATTTTTATACTTAAAAGGCATTTTTTCCAAAAAAAACCATTCTTAGTTGTGTTTTGGGGGTTTGACTATAAATTAAAATATTCATCTTATGTAAATATAATTTTAAAAATTGTATCACATATTTCAAATCAGTAGGTTCAAATCGGGTAAATAATCTTATTTTATAGTAATGATATTAAATATTTTTCACTTGTGTATGGGTAACTCATGTAATTTTGGTTAAAAATAATATATTTAGGACTAAAAATGAACCTAAAACTTTCTTTCAATATATTTTATGAAACGTGGTCAATAATAATTTTACAATATTCAATACTATGAAAATTGTGTTCCATATTTCAATGAAATTTAATTATATATTATTTTAAATAAATAAACATTCCAAATTTTACTCTCTTTCTCTTAAATTTCCCTTATATTTTCTTAATGGGATGAAAATATTTTTTGAATTAATATTAATTTTTATTTTGAAAATAATGATTTTATTATAGAAGTAATTTTTTTTCTTTTTTAGTGATTATATAATTACCTTAAATGCTTACACAACATCAACATAATGCTTGGGAAAATAATACAAATATTGTGTGAATGATTTAAAAATATCAGAAATTAATTTTTTTTGGATTTATTATTTTACCCCATTATTTTAAATAATATATAATATTAGGGATGTTTTAAATGTTTATATTAAAATTTTATTATTTTATTGATGACTTTAATGTTAAATTAAATGACTAGTTCCAAAAATAACATTAACGTTATTGGATAATAATCAATATTTTTTAAAATTATTTATAATTAATATAAATCCAATCTTCATCCATGTACATTTTATATTTAATTAAATATCAACCATTGTTTATTTATGGTTCAATATAACTTTTATATTAACATTAGTAACCCCTAAAGATTAAAAAACATTGTTATCATGGTAATCATGAAAAGGGTTAACTGGGTTAAAAAAATTGATAAGGGTGAAAGAATGACATAAACTTGTTCAATTTTTATTGTATGTGATTATTTAGACTCTTTGTCATTGTATTTTTTAAATATATATGTTTGTATCCACTATTAAATGAATTTTAGTTTATATTAATTTAATACATTATGTAATACCAAGAGTGCCCTCCCCACACTTATTAAAGGGAGCCTCATGTCCTCTGTTAATCATACATTTTGAGATCTTTATTTCATCAAATATCTTCCCAAATACCATAAAAATAACCCTAATATTTTTCTAGATATATTATATTTCTTATAATACAATTCTTAGAGGTTTTAAGGTGTAATAAAAAGAAGGTTTTCGGAAGATGTGGTGTAACTTTTTCTAGAATGTTTTTGTGTTATTTCTTCTTCTACCTAATTAGAATATTATTAAAACTTGATAAAGAAATAAAATGAGTATATTAAATTTATTTATATGTTACTATTTTAATTTCATAACCTATATCCATCTCATCTTCCATGAAATGGTTAAATAAACCATCGTTCCTGTGTACAGTGGACTATCAGCTCACGAACTGATGTAAATTGTTTTCAATCCCCACCTCTCTTATATGATTAACATTTTGGATATAATCTAATTTTTTTAAAAGTATGTGTTTGAAGCCTTAATTAAATATTTAAAGAAAATACCTTTTTATTGTGGGTAGATGGAGACCCATTATATAGCCCGAAGTCCCAAGGCCAAGTGGCTTGAATAAAAGGCTGGAAAGCCCATTTTTTGGCTCAAAGGACCCCCAATGAATAGTACTGCTACAGCACCCGTGCTGCTACACTACCTGCTACAGTACATAATCCTCTACAGTTCCTGCTACAGTGCCTCCACCACTATAGTTTCACCGCTGTAACAGTTCCTCCCCTGCTACAGTGCCCTACTACATTAATGGTACAGTACCATGATTTTTGTCTCTGCCCGGATTTGATCCTGGGTCATTTGGATGCCAAGAAGGATCATGTACCACTTGGGTACATTATTATAGGCTTTTCATTTAATCTATATATATATGAGTTTAATGAAATAATTAAAAAAAATTAAAGATAATACATATTTTATTTTCTTACATTTCTAACCCTTTGAAAATAATGACATCGTTCATGAATAGGTGTGGATTCCAACCTCCAATAAGATATGTGATTCATTTTTCATCATCGCATCACATGGATGATATATATAATGTATTTAAATATATAATATTATATATTTATCATTATATAATGATAAAATAATACATACATTATTTTCCTCATATTCACTAAAAATGAAAACATTAATCTTGCATACGTACAACCTACCATATCTATGATTGTAACATAATTAATTTTTAATAACCATTTTACATAGTTGGTTATAAAATTATAATTAAAGAATAAAGTTTTTAATTATGTTTTTATTATATTTTTAATGATTAAAAAATTAATCCCTTTACCATGGTAGATGTATTAAATATGTTTTTTAATTATGAACTAAAATTTTTCAAAACAGATATTGTGGAATTAACTTGTTAAGTTACTAAATATTCCATTAAAAATGAAAAAAAAAATCCATAAGGATAAGGAATTAATCATGGATCATTTTTTATGGATTTAAATAATTTATATACATTTATTAGACATGTGTTAATAGACATAATAAAAATTGTGGACATAATATAATAGATTTCATTTTAATTTCCCTTTATTGAGGCATGTTTTAATGTTATAAAACAAATTTATTTTATATGGTGTATATACATCCCCATTTATATGTTATATCATTAATCAATTATAAATTAATGTATTTTAAATCTTAATTCATGTGACTTCGTTCAATGGGTTTTTATTGAGAAGTTAACAATGTAGAAAGGGGTTTCTTAACATAATTTACATTCATTAGGTTATATCAGTTATTCATTTTTATATTATGTAAAATTTATGCGTGAAATTTACTTTTTTTAGTGTTTTTTTAACTTTTTTTCAAGGATTTAAATTTCTTACAAATAATCACTCCATTTATTCATTATTAAATTAATGACAATATATTTATAAGGGTTATTCATCTTAAATGTTTCTACTTTACGAAAAATGTCTTTATAAACTTATTTTATTTTATGAGGTGTATATACTCCTCTTAGAAATTTTATGTCATGGATATCCTTATATTAAGGTAATTTACAGATTCATATGAATTCATTTATTTCACGGTATAATTATTCAAAAGTTACAAAATAATAAGGATTTTTAAGATACAATATCCTTCCACTTTTATGTTTTTTATATACAAGGTTCCTTTAAGGGAAATAATATAATCATATTTTCTTGAACCACATCTATTTTTATATCCATTGTTATGAATGTGGTCTATATTTTTTTTCCAGTTCCTCCCTTATAATTTTAATATATATCTAGATGTGTCTTTGTAAGTGATAATGATCTTATATATTTTTCTAGATATGAAATATTTCTCTTCAATATCCCTATTTTCTAAAGAGGTTTCAAGAATTTTATTTTTAAAATATAAATTATTTTTTGAAGAAATTTTATATTAACATTAACCTTTTTCTAAAAGGTTTTAAATGGTAATTTTTAAACAATTTCCACATGGGTCACTTTTTTACTCTCTTTAAATTTCTTTGAAAATAATTCTTTTAATTTTTACAACATAAACCAATTTTCCCACCCACATGAACATTTTTTTAATTATTGATTAATTGATATGTTTCCATGAATAATTTTAACGAAAATTATTTTCACAATATTTTGTGAATATTTATTTTTATGAGTGATTATCATAGTGTGAAGGGTATTTTCCTTAAGAAAAATTTATTGAAATTTTAATGTTATTCCATTCAAAAATAACAACAACACTTCAGGTTACTTATTTTCCATTTGGGATATTTTGTAATAATACAATTTTTATTACTTATTTGGATGAACTATTCTTATTTCAAATAGATTACCATAGAACCAATTTATTTTCCACTAGTAAATTAATGTTTGATTATTTTTGTGTTTAAAAATTCAATTTTAAATGTTTTATGATTATTTTATAGTTTTTGTACATTTTTTATGATGTTGGGTGATCTATATATATCTCATGATAATGGTTGAGCCTAATATATCTCTCTGAAACATTGAGTAAGGGACATAGTTAATAGGTCATCTATTTCTCCAATAGATTATTTGAATTTTAAAATTAGTTTATTCTATTTGTAATAGTGATCATAAGAGTGATATGAAAATGACGTTCCAAGTTACCAATATTTT
Source organism: Viscum album (assembly GCA_963277665.1). Classification (NCBI taxonomy): domain Eukaryota; kingdom Viridiplantae; phylum Streptophyta; class Magnoliopsida; order Santalales; family Viscaceae; genus Viscum; species Viscum album. The sequence goes on along the minus strand of OY728163.1, from coordinate 2,106,439,016 downwards.
CATTTTATGACATTATTGTGTTTTAATTGTTTCTTCTTTCTCGTATTATTTTTAATTTGATAATGATTTATGACATATATGAATCTTTTCTTATGTTAAATATTTATTCCATGTTTCATGATTTATAAACTATGTTTTTATGGGTATGAATATTATTAAATATTTATCATGTACTTTTATTAAGTCATCATTCCCATATGCTATACTTCATCTCACTAATTAAATACAATTGTTAATTCAAATGTTCTCCTTTAATGAGGTTTTGATCTCACCCTTTTCATGTTTCGTTTCCAACAGGATATGAAGAATTTTTTTGATGATTTTATACATAATAAGGTTACGAGATATGAAAAATTTAGTGCGAGAAGATGTTTATTTTTATGAACATTGTTTTTTATGTATCCATGTTATTAAATTAAAGTTTTTCATAATTCTAAAAAACACTAAACCACAAAGGTTATTTAGTATATAAATGATTGAATATTTAATTTTGATGTTATAAGTTAAATATTACTAAAATTGGGGTCTGTTTCTCGATAATGAGATCAAAATGAAAAAATTATGTTTTAACTCTAGAACCAAGAGTGAAAGTTTGAGTTTGTTACTATTTTTATCAGAGAAAATGTTTAGAAAACATTAGAGATTATGAAGATTTAATGAGAGATTAGATTTAGTGTTGTGAATAACATCATTGGTTTATAATTTTGATGTTGATCATAAGATTAATGACATATAAATCCATTATGATATTTTATGTGATGGGATTTAAGGGTGTTTAATGGAATTTTGGGAGATGTTTTATTTTGTTGTAGTATATATAACCCTTAGGTTAAAATTAAAGGATTATTTAAAAATAATTTTATTAAATTTGTTTCATGTTTGTTGAAATTTATGAAACAATTTTTTAGTTTAAATAATTCTATATTGTTGAGGTGATTGTGGTTAATTTGGATATAGGGTTAGTTATTAGTGGAATAATTTATTTTTATCATTGGGTGTTATTGTTGAATTGGGAAGTTAAAAGTATTATTTATTCATATGATGTTTTTTTAATTTTAGATATTTTCTTAAATTATGGTGACTATTTATTCCATCATAAATATATAATGACATAAGGAATATCCTATTGTGTTTTTTGGATTATATGATACTTTAGAAATTTATTTTAGTTTTCTAGGAATGAAAAAATAACCTTGAATACTCATCATTTGGATAAAAAGTAAAGATTATAGTGGGAATTTATTAATGAATTAAATTATAATTATCATTAAGTATATTTTTGTTCTTAGTCTATATATTAAATTAATTTTCCATCTTCAAGAAAATGATCATGAAATAAAACATTTATCCCATTTCTTACATTTCTTCTGAATTGATGGTCATTTTGACACAAGATTGGTTTATGGTTTTTTTATCATTTAATTTATTAGGTTAATTAAATTCCTATGATAATTGTTCTCTATAAATCACCATCATTATTTAGACATTATGTTTTTATCCATGTCCATATTTTCATTTCTCACTAATTTTCCCCTCTGTGGAAACCTTTTTATGTTCTATTCCATATAAAATTCATATTTCACATTCCCTCTTATAAAAAGGAATTTTTATTATCCCTTTTCTATGATTTGGGTTTAAAATAAACTATTTTTTAATATTAAAATGGTTTTCTTTCCATGTTAATATGTATTATTTTATAGAACATTGAATTTATTTTCAAAATGTTTTAAAACCATTCAATTGGGTCAGAAATAAAATTACTAGGATACAATTTATAAAAAGATGGAATATTTTAAAAACCCATTAAATTTTATGATAAATAATTTTCATGTCTCATTTGTATTAATTAATTTCATTTTATATAGTGAAATTAATTATAAAAATTTATGTAATTTTCATTAAAAAGAAGAAGTCTTTACTTCTAACCAAATTGGGGTTTCAGGCATTAAACAGTTTTATTTATTAAATTTATTTAAAAATATCAAATTTTAATTTGAAAAACAAAACATCAAATTTAAATTAATAATTTCAAAATTATACTTGGATGAATTTCATAGAATTTTCTCAAAAGTTTTATTTTTGAATAAACGCTAAAAAATTAAAATTTTTATTGTAAAATATTTTCCCTTTTTAAGTATTTAAAAATTATCATTATTTTATTTAATAGTTTTAAAATTTAATTATTTCATATTTATTAGAAATAATCCAATAATTTTTATTTTAATTCACAATATACATGAATTGGGTACAAAACATTTTTATACATAAAATAGATTTTTTGTGAAAAAACTGTTTTTCTTCATGCTTTGAAGGTTTAACATTAAATTAAATTATTCCAATTCTATGAATTTAATTTGATAAAATAGATACCATATTTTTAATTTAGTGGTCAAAATTTTATGAATCTATTACTTTTAATTTTATAGTAACCATTGTAAATATTTTTCACCTTGGAAATGGTAAATTGGGTAATTAAGGATACAAATAATGTGATAAAGACTAACAATTACCATAAAACCTAAAATTAATCTATTAGGTGATTGCAGTTCAGCCATGATCATCCAATATTCTAATTTACTTTAATTTTGTGCCATTTTTATTGTAAAATGAGCTATGTATTATATTATGTAGTGAAAAATAAAAACAACAATCTCTTGATTTTAAATTTATCTTATATGTTCACATATGGATAAGGATATGTTTTGGATTAATATTAATGTTTATTTTGGTAATAATTAATTTATTTTTATTATTGTAAATTATTTTTAATTTTTAGTGGTTAAATAATATCCTTAAATTCTTACCCAACATTGACATAGTTATTGTACAAGCAGTAGAAAAATCTTGTTAATGATATCAAAAAATGTAAATGTGATATAATTAGGGTGAATTAAAGTGTACCGATAATATAGTTAAATATAATGAATTACTTATGTGTGAAATTTTTAAAATAAAATTCCATTTTTATCTTCATTATTTTAAAGTCATATTAAATTAATAGTTTCAATAACGATAGTAATGATATTTTCTAATAAAAAAATATTAAAATAAATGATTTAAAATTAAAATAAAAACATCATTTGAAATTATAAATGGTATATGGTTTAAATTATCAAACATAGACCATTTTTTGATGACTTTTCCTTTTATATTTCTTGACCCTTAAAGAGTAAGAAACATTGTTATCATGGTAATCATCAAATGGGTTAATGAGGGGTTAAAAAATGAAAAGGGTGAAAACAAAACAAAAAAGTGTCACTTTCTTATTATATAAGATTATATAGACTTATCATAATGATATATTATGATTAGATAATTTTTGAACTAATTTTACATGAAAATTAATTTATAAGAATTTATATTATTTTAATACTTTACTTAATTCCAATAGTGCCCACCCCCCACTTATAAAGGAAAATGTCATATCCTCTATTCCTTACAAATTTTTTTAACATTATATTGGACAATAAAAACCCAAATTCCATCAAAATATCCACCACCATGTCATATATGACTTTTTCTGGGCCGGATAATAACCATAGATGGCTTAACATGTAAATCATAGGATGTTGTTTGAAGAAGAAGTATATCATTAAATCAAATGTAGTAGTTTTATATCTTCTTCTAGCTCCAAAAAATACTATTCAACCATAAAAGTATAATAACATACATATCAACCATATAATGAGATATTTTAAAGTAAATTTAATAACCTATATCAATATACTATTTCATGAAATTTGAAATAAAACCATCATTCATTTGTACATAGAATTATGGCTTTGGGAACCGTAGAAACTCGTTTTACATCACAACCTCTCAAAAGTGGTTATAATGATGTATTTAATGTTAATATATGTTGTTAATGAGATAATTATCGTTATAGGAAGATAATGTATCATATATGTTCTTACCAATCTATCCACTAAAAAATGATAACATCGTTTGTGTGTACGTGTTGATTGACACCTCCCTAATTATTCGTGATAGGTTTTTCATCACCAAATCACATGTAAGATATATATATATAAATTAATTAATGAAATATTATTATATTTATGATATAATAATTATTTAAAAAAAATTAACCTTCATTCTCTCATGTTCATTGAAAAATGGAATAGTTACTCATGCATATGTTTGACATGCCGTCTTCATGATTGTAATGTAATTCATTTTTAGTCACAATAATACATAGTTGATTATAAAAGAATAATTTATTTATAAATATGATAAATATTTATTTATTTTTCTTCCTTAAATTTTGGAATAAGAAACCATTTGTCAATGGTAGACATACCAAAGAAGTTTTAAAATTTTGAATCGAACATCCCCAAAACACATGTCATGGAATTAAAAGTTTAAGTAATTAAAAATTCCATTTATATATATGATATAAATAGTCTAAAGATAATTTATTTATTGAAAAAAAACTTATTAAATCAAATAATTTATATGTTTTTGTTATACATTAACTAAAGGATATAAAAAGAATGTTTGGACTTGAGGTAAGGCATTTCGTCTCAATTTCCCTTTATAGACACATGTTTTAATGTTATACACATATTTTATTTTATATAGTGAAGATAATTCCATTTTTATATTTTATACCATTAATAATTCACACTTAATGTCATTTTATGTTAAATTACATGTTATATAAATAAATGGAATTATAGTGGGATGTTACCAAAGCTGTAAAGAGTTTCTTAACGAAATTTCCATTAATTAGGTTATATCATTTCCTAATTATTGTTATTATGTATATATTATATGATAAATTATGTTTTTTAAATTTATTTAGTATTTACATTTTTTTATTTATTTTTTTTACACGTAATCACTCCATTTATTAATTATAATTTCAATTATAGGATTATCGTAAGGGTTATTCATCTCAAATTTTCATTTGGTGGGACATTTATTTATGTTATACACCTATATTATTTTATGTGGTGTAAATATACTATCTGAAATTTTATATCAGGGATGTTATTATATTCATTGTATATAATTTATTAATTGATGTTGTTTTTCAAATTATTAAGATTCAAATGCTACTAAAATGGTGCAGTTTTTTCTAATATCATATCCTTTATTTTTTAATTTGATTATGTTCATGGTTCTATTGGGGGAAATCATATTATTTTCTTTTTAAACAAATATCCTTTATTCTAATAAAATTGTTAGTGTGGTTTACATTTTTAGTTTCTATTTCCACTACTATTGATTAAATAAACATTAAGAACTCTATTTATAATTCATATCAATCTTTTATATTCTTTTAAATCGAGAATATTTCATTTTTGTATTGATGATCTCTAAAATATTTTTTAGAATTTTATTTTAAAAATATAAATGATTTTATAAAGTTATTTTACATGATATTTGACATAATTTTAATTTTTTAGAATTATGTGTCACGACCCATCCTCGGGGCCCATGCTGTGACTACCCCAAGCCCGCCTTCCATAGGCCAGGGGCTGGAGACTAGCACCAAAGGCGTAAATCCCGATAACTGGGAAGGTATTGCCTTTATAAAAGTAAACAAAACACCACAGAGTATAAGCAGAAGTAAAACACTAAGTACAAAGAGAAGTGCTGAAAGGTAAATGGGCCAGAATACAAACCCAAATGAAAGTAAAACTATAACTGAACAAAGTACAATAGGAAAAGACAACAGCTGGACGAAAGGAAGCAGCTCTTGGGTCGTCGTCCTCAGATCCTACCTAAAGGGTAGGTACAGATAGCGCAGCTCCTGGATCGTCCACCACAGATCCTACCTGAAAGGTAGGTACAGATAGCCTCCACAACGCTCTCGCCCGTCAACCTCCTCTGTGTGTCGTCTTGTCGCGAAGTCCACCTCCGGATACTGACTTATCATGTGGTCCACCTCTGGGTACCGTCCAGTCCTCGAACACTCGGCCTCTGTCAGCACTGTCCGTCATCTGCAACCAACACAATAAGGTACGAGCATAGCCCGTGCAGGGGTGAGTATAACGATACTCAGTAGGAACCCTGAGACCCTCAAGGTCTCACTAAAACCAACATGGATAACCACAAAGAAGATCTCAACAGATAACCTTTACTTAGGTATATGCCCATGCATATACCTAAGTTATCAAGTAACTCTTCTCAATCATGAGGAAAACACCAATATCATGAAATCAACGGATAACCACTACCCAGGTATATGCCCATACATATACCTAAGTTATCAAGTGACCCATCTCAATCATGAGGTAAACACAAAGGTCAAAAGTCTCATCTCAAACCAGGATTTTCATTATTGAAACTGTAACTGCTGAAGAGCCCCGTCTCTGGAGTGTATAGTGGTCCTGTCATGACTCTGAGGTACTGCTCACTAACCTAAGACTGCTGAGGTACTCCTCCTGTCAAGTACCGCGGGTCAGCCACCCAAACACAGTAGTGCTTCCTGCCGGGGTATGTCACCCAAACACGGTAGTGCACACGCCCCAGTAGCCAGCTGAGGTACTCTCCGGACGAGTACCGCAGGTCTGCACTGTCACACAGGTAGTGCTCCGTCCGCTATGGGTCTTCACCCAAACAAAGTAGTGCTCCGTCCACTGGGCTCGTCGACTCACACGAAGTTGAGTCAGTCAAGCAGTCTTCAGGTCTCTGTTGGCTACACGGTCTCCATACTCCGTACGCTCGTCTCTGGGAGGGTCCGCTCCATGATCTATAGTTCGATACTCCATGTATCTCAAAGTCCCACGAAGAAGTATCTCAAAGGACCTCCTCGTCATAGGGGTCTCAACGCAACAGACGGCGCGTCAATCGGACGCCCGGTCTGTGAGTAACTAGCCTTTTCGTCCCCGGGGCCCGGTTGGTTTCGTGTGTGAAGCAAACCTGCCGTATCTCAACTTTACCCAGAACTATCATAGGGAATACTCATTGGGACCGTTTCTGAACGTGATCACCAACGCCGCTGACGGTTCGTCAAACAGACGTCTGGTCTGAAAGATAACAGATTTTCCATTCCAAGGGTCCGGTTGGATTTTGGGTACAATCCAACCCGGCCACTATCCCACAGCAACCGAAACTGGGGCTAAGTAAGCCAAAAGTTCCATCTCATCAAGAGGAATTCAAAGAGACAGACGGTGCGTCAATCGGACGCTCGGTCTGTCAGTTATTGGCTTTTTCGTTCCAGTGGCACGGTTGGTTTCGTGAGCGAACCCACCTGACCGCACTCCGACGGCATCCGAACCTCGAGCAGAGTAAGCCAAAATATCCGACTCACTTAGATGAATCTATCAAAGTTGACAGCACATCAATCGAACGTCCGGAGCTCAAGATATAAGTGTTTCCGCTCCGAGGGCCCCATTGGTTTCGTATCCAAACCAACCCGGCCGAACACAAAGTGTTCCGAAACTTTGAGTGCGATATACCGAAATGACTGCCTCAGTCCAAGGATCGCATCGCCGCTGACGGTGCGTCGATCGGAGGTCTACAACTCAAGATATGGGAAAAAGACCAAAGAGGGATCGAAAACGGGGGGTCTGGGCCCGGACCGACCCGGCCCGGGGCCCCTGGGTCGACCCGACCCTGGCCCAACCCGGCGGGGCCCGGCCGGCCCGTGCGGCTGAGCGGAATCCATGGAGTGGGGTGCGCCCCCCCCCCCCCCCCCCCCCGCCGCTAATTGATGCCGGTGGCGAACCGCCTCCGCCTTCCGCGGACCACCGGACGCGCTCCGGTGGTCCGTTTCTCCTGCCGTCTTCGCCAACGGTCCTCCTGGGACCCGACCTCACTGTGAATGGATTCAAACGCCATAGAGGCCTGCTTCTTTATCGTCTGTTGATCTGCACATCGGTAAACAAGATGCGGAGGGTTGTCGGGCCGTGTTTTTTCGGCCCGCGTCCTCCGCGTAAGGTGTTATCAATTGGCAAATAATAAACACATGGTTTTAATCATGACGAGGGTATAATTTATCCAAAATAAATTATATGAACACCTTGCAATAAAATACCCACGTACGAGAGTTTAAAAAATAATTTGATTGCGCGACATGACGACTTAGCGCATTCTTGCCGCTCGATCCCACGTGGCATGACGATGTCGCGCATGCTTGTCGCTCGATCCCGCGCGGTGTGACGATGTTGCGCACCCTTTCCGCTCGATTCGCAACAACAAGAAAAAATAATAAGGGAGGGGGAAGGCCATGTTTTTGTGGTCCGACCTCCTCCCGTTAACTGATATCATGCGGTCCAAATAGACGCGGATAAAAGACGAAAGAGAATCACGTATAGAAAACACGTAAACCCACTACCTCGAGCGCGGCTTGAAGGAGGTTTTTGTCGCAGAGAAATTCGTCGCAGGGAAACCGTCGTGGGAAGTGACGTCGCGGAAAGAGGATTCGAAGACGTTGACGGACATTGTCCAAGATGGAACGTCGTCTCCCTTCCTTTGACGTGGGAAGAAGAACGAAGGGTGGCGCGTCGCGGGTATTGCGTCGTGGTAAATGGTCTCCGAGGTCTCAACGTTCTTCGTTGGTAATTGTTCGTTCTTTGCGTTCTTCGTTGAAGATGAAGAAGATGATCTCTAAGATCCTTGCCTTCTTTTTCCCCCAATTCCTCTCAAGAAACAAAGGAACTAACCAAAAATAAATTAATCCACACTTAATTTATTAACTCAACATGGCTTTTGAAATTCAAGTGTTTGAATTTCAAAAACTCACATTAAACTCACTACATTAATGTCATAAGTTATTAACTTAAGTTAACAATATTAATGGTGAGTTGAGGGGGTTAGAGGATATGAAGGGGTGGAGTTCGTGTGGGCCCCACCACCCTCATAACCTCCCAAGGGAGGTTGGGTAGTTACCCAACTTCCTTCCAAAGGATTAGACACTTAGAGTAAAATAAAAATTGTTGTTAAATTTTTATTTTTAACTTCCACAATTTTTATCAACTTCTCTTGAGGAAACGCAACTCCGGAAAAGGTGTTTCTAAGTAATTACTGGCGTTGTGGTTTCATCGATGCCCACGGAATTCGATTCCGAGCACCGGTTCAAAAGTTAGAAATTCCCACTCATTCGTTCACTGAACGTACCCGAGCTAAACTTCGGAAATTGATTCTGGGCACACCAGGCCTCAGAATCAGGTACCGTCAGAAGGTGCATTCTTGTAAAATCCCAAAGAAAATTAAAAATAAAATTCCCTTGAATTTTACAGGTCTTTAAATTACTCCCACCTAAGGGATTTACATCCTCGTAAAGCATTAACACAAACTAGGGATACAAAAGCGGTTCTGATCACGCATCTGAGCCTACCGCTCTCATGTGCTCACCTGTAGGTTCCCATACTGCCAGTAAAAGTGCACCCAAGGAATCGACCATCATCGTAGGATCCGATCCGGTCGATCCTCGATCCCCATTGGAACCTCCGTGAAAGACACCCCATCACCATCGTCTAGATCCTCATGGTCGATGATATGCTAAGGGTCGAGCACGTATCTCCTCAGTTGAGATACGTGGAAGTAATCGTGCACCTGGTGCAACTGAAGTGGTTGGGTCAAGCGGTAAACCACCTCTCCTATCCAGCTGAGGACCCAAAAAGCTCCGTTGAACGTCGAAGATAACTTACCGCCTTGGACACATCTCTGTAAACCTCATCGAGGTGAGACCCGTATAAGGACGTGATCGTCATCCTCGAACTCTAGAGGTCTCCAATTCCTGTTAGAACTGAAACTCAAAACGACTATTGCCACGAGGGTAAGGTTGACCAACTCAAGAGTGATCGGTCGTACCCTCCTGTGCATGAGTTACCCTGTGTTTCCTGGGGTTTCTTTTTCGCCGACCAAGGAAAACCCATCCCGACGTCATAGTTAAACCACAACCTTATTGCCTAATACCATCAATTTGAGTATGAACAGTTATTGCCCATTCCATACTCAAACTAACGTCGTAAGGCCTCGACGCTGCCACCAAGAGATTCCAACCGAAACTCTCGCCTCGAGGGTCTGACCACACCGTTGGCGTATGTGTGATTATCGAGTCTCATCCCAAGGTATCTCCAGATGTGAGGGTCAAGTCCACGTGTCACGAACCACCCCGAGTCGACCCCGAACCGGTCACCCGAGCCAACCCGCGACATGACCCGAGAGGCATTCCCGATCCTCCCGGGCTCGCGACAAGCACCATGGCATCACAGAGTACACGTGGTAATGATTTATCCCTTATAAAAATTTACTAAGAAGCAGAAATAAATAAACGACAATAAAATAAAACAGACAAGAACATAACTAACCTGACCACAAACCAAACTCCTCGCGACCCTGAGAGTCGATCGTCAAACTACAACCAACTCTCGTCCATGGCGAGCAAGCTCGAGTCAAACCTGCAACAGAAACTAAAAACAAGAAAACACTATAGGCGTGAGTATTAAAACTCAGTAGGCTAGCCCGATAAATCTATTCCCAAAGCACTGCCAATAAAATAAGAATTTACTAACTTCACGTTTGAACTACATTATAGAAAATATGGGTTTTCACACACTCACACACTTTCCATTTTGAAAACAAGTAATTGTTCATTGCCCTTTTTAATTCAGAACATGTTTAATGTTGTAAAAAAATGGGTGAATTGTGTTTTAAAACATTTTGTGAATAATTTGAAAATCCAAACTTTAGTTGTTAGTCAAAAGGAAAAATCACACACAACACACACTAGGGAAATGGGAAAAGGTGCCACACAAGGGGAGGCATCCAAACTCGACCACTCAATCGCCTACCACATAAAAATAGACACTAAAAGAGACATGGGTCGAACCTAGGAGATTGTGAACAAACCAGAACGTACTATACATGTGACTCATCCTAGAGGAATTCCCTAAATCGATGACGTCATAACGCCCAAACGCTCGGTATAGCCCTACCTGGCCTAACTGAGGGGCCTAATCCCCTAGCATCTCCAACCACACTAAGGGCCACTAGCCAGTGCGTAATCTAAACTAGTGCAGCAATCGTTCTCAGAGAATTAACTCACTCTGCCAGGTTCCCATGTCAACACGTATAATCATCAGGGTTGAGTCAACAATGTAAAAATAGTTACGATGCACAAGCATCAAATACTCAGCTCACCTAATCAACAAACACAAATGATCACTCCCAATAGACTTTTCAAAACATTAATTTCATTAAAAGTACCAAACGGGCCTCATGTACTTATTCAATACCAAATAAATTCCAAAATAAGGATTAGACGTCGTCACATTTAAAACCAGAAAACACATTTAAAATCTCATTTAGGTAAACCAAATCACCATTTTAATTTTGAAGCGCAATCAAAAGGGACAAAGGGGCATTTTCACTACTGCGCAACAACTAATCAAGAAAAAGCTTTCGGTACAATGCAAAGAAAGAAGAAGTTACAATTCCAACAAATAACTAATCTAAATATAATATCTTAATACTACTTCCAATTTGATGAAAATTAAATAAATGACAAGAAATAAGTAAATTCTAAATTCAAAGGCAATTGCAGTGGGAACCTACCTCGAAACGCAGTCCAAACACAATGAAACGACACGCCTCACACAGGGGCGCTAACGCACGTAAGGCAGTGACTGTAATGCGGGGTTTTCCTCGCCAACTTGCTGCAACAGATGCAAAACAACTAAAAACATAAACGCTGACTTAAAATAATTTATATGAATGAGGAACGTAACAAAAAAATAAATAATATACATATAAACATTGACATAAAACAATCCATGCAAAATAAAAGAAAACCACACCTCGACACCGGAGCAGGTGAAACGGGTGATCCCAAACCGCTCGCCTTCAGCGGCAAGCGTTCGATACACACCTAGAAAGGGACGAGGCGCACGGCTGGTCACGTTAATAGGAGCAGTGGTGCCAGACAGCGTAGCGGCGCTACGAGTGGCTAGCCGGATAGCGTTGCGGTGCTACGAGTGGCTACCCAGAGAGCACGATGACGTCGCGGGAGGCCTATGGGTCGAAGCGAATGAGACGGGTGCGGCGAGTAGGGAAGAGCGAGTGCAGCGCGGCCTGAGGCGGCTGGCCGGAGACAGCGCAACCGGGGCGAGTTTCCGGAGGTTGGTCGGGTTCCGGGGGCTGGCCGGGGGCAGGCGCCGGAGACTCGCCGGGCGCCGGAGGCTTGCAGTGCAGGCACCAGAGACTGTCCGGGCACCGGAGGCTGGCCAGGGGTTGGTGCGGGAGGCTGGTCGGGTGTTGGCGCCAGAGGATGGCTGGGCGCCAGAGACTGGTCGGGCGCCGGAGGCTTGCCGGGACGCCGGCTGGGAGGTTTCAGCCGGAGGCGGACGACGCCAGAAGAGGCCGGAGGAGGGAAGACGGACGGGAGAGTGAGGGAGGAGCCGGTCGGGGCTCGTCCGGAAGGAAGCCGCGCGGGGGAGGCTGGGACGTCGGCTGGGACTCGTCTGGGACGCAGCCACACTGCGGAGGCCGGGACGCCAGCTGGGAGGAGGCGCGGCCGGAGGGAACGCCGCCGGAGGAGGTCGGGATGCCGGCTGGGAGGAGGGTGGTCGTGCGGCCGGAGCGCGCAGGAGGCTGAGAGGGAGAAGGTCACGCGGAGGGAGAAAGGAGAAAGAGGGAAGAGAGAAAGAGAGAGGAGGGGGAGAGAACAAGTGGGGTGGCAGTGCATGAATAAAAGGAGATTAGGGTTAGGGAGAAAAGAGGGAAAAAATAAAAGAGAGAAAAGGAAAGAAAAAAAAAATAAAATAAAATTAAATAAACGAAAAAAATAATATATATATATATATATCAAATAAAATAAAATAGAGTAAGATAGTAAATAAAAATAGTTTAATAATAATAGTAGTATTACTATTAATAATAATACTTATTATTATTATAATTACAAACATATATACATATACATATATATATATATAAACATATATAGACAAACCTACAAAAAAAAGAAATTATAAACATACATATATGAACATACATAACATATTATAAACGTATAGACATATATAATCATATGTATAAACACATTTACACATAAACATATAATGTTAAGAAAATATATATTTATCAGCATATGTGTATATATACACATATATACATACATATATGCACATTACGTTAAAGAAAAAAATTAAAATAAAAATAAAAATAATATAAATAGTAATATTAAAATAAAATGATATTAACAAAATAAAATAAAAAGCTATGACAATAATAATAATAAGTTAATTATTATAATGATATTAATTATAATTATATATACCTATACTTACACATAGGTAAACATATATAAGTCATATCAACATATATACATATGTTTATTTGTAAACATATGAACATATAAATGTATATACATAATAAACGTATATACATATAAACGTATATTCACATATATAAACATATAAACGTATATACATATATAAACATATATAAAACATATATACATATAAGTGTATAAACATATACAAACATATTTACACATAAACACATATAACATATATATATCAACATATATAAACATATATACATATATATGTATTTATTTATTAATCCTCTAAACCAACTAATTTAATTAATGTTAAAATTAGATAACCGCGCTGTATCTGCGCATCGTACGGTACCAAGCGGACTGCAAGCAGGCCACGCGTTTTAAACTCACGGAGTTCGCGCTCTATCTTAAACCATAAACTCATCCCAAAAATAAAAATTTATACCGGGACTCACCAGGACACAAGAAAAAACACCCGATGTTAAGATAAATAAAATAAATAAATAAAAACAGGTGTGACAATTCTCCCCACCATAAAGCTTTCCACCCCCGGAAAGCCGTAACAAGATCAAAACCCCCAACGGAAACCGACATTACTTTAGAATTTAAAGAAATATCTAAAGAACGACAACAAAGAGATCCTGAAACACTCCCAAAAAGGGGAGAGATAAACCAAAAGAACTCGTGTAATATGAACGAATTACCCGCTAAGTGTCACCAACCCACAAAAGTAGGACCACCTCTAGTTGATCGCTTCAAAGGACAAAGAACTTTAACAATTGAAGATCCAGGCCCAACATAAACACACCTTAACACCATTCAACATAACTCAACCAATTTATTCATCCTCAATTCAACCTTAAAACACAACATCTGAAACAACTCTAAAAAACACGACGACTCTTTTGAAACTAATAAATAGTTAAAAACCACATCCAACGCGTATCTCTTAAAACCTTACTCCAATCTGACACTAGAACTGTCACGCCACAACTCTTTACCAAAAGAAGAACATAGAATTTGGTGATTCCCTATAAGACCAACCACAACCCAACCGAAACCCAGAACGAATCTGAGAGATTGACACAGGAGGTCTGAACGGACTCCCCACCATAATAAACAAGCTAAACTGAATTTAGCGAGACCTGTGATGGGTATCCACACCATAAGAATCAAGTCTGTTCCTGGAATAGGGACAGAATGCCATCACTTGAGACAAAAATTCATGATCACAATAATTTTCAACATGGGGAGGCCGAATGGACTCCCCACCATAAAGCTGCCAAGGAGAGAAGAATAGGAGGACCTACCAGCATCATCACCAGCCATCACTACCCACAGGTGGGAGGGGGCCCCTTTCCAACACACCACCCCCACCCAGAAAGCATAAAGCGAGCCGCTCTTAATAAACGTGAGAAACGACATGATGAGGAAGTTCTTACACATAAACTAGGCATAAGGCATAAAATGATTCCGACTACACGCTCTTACTGAGATCAACACCCTGTCGCAAGACTTCACCTTTCATTGGAGTTCCCCCGACTACATGCTAGATTCACTCCAAGGCCTATGGCTGGAGCTCTGATGAATGAAGCATCTTCCGGCTTCGCAGTTAGGTTTTTGAAACCCCAGAATCAGGACACAAGAACCATAATTTTAACAATCACACATCCATAAGATCAAAGGTTTAAAAAAAGTTCATCCACAACCATTCATTCAACTGAAAGAAAAGAACACCACAAAACATCACAGGTAGCGACTACTACATCCAAGAATTATCACAAGAAGAAAACATCATGCTCATCCACCAACATCTCCCTACTCCTGCTGAGGGGCTGAAGTGACCTTCGACGATCTAGGTATGGCTTTAGCGCACTTCTTGGAAACACCTCGGCAGAATCGCTTCAAGTGACCCAGACGTCCACAGGTGTGGTAGGGTCTTGGAGCACTCGGGAACACCAGCTTCCTGTGACCCTGCCTACCACACTGGTGACAGGTAATGACATTACGCTACGATGAAGTTGATTGAAGGCCTAAGGGCCTCTTGATTCCTCTATTAGAGCCACCAGAGTCAGGTCACTTCCCATTCTTCCTATCGTCATCCTCTGCACTGTCACCCAAGGTCGGGGAAGGATTTACAACCTCATGTCCTCATGGTAACTCGGATTCAGCCAGAAAGGCTTGCTCCATAACATCCTAGAAAGTGGTTAGGTTGAGCTCTTCCACTTTCGATCGCAGTTCAGGTCGAAGCCCCGACTCGAATTGTCGATCCTTCCCGGGATCATTTGCAATGAACCATTGATTGTACAGAACTAGGTCTAAGAAATGTTGATAGAACTTCAGTACTGATTCAATTCCCTTCTGAAGACAACACAACTCCATCCTCTTCCTCAGCTTCGTCAACTCCGAGAAGTGTTGTTGGATGAATGAGGACTTGAAAAAATCCCATGTCAGACCTTCCCAAGGCTTGTTCCGAGACATGGAATTCCACCATTTCCAGGTTGTGCCTTCAAGCATGAAGGTATCCAACTTCACCTCTAATGACTCAGGAATCCCAATGAAATTGAACTTCCTCTCAATCTTCTGCAACCACTCTTATGCCTCAAGATGCTCTACTTGTCCATAAAAGAGAGGAGGGTTCAAATTCCGGAACTCCGGAACATAATCGATGGGTTGATCAACTGGAGGATTAAGTGAGGATGCACCACTTAAAGCTGCACCTTGAGCGTCCATCGAGCCTTCATGGGGGCGAACACTGTGGAACAAAGAAACGAGGAACTTGATCAAAACATAATCAATACCATTTTAAATTCAACATTTCTCAATGGGTTAAAAAATGAAGGAAAAACCCATTCACTAATGGGAAAACTAGTAATGATGGGTGACTCAACCATATGGTTGGCAGCCATACATCAGCCATACCACCATCACTGAGAGCATTGAAGGGTGAAGTCTCCGGCTCCACATGGCTTGCCAGGCCCTGCGAGCTCACAGAGCTACTTCCCCAACTCCCTTTTCATTTCCCAACATAAAACAATCCAAAAGACCCAAAAGACACTAACAACCCAGACATCTCATGGTAACTTGAGGTTCAGAACGAGAAAGGGTTCATGACGTCCTTCCCGTTCCTACGCCTCGAGTCCGAGCAACTTTACTCCCTTTACCATGCCAACTCCAAATAACAATGGGCGCTCTGAAAAACAAGGTCTGCTCAGGAAAAAACCTGCTCTGATACCATTTTGTCACGAACCACCCCGAGTCGACCCCGAACCGGTCACCCAAACCAACCCACGACATGACCCGAGAGGCGTTCCCGATCCTCCCGAGCTGGCGACAAGCGCCAGGGCATCACAGAGTACATGTGAGAACTATTTCTCCCAATAAAGATTTACTAAGAAGAAGAAATAAATAAACGAAAATAAAATAAAATAGACAAGAACATAACTAACCTGACCACGAACCAAAATCCTCGCGACACTGAGAGTCGATCGTCAAACTACAACCAACTCTCATCCACGACGAGCAATCTCGAGTCAAACCTGCAACAGAAACTAAAAACAAGAAAACACTATAGGCGTGAGTATTAAAACTCAGTAGGCTAGCCCAATAAATCTATTCCCAAAGCACTGCCAATAAAATAAGAATTTACTAACTTCACGTTTGAACTACATTATAGAAAATATGGGTTTTCAAACACACACACACTTTCCATTTTGAAAACAAGTAATAGTCCATTGAACTTTTTAATTCAGAACAAGTTTAATGTTGTAAAAAACGGGTGAATTGTGTTTTAAAACATTTTGTGAACAATTTGGAAATCCAAACTTTAGTTGTTAGTCAAAAGGAAAAATCACACACAACACACACTAGGGAAATGGGAAAACGTGGCACACAAGGGGAGGTATCAAAACTCGACCTCTCAATAGCCTGCCACATAAAAATAGACACTAAAAGAAACATGGGTCGAACCTAGAAGATCGTGAACAAACCAGAACGTACTATACATGTGACTCATCCTGAAGGCATGCCCTAACTCGATGACATCATAATGGCCAAACGCTCGTTATATCCCTACCTGGCCTAACTGAGGGGCCCAATCCCCTAGCGGCTCCAACCACACTAAGGGTCACTAGCCAGTGCGTAATCTAAACTAGTGCAGCAATCGTTCTCAGAGAATTCACTCACTATGCCAGGTTCCCATGTCAACACATATAATCATCAGGGTTGAGTCAACAATGTAAAACTAGTTACGATGCACAAGAATCACATACTCAGCTCACCTAATCAACAAACACAAAAGATCACTCCAAAGAGACTTTTCAGAACATTAATTTCATTAAAATTACGAAACGGGCCTCATGTACTTATTCAATACCAAATAAATTCCAAAAGAAGGATCAGACGTCGTCACATTTAAAAACAGAAAACACATTTAAAATCTCATTTAGGTAAACCAAATCACCATTTTAATTCTAAAGCGCAAACATAAGGTCCAAAGGGGCATTTTCACTATTGCGCAACAACTAATCAAGAAAAATCTTTCGGTACAATGCAAAGAAAGAATCAGTTCCAATTCTAGAAAATAACTACTCTAAATATAATATCTTAATACTACTTCCAATTTGAGGAAAATTAAATAAATGACAAGAAATAAGTAAATTCTAAATTCAATGGCATGTGCGGTGGGAACCTACCTCGAAACGCAGTCCAAACGCAATGAAATGACATGCCTCACACAGGGGCGCTAACGCACGTAACACAGTGACTGTAATGCGGTGTTTTCCTCGCTAACACGCTGCAACAGATGAAAAACAACTAAAACACATAAACGCTGACTTAAAATAATTTTTATGAATCAGGAATGCATCAAAAAAAATAATATACATATAAACAATGACATAAAATAATCCATGAAAAATCAAATAAAACCACACCTCGACACCGGAGCAGGTGGAACGGGTGATCCCAAACTGCTCGCCTTCGGCGGCAAGCGTTCGATGCACACCTAGAAATGGACGAGGCACGCGGCTGGTCACGTGAACAGGAGCAGTGGTGTCGGACAGCATAGCGGCGCTACGAGTGGCTAGCCAGACAGTGTTGCGGCACTAAGAGTGGCTATCCAGAGAGCACGATGACGCCGCGGGAGGCCTATGTGTCGAAGAGAATGAGACGGGTGCGAAGAGCAGGGCAGAGCGAGTGCGGCACGGCCTGAGCCGGCTGCCCGGAGATAGCGCGTCTGGGGCGAGCTGTCGGAAGTTGGTCGGGCACCGGAGGCTGGCCGAGGGCAGGCACCGGAGACTGGCCGGGTGCCGGAGGCTTGCAGGGCAGGCGCCAGAGACTGTCCGGGCGCCGGAGGCTGGCTGGGGGTTGGCGCCGGAGGCTGGCCGGGGGTTGGCATCGGAGGCAGGCCAGGCGCCGGAGACTAGCCGGGCGCTGGAGGCTGGCCGGGACGCCGGCTGGGTGATTTCAGCCAGAGGCGGCCGACGCCGGAAGAGGCCGGAGGAGGGAAGCCAGACAGGAGAGGGATGGAGGAGCCAGCTAGGGCTCGTCCGGAAGGTAGCCTCATGTGGGAGGCCGGGATGCCGGCTGGGACTCATCCGGGAGGCAGCCGCGCGAAGGATGCCGGGACGCCGGCTGGGAGGAGGCGCGGCCAGAGGGAACGCCACCGGAGGAGGCCAGGATGCCGGCTGGGAGGAGGGTGGTCGCGCAGCCGGAGCGCGCAGGAGGCTGAGAGGGACAAGGTCACGCGGAGGGAGAAAGGAGAAAGAGGGAAGAGAGAAAGAGAGAGGAGGGGGAGAGAAAAGGTGGGGTGGTGGCGCATGAAAAAAAGGAGATTAACGTTAGGGAGAAACGAGGTAAAAAAATAAAAGAGAGAAAAGGAAATAAAAAAAAGAAATAAAATAAAAAGAAATAAAAGAAAGAAATAAAATATATATATATATAAATCAAATAAAATAAAATAGAGTAAGATAGTAAATAAAAATAGTTTAATAATAATAATAGTAGTACTATTAATAATAATACTTATTATTATTATAATTACAAACATATATACATATATATATATATAAACATATATAGACAAACCTACAAAAAAAGAAATTATAAACATACATATATGAACATACATAACATATTATAAATGTATAGACATATATAATCATATGTATAAACACATTTACGCATAAACATATAATGTTAAGAAAATATATATTTATCAGCATACATGTATATATACACATATATACATACATATATGCACATTACTTTAAAGAAAATAATAATAATAATAATAATAATAATAATAATATAAATAATAATATTAAAATAAAATGATAATAAAAAAATAAAATAAAGAGCTATGACAATAATAATAATAAGTTAATTATTATAATGATATTTATTATAATTATATATACCTATACTTACACATAGATAAACATATATAAGTCATATCAACATATATACATATGTTTATTTGTAAACATATGAACATATAAATGTATATACATAATAAACGTATATACATATAAACTTATATTCACATATATAAACATATAAACGTATATACATATATAAACATATATACAACATATAAACATATAAACGTATAAACATATACAAACATATTTACTCATAAACACATATAACATATATATATATATATATCAACATATATAAACATATATACATATATATGTATTTATTTATTAATCCAATAAACCAACTAATTTAATTAATGTTAAAATTAGATGACTGCGCGGTATCTGCGCACCGTACAGTACCAAGCAGACTGCAAGCAGGCCACGCGTTTTAAACTCATGGAGTTCGCGCACTATCTTAAACCATAAACACATCCCAAAAAAAAAAAATGTAAACCGGGACTCGCCAGGACACAAGCAAAAACACCCGATGTTAAGATAAATAAAATAAATAAATAAAAATAGGTGTGACACCACGGCTTACCGGAAACTCTAGGTCTAGAACAAGATTCGTGAAAGAAAGGAATGATTCATATCGACGTCTGCTATTACAACATCTAGTAGTGGACACAGACTGTCCCTTGAATCATTTTTAGAGCCATCGGGTCACTCTCCTTGACCGCATGCAGCCGCACTCTTCCTCCTCCCTCCAGCTCCCTGAGCCTGGCGGGGATAACTAAGGTGGGTGGTTGTAGCATGTTAAATGTACACCACCTCATGCTGCTCTCCTAGCTCTACCTCCACGTCTGCTGCTCCGCAGATTCATCTCTCCTTAAAGCTTCCTCTTCTTGAAACTCTTAACACACTCGAGTCTCTAAGACTGGTGACGGTTTCCTGTTTCTTACTGCACTGTGCAGTCTTCATCCGCTCCTGGATGATCTGCACCTTCTTTTCCTACAATCTGAAGAGCTTCTAAAATTTCTCCTTTTCCGAAAAGAGAAACTCGGTCTCATCCCCTGGATGAACCACACCCATTGCCTAATACAGTTATTCCTAACATGAATGATGCATTCATGCCATGGATGACGTCGTAAGGCCACGACCTAACTACCAAGAGATCCAACTATCACTCTCGCCTCCAAGGGTCGAGTCACACTGTCGGCATCAGTGTGAGGTCACTGGGTCTCCTCCAGTAGAAATCTCGAAATTGAGGGTCAAGTCAACAGTTTTAACCGGGACCTCTCAGTATCAACCAAACAAAAGGACAGCAAAGTAGACATCACAAGATAAGTGTCTTTTTATTATTGCAGCTCATAGTACAAAGACATGAAAACAATAGAAACATGGAACTAGAATTACAAGGGACGTATCCACTAGTTCTGCTCCTGTTCACCTGCTCCTGGAGCTCTACTGCCTTGTCCACTACTCTGCTGTTTCTCAAGCACTCGTCGCTGCTTCTGCCTCGGTGGCTCCTCCAAAGCCTGCGGATCAACTGTACGAGGAGTCGGACTGTCACGTGCTAGGTGACCCTTTCCACCGCATGAGTAACACTGTCTGTTTCTGGCACGCCTAGCTCTATCCCCACCCCGGGTGCCCCGCACCACCGATCCTAAGACCCGAGATCGCCCAACTGCTGGTCTGGTCCTCCTGGACCTTTGCATCATCTATCTACTGCCCACAGATGACTTGGCTACTGATCAAAAACCCTGCCGCAAAGGAAGAAGCTTCTGTACACGCTCGGGGTGTAGAGCAACTGGCACAAACTCCACCCTGAAGAAGGTCTCTAAGTCTTCCCATGAGAAGGTCATCCCATCGCAAAACTGGAACAAGTGGCTCCACCACCTGCCTGCTGCTGCCTGAAGAAGGTTGGCAGCAAAGATCACCATGAAGTCTGCCGGAGTCCCCACTAGCCTGAAGACTCTCACCACAGCCTCCAACCAAACCTCAGCCACCTGCGGGTCCGTCTCTCCCCGGAACCTGGGTGGCCTCTGGCGCTGGAACTCGTGCAGCGCACTCAAGTGGCGTGCATCGCCTACTGCTGGGGCTGGTGGCATCGGTGGCCCAACGTATGGTAGTACTGCTGGTGCCTCCGCTGGTGCCTCAACTGCAAGAGGGTCATGTACCGAAGCCTCATCGCTCGACATGCTGTCAGTACGCACATCCCTCTGGGCTCTAGCTGGTCATCTGAGAAAAGGTATCCTGAAAGAAACAACGTGACATGGTCAAACGATTATACCTGGTGAGCTGACCCGGTTTGAGCTCATATTTAAATAAAACTTCTGGAAACACACATGCAATCAGTGTTTTCATGCACAAAGTCGGAATTCAGTTATCAGGGTCCTGGTGTATGGATACGTCGGCCACCCGCACCAAAACTGGAATCCCTGAACTAAAAACCACACTCAGTACTCTTAACATTATTGCTTCACAGAAAGAAAATATCAGAGTTATAAGTTCTTCGGTAGAACCGACTCCTCTGATACCAATTTGTCAAGACCCGTCCTCGGGGCCCGTGCTGTGACTACCCCAATCCTGTCTTCCATAGGCCAGGGGCTGGCGACTAGCACCAAATTTGTAAATCCCGATAACTGGGAAGGCATTGCCTTAAAAAAAGTAAACAAAACACCACAGAGTACAAGCAGAAGTAAAACACTAAGTACAAAGAGAAGTGCTGAAAGGTAAATGGGCCAGAATACAAACCCAAATGAAAGTAAAACTATAACTGAACAAGGTACAACACGAAAAGACAACAGCTGGAAGAAAGGAAGTAGCTCCTGGGTCATTGTCCTTAGATCCTACCTGAAGGGTAGGTATAGATAGCGCAACTCCTGGATCGTCCACCACGGATCCTACCTGAAGGGTAGGTACAGATAGCCTCCACAATGCTCTCGCCCATCAACCTCCTCCATGTATCGTCTCGTCGCGAAGTCCACCTCTGGATATTGACTCGTCGTGTGGTCCACCTCCGGGTACCGTCCAGTCCTCGAACACTCGGCCTCTGTTATCACTGTCTGTCATCTGCAACCAACACAACAAGGTGCGGGCATAGCCCGTACAGGGGTGAGTATAACGATACTCAGTAGGAACCCCGAGACCCTCAAGGTCTCACTAAAACCAACATGGATAACCACAAAGAAGTTCTCAACAGACAACCTTTACATAGGTATATTCCCATGCATATACCTAAGTTATCAAGTAACCCATCTCAATCATGTGGAAAACACCAAGATCCTGAAATCAACGGATAACCACTAATCAGGTATATTCCCATATATATACCTAAGTTATCAAATGACCCATCTCAATCATGAGGTAATCACAAATGTCAAAAGTCTCAACTCAAACCAAGATTTTCATTATCGAAACCGTAATTGCTGAAGATCCCCATCTCTGGAGTGTACAGTGGTCCTGTCACGACTCTAAGGTACTGCTCACTAACCTAAGACTATTGAGGTACTCCTCCTATCGAGTAACGCGGGTCAGCCACCCAAACACAGTAGTGCTTCCCGCCGGGGTATGTCACCCAAACATAGTAGTGCACACCCCCAAGTAGCCTGCTGATTTACTCTCCGGGCGAGTACCGCGGGTCTGCACTGTCACACAGGTAGTGCTCTGTCCGCTATGGGTCTATACCCAAACAAAGTAGTGCTCCGTCCCCTGGGTTAGTCGACTAACTCCATGTCGAGTTGGTCAAGCAGTCGTCAGGTCTCAGTCGGCTACACGGTCTCCGTACTCCGTACGCTTGTCTCCGGGAGGGGCCGCTCCACGAGCTATAGTTCGATACTCCAAGTATCTCAAAGTCCCACGAAGAAGTATCTCAAAGGACCACCTCGTCACAGGAGTCTCAACGCAACAGACGGCACGTCAATCGGACACCCGGTCTCTCAGTTACTAGCCTTTTCGTCCCCGGGGCCCGGTTGGTTTCGTGTGCGAACCAAACCGGCCATATCTCAAATTTACCCTAAACTCTCAGAGGGTATACTCATAGGGGCCTTTTTTCATCATGATCACCAACGCCGCTGACGGTTCGTCAAACGGACGTCTGGTCTGAAAGATAACAACTTTTCTGTTCCAAGGGCCCGGTTGGATTTCGGGTACAATCCAACCCGGCCACTATCCAACAGAAACCGAAACTTGGGCGAAGTATGCCAAAAGATCCGTCTCATCGAGAGGAATCCAACGAGACAGACGGTGCGTCAATCAGACGCCCGGTCTGTGAGTTGTTGGCTTTTTCGTTCCAGGGGCCCGGTTGGTTTCGTGAGCGAACCAACCCGACCACACTCCAACGGTATCCGAACCTCGAGAGGAGTAAGCCAAAAGATCCGTCTCATTTAGAGGAATCCATCAAAGTCGACAGCACGCCAATCGGACGTCCGGAGCTCAAGATATAAGTGTTTCTGCTCTGAGGGTCCAGTTGGTTTCGTATCCGAACTAACCTGACTGAACCCAAAGTGTTCCAGAACTTTGAGTGCGATATACCGAAACGACCGTCTCGATCCAAGGATCACATCGCCGCTAACGGTGCATCAATCGGAGGTCTACAGCTCAAGATATGGGCAAAAGACCAAATAGGGTCCAAAAACGGGGGGTCTGGGCCCGGACCGACCCGGCCCGACCCCCCCTGGGTCGACCCGACCCGGCTGGTCCTGGCCCGGACTGGCCGGCCGCGGCCGAGCGGAAGCCTCGGAGCGGGGTGCGCGGCTCCACCCCCCTGCCGCTAATTGAAGCCGGCGACGAACCGCCGCCGCCAACCTTCCGGCGGCGCGCCGCCACCACCTTCCGCGGACCACCGGACGTGCTCCGGTGGTCCGTTTCTCCTTCCATCTTCGCCAATGGTCCTCCTAGGACCTGACCTTCACTGCGAGGGGATTCAAACTCCATAATGTCCTGCTTCGTCGTCGTCCATTGATCCGCACATCGGTAAACAAGCTGCGGAGGGTTGTCGGGCCGTGTTTGTTCGGTCTGCGTCCTCCGCGTTAGGTGTTATCAATTGACAAATAATAAACACATGGTTTTAATCATGACGAGGGTATAATTTATCCAAAATAAATTATACGAACACCATGCAATCAAATACCCACGCACGAGAGTTTAAAAAAAATTTGATTGTGCGACGTGACGACGTCGCGCATTCTTGCCGCTCGATCCCGCATGGCGTGACGATGTCGCGCATGCTTGCCACTCGATCCCGCGCGGTGTGACGATGTCTCGCACCCTTTCCACTCGATCCGCAACAACAAGAAAAAATAATAAGGGAGGGGGACGGCCGTGTTTGTGCGGTCCGGCCTCCTCCCGTTAACCGATATCATGCGGTCCAAATAGACGCGGATAAAAGACGGAAGAGAATCACGTATAGAAAACATGTAAACCCCCTACCTCGAGCGCGGCATGAACGAGGTTTTTTTCACAGAGAAATTCTTCGCAGAGAAACCGTCGCGGGAACAGACATCGCGGAAAGAGGATTTGAAGAAATTTATGGAGATTGTCCAAGATGGAATGTCGTCTCCCTTCCTTTGACGTGGGAAGAAGAATTAAGGGTGGCACGTCGCGGGTATGGCATCGCGGTAAACGGTCTCTGAGGGCTCAGTGTTCTTCATTGGGAATCGTTCGTTCTTCGCATTCTTCATCGAAGATGAAGAATATGATCTCTAAGCTCCTTGCCTTATTTTTCCCCCATGTCCCCTCAAGCAACAAAGGAACTAACCAAAAATAAATTAAGCCACACTTAATTTATTAACTCAACATGGCTTTTGAAATTCAAGTGTTTGAATTTCAAAAACTCACATTAAACTCACTAAATTAATGTTATAAGTTATTTACTTAAGTTAACAATATTAATGGTGAGTTGAGGGGGTTAGAGGATATGAAGGGGTGGGGTTTGTGTGGGCCCCACCACCCTCATAACCTCCCAAGGGAGGTTGGGTAGTTACCCAACTTCCTTCCAAAGGATTAAACACTTAGAGTAAAATAAAAATTGTTGTTAAATTTTTATTTTTAACTTCCACAATTTTTATCAACTTCTCCCGAGGAAACGCAACTCCGGAAAAGGTGTTTATAAGCAATTACCGGTGCCGCGGTTTCATCGGTGCCCACGGAATTCGATTTCGAGCACCGTTTCAAAAGTTAGAAATTCCCGCTCGTTCGTTCTCTGAACGTACCCGAGCTAAACTTCGGAAGTTGATTCCGGGCACACCGGGCCTCGGAATCAGGTGCCGTCAGAAACTGCATTCTTGTAAAATCCCAAAGAAAATTAAGAAAAAATTCCCCTTGAATTTTACAGGTCTTTACATTATGTTTCAAATCATTTTCCACATGGTCACTTTTGACATTGTTTAAAAAGGATTTAAAATAATTTATTTAATATTTAAAACATGAAAGGATTTTCCCAACATGATTACTTTTATTTAATCTATAGAATAAATTATAAGTATCAATGTTTTCTTTCAATGAAAAGTATTTTCAAAACATTTTAGTAAATTTTATTTTGAAAAAGTTATTTTCAAATAGAAATGTGTATTTTCATTAAGAATATTTTTAATAGACATTTTCAAATTATTAATATTCATCGATTGAAAAAACCCTTCAAGTGAAATATTATACACTAGGTATATTTGTTAATGATACCATACTTATTCATTCTATATATGGATTCTGATTGTTTCAAAGATATTTTAATTGAACCTATTTCTTTTACATTGTTTAATCAAGGTATGGTTATTAATATTTAAAAAAATGGAATATAACATGTTTCATTATGATGTTATGGTTCTTGGAAAGTGTTTATAATGATAGGTGAGCATGATAATGTTCATGTTGTTGGGTGAACCCGATATAGATTTCCATGGAATTGGGTAAAGGGAAAAAAAAGTCTAGTTATAGTTATCTCCTAAAAAGTTATTGGAAATTACAAGGTGGGTTATTCCATTTATAAGAGTGATTATAAGAGTGATATAAAAATTATGTTCCTAGTAATAAACATAGTTTATTTATTATTCCATCAAGTTCTAATGGATAATTTTTTCAAGGATTGTTTTCAAATGGATATGGATTGTTGACTTACATGACTTTTGTTTTATGTGAAATATTTATTTCATTTTCCATGATTTATGAGCCTTGTTTTGATGTATATGAATCCTATTATATTTTTACCATGAACTTTTATTACAATATCCAATCATTATGCTAATTTATTACATCCAATTATTTATGCTTATATTTAACCTTACTTGGAATTTGATCTCATCATTCTTAAGTTTCATTTTCCTTAGGTTTTGAAGAGGTCTTTTAAGTATGTTATGACTATGATGGTTACTAGATGTGAATAAATCCGTAGGAGGTGACATTGATTTTTAAGATATAGTTGTTTATATATCTAAGTTGTTATGTAATTTTTTTTCTAATTCGCTAAAACTCTAAACCTAAAAGGTCCTTTGGTATGAAAGTGAACCTATATTTCCTCATCATGTTGTATGTTTTGGATTTCTAAAATTGTGTCATGATTATCAGTATTAGGCAAGAAATGTAAAAATTAGGTTTTTAGCACTGGTCCTGTGAGTGTGGGTTCATGTATTTTATAAAATTAATATATATATACATATAAATTAATATTTTAACTTATAAATAAATAAATTATAAATATAAATATACATATATATTAATGAATATATATTTATTAGTTTATACATATATATACATGTAGATATGTGTGCATGTGTCTCCACACACACACATGCACGCAAATATATAATAACATTATTTAATAACAAAAACAAAATATTTGAATAACACAAACACACACACGCACAAACACACATATATATATGCATTAATTTTTCAACATATATTATTTTTAATCATATATAATTTTATTATATTATAGTCAACACACACATACACACATTAATTCACACAGACACACACTCACACACACTCATACACACATACATACATTTAAAGATATATAGATACATGCATGAATGCATACACACACACACACACACACACACACTTACTTACATACATACATGCATACATACAAATATAGTTAATTACCCATGTTTTAAAAAATAACCAAATCAGTCAAGCATATAAAAATAACTAATTTACCCACACACCTTTTACACTCATTTTAAACTCACCACACTAGCAAGCGTGCCCACACCCTGACTGGACCTAATGTTTACCATCCCCACTAGCCATATCCCTAAAAACAATATGTCATCACCTTCTAGTCATGATCCATGATGTGGGGGATCATTAGGTCTAGTAAGGGACGATCATGTTGGAATATGGGGCGAGTTCAAAACAAGGGTAAATAGCGTATTAGTAATTTATCCTCATTAATAAATTCTTTTGAATTAACCAAATTTATAATATTTTTAATTTACAATTTTTTTAAAATGCAGATAAAATAGTCAGGTTTATAAATAGAACTAAATTACCCACACACCATTTATCAAAATTATTATAATATATGGGAAACTGAATTAGCCGCGTTTATTAGCATAAATAAAAGTAAAACCAAAATGAATCTAAATAAAATATTTCATTTAGTGTATGTATAAATGTGTATTCATGCTTGATCAATTAGTTTAAACATTTCGCTAGTGGTATAATTTTAAATAGACTATCTGGTTCCCCATATTCTTTATTCTGGGGTCTCAAATGTTTTGACATGGGGAATTCTAGTTGACAGAATCCCATTGGGGGAAGACTATGTCTAAGAATGGGTGTATTCATGCATCCACATGATAATGGAAGTCAATGAAGGTAGACTGACTTTGACCCAATTATTTTCTTAGGTTATCTATATCCATGAATTCTTTTTCAACATGGGATGCTACCCCATTATTACATTAGTCAATAGAATTATTACATAGTTCTAAAATAATTGGAATTTGTGTACAAAATAGTATGATATATAGGCCTAAAAATGATATAATTTTTAATTTGGGTCTTCAAATTTCAAATAATCAGAATTATATTCTTTGACATGATTTATAAATTAAACTTCCATTATCACTAATTATAACTATAGTTGGGTAACTATAGGGAAATAATTTTAACTCTGGATTTAATATTATGAGCTTCCAAGAATTCTCTCCCCATAGAGACATTATTTATAGTTTATAAATGTCTTGAATGAATCCTTTAAATAAGAATCATGGAACTTTCACCTCACTAATTTGATCATATATATTAAAATGTACCACTATACAAGCCCTCAATACTTAAGGAAACGTGAAAATTGAAAAGTGTTCTTTCCCTTTATAAATGTAATTCATATGATTGTTAATTTTAACTAGTATGATCACCATCAAACCCAAAGGTTCTCATTCTAAAATCTTGTATGTGATTATAAATGTGCTCAAACTAACACCATTAAGAGAATCATGAATGGGAAGCATGCATCCACTTTTACTAATGGATCAAAATTATGATAGTCATGTCTGAGGAGGGATGTTAGGGTTGACATCATATCCCCATTCCACCTGTCAACTCTTATCCAGCTCTATATATTATATACATGGGGATCCCCTATTATAGTACGAGAGGTGCTATATTGGGTGTTTACAAGTAGTCTTATTCCCATGAGTGACTAGGAAAACCATCATCACACATTCAATGACAATGTTCATTAATGGGATGGGATATTTCCTTCTGATAATGGTGGTTTCCTTAAATAATTCATGATCCAATGGAATTTAGTGTGTGTCCACTCATCCCAGTACACATATATCTATACAAAATTCACTCCAACCCTATGAAAATGGACCCAATTTTATACAAATACAATTATTTGGTTCATGAATTCTCTATAAAATATTGATTATTATTAGTTTTATTGAGGCTAAGAGATGTTGTAGTGACCATCCAGTGTAGTTTAGAATGATTAATTATGTAGGTAGGGGTGATTTCCCCCTCATAGATATATACCCTCTGGATGAAATGTTGGTGATACTTATATGGAAGTAATCTATGAAACATAATACTAGTAGATTTTTTTAGGACTCAATATGTCCATGTGCATTATAATAATATGTTCATACTAAGAATTAAGTCAAACATAATGTATTCATGGGGATGTTTTGGGTGATCTTCAAAAAAGATGACAATGTTTTCATACACTACTATTGATAATCCTATATGATGTTCTCAACCATTTCATTTTATTAAAATTGAGGATTCAAAATTCATGACTATGGCCAAAGAACATTCCATATATCTCTATAAATAATAATTCAAATGTTTTAATAGAATGAAATAGATTATGATACAGAAAATCTTTGAAGTTGGACACATGGTGGGAATGAAAAAAATTCAGAAAAAAAATTGATAAAGTAAATTTTTTACAAAAGTCATTCATGCATGTTGACCAATTAGGTTCTCCACATTGCCCAATTACATAGGTTTATTTTCCATAGTGATGGAATTATTCTAAGATAGGGATACTTAAAAAAATATGACCTACTCAATTCACAATGTTTGAACTAAAGGGGGATTATCAAGATTACCTTATAGGTGTGAATGAATCAATTAGAGGGACAGTACATAACTATAGAAATTACTCAATTCACAGAAGATTCATGTAAAAAGGTGTGGTCTACCACTATTTTTATAGAATCTATATCCTATGATCATTTCCTTGCATTCCTCTTTCATGAGACTTAGTGTTTCAATCACTAATGTCTTTGAACATTTTTCACTAATGTCTCAATACATATTTTCCCTTAAAACTAGCATGAAAAATGAATTAAACACCTAATATGGGTGCATAAATCCTACATAGGTAAAATAGAAATGGAAAAATAAAATTTATATCAGAATTTGATCTTCTGGAAGATGATCAGATCTAATTTTGAGGGGAGTAGGAATTTTTTGGTACCCTATTTCATGATGAATAAGGGATCAAAACAAGATAGGATAATCTCTAAAAAAGGATGACTTAGTTGGTTCCAAAGTCTACTTCTATTCCCAAACTATTTTTTCATAGTCTTATTATGTTCACACCTATATAGAATCAGGTCATTCCTACTCACAAATTCTTGATTCTTATCCCAGGTTACCCTTCATTTAGTGTTTTTTCTATTGGCTTTGAAAATGTTCCATGTATGGTTTGTGTGTATATGTTTCCACTTCAGTGATAAGTTCCCAATGCTTCTTATATTATTTTATATGTCCAAATTTTTTTATTACTAAATATACTATGTCACAATAGTGGTTTTAAATTTAAATTGTTTGACTATATAATGTGGTCCAATAAAAATAACCCTTTGGACACTATTTTAGTGAGAGGTGGTAGTCCAAAGAGTCAAAGAACCATTTCATTTATATGTTTCCCAAACATCCTTTATTTGATTTAAAAATTCAAAACTTATCTATTTTCTGAAAATTAGAAATAATTTAGTTACATAAAGGGTTATGACATTAATACCATCATGGAATATGACATCACCCTAACAAGGGTGAAAGAATCTAATGAACATCATTAGTAGAGGTTCATGTATTTAAATGAATTATGAAAGGCCTCATCTTGGGAGAAATATTTTCTCAAGCCTCCACTAGGGTGAAACATCTGACCTAGCCACCATGAGGGTGAAACATTATTCATGCCCCCACATTAAACACCGTTAAATTAGTCACATTAATAAATACAACTAATTAGCTGGTTTTTGGACATGGATAAATGAGTCGTGTTTATAAACACATTTAAATTACTCTAACCCAACTTACGCTCATTTGTAACTCACTTCACTAGAGAGTATTCCACATTCTCACTGTACAAAACACTAACCCCCCCCATCCCTTTCCCTCACCAATTCATGCCCCCACCTCAATGTCATGATCCATGATGGGGGGAGAACTCGTTCCCATGAGGGAGTGGGAATTAAGGTTAGAGTGGTGACTTCATAATAATTGTAAATAGTGTGTTAGTAATTTATCCACATTTATAAATTCTTCTTAATTAACCTCATTTATAAATATATATAATTTTACAATATTTTTCAATGCTTCTAAATGGATAAAGTTTATAAACATGACTAAATTTCCCACACACCATTTCTTTATATTTTTATAGTTATGGGTAAATGAATTAGACACATTTATAGGCATGAAAAATATTAAAATAAAAGTGAATCTAAATAAAAAATCACATGTAGTATATGTTGAAATGTGCAGTCAATATTGATCAATTGGTGAAAACATTTCCCTGGTGGCCCCTTTTCAAAATACAGTATAGTTCCCCATTTACCTCTATCAAGGGCCTCAAATATCATTGCCTAGGGAATTAAAGTCACCATAATCACAATGGGAGAAGTATATGTCCAAGAATGGGATTATTCATGCATCAACCTGATAACTGAATTCAATGAATGTTGCTTGATTTTGACCGGATTGTTTTCTTGGGAGATCAGTATCCATGAATTCCTTCCTACCATTGGATCTTACCAAGTTATGGAATTTTTCTATGATGTTGTTACTTGGTTATAGATTAATTGGAATTGGTTTAAAAACTTATTTTTTGTGTAGGAAAAAACTAATATCATAGTCAATTTGGGAGTCTACAATATAATCCCTAAGAAAATATTATTTTAACATTGTTTATACATTTCACTATAATTATATATGATTATAACAATGGCTGGGTCATTCTATGGAAATAATTTGAACTCTAAATGCTGGATTATGAGATTCCAAGCCTTCTCCCCTATAGAGACATTTGTTGGAGTTGATATATATCTTGAATGAATAATCTTATCTATAACTTGAAATTTTCACCTCACGAAGATTCACATATGTATTTAATGTACCACTATCTTGGACCATAATACCTAAAGAAAATCTAAGATTAAAATGGGATACTAACAATTATAATTGTACTTTATATGTTGGTTAATTTTCACTAGTATAAGCACTGACAAACCAATAAGTTTTCCTTCCAAAATACTATATGTGTTAAAAACTGTTCTTATACTGACACAATTATGATATTCAAGAATGGGATTCTAGTATACCCTTATCTAGTTTAATAGAAATTACTCTAGTTGAGTCTGAGGAAGGATTTTAGGTTTGACATCATATCTCATTCCACATATTAACCCATGTCCAGATTTTAACATTATGTGCATGGGGATACCATTTTTTGTACCGAGGGAAACCCTTTGAGGAGTTTACATGTAGGAATACTCACATGAGATATTAGGAAAATGCTCATCCCAACATCAAAGAACTTTTTTTTTCACGGGATGGGATATTTCCTTATGATGTTTGTGGTCACCATTTGTAATTCCTAATCCAATGGAATTCAATTCAAATCCACTAATCCTGATACACACATGCATATTCAAAAATTAGACCACCCCTAAGAAAAAGGTCCAAATATTCTTCACATACTTTGAGTTTCTCCATGAATTATTGATATAATATGGAAGATTATAGAATGATATAGGCTTATAGATGTTGTTACAACCATATGGTGTAGCTTTATAATGGTAAATTATGTATGGAGGGATGATTTCCCACTCTTGGATATATATCCCATGGATGATACGTTGATGCTCCGTAGATGGAAGTAATCTATGAGACATAATATTTGAATATTTTCCCTAGGCCTCAATATTTCCATTTTAAGTAGAAGAATATGGTCATATAATAGAAGGAAGTCAAACACTGGATATTCATGCTGATTCTTTACATGATCATCGAAAGAGATAAAAAGTGGTTCCTACACTACCGGTGATAATCCTATATGGTGCTCTCAACCATATATTTTTTTAAAGAAAATTATAAGCTTCATCCTTTAATAATATGGACAAATAACAATCCATATATTCCAATAAATATGAATTCAAAAGTGTTAGTATAATGAATTGGTTTATGATACAAAATGTTCCTAGAGATGGAGGCATAGTGGGAATGTGTAAAATAGTTACATCCCAGGTAAATAAATAATAAAATATTTTAATATTTATTAATATTTGTGAATTAAATATTAATTTTAGTTTAAAAGGGTTGTTATGTTCGATAGCGTACCCGATACGCAACAACGAGTTTCTTTGAAATCTTACTTTGCACACTAATAATATAATATTATTATTTTAAATGTTTGTTAACTCCTAGCCGTTGTATTTTCAAGACTGAAAAAAAACTAACTACAATATGATTATACATGTATTTATATTTATCCAATAAAAGTTAGAGGCTCAAAATATGAATGAATCTAATTTTAAGTATAATTTACATTAAAAGACCGATTTACCGCCTTTTAATGGCGAACCCTTTTTAAATCTAGTTTTGGTCACTTTAATACATTATATATGACCAAATAAAATCCTTATTTAGAATGGGGATATAAAAATTTACTTTGGGTAATTTTTTGGTATTTTTCTAATAAAGTTCATTTTTTAATGAATAGTGAAAAATATTGTATTTTAATTCAAAAGTGCCTTTTAATCTAATTTATTTTAATGGTTAGATTATCTTTGTAATTGGTTTTAAATAGAAATTGAAATATATTTTACCATGTAATCCAATGTTGGTCATTGGAATTAATTTCACTTTTAAATTGGACATAAAGTAGTATCAATCTTTTGACAATTATTGTTTCTTAAAAACACGCTATTTATTTTGATAACGGGAATTAATTTTAAAATTAATTAATGTCACTTATATGTTTTGATTTTGAAGAAATGTACACCATTTGTGAATTCGGAATATAAAATATATCTTAGGCTAAAATTTTGGTATTTTTCTGAAAAACATCAATTTTGATGAATAGTGAAACCACTTAGTGGTAGTTAATAAAAATGAATTCTTCATCTAAATGAAATTTTACCAATTCTGTGAATTGAATTTCAAAAATCTAACATACATGGTTTTTATAAAGAAGTAAATTGTGGTTCGTTAAGATGAAAATATTTTTTTGGTGAATAGTAACTTTTGACTTTTATTTACCGCAGTTAAAGGTAAATATGGTAATTCAAGGTTAAAAGAATATTATAATAATTCCAAATTACCGTAACACTTTTCAAAACCTTTTTTTGAGTCATTTAATACCATGGTCATATTTGGGTCTATTTTGGGCCCCCATTGATCCACATGGGAGTAAAAATGACAATTTCGATTAATTAATTTAATGTAAAGACAAAATTGACATTAACAAAAATCTTTTCAAAATTAATTTTTATATATTGTTATATAAGTCCTATTTTCAACTATAAATTTTAATTGGAAAGATAAAAATATTTCCTACATGATAGTATTTTTTTTATAATTTTTAGACATCAAATAATATAAATTATATATGACACAATGATGATGTAGTATTTCCCTCATTAATAAATCATTTAAATAAATAAGATTATAATGATTAAAATATTATCCAAAACATGTAAAACTATGATTGGATAATTTTATTTATAATATTAGTCATCTTATCTTCGACCTTAATGATTTTGGGACCATTAAAACCCGAATTTCATTATATAATAAAATAATGTTTTCACACTTTATTAAAGAGCCCCTCTTCTCCCTCATAAAAGGAGACCATTTCTATCCAATTACTCACACCTCTCAAGCCATTTGGATCATCCAAACTCTGCCCAATTAATCTATCTACATTATACTCTTCCATCTAGAAGACTTAACTTAGGAATAAGTCATTTAAAGAAGTCATTTGGTTCAAACCAAAGAGAGTTACCCAAATTAAAGGTAACGGTTTCTCTTAAATTATTTTCTTTTATTTTACTTCTCCAACCCCTAAAATCTTTTTATTTCCTTTATTTT
The DNA here is from genome assembly GCA_963277665.1 of Viscum album. Classification (NCBI taxonomy): domain Eukaryota; kingdom Viridiplantae; phylum Streptophyta; class Magnoliopsida; order Santalales; family Viscaceae; genus Viscum; species Viscum album. The sequence goes on along the minus strand of OY728163.1, from coordinate 2,106,403,568 downwards.
ATAACAAAAACAGTATAAGAAATATAATAGGATGTTGTTATGAGAAGGATTCGAACTACACTTACACACACCTCCATCTAATGGATGAAGAACATAATGTTTTTGCGGATAGCAAATTAATGCCTCGCGAAATGATGATTGTTCAATTACATCTTACCACCTCTCATGGTGGCCATTATGGTGGACCTATATTTATATATGATATATATTATGTTTATGATTTCTTTATACTTCTGTAATTCCCAATTATATCAAACCTTTATGGTTTCCATAGTGGGTAAATACGATAATCTCATTTGAGAAAGTGCGGACTACCTCCCCATCAATGTGATGTGACTCGTTAATGCCTTGTATGGGATATATAAAGGATATAGTTAATGATATTATATATGATATTATACTTGAATTATAATATACCTATATATAATTATGTTTTAATTCCATTAAAATAAGAAATAGAAATGAAAGTAGCGTTCATGCGTACGTACGGCTTACGGTCTCCATGAACGGTACATTTCATTTCTTACCTCAAAATGTTATGTACTATTATAAATACGTGTATATAATGGATATATATGATATATTTGATATATAAATCATGATAATCATTCTATGTATAATGGATATTAGACTACATTTACAACATGTAATTATAAGAAATCTATTTTTTGACTCAAGTTCCAAATATCGACAAAACGAACGTTATTAACTTAAATATTTTCATAATGTTTGTAACATGGTTATAAGTGTTATAAAAGGAATAATAAAATTTAAAATGGTTCTTAAGCAAGTAGAGATTATCTTTAGTTTATTATCCATGATATTAAAGAACGATCGAGTCAAGTCAGACACGAGGTAAGGGACTTCATCTCAATCTCCTTTCATTGAGGCATTTTTAGTTTTATACACGACTTTATTTTATATGGTCTATAAAACCCTTTGACTTTTCATTTTATTTAAAGGGAATCTTTTTATACAAAGAGTTTTACTAAATGACAAAAAAGTAATTTTTTTTAATGTAAGCAGTGACAACGACATTTCCGCTGCCGCGAGTATTATTTGATCTTTGGCTTCCTTAACAAGCCGTAATGTTTATAAATGGAAAATTAAATACCATATACACTTTTTTACATATTTTGGTATTGAAAATGATTTTGAGAATGGAATTATTATTTCAATATCTTGAAATGATATTTTTCTATTGCAATGTGGGAATGTTATCTTTTCTTCATGCTTATGTTATGTGTTATGATTATGTTATAGTTCTTGGGAATTATTTACATATACGGGTGGTTCTGTGATAAACCTAGGGCGGGTGATCCCGAGATAGTTCTCCAATGCATTGGGTAACGTGATGGAGGTAAACTTGAATGTTTCTCCTAATAGATTTAGGGAATATACTATGATGGGTATTCATAAGTAAATCTATATAGCTGTTATAGCTACAATGTAAGTATGGTATGGATGCCGTAAGTTACCTTTATGATTTATGATTTCTATTTGTCTCTCATAAATATTATGATTTCATGAGGTAAGTAAAACAGTTCATGTTTTGTATGTATTTATGAACAAATTTTTTCATTCATTGTTTTATAACCCTTACTGAGCCTTTTATGATCATCCCAAGTTTTGAAATGTTTTCACAGGACTTAAAGATGAATAGGGTCAAGGATGGGATCAAGGAAAATTCATGCTATCTAAAACATGGGACTAGACATGACTCTTTTTTTCAAGAGTTTTTATTTTATGAAAAAAATGGAAACAGTGTAGAAATGTATACCTTGTAATCTTTTGAGATGTAATATTTATATCCTAAATCTCTAAAACATTGAACCTGAAAATATACTCAATGTGAATTATTCATTTAATTCAATATTATGTAATGTTTAAGGAAGGGTCCTCATAGTTGGTATCATAGGTCGGTTTATATAACTTCAGAAGTTAGGGTATTGTTAAATAAATGTCCATAAAGAAATTTTTGTTGATATTGATATCATATAGTATTTACAGATTACCAGGTCACTTCGCCTAAGATATTTCTTTGTTCAGAATGGTTTTCCGTAGAGGAAACATGGAAGCTTTGTTGGGACGAAATCAGGAGGAAGACAACCATCCATATCACTAAGATAAAATGGTCAGAATTAGAACTGAACAGTTTGTTGCAGTGATGGCACAATTGACTCAGGCGATAAACGATGGTGGTATCCATGTACGAGATTAGTCAGATCAACCACAGAGGAACATGTCAGTAGTGTAGCGTTTCATGAGGGAACATCCCCCATCATTCAGAAGATCATCTAACCATGTGCTAGCTAAAGTGTGGATTAAAGAACTAGAGAAGATTTTTGATGTCATTGGTTGTTCAGAACATAAAAAGGATAGTCTTTCTGTTTATCGTTTTTAAGGTGAAGCTAATCAGTGGTGGTCGATGGTGAAAAATATCAGGGATAGTGAGGAGATTAATGCTCTCAATTGGGATGAATTCAAGGGTATGTTTCTTGAGAAATATTTTCCTAAGGTGGTTTGTCTTAGGATGGAAAAACAATTCCTGGAATTGAGGCAGGAGGATGACTCAGTGGCTTCTTATGAAGAAAAATTCACTCGAATAGAAAGGTATGCTCCAAATTTCATACAATATATTGATAGTGAAATCAACCGTTTTTACTCAGGATTAAATCTAAAGTATCTAAGGGCTTTATCTTCTCGTGAGTTTAATGTTTATGAAAAACTTGTTCGTTGTGTGGAGAAGGTGGAAATGGAGTTTGCTGATGATCGGGTATTCTTTGACAAACAACATAATAAGAGGTCGAGGTGGCAGGCGAAATGAAAGAACTCTTAAAAAAATTCTGATGGTAAGAAAATTAAGATTACAGTTTGTGAAATTTGTGGTAAAAAGCATGCTGTGGAATGTATTTTGAATTCTGGTAAGTGCTACTGATGCGGTAAAATGGGGCATAAGGCACGTAATTGCACTGAAAAAGATCAGGGTAATGGTAGGAAGAAATCTTATTTACATTCAGTAAAATGTTTTAAGGGCAATTAAATGGGTCATTGTACTAATGAGTGTCCAACAAAGAACTCAACCGAATGAAAGCATCCAGACTACAAGAAGAAAGGGGTGGAGACATCTTTTTCAACTACTTCAACAGTTGTTGGCCCATCAAATGAAGTAGTATCAGGTATACTATTTGTTTGTTCACATTATTCCAATGTGTTGTTTGATTCAGGGTCTACACATTCTTTCATTTCTGAGAAGTTTTCTAGTAAATTGGGAATTCCATCCCATGATATGAATACTGGACTTATGGTAAAAAAACCTGGAGGAAATGTTGAGACAAAAAGAAAACATAATAACATTCATGTCCTTGTGTGCAGAAAGAATCTACCTACAAACCTTATTGTTTTGCCTCTAGTAGAGTTTGATGTTATTTTTAGCATGGATTGGCTTTCTATTTATCATGCTATGATTGACTACAGAGCTAAAGAGGTTTCTTTTCAGAATGATTTTCAGTTTTTATACAAAAATGAACCCATGTTGTTGATAACATATCATGAATCTAAAAAACTAGTAAAAGATGGAAATGAATGTTACCTTGCACATATTGTTGAAAACAAATGAACTGTTCAGATTAATGATGTTCCAGTAGTTTATGAGTAACTTGATGTTTTTCCTGATGAGTTGCCTGGTATTATACCTGATCAGGAAGATTAATTTACTGTTGAATTAGTTCCTGATGCTAAGACAATTTCAAACCCCCCATATCGAATGGCTCAAATTGAACTTTTAGAGTTGAAGAAGTAATTGCAGGAGTTAATAGATAAAGGTTTCATTCAGCCCAGTACATCACTATGGGGTGCTCCTGTCTTGTTTTTTAAAAATAAAGATGGTTCAATGAGACTTTTCATTGATTATAGATAATTTAATAACATCATTGTTAAGAATAAGTATCCTTTTCCACATATCGATGATTTGATTGATCAGCTCCAGGGAGCTGAGTATTTTTCGAAGATTGACATGAGGTCGGGGTACCATCAGTTGAAATTAAAGGAAGCAGACATTCCAAAGACCGAATATTGTACTTGATATGGCCATTATGAATTTGTAGTTATGCCTTTTGGGTTAACCAATACACTTTCTATATTCATGGATCTTATTAAAAGAATTTTTTGTTAGTTCTTGGAAAAGTTTTTGGTTGTGTTCATTGATGATATTTTGGTTTATTCCAAAAGTAAGGAGGAACATTAAAGTGATTTAAGGGTTTTCTTGCAAACATTAAAAGAAACGAAACTTTATGGAAAATTCAGAAAGTGTGAGTTTTGGTTAAAAGAAATTTTTTCCTTGGTCACATTGTTTCAAAAAATGGCATAACTGTTGAACCTGTTAAAATAAAAGTTGTTGAAGAATGGACAAGACCCACAAATATAACCGAGATTCGTAGTTTTCTTGGTTTGGTAGGTTATTACCGGAGTTTTGTTGAAAAGTTTTCACGGTTATCTAGTCCAATGACTAAGTTAACTCAAAAAGGGCTTAAGTTCATCTGGGCAAAAGAATGTGATGATTTTTTTTTTCAGGAATTGAAAATAAGATTGGTGAATGCTCTAGTTTTGGCACTTCCTTCCAGAAATGGTGAGTTTTTTATCTACAGTGATGCTTCGTTGAAAGGATTGGGTTGTGTCCTAATGCAAAATGATCAGGTAATTTCTTATGCTTAACGTCAGTTGAAACCACATGAGTTAAATTACCCTACACAAGATTTGGAATTAACTGCTATTGTTTTTGCTTTAAAAATTTGGAGGCATCTTTTGTATGGAGTGAAGTGTGAAATATATACTGATCACAAAAGTTTGAAGTATATATTCACTCAGAAAGAGTTGAACATGAGACAGAGAAGATGGTTGGAATTAATCAAGGATTGTGATGCATGATCCTTTATCATCTGGGGAAAGCAAATAAAGTGGCTGATGCTTTGAGTTGAAAAAGTAATACTTCATTAACCATGTTACGTTTGGAACGAGATCCTTAGGTTTTTTATTTGATGAACTTTGAAATAGAAGTTTTTGTTGCTGGAAATTCTTCTGTTTTGTTTCAGGTTTCAGTGAAATCATCTCTATCAGACATAATAAAGAAAGCACATAAGGAAGACAGTGAGTTGCAGAAAATGGTAGAGTTGGTTCAGAAGGGCGAGTTTCCAGATTTTAACGTTGATAATGATTGTGTTTTGAGATTTGGAAATAGATTCAATGTGCCTTGTGATTCAAAGTTGAAGAATGAGTTTTTATGTGAAGTTCATAGTTATCTATTTTCAGTTTATCATGTTTGTACTAAGATGTACATAGATCTTCGAGAGTATTACTGGTGGTATGGAATAAAAAGAGATATTGATGATTTTACTGTGAAGTGTTTGACTTGTCAGAAGGATAAAGCAGAGCGACAGATACCGAAAGGAATGCTTCAGCCTCTACCAGTGCAAGAGTTAAAATGGGAAAATATATCCATGGACTTTGTTGTGAGATTACCAAAGAAATCTCTATTTAATAATGCAATCTGGGTTATAGTTGACTGATTGACTAAATATGCTCATTTCATTTCAATTAGAGACACTTTGTCTCTAGATCAATTTGCTCAGTTGTATGTTAAAGAGATAGTGACGTTGCATGGAGTTCCCCTCTCCATTGTATCTGATCGTGATCCCAGGTTTACTTCAAACTTTTAGAAAGGCCTTCAAAAGTCATTGGGTACTGAATTAAACTTTAGTAAATCTTTTCATCCTCAATCAGATGGGCAGTCAGAACGAACAATTCAGACCGTGGAGGATAGGCTACGTGCTTGCTCTATGTATTATCAGGGAAGTTGGGACCAACATCTTTCTTTGGTTGAATTTTCTTATAATAACAGCTTTCATTCTGGTATATAGATGGCTCCATTTGAGGCATTATATGGAAATCATCGTCGAACTCTAGCATTTTTTGTATGAAGTAGGTGAACAGAAGCTGATGGGACTAGAATTGGTAGAAGAGATGGCAGATAAAGTTCAGTTGATTCAGAAACACATGATAACAGCTCAAAGTAGACAGAAAAGTTATGCAGATAACTGAAGGAAGGATCTTTCCTTTGAGGTAGGTGATCATGTCTTTCTCAAAGTTTCTCCATGGAAAAGTGTGATGCGTTTTGGTAAGAAGGGAAAGTTGAGTCCGAGGTTCAGTGGACCTTATGAAATTCGGGAGAAAGTTGGATCAGTTGCGTATAGAGTGGCTTTACCTCCAAGTTTATACCAGGTACACAATGGTTTTCATGTTTCGATGTTGATAAATTATATGCCAGATCCATCTCATGTTTTGAGCCCAGAGGTAGTTCAGTTGGAAGAGAATCTCTCTTATGAAGAACAACCAGTTCAGATTCTTTACCGTAGAGAGCAGGTGTTGTGGAATAAGGTAATTCAACAGGTAAAGGTTTTGTGGAAAAACCATATGATTGAAGAGGAAACATGGGAATCTGAAAATGCTATGAGGGATAAATACACCCACTTATTTTGATAAGTGAATAAAAATTGTGTGGACAAAATTTCTAAATGGGGGGAAGGATGTAACATCTCAGGTAAATGAAAATAAAATATTTTCATATTTATTAATATTTGTTAATTAAATATTAATTTTAGTATAAAACGGTTTCTATGTTCGATAGCATACCTGATACGCAACAACAGGTTTCATTGAAATCTTACGTTGCACACTAATAATATAATATTATTTTTTTAAATGGTCATTAACTCCTAGCCATTGTATTGGAGGGACTGAACAAAACTAACTACAATATGATTATACATGTATTTATATTTATCCAATAAATGTTAGAGGCTTGAAATATGAATGAATCTAATTTTAAGCATAATTTACATTAAAATGCCGATGTACCGCCTTTTAATAGCAAACCCTTTTTAAATCTAGTTCTGGTCACTTTAATACATTATATATGACCAAAATAAATCCTTATTGAGAATGGGGAAATCAAAATTTACTTTGCGTAATTTTTTGGTATTTTTCTGATAAAGATCCTTTTTAATGAATAGTGAAAAATATTGTACTTTAATTCAAAAGTGTCTTTTAATATAATTTATTTATATGATTATATTAACTTTTTAATTGGTTTTATAGAAAAATCGAAATATATTTTTACCATTTAATCCAATTTTGGTCATTGTAATTAATTTCACTTTTAAATTTCACATAAAGAAGTATCAATCTTTTAATAGTTATTGTTTGATAAAAACACGCTATTTGTTTTGATAACGGAAATTAATTTTAAAATTAATTAATTTCACTTCTATGTTTTTAATTTGGAAAAATGTAAATCATTAGTGAATTATGAATATCAAATATATCTTAGGCTGAATTTTTGGTATTTTTCTGAAAAACATCAGTTTTTGATGAATAGGGAAACCACTTTGTGGTAGTTAAAAAAACTGAATTTTTCATCTAAATAAAATTTTACCACATCTGTGAATTGAATTTCAAAAATCTGACATACATGGTTGTTATCAAAAAGTAAAATTTGGTTCATTAAGATGAAAATAATTTTTGGTGAATATAAACTTTTGACTTTTATTTAGCGTTGTTAAAGGTAAATAGGGTAATTCAAGGTTAAAAGAATATTATAATAATTCAAAATTACATTAACACTTGTCCAAACTTTATTGGTTGAGTCATTTGAGACCATGGGCATCTTTGGGTTGATTTTGGTACCTCATTTATCCACTTGGGAGTGAAAATGACAATTTAGATTAATTAATTTAATGTAAAGACAAAATTGACATTAACAAAAATATTTTCATAATTAATTTTTATATAGTGTTATATAATTCCTATTTTAAACTATAAATATTCGTTGGAAATATAAAAATATTTCCTACATGATACTATTTCTCTATATGTTTTAGACATCAAATAATTTAAATTATATATGACACAATGATGATGCGGTATTTACCTCATTAATAAATCATTTAAATAAATAAGATTATAATGATTAAAATATTATCCAAAACATGTCCAATTCTGATTGGATAATTTTATTTCGAATATTAGTCATCTTATCTTCGACCTAAATGATTTTTGGACCATTAAAATCCAAATATAATTATATAATAAAATAATGCTTTCACACTTTCCTAAAGTGCGCCTCCTCTCTCTTATAAAAGAAGACCCTTTCTATCCAATTCCTCACGCCTCTCAAGATATTTGGCTCATCCAAACTTTTCCCAATTAAGCTCCCTACATACCTCTATTCCTCCTAGAATCCTTAACTTAGGCAGATGGAATTTCAAGAAGTCCTTTGGTTCAAACCAAAGAGAATTACCCAAATTAAAGGTAACGGTTTCTCTTAAATTGTTTTCTTTTATTTTACAACTCTAACCCCTAAAATCTTTTTATTTCCTTTCTTTTGTAACAACACAAGTATCCTAAATATACTAGGATGTTGTTATGAGAATTATTCTAACTACACTTACACACACCTCCATATAATGGATTAAGAACATAATGTTTCTGTGGATGGAAAACTAACGCCTCACGAAACGATGATTTTTCAATTACATATTACCGCCTCTCATGGTGGACATTATGATGGAAATATTTTTATATATGATATATATTATGTTTATTATTTCTTTATGCTTCTGTACTTACCAATTATATCAAACCTTTATGGTTTCCATAGTGGGTAAATACGAAAATCTCATTTGAGGAAGTGCGGACTACCGACCCCTCAAAGTGATGTGACTCGTTAATGCCTTCTGTGGGATGTATAAAGGATAGAGTTAATGATATAATATATGAAATTATACTGGAATTATAATATAACTATGTATCATTATGTTTTAATTCTATTAAAATAATAAATATAAATGAATGTAGCGTTCATGTGTACGTACGGCTTACCGTCTCCATGAATGGTTCATTTCATTTATTACCTCCAAATGTTATGTAATATTATAAATACATGTATATACTGGATATATATGATATATATTATATCTACATCATGATTATCATTCTGGAGATAATGGATATTTGACTACATTTAGAACATGTAATTATAAGAAGTCCATTTTTGACTCAAGTGCCAAATGTCGACAAAACGAACGTTATTAACATAAATGTTTGCAAAATGTTTATAACATGGTAATAAGTGATATAAAAGGGAAAATAAACTTGAAAATATTTCTTAAGAAAGTAGAAATTAACTTTAGTTTATTATTCAGGAGATTAAAGAACGATCGAGTCAAGTCGGACACGAGGTAAGGGACTTCATCTCAATCTCTTTTCACTGAGGTATTTTTAGTTTTATACAAGACTTTATTTTATATGGTGTATAAACACCTTTGACTTTTCATTTTATTCAAAGGGAATCGTTTTATACAACGTGTTTTAATAAATGACAAAAATGATTGTTTTTTTAACATAAGTGGTGAAAACGACCTTTCCGCCGCCGCGAGTATTATTTGATCTTTGGCTTCCTTAACAAGCTGTAATGTTTTTAAATGGGAAAATAAATACCATATACTCTTTTTATGCATTTTCGAATTGAAAATGATTTTGAGAATGGATTTATTATTTCAATATCTTGAAATTATATTTTTCTATTACAATGTGGGAATGTTATATTTTCTTTATGCTTATGTTATGTGTTATGATTATGTTATGGTTCTTGGGAATTATTTACATATACGGGTGGTTCTGTGATAAACCTAGGGATGGTGAGCCCGAGATAGCTCTCCAATGAATTGGGTAATGTGACGGAGGGAAACATGAATGTTTCTCCTAATAGATTTAGGGAATATACTATGATGGTTATTCCAAAGTAACTCCCTATGTAGCTATGATAGCTACAATGTAAGTATGGTTTTGATTCCACAAGTTACCTTTATGATTTATGATTTCTATGTTTCTTTCATAAATCTTATGATTTCATGAGGTAAGTAAAAGAGTTCATGTTTTGTATGTATTTATGAACAAATGCTTTCATTCATTGTTTTATAACCCTTACTGGTCCTTTTATTCTCATCCCATGTTTTGAAATGTTTTCACAGGACTTAAAGATGAATAGGGTCAAGGATGGGATCTAGGAAAAGTCATGCTATCTAAAATATGGGACTAGACATGACTCTTTTTTTCAAGAGTTCTTATTTTAGGAAAAAAATGGAAACTGTGTAGAAATATATACCTTGTAATCTTTGGGATGTAATAGTTATGTCCTAGTTCTCTAAACCTCTAAACATGAAAAGATCCTCAATGTGAATTATTCATTTAATTCAATATTATGTAATGTTTAAGGCCGGGTCCTTATAAAAATTGAGTGAAAATTTTCATAACAAGATTTGTTACCCAGTTTTTTAACCTAGGATGATCACCCATGTTATCCTCAATGCCCCATTTCTTAGGTATCTTTTACACAGTTATGGAAATATTTTATGATATAGATAGATAAAAAAATGTTAACAACATGATGCATGAAGGATGAAGTAGGGGTTATCAATTATACATTGTAGGAGTGGATGACTCAAGAAAAGGGAGAGTGCATAGATCAAGAAATTATTAAAGTTAGGGAAGATAAATATAATAGGTAGAAGTTACCCATGATTTATGGAGAATCTGTAACATTTGATCACTTACTAGCATACCACTTTATCGTGATATATTTTTTCAATCATTATTGTCTTTAAAAATTCTTTTGTTTAAGTCTCAATATACCATCCTCCCTGATACTTTCACATAAAATGCCTCCAACTCCTAATCTGGATTCATAAATTCCTTCTATGTATATTGGAAATGAAGAGGTCACATATACATAAGAATTTTATCTTCTTAATTCTGATCAAATATAATTATAATGGTAGTAGATAATTTATTGGAACCTCATTTCATCAAGAAATAGGACATAGAATGACCTTGGGGAATGTATGAGAGGGAAGGCTCAATTGGAACTTAGGTCTATTTGTATTTCCAAATTATTTTTCCTTTTATCCTTAGGTTCACACCTATGTTGAATCAAGTAGGTCCTACTCCACCAACCTTTGTTCTTCTCCTAGGTTACCGTTCTCCTAGGTTTTCTTCTCTTGCCTTTGAAAATTCTCCTTGGATGGCTTATGTGTACATGATGAAACCTCAGTGATAAGGCTCTAATGATTCTAATTTGACTGTGTAGGTTCCAATGGATCTATTCTCTTCCTTACTATGGCACAATGTCAGTTTTGTACTTATATTTTGTTCTTATTCATCTAGGGTCTTCAAAATAAAACCCATTATACCCCAATTTAGGAAAGAGGTGATAATATGATGATTCAGAGAACCAACGCATGCCCAAGTCACCCAAACAACATTTAGTTTATTTCAAAAAGTAAAAAATTATAAAGTTTTTAATGCCTAAGTATAATTGAGTTACCATAAAGTTTAGGACATCAATACCTCCAAGAAAGATTGCTTCAACCTAACAGTGGTAAAGGAACCTCATGAACATCATTAATAGAGTTCCATACAATAAAATGAATTTTGAATGAACTCATATTGGGAGAAATATTTGTACATACCTCCACTAGGGTGAAACATATACCTAAGACAACACTTGGGTTAATAATTTTCCATTCCCCTATGTTAATGATGTTTTCCTAGACTAATTAATGCGTGAACCATCAATTGGCTCCACACTAGGACATTATAATTCCCCTTTTTTCATGGAATAGTATATTTATTCTTAGTGGTCATGTATGGGAAACCATATTTCCCAACCTCCTATAAAATCATTTGAATCACAATACCATGGATTTTAGAGTAGATATACCCTATCGACCATGTATTACCTTTATAAGAGGTGTCTCCTAGTTTTCCTCCCATGATGATAGGAACCTCTATGTAATAACTATAGTTTATTCCCTTAATAATGAGTATCCCTACTATGAGGAAAAAAGTTAAACAAATTCTAGACCATCATTCTCATTTTGGATATTGAAATTTTGGGATGGATGACCTGGTACACTCAATGATCCATGATACTAAAGGCCACCCATTTTTGTTTAATCCCCATCCCATTTTCCATTTCTGAATTCCTCACCATGACTGAATAATGAGAACAGGACATCCACCCATGGGACACACATCACATTTAATCCTTGAAAGCCTACCTTAATAAAACTCACTTACCAGGTAAAGCATCTCTAAGGTTCAGACCCAATATATAAAAGTTACATCACTTTATTAGAATCATATTACTTATTAACCATTACCATTGTGACATATTCTTTATGATACTACACTCAAAATTATGATTCATATCCTTGAAATTTGAATGATTTAATTATTAAAATTCTAATGTGAATATGTGAGAAAACAGAAATAAAAATATTTTTAGATGAAAGTGGTGAATCCCTATAAATCCACTACGAATTAAATTCTTACATTCCAAGGAAGAGATCAAACACTTGAGTAGTAAATCAACACCACCTCTTGAAATAATATTTATAAAAAACAATATAAAAAAATATATTTTATCCAGGGATGAATAATATCCACACCGTGAGGTATCATGTCTCAACAGTCTCTATGGTGTATATAACAAACCAAACTAGGATCCCTCACAAACTGGTACCCATCCCGATCTGCCACATACTCAAAGAGAATTCATGATTTCTATTATCTTTTTATGAACACTCAATAATCAACAACAACACAATAGACTGATTTTTCCCAACCCAAATCAAACGATATGACATAGATACATAAATAAGATAAATGAACAATGAAAGAATAATTGAAAAAAATATATTACATTACGAGAAAAAGACAACATAAGTGACACAAATAAATATAGTCATAATAAACCTAAATTACTTCTAAAAAATGACAATTAATGAAAGAATACAAATCCTTATGATAATGTAGGAAACATACCAACATCTCACCACAAACTACTCGTATCTAGATAAAGTAAAAACTATTCACCTAACTATTGGTCCTTTCATTTTTTGGAATCAAAATATATAATTATATCTACACATTGCGTAAGGGTTGTGTAGGGTGTCATCTAAATAAGCATAGTAGTATCCCAACCAGGATCTCAATATGAAGTACATATACAAACAATCCCAATATGATAATTTTAAAGAATACATTGCTTGAAAAGTGAAATATAATTTTATACAAAAATCCAGTTAAATATTTATCTTTCTAAATATTTAGAAGTTAATTTAGGAAGAATAGTTTTAATGAATAATTTCTATAAACATTTATCGATAATAAGAAAGGTATATTAAATCCAAATCCACACAAAACCAATGAATTGGTAAATCTTTCCATGTATCACAACAAGTATGGCTAATAGAGTACTAATTCCAATATAAAAGACTAGTGCACACCCATATACTTATAAAACATTATTAATGGGTATAATAATACCCCAGGAGTAAACAAACCATTATAATGTAAATATCATGTCCCTATAATAAAGGTAAAAGGGTGTAGAAGAAAACCCCATGAGTGAACCTCCGTGATAGTAAAATTGATGATCGGCCTAAAATAATATTTCCACCTATGTACCAATGGCTTCACATGTTCTTCATTTCTCATATAATTTTTAATGGTATGTTAAAAATAAATTTAAGAGAAACATTTTATTTTATCAAACCTTCTTGGAAAACTATCTTCACAACCCATTTCACAACTCTTTGAAAATAAAATTTGACTTTTCCCAAATCTAAGGGGAATTTTATTTTATTGAAACTCAATTTAAAAAAACAGAACAAAAATTAAAATTTATTTAAAAAATAATTTAAAAAATATGAGTTATCATAATTCATTCAAAAAGGCTAGAGGTGTAACCACCAACCTCAACTTGGATCTATCACTACCTGAAATGGGAACCACCAACACTAGAAAGGAAGAAATTGCAATGAAAAATATCCTAAAAATGTGTTCCACATATCATAATAAAATTATATAAAAAATTGTTAGTATATTTGTTATATTAATTCATACATCATGGAATACACCCTCCAAACTAAAAAACCATGATAAATTGAGCTGAGAAGAAGATATCACAATAAATCTAGAATAATCACATAAAAATAATTACATGTTCAATAAATTCTATAAACATGATCCATGACTATACTACAATAAATGAAAATGAATGAGAAGAAAGAAAAAGTACAGATATAGATACACCAAAACCACTCTGGAGATCAAGAGCCAGATGATGTGATCTGGAAGAAGGAGAGAAACAAAAAATCATCGAAGGGACTATAGTTATAGACATGAATGATAAGGAGAGAATGAATTATTATTTAGGATTGAAGCATGATAAAAACCTATAGTTCATGAATTATTCACATCATGAATAAAAATTCATAGTGTGAATCCTTTAAGTTCCATTATGTAGAAAATTGAATCACCTTTTCTTTAAAAAAACATGATTTATCATTTCATGAAATGAATATGTTTCGCATACTAATTCATTTTTCTAATATGAATGTAATTCATATAATCTTAATAGTGACATGTTCTATCCATGAATAACTTTTATGGACTGAATTTTTCATGTAGGTAGTGTCCCATATAGGTCTGGTAGAAACTAAAAAAAATCCTAGATTTTACTTGAAATCCAAATTAGAAAACAAAAAAAAATTAAAGAGCATACCTCTAACTAGGATGTTAGAATCTCCACACCATTAGACATTCCATCCATGGGAAGTCATATAGAATACAATTTATCTAGAAATTGATGATTCCATGACTCCCTCATTAAGGATTTATACTCCCAGGTAATGGGAGAATCTAACCAAAAATATAAAATTCCCATATAATACATTCACATTAGAATCAATTATATCTACTGGTTTGTCTAAAAATAAAACATTTTGATCAAATTTGATCTATTCAAAATTCATAACATGGGTAGGATTAGGACGATACTTCCTTAGCGACGATATATAAGAAAAATCCTGAATAATTGTCAACTATGTTGGTACTACTAACTAATATACAACCTAACAAAGATACTCAGTGTCCATAAATGGTCTAACATATCATAGAGACAAAACTTATTATTCTCAAAGAAGACAGTGACCCAACTGATCAGAATCTTTCTTGAAAACCAGACCACATATGGAAAACTAAAAAGGAAGGTGTTGATG
Organism: Viscum album; assembly: GCA_963277665.1. Taxonomy (NCBI): domain Eukaryota; kingdom Viridiplantae; phylum Streptophyta; class Magnoliopsida; order Santalales; family Viscaceae; genus Viscum; species Viscum album. The sequence continues at coordinate 2,106,388,389 of OY728163.1, read as the reverse complement.
ATCTGTATACAATTTCTTCTAAATCTACACTGTTACAAGATGGTTAAATAGGTCCTAAATCCTCATTTGTGTCTCTTGAACATGACTTAGTCCTACCATAGAGTCTTAACTCTGCACTTCCCTATAAATTAGTGATCTAAATAAGTGACCATTCAAATATTCTATGGAAACCATTCAGACTAATCAATGGTATCAATTATTATACAGAAACTAAACCAGTCCTAGACTATTATCTCAAAATCTACTAAAATAAAAAATGTAGACATAGAGAATATCCTCAAAAATATGAATAGAAAATATTTTCTAACTATCCATTTATGGATGTTAATCTCTTCTCAACAAAACCCAAATCCCCATAACCTTTCAGAGACTCTTCCAAAACTATAAGGTAAACAAGGTATCCATGTTTGAGGAAATGGTAGAGTGAACCCCATATAACCTCACAATCTTCTACACATACGAAAACCCCATATCTTTAACTTTTCTTTTGTTCCTAATTGGAATAAAATTAGTAGATTTTTTGAAAAAATCAACCACTACCTAGATAACATTTTTCCCTTTGGGTGTCCATGGTAATCTAATAAAAAATTCCATGTACACCTTCAAATTTCAAATACATCACAAGAATAGGATGATAAAAACCTAAACATTATAGTTTATCTCACTTTATCTATCGGAAAGAATAATGATTGGACACCTAAGCTACAATATCTATCTTCATACTCTTTAAAAATAAACATGGTCCCATATCACAATAATTATTCATGGTTCCCTTAAGAATAAACCATGAATAACTTTGGAAGTAAAAGAAAAATATAATCTAAAATGATACTGGAATGAAATATAAATCCCTAAATTGCAGAATACCATAAGTAAAAAGATACCAACTAGAAATGGTCTACCCACCATAAGATTTTTCTTTGATTCTTCTAATCTAATCATTCTGTATCTTACTCTATAGAATAAAATCAAGGATAGATGATGAAAAATAAACACTAATTATATCTATCCCTTAATTATCATACTGAGTTTCCAGATGAAACCGATGGAAGTTTTCATTAGTTTCAACTCTTCTTTTGATTCTGTAACATCCTAGGATGTCACTTTTCAAATAAGGGTGTCTGTAACAATATTCACCTTCCCTGGGGTGTGGGCGGTTCAATGTCATATATTTGAAGTTATTCCACCAAACACATGAATCTGAGATTTATTTCCTTCCAAGAAAGATATAACTTATAAAATTATTATTAGAAAATTTTGCGAACCTATCCCCAAGAAGATAAGGCCACCAACTCTAAATTGAATGCATAACCATAGAAAGCTCAAAATCATGAGTGGGTAGTTTTTCTTAGGCGGTTGAAGATAATGTGTACTATAGAAGACAAAATGATCATCCACGGTAATAATATAACCCAAACTAACACCAAAAACATCACAGTACACCACATACCCCTTATTGGGATAATGTATGATCAGCATAAGTGTATATTTTAGAATTAATTTATGCTCATAAAAGAAGCCTAAAAATATTCATCCAATATTAATTTCACTACTTTGATGTTATGATTAGTCAAATATGATTCCAACTTTGATAAATCTTTTAATAATGACTAATAGTGTTAATAAATAACATGGAAGCTTAGTATCTCGGATGTTATCTAGATCCTCCCATGGAAATAAAACCTTCACCTTCTATAGTTTTACTAAAATGTTAATCTTAGAAATCACATGTCCTAAGAAAATCACCAATTGAATATAAAAACTACATTTTTGAAGAATTCCATAAAGATTTTTACTCCTCTAGATTTAAGAAACCAAGCTCAATTGGTGATTGTGTTCATGATCAGACCTCAAATTAGAAAAAATTGCATCTATGAAAAAAATGAGAAATGTGTTGAGATAATAATGGAATGAAGGATTTATAAGGGTAAAAAAAATTACATAAGGATTATTCATCCCAAAGGGAATGAAAAGATTTTCATAATAACTATACTTTCTCCTAAAATCCATCTTCATAATATCATACTCCCGAACACTGAGTTGATGATATCCCAAATGAATATTGATCTTTCAAAACCACTTCAACCCTTACAAATAAAAAAAATATTCCAAATTACATAAAAAATATTTATTCATAATCATCACACATTTAAACTTCAGATAGTACACACACAATAAAAGGGAATCATCTTTCTTTTTGGAAAAGAGTAATGCGATGACCAATGGAAAAACACTAGTAAAATAAAACCATTCTCTATATAATCACACAATTGAATATTGATAACTATAATCTCTAATATTTTCATTATATATAATGTGGTAAGAAGATCATGAGCATACCCAACACCCAAATGATCATAAAATCTACCCACAACTCTAGAGGAAGAGTAGAAAATTCATCTGGGAAAACATCAAGAAATTACTAAAGAACCATAGGATTTTCAAGAAGAGAAGAAACCAAAAACAAATTGAACACAATAAACTCATTAGCTCTATTAGAAAAAGACCCACATGACTATACCTTATATTCTACTTCACCCGAAACACTATATTGTTCCCATATATAAAAGATAATGAAAATCACCATGGTAATGATAAATCTCATCATGATGAGAAATGATCCAACACATCATGATAATGAAATCAAAGAAATATGGAGAAAGAATAATAAAATCATATGCTAACTCTATATCATATATTGATAAATAATAGGATGGATACTGACCCCCCTACTCTTTCCTCTTTCAAAGAGGTGTCACTACCTCTACAAAAAAGGTCAGCTAATCTTTTGGAAGTTTAGAAAAATAAAAAAAACATGAATAAATAAATGGGTGGAACCACCCGTATCAAATATTGTAGTCTCTATAAGAGATAAAAAAATTGTAACTCTTACTATCACTAGATGCATATCAACCTTCTCCGTAATCTCACCCACTATGTGAATATTCTTCCCTGGTAATCACTAAACCTCGAGCCCTATGGGATTTAAAACATCTAAATATGTATTAGTATCCTTTGGAGATGATGATCCATTAAAAAAACATGGCATATAAATAGTCCAAAAAATCATTGTATGCATCTGAAGTATCCACAACCATTGAACATTTTCTATAGGTATCTAACAAGAATACCGAGTGTGACTAGCCTTGAAACACCAATAGTAAGTTAGGTGAAAACTACTAGCTATAATTGATGGTATAATTGAGTCCAGCTGCTAATAACCTTCTTTACCACTCCTATGATGCTCATTACAATTCACCTTATTTCCCTATGCACTACTGAAGTGTCCATTAGGTGGAATATAAGGTAAATAATAACCATTTTTTTTTGTACTGTATATTTTTATCATCATATCACTTTAAAAATTCTCTACATTGGTATAAAGCTTTGGTATAAATACATGTGATATTAAATATAGTAACAATACCTACATGTACTTTTTATGATTCAGATAATAATTATTTACCACTTATAGAGAAAAAAAACCATCAACACAAACTAATTAGTGTACTCCGAAAATGAATTATATCCTTTCAGAGAAGAGAGGAACTCCAAATAATTTCCATAATCAGATAATTTGGAATGAATTTTAGGAATAAGGGGGTCATAAAACCTTTCTATTACAAGATCAGGTGTATATACTATAACACCAGGTAATTCCACCATCACTTTGAATGACCCTAAATACTAAATGATGAAACAATAAACTAGTTATTCTTATGTGTATCTTATAAGTTGAAGATCTGATCAATCATATTCATTCATTCTTATACATCTTGAGGCTCATTGGTACACTTAAAGGATGGTTTATTCTCATTATGATCTCCTTAGATTGATCACTTTCCCCTCCAAATCATTGATATAGATCAATGACAACATTCAATACATGTAGTTTATTTTTAAATACAACAAGAACTGCTCACATGATATTTTCAATAAGGTTATAATAGGATGGAATATTCACTTTTGGAGTATCACCGAACCTTTTTGTAGAACCCATGGGTGATTTATTAGAGGAATGTCACTCCACACCCAAAAAATAAAAATTTATTAGACAATAGAACTATCTCAGTTCAAACAAGAAAACCATAAGAAAAATATAATATTGATATTAATAACTCAGCACAGGAGACACACATCCCAAAAATCATTGGGAAACTAGATTCACATCATGGAAATATTTTTCCAAACACTCAAAGAAACTTATTCCATAAGTCCTAAAAATCATATATCCATTCTACCAAACATACCAAGAAAATAAAAGTTTTGGAAGAACAAAGATTGATAAAAATTGGTAATGAACATAAATGGACCCCCTCAAAATAGGTACCTGATTGGATCCTACACATATTTTAATGTGGTTCCCAATCCCTAGGGGCTGAATACTATCACCTGATAATAACCAAGAACTATAGGGAACTATTTCACCCAGGCTAAAGTAGAAAATATTGATGAAAGGAACAAATGAAGAATAACTAGAAGAAGAATATTCCATAACTGAAAGAAGAAAGAAGTTGTTGTAGAACTCAAGGAAGTCAGAAAAAAAAATTCAATTCTAATAATTAAGGAAAACTAAAATAGAGATGAATAATCCATGTGATAATTTGGGAAACGTCCCACCATATTGCCACCAGTTACTAAAACCCAGATTATGTAAAACCTCACCAATTTACTATGATGCCATACATTTTCCATCATTAAAATACATACCCACATATACACACTGTAGAAATAGTGTGTAGGGTGTAAGATAAAGAGGATTAAAAGGATCCTACAATGTTTTCAATAAAAAGTATCTAAAAACAACCATAATATGCTAGTATTAAAGAAAACATGGATATATCAATAATAAATTAGTTTATATAAAAATCTTGGTAAATATTTCTCTTTTTCTATAGTTCCAAAATATATCAAAGAAAGTAGTTTCAAAGCATTAATTTTACATAGATTTATCAAAGTAAATGTTGGTATGTGAAATCTTGAACAATAAAATTGAAAGAACTGGTAGATCATTCCATAGATCACAACTGGTTCAGATAAAAAACTACTTATACCACAATAAATCAATACTGCACACCCATGTCTATAAGACACGTGGTTGAACAGAATAGGAAGATCCCTTGTGTGAATCCACCCGAATAATTTCAATATATGGTCCCTAGAATAATATTCCTTGTGATTAAAGTAAACCCCCTGAGTAACCCACTGACACTAAAATAGATGATGTCCATAAGGTAAACCTTCTACCTAAGTACCTATGGATTTTGATTTGATTAATTTATCAAATCATTTCAAAATATAATTTCCCTATAAATTTCAAATAATCATTTTATTTTTTCATATATGATTTCAAAAACATCTTCATAAACAATTTCCAACTGATTTAAAATCACCATAATTTTTTAAAAAACCAAGGGAAAACAAAATTTTATATAAAATCCATTTAAAAACACTTAATTAAAATTAAATTTTATGTATAAAACATTTTTATAAAATAGGATCAATACCTGGTTCATTGAATAAAAGATAGAGATGGATCCACCTTCTAAAACTAAGGTGGAAGACTACCCACAATGGGATCTATAAATATTGGAAACAAATCATTTATAATGAATTATTCCCTCACAACAATTCCCACTTATGATAATTGGATTACAGGTAAGAAATAGTTGGCAGATGGTTTATATAAATTCATACCTCAAGGAATACACCTGATGCACCACAACTAACATTAGAAATAGACCCTCGAAGAATAATTCATAAGTGATCTAGAAGAATAAAATAAAAAACAATGCTTGATTTCTAGATTCTATAAAGGCAGTACAATTTTGCTACCACAACCAATGAAAACTAAGTACCGTAAATGAATCTTATTGAGAGATACACATTGAAACCATTATGAAGATCAAGGGCTGAAAATAGTAATCCATAAGGAGTGAAGACACCCAAAATCACCTATAAGAGACTATGGATTGAGTCAAGGAAGATAAAGAGAGAATGAATTAGGATTCAGGATTAGAGGGTTATAAAAACCTATTGGTTTTGAATAATTCAGGTCCTGAATACAAGATTCATGGTGTGAATACTTCATGTTTCATGTATGATGAAGAAGGCATTGCCTTAGCTTTAAAAAAGCTAATATACCATTTTATGTTGTGAACATGTTTCACAACCTACACTATTTTAATTATATAAATGGAATTCATTGCATCTTTCTAATGAAATAGTCAGTTTATAAATAACTTCAATGGTGTGAATGTTTCCTTCATGCATTTTCCAATGAAGGTCCAATATAAACACCCAAAAATACCTGATTCTCCTCAAAACCCATAGTATAACTCTTAAACATTTAAAGAGAGTAATGTTAACCAAGATTTTATAGATTGTGTTATGGTCTAGTGTAAATTGAGGATCCCTATTATATATTTCACCAATAGGGATAAATCCACTTCGATCAACCAAAATGTACCCTCATAAAGAAAATATTCCCAATGAAATTTTTCTCATTAAGATGTATTCCTTATAATTGTAATCCTCATCATGACATATTCCATATAAGCGATACCACTCCTCATTGTGAAATATTATCATATAGAAATATGAACATTCCCCAAAGAGCCATATTCCATACAAAAAAAACAATAAATATCTGCTCATGCTTGATTCTTACCTGAACCATTTCTGGGAACCATTTACATAGTCTTCCACTGTATATGAATTTAAATTTCCTGGATTAATTCAAGTATGCATGACCTTAAAAGGAAACACATAGTTACTTTTCAAATGAACTTGAATGGTACAAAATTTCGTTTTAAGTGGCACCAAAATATGTGGGAATTTATTCTTTCTATAAGGGTGTGTAAGAATCCACCATTACATGTTTGATCCCAAAATCATAAAACCTACCACATTACAAGATGGTAATAGATTTTAGATTTACCCACATTTTGTATTTAAAATATTGTGTAATAAACTAAAAAATTAGGATAAAGAACCTAAAATATTCATAAAAGGCACCATCAGTATAGAACTCATTATATATACAAATAATTATATATATGGATGTTATTTAATGTATGTATTCATTAAAATAAATTCACTTATTTTATCTATTTTTTAGTATAGAGGTAACCAATCCTTCACTAGGATTGGGAAGAATTCAAAAATATATTCAACATCTAAAAGTGAGTTAAGGAGATGAAAATAATTCTCCCCAAAAAGGTGTAGATGAGTGAAAACTCCCATAATATTGGCCCAAGTTATATGGTTTCACAACTAAATCCCTAGTGACCACCCACCATTGGATATAAGGTCCTTATCAAATCAAAATGTTACAGTCTCGGAAGCCATTAAAAAAAATAATATAATTTTTTTGTAATCTTTATTTGGAATAAAACGATTATAGGTTAAAAACTAACACCCAATTTAGTTTTCTTATAAATAATATTTAAATATCTAGGTATCACCCCTTTAGGTGTATCATCCAAGTTAAAAACATGGTTATTTTAGGTAGTGACCATCTTAGATTTCATGTCTTCTCCCTACCTTGATATATCAGAAATATCGATGACCTCCCGATAGGGTGAATTCTAAATATCTAAAAATATTAATTCATCATCCAAAAATCTATTTTTATAAACAACTAATTGATAGTTATGTGATAACAAAAAAAATAGTTTAAATATAATATCACCATGTCTAGAGAAAAATAAAAAATACAGTCTAACAAAAAATTAGGAGGAAACTCAATATGTTAGTTCATATTGTTGAATAAGTCTTTATGAGGTTCCTGGTATAATCTAAAATATACATAGTCTAAAAATTTATTTTCTCAATATCTAGAAACATAATTATTCCGTACATCAAACTGTTATGAACAAACACCATTTCCACTAGCCATCATTGGTAAAATTTGTATCTACAACTATAATGAATCCAAATAACCTATTGCGTCTCTATTTTTATCCACCATATTTTCTTAAAACTACAAACACTATAGAACATATCCACCAAAAACATATCACAAAAATAATAGAACATAACAATTAGAATATAATAAGTCCAATCACTTTTCAATATCACATTGGTTTAAAACAAATACACCTAAAACAAGATTCTAAAAAAATCTCACATACAATATTATTCCATCACTATGGCCACACATAACCACCACCTTATAAATCTATCATTAAAATACACTACCTCTACCTATGTTATATATTAACTTGTACATATCTCATATATTCCCTAAGATAAGATTATAAGGCTATAAGAAAAGGACTATGTGATAAGGAGGGGAAGGAAAAAATATTGACAAATTCACATTGACAAATAGGGTCACAAAAATATATCCAAAGAATTAAAATGTTATCGTGAGAAACCACTATTTAAACATAAATAGGAAGAACCAAAATAACCACCACTAAATTAAAATAGATACACCAAGGTAATAAATGAATCCCACATAGGTCAAACCTCCTAGAATACAATTAAATACTCAAACACAAAATCCCAACCCATTATGAATGCCTCTAAATTAGACATCAAAAGGGTATATTATTTTAAATTATAAAATAGTGTAATATATAAACTCAAATAAAGTATCAAAACTGGTCCCTATCTATATAAGATGAAGAAAGTGAAAAAAAATCCAAAACTAGAGTGAATGAGGGTTTAAAACATAAACTCTAACATTAAAATACCAATACACTGTAAACTCTATCATACCAGAAAAAATATGGGGCCCAAAAAATTGATTTAGACCAAAATATAAGACTATAGGTGAAAAAAAAACTATTTATGAAAAGAACACCATGACTATATTCAAAATAAAATGAAACCATAAACTAAAAATAAAAAACCCTAACCAAAATAAAATAAAATCATCATCAAATCATGAGAATTGCAATCCAATATAATCCATATAAAGAAAAATTATGAAAACTAAATATCAATAAAAATTTATCAACATAAATTAATTAAGGGAAAGACTAGATCAAGAGAGGGTCAATAAGGTAATAGAGTTATGACCATGAAAAAGTGAGGACCGATAGAGAATATGAAAATCAGAATGTTTCTAAAAGTGTGTGTTCTTGTTTTTCAAATACAAAATAACTTATTATATTTTTTTACAATAAGAAATCAATATATCTTAGGCTATTTATGAATCATTCCAAACTAGAAATTTTTTTATGAAATCTAAGCTATTTTTTCTTCAAAAACTATTTATGTAACTGGATCAACATCAATATACAAGATACTTCATATTTTTTTGCCTTGAAATTATTTAAATTTAAATTTCTTCACACTATTTCATCAATTCTTATGATCCTTTTAATGGAGGAAACCATCTCAATGAAAACACATTTTTTTAGTAGAATCATCGAGATAATAACCTTTTTTCATTAGTATTTGAAACAAATAAGGTTATGTATAATTTAAAGACTAGTTTATCAGAATCAAAAATTTAGTATATATGATTTATAACCCGTAATCCTTATAAAATATTAATTTTGATGCCTCATAGTCTATATATCATATAGTGTATTTATTACTACTTTAGATGTAATATATTTAAACTAAAATATTAGGTTCTATATCATTTCCCCATAATGGAATAGAAAATTCATAATTAATTATCATTATTCAAACCATTTTAAAAGGTGTAAAATTCACCCTCTCCGAACAAGCATTCCATTATAGAGTTCTTGGAGGAGTGCATTGTGAAATAATTTCTCAATATCTCAGATGATCAGTAAATTCCATACTCATGTATTCATTCCATTAATATATTAATCACTTTTAATACCTTTTCAAAGTTTATTTTATACTTCACTTTTAAATACCATGAACTTTTTGAAGGTGAAAGTCTTTGTGGGATAGTGGGAGAAAATAGTGTGCAAAATTATTCCAAATTCAATTTCTTGTTTTAAATTATTTCTTTCCCCTTGGTGTTATAGACTTGTAAAACCTATTTGAATATATTTTTATCCATTGGAGCTTAACCTACCATGCTCATAAATTCAATACATATATTGAAATTATTGTTAAAAAACATGTTTTCCAATGTTTATCCCCAATGTGGCAAACCTACTCTTTGACGTGTACAACTATCAATGAGGAATATTATTCTCTACTAAAATTTTATAATCAGTTTTAATGGTTTGGTAAAGGATTATGATAGAAAACATTTTGTCCATATTACATATAAATGTGATCACAATAGTACACAAGTTATAGGGCCACAACTATATTACACAAGTAGAGGGATCTTAATACTACATTACACAATCTTTAAAATATAATTTCACTAGATGGTATTATTATCTTAAATCACACTCTTGATTTATATCATCAGTATATGTAGATAAGTCTTAACATCCACATAATTTGATATTCTTTGCTATTATAGATACTTTTGAAAATATGTATGTCTTTATATAAATCTCTTTAAACTATGAATATATCAACTTCTCCACCCCTAAATAATTTACATATAACTTATTATTGTATCTCTCACCTAAAAACTCAAGAATACACCCCCTAAAAATATTGCATTGAGAGTATATAATGATTTATAATGATATTTTAGATCATTTATATTTATTAACCCTTGTAATACATTGGTCTTCTTATTTTAATCTCCGTGACTAAATATTTTGAACAGAATAGATTGTCTGATTTTAAATCTCAACTTCTTCTATTTCTTCAAAACCCAATCGGATGTTTCTCTTATTCTATAATGACTTGTTTTTTTAAGAACCTGATGATATTAGACTAATGACAAGGTTTTTACTTTCTTACATTTCTGGGATTGTTTTAGATTATATTTTTATAATATTAGGTAATAAATGAAATAAAAAGTGGAGACTTTCAAACAGTGAATTTTTTTATACAAAAATAATGATTTAAGTTTACACCTCTATTTTATTTTAGAAAAAATTCATTTGGTTTAATATGAGTCAACATAATAGAAATATTGAACTTGCAACAATTTTTATTCATCCCAATATATTGTTAAAAACATTTTGAAATATGGGATAAGAAAAAAAATCTTATAAAGGAAATAAAATTAATGAAATCCCATTATTCAATTGAAAAACATGGAAACCCATGAAGAGATTTTCCTTTTTAATAATATAAAATTAGGCACATAAATAAAAAATTTCTAAAAGATAAAAATAAACCTTTTCTCAAATATTTTTTTTCAAATCCATTATCAATAAAATGAAAACCATGATGAAATTCATGGAACATAAGAATTCAGGAAACAAATTATTTTGAAAATAAGACTTTTAGTTTTTAAAGATTATAAAATTATATTAACTCCAAAATTCAAAATAAATATCCATAAAAATCTTTTTGAAATAATAACATAGGTATCATGGAGCATTATTTTCATAAAATATTTCAACCCAAGTTAATCTGTGTAAGAATAATTGTGGAATAATTAATTCCATCCAACCTCGTTATGTCCTTCATTTTTTCCTTCAAAACAACATTGTTACCCAATTAATTAGAGAGATATATTGGTCTCACCCATTATCCTAAGATATATCAGTCTCATACATCATTATATATGATTCCCAAGTATAATATAAATAAAATTTTCTTCCATTTTTTCTTCATAAAACCATTGAAGTCATTTTAACACATACAAAAAACACTTTCCACATTTTTACAATCACTAACAAAATATACTTTTTATATTGAAAATCTTAAAATTAAAATTTTCATTTTATTATAGAAATACAAAATACTTTTAAAAATTGTGATAACTTTTAGGGGAATATTGATAAGGAATGTCATATATGATGGTAAGAAAATTTGGTCAAGCTATATATACTAAAAAACATTCCTCTATATACTTTTGTAAAAAAAATTCAATAAAACTTATATAATTCATTTCAATGATTAATTTTTTAAACAATCTAAGAAAGTAAAATATAGTAAAAAACACATGTAGAAACAATTTTAAGTTTAAATAATAAAATTCTAGATACATTATAAATAGATACGTAAGAGGAATAGTTTGAAAAAAAATTAAATTATCGTTTTAAAGTAAAATCCATTTACTTTAGTATTTAAAACATTTATTCATATATATACCTTCCTAATTAAAAAAATTATAATATTATTCTAATTTCTTAATAACCTATTCAACATCCATTCCATTATCATTATTATCTTTATTTATTTTATTACAATCTTATTTTTATATTGTGAAATTGTTACGTTCATGTTGTATGTTTTTAAAATGTCTACTTTATAACCCCAAAACCACTTTATTGTGTTGAATTTGGTCAAATGTTTTACGGTTACATAATCTATAAGACTATGAACATTTTATAATTATCATATTTATATATTAGATATGAATTTAAAACTATCTGTGTAAGGAGGTCAAGAAGAATGAAGCATATTGTTTCATAGATATGGTAGTTTGTAAAACTAAATGGATAATGTTTTATTTTTTCTACTTCGTGGAAGATTAATAAAAAAATATAATATTTTAATTTCATATAATAATAAATATGTTTTAATATTCATATTTATTTGTTTGTTTTGTCCTTTTGACCAACCTTGTAAGGTAGAAATGAAAAATGAATCACATTACATAGTGGAGGTTTTAGTACACACATAATTATGTCATAAATATCATATATATTTATTTGATACATATTTTGTATGGTCTACATGATTAGGTGATGAAAAATAAAACTTGTCACTATGTGGAGGTGATCGTCCACACATATGCACGAATGATGTTATCATTTCCCAAATAATGGAAAAGAAGATGAAAATGTGTTGTAAGAAAATAATAATAACTTTTAAATATATGGAATATACAAATATTAGTACTTAATAAGTATTAAATTCGATGTTAAGTATGTATAAGAATAAATAAACATGAAAACCCCAGTTAATAATTATATCTCTTCTTTGGAAAACCCCAATTATATTACACCATAATCGGTTTTAGGTTGGTATATTAGAAGAAAATCCTATAAGACATGGGTATGGATGTTGGAAAGGTATTTGTCTAGGGATAGGTCAAGATAAATGGATAAAATTGTGTGAACAAGTGAATATAGGGTACACCATTTTATAAGTGAGGGGTGCGACATGCTAATAAGTATATAAAACTTTAAAATATATTATATGTATTTCTTAAAGGCATGCAGAAAAAAGGGAAAATAATAGAAGAAAATATAGCTTTAGATCTAAATCCACTCAACCAATCATATTTATCCAATTATTGGATACATTCGATACATTATCAGTTAATTTACCCCCCTTGTGAACATTTTTAACCTTTACGGGGTTGATAATCTTTTACATACATTACTATTAAAAATGACTGAATAAAAAATATGTCTTAATACCAGATTTTAATTTCCATATTCTATATATTTAATCAATTTTATCATATTGAATTTCCATAAGTGTTAACAATTAATTTTAATATAAATAAACAAACCACAATAAAAACGGTTTCATGAGAAATTTCCCTTTAAAGAATAAAAATGATTTTATAACAAAATATAGAATACTGATAATTACTATGAAATTATTTGGAATTTTTTTCAATGGAGAATAATATGAATTTATATTTAATGCATAATAGAATAGTAAATTTAAAAAACATTAAATGAAATGAAATTTTTAATAATTATTATTATTTTTCACTGTTTGAAAAAGTTCAATGTTTGTAGCGGCATCCAAAAAATTAACCATAATCTATATTTGATATATTTATATAAAAAATTCATTACATTTTATCATACTATATTCCTAAAATCATTAAATAGATGTTTAAAATAAAGAAATGTAATACATGTGAAATTTTTTTACTTCAATATTACTATCTTTATCATTTCAATGATCTTATAAACTTATTTATAAAACTATGATAAATATTTCTCCATAAAATGAATAATTATAAATATTAATATAGATTTATTTTTAGTGTTACAAAGGATTTCATATTCTCTCCCCCTTAATAATTATTTCATGATATTTTTATTCATTACATTATCTTGTTATGGTATTTTTCCCTCATAGATTTCTTTAAATCCTATATTTCTTCCTCAATCATTGTATTTTTTAATAAAAAATAAACCGATTAATGTACTTATTCATTTGTAACTACTATCTATGATCTATATTTTAAACTAAATTTTCTTCAATTATAGTGATTCTCCTATAACTATACCAATTTATAGATCAAGATGAATTAGTTATATAATTATTTGGAAAAGAAACATAAAACACATAATTTATTTATAAAATTATAGGTAAGGCTACTTGGTAAGAAAATGATCACACTAATTTTTTGAATTTTCTTCGTACAAATGGATTGTCATCTTAGGATTAATTTTTAACAAAACACATTACACATTTGCAAGGAGACACATTATGAATAACATGATATTATATATTAAATGATAGATCTTTCCTATAATTATCTTCATAACTTTTCTACCTAGTTTGAAATTCCCTCATATATTTTTTATTCATCTTTAACTTCTCATCCATATCATTTATTGAATATGATCATAATAAATACATTCCATTAACTTAATTCTCACATGATCGAGTTCAAACACATTATATATAATTCCCCAAATGTTGCAATTTTTATACTGGAATGAAAGATATTATTATAACAAATTTAAACTAATAAAATAAAATGATCCAAAATTCCATGAAAATATAATGAGAAAAATTAATATATTCCAAAAACCCAAATCTTTATTTGTGAATTTCTATAAAATTGAGGATGAAAAGGGTACAAAAAATTAATTTATTACCTGAAGACTTTTTAATTCAATCTAAAACTTTTTTGGTAAATATTTCATCACAATCATATACAACAGAGAAGGTGACTCTATATAAACTGACTATCCCTTTACGATAAAATCTATAATTTTTATCTAATGACATAATATCTTGAATAGAAATAAAAAATATAGATTTATTCAAATGATAAACAATATCACAAATCACATTTATAAATTGATATATATTTATAGTCTCACCATGAAATATGTGGATGTATTCTCCTATTTACATCCGAGAACTAGAAAATGTTGAATCATACCTTTCGATAGTTCACTTAGCTTTGACATGTGGAAAACTCAAAAACATCATGTGAAAATAATAAAGATATTTCTTAATCCCCCCACTAGTAATTCTCAAAAATATCTATATATATCTAAGTATTTCCCATATTAAAAAAACATAAAGCTGTGAGCTTCACTAAATAACTCATTCTTCAACTAGGGATCAATTAGTAAACAAAACCTTTTTCCTAATCTCATAACACATTATTTTCAAATATTAAATTTAGGAAACTTATCCTACTTAAGAAATTATACCATTTCTTACAGATCATGATATTCTTATTGAGCATGTTTAATTATTCTTAAAAAATGACCATTCTAACACTTAAACCAAAATTGAGGGAGTTCTTGCATGCACAATTTCTTAAGAAATTATACCACTCTTACACCACAATAGTTTTACTAGGATCAATAGTTTTTACATATTTAGAAATAATATTCCTATGTAATAACATCTACTATAAAAAATTCATATTTTCTACATTTTCCAAGAAAACCATTATTTTAAAGTATGGAGAACAATCCTTGGTTATTTCACATGTTCCTCGTAAATGAAAAAAAAATGTGATCAAATAAAACCACAAATAAATTACCCAAATAATTATAGAAAATTATACTAATAAGAGATATAAATACAACAGGTCTATTCATAATCCTAAAAGGAATACCAATGAACTTATAATGCCTATACCACATAAAAAACACAACCCTCGCAATTTTTTCTTCCTTCACCTTTCTGCTAGTGAAATCCAAACATCATATTAATATTTTAAGAATACTGAGAACCCTTGATCTCATTATATAGATCATCAATATGGGGAAATAGATACTTAATCATAAAATTTTGTCATTGCATCCTATATGATCAATAAAAACTCTCATATAACCACACTAATTTTTTAAATATAGAGGGGAACCATAAAGTGAAGTGATTAGCTAGATGAAACCCTCATCAATGACCTATTTTGACAACATATTCAATTCCAAAACATCTAATGGATCTACTCTATATGGGTGTTTGGGAATTATATTTTCATCACTCACTAAGTCAGCTATAAATTCAACCTATCGATCTAGAAAATCACAAAGAAACTCATCAATAAAAAAATTATTTTTTTATTTTATACAATAACATAAATAATTTATATAGATCCTTTATTTTTATTAATATATTCACGATAACTTCAGGTCCATATTTTAACAATTTCTATTCTTCTTGATATCATATTAAAGGTATGGATTTAATATTATATAAAAAATGAAACTCATTCTGAAAAATAACTTAATTAACTTTGTAATATATATTATGAAGATAAAATTAATTATAATACACACCTAGAATGATATAAAACTCTATAATGGGAAAGAAAAAATGGTTTTTAGAAATACAATTCTGATGATAACAACACAAATATTTCTATAAATTCATATGCCCTTTATATAACCAAAAATAATTTTTAATAAGAGTTATGACATCATTTCTTATGTTGTTATTTCTAGTTTACTTGAGAATTTAATAGATATAAAAGAATGTATAGATACAAAATAAAAAACTACATTGGCATAATCTAAATAAATAAGTAATGTACATATCACCAGTTTAATTGAGTGATATGTATCAACTGTAGTAGCATTAAAATACATTTACACTCCTTTTTCTTTCATATCTTATTGATTCCTAACTTGAGTAACTGACATTGAATATGAATTTTCATGCTGTCCTAAATCATTGAAATTTTAAAATATTACCACCATCTAGCTATCTATTTTCCTTTAAGTTTTTAGATTAAAATTATTTTCCCTACATTCACAAGCTAAATGATCAAATGCACCACATCAAAAAATAATATATTTATCTAATAAAAATAGATTAAAATTAATTTTATCACAATTTTTACATATTATTGTATTACATATAAATTTCATGGATAACATCTTCTCCATTTCTTGGAACATTGATAACTTCTTACTCATTATTTCCTAAAGTATTCATGTGTCAGAAAACACCATCTCAAAATTATCATCATAACAAATAACCTCAATATAACTATTAAATTACTAAGAGGTCAAAAATATTTATGAACATTTTTTAGACCTATATGTAATATATCAATTTTACTCTCATGGTTCAGAACAAAAAATGGTGCATATCTAGCTAGTTGGGTTAAATATCCATTATAAGTTTCAACTATGGATTTTTTCTTTTTTCTTCAACTCCATAAATTACATTTCCGGTCTCAATCAATGAACCATATGAAAATAATTACGATATAAAATGTAATTAGACACAGTACACTCCATGGTTTCAATATCATACTTTTACATAGTATTCTTAATCAAATAGAACCATCATCTAGCTTATCCTAAAAAAGTATAAAAATATTTAATTGCCTTTTAATCTTAAATACATCCCAAAATATTTGTCATCATATCTAATTGAATTATCCATCCATAAAATTTCAAATTGCTTGAATATCCACTAAAATATAGAGGATGATATTACATGAAATTCCCCACTATAAGCATATTCCTTTACTGAGAGATTTTTTTTCATGGGTGACACCATTAAAATCCTACATCAATTGAGTTAAAACATCAACAAACTATTTAGTTATGAAAATTCTGTGTTAATTATACGGAAGGTTAACATCATATTGAAACCATCATACTTTAGTTGGTATTTTTTTAAGAGAGAACGATAATTAACATACCTATATTGGATGTAGCAACATGGTATTATTAAAATTCTATTTTAGGATATTATAATCAAAAATCTGAATCTTTTAATAGAATATTTTATCATCATTTTAACTGGTAGCGGTATCGAAACCTATACCTTGATACTAACTATAATTACCAATTACTTTAAAAACCCTAAAATATATGGTTTATATAATAGTTTTTAACTCTCTTACATTTAAAAAATCTTTTAGGTATAGAGTTTTAAATAATTAGGTAAAAAAGTACCTAATAATTTTCATATTTTAAAATTGTGTTAAATTATTTTCCTTAAAAATATATCTTTATGTTTACAACCCTATTTCATTCTAGCCACTTTTTATTAACTCAATATGAGTTTCCATATAGAGAAAATTTACCTTGATAAATTTTAAAATCATATTTAGATACTATGAAAATCATTTGAAATTGTTGGATTAGAAAACCAATGCTCAGAAATGGGTATAATAATTAATCAATACCATTATTCCACTGAATAAAATGAAAACCCATGAAGAAATTTACCTTTATTGAAAAAAAACATTTGAGAACATAAATAAACAAATCCATTTTGGATTATAAACCGTTACTAAAATAAACAAAATTAAGATCATGTTACTAATCATAGGAAAAAATGAAAGAATTATGAGGAACATGTGAACTCATGAAATCATATCTTTAAAAAACAAAACATTCATCTTTAAAAGATCATAAATATGCCTTACATCATGAAATCAACTGATTTCAATAAAAACCCTTTTTTTAAAGAATAATTTCATTCTCTTGGAGATTTATATTAATAAAATTTGTTTCTTATGATTAAACCATGTCAATATAGGTGTATCCTAGTTAATTCTAAATGAGTTAATAACACAATTATATCTCTCATTTTCTCTTTCGAATAATTCATCATTATAAAATGTATTAGAGAGTTATATCCGACTCACCCATCGTAAAGAGCTATATCAGACTCAACCATAAACATATATAATGATCAAGTACCATATTATGAATAATTTTCGTATGATTCCATTTTTTCCTCACAAAAATATTTTAAATCTCATTTGAACCCACACGAAAAAAACATTCCATTTTCTCATAATCATACGGAGAATATCATTTTTATTTCAAAAATATTATAATTTAAAAAATACAATAAGAACTAGAATATAATCATGTTATAAAAAACATTTTAATTTATTTTTTAAAACATTCAATAAAATAAAATTATTACAACTCATATTGTTGATCATTCGTTTTATGTTAACAAAATACATTACGTTTTTCACTTTGGTAAAAAGTCAAACATAACTGATAAAGAAAATGTTGAAAATAATCATTTTTAACCCTATAAAAATAAAGTAAAATATATTAAAACATTATAATTAACTACTAATGAATCATAAATAAGTGCATTATTGATACATTTAAATAACATGAGTATAGCAGAGAAAGAGTTTAAACTTTTGAAAACGTCATTTTAATAGAAAGTCACATTCTTTGATCACCAACTCATTTCATTCACGTGACTACCATGATGAGTAATAAAAATATATTAGATTTTTAATTGATTAAGAATATTTTTAATTTTCATTCCATTTACATTATTGGGTTTTATTTAATTTTTATTAATATTTTATTTAGTTACAAATTTGGATAACATCAGGTTGTACATTATGAGGATGTTATATTTATAGTTTCCAAATAACATTGGATAATTGATCGTGATAAAAGGTGTTATGGTTCCATTAAATACATAATATTAAATATGTTATAATTATTATTTTTATCTGTTATATACACTTTTAAAACTAACCATGTAATTAGGTCACAGAAAAACAACATCATTTCATGGTGATGGTAGTCTGTATATATGTATGAACATTGTTTTCATTATTCTACCAGGTAAAATGAAATAAAGTAGATAATTTTTTAATTTTATAAAATAATAAATATAGTATAAAAGACATATTTTGTGATGACCCAGACCCCCCTTGGTCCCTTCCTTTGCCAAAATCCGGATCCTTAAGGGGTGCCGATCGGTGAGACCGATCGGTGTGACCGATCGGTGTGACTGATCGGCGGAACCGGCCGACATCACCCGACCTTGCCAAGTGTTCCAGTAACGCTCCTTTTTCGCAAATAGGGTTTTAAACCCTATTCTGCCTCGTTTAAGAAAATGTCTTAAAGAACCGAAATGCGCACAAAAGTTTTAATTAGATACTGAATCGACTCATGAGTCGGTTTAAACCACTCGGCACCTTTAATGATGAGTCAAGCCGCGTGGTCAACCCACGACTTCCAAGTCTTACGCGGTTTCGCGTTTTCACCTCAACCATCCCCGGATCTTATAAATTAAGGGTTAGGCCGTGGTTTCCCCCTTCTTCGATCGTGGCTCTTATGGTGCATCGGGACCGCCGTATCGTTATCCGTAAAGTTCCGCGCCCCCGGCCTAAACGTCGATCATCTATCAACAGGTAGGGAATTTCTCTCGTCTCTCACCTTTGTGTATCATGCGGGGTGGGCGTTATTTTTGTTCCTATGGAATTGGTTGAACCGAACCTTAATGAAGATAATAAATGAAGTTCTAAAGAAAGAAGGGGAAGGGGTTGTGATCGTTGTTATGCTTTATCTTGTGATCATCCTTTTTAGTTGTGATGGTTCATGTTTTCTGAAAATTGAGGCCATTGGTGGTCGTTGTATGTGCACTGATGAATCCCCTCGTGATGTTTTAAATGGGTTGCTGAAATTGTGAACTCCTTCTGTGAGATTGGTTAATCACGTATGCCTGGCTGAATAAGTTGAAAGCACTAGGATCAACCCTTCTGTGATAACTCCTATAACACACGGAATTTGAAATCATGGAGTGTGTTAAGTCGTTCAAATCTGAAAATACCTGACTTGTGTTGGTAGTGGTAGTTGGTTGTTTTCCTTTCGGGCTGATTTCTGGAAATGTGGGAGGGGATGGGATCCCCTGTTCTTTTATACTTTCGGTGGTTGTGAGTTTTTATCACAAATTGGGGAGAGATCCTCTGTTGGCAGAACTGGGTGTGAGTGTTTTGGTTGATCCATGCTTTTGACGCTTTCTTTGGTTATGCGTATGGTAGTTTCCCAGTAGTTCTTAAAATCAATTGAACATTTTAACTGAACGTGAAACAAGAATGGGACAAATGGGTTTTGTGGGCAAGGGTCGTGAACTGTGACTCGGACGCAGTGGTGTTGTGTTCTGTAGGTTGGCTAGGAAAACCTAAGCTTTGGGTGAGTGTTTGTTACCTATATCTATACTTGTAGCTTTGTGTTTCTTATTCGCGCCCCACCCAAGTTGAGAACCTAGTGCCGAACACCCCCATTTTTGGGGGAAGGGTGTTTTTCCCAACACTATCCTTAGTGGCTGGTTATTAGCTCCTTTTCTGCTCCCTTTCCCGGATAGCCCAAGTACCTTCGGGCAGGCTGTGATGGCCTGAAGTCCATTATTAGCCCAAGAACCATCGGGCGGGGTGTTGTGGTGGTTGGCCAGGTGTGTGCGGTAGGTGGTTTCCCAAGTGTCTTCGGGATGAGGCCCAGGTGTCTTCGGGCGTGGCGGTGGTTGTTCTGGCCTAGGTGTTTGCAGGCATGGTTACATTTGACAGTTGTGGACCAGGTGTGTGCGGGCGGAATTCAGCAGTGGGACTGCGAGAGGTTGAGGCCCAGGTGTGTGCGGGCGGGATTTCGGCAGTGGGACTGCGTGTGGTTGTGGCCCAGGTGTGTGCGGGCGGGTGTGGCAGTGGGACTACAGTGAGAATGGCGGGATTGGTCTGACGCGTAGGATGTCTCAATAACCAGTGGGAAAGTGGCATGGGTTACCCAAACATCTATGTGCTCTTATTACATATATTACTTGACTTGCATTATTTGGGGAGTGAGCCTTGGTGAGGCCTGGGATGGATAGTTTGCCTTGTTAGGTGTTTGGTTTACTCTTTTTTCTCACGGGACTTTAGTACGTTCCCCTACTTGTGCACGAGAGTCTTGGTTTTCCCTACTGAGTGTACTTGTATACTCACCCTACGTATATAAAACTGCTTTCAGGTTTCCAGGAGGACTTCGGGGATCACGCAGGACCTTACTAGCTCGGACTTTTGGAGCAGTTGCAGTTGTTTCTCTTTTTCTTTTTGGTACTTACCTTGTAGTCACCTTTTTGCACTTTGTGGTTTCCACTTTTGAAACATGCATGTGGGAATGGTTTACTTTTGGATTTACTTTTCTTTCTACCTTAGTGTTGTTGGGTTTTCTTCTCCTTATCTTTCGATCCTATAAAATACAAAGGGTAATGCCTTCCATTGCGAGAATTTTCTATACCATTGGTGCTAGTCGCCACTCCGGGACCTATTGAAGGCGGGTTTCGGGGGTCATTATCTCTCCTTCAACTTAAAGAATGAAGGGCCTGGCAATCTATTGACCCTTCCCTCCTTTTGGTGAAGGCGGATCATGACAGAATGGTATCAGAGGCTGATGGTTGAGAGATAGGATGGAGTCTGAAGTTAGGCACAGTGAGGATTGCATGGGATGGTAAGGCAACGGTGTTGGGTGACCTTGGAGCGTGAATTATGCCTGGGAAGACCTGCTAGGACACGGGATTTTAGGGGCCCCCGTGATCTGATGCAAGGACTCTGGACCTACCGAACGACCAAGTGAGGCCACACTGATTGCAGGGTAGAGACCCTAGGAAAGGTACATGCATCATAATGACTTGTGTTCTTGTGTTTCTGGGATGTCTTGGGAATTAAGAATAAATTAAATCTTAAGAAGTTTTAAGAATGATATTCTGCACTACTTGGGCTTAGGCATTCCTTGTTTACCTTGCAGCTATGGCACCTGGAAGGCAACCACGTGTGGTATAGGCGATCGAGGCCCCTGAGACTACTTTGGCCAATCGGCAGAGAGCTGATCGAGAGGAAGAGGACGACCAGTGGCAGAAGACTCTTCGAGCCTTCCAGCGACAGGCCCTCGAGAAGTATGAGGGCAGCACCTCCGATATGAAGACGGAAGGCTGGATAGAGGAGCTAGTTATAGCCTTCGGCCTGATTCGGGCCCCGACTGAGTACTGGGTTCCTCTGGCTGTTAGCCAGATGCGAGGAGCGGCACGTCAGTGGTGGATGCTTCACCTGGGGAATAGGAAAGAGTCTGAGGTTGCTTGGGAGGATTTCGAGAAGGAGTTCCGGGCGGAGTTCCTCTCCTCGACAATGAAGGCGGAGAAGAGGCAGGAGCTACTCTCCCTCCAGCAGGGGAGCATGTCCGTGAGGGAACTTGGAATCAAGTTCAAGGACCTCCTACGTTTTGCTCCGGACCTCTTTCCCGATGAGGAGTCTCGGGCTAGACGTTTGGAGGAGGCGCTCTGACCCTCCCTCCAGTATGATGTTACCCCCTTTACCCTTCCGACAGACTTAGAGGTCTAGAAGAAGGCCAAAGTGGTGGAAAGGATGCATGTTCTGGGAGGAGTGTCACGAGAAGGGATCCAGCTGGGACCATCGAAGGGGAAGGCCGTCAGCACCAGGCCTCCAGCATCGGGACCCTCCAGGTTCCGACCCACAGGGAGCAGACCGCAGCAGTTTCAGTTTCGATCCCCTGGCCCACGTTCTTTCCCTTCAGGCTCGGGACCGCGGTGCTTCATCTACGGGAGCCCTGGACATCTCCGGAGTCAGTGCCCCGATCGGGTGCAGTACAGCAGTGGAAGTCATCCCCTGTATCCGCTGCAGCAGCAGTTTCCAGCCAGACCCTTCCGGCAGCAGCAGCAGGGACAGCGAGCTCCCGCTCCTCCACAGGCAGACATAGGAGGAGGAGGCCGACCTCAAGGCGCTCCCCAGGGACCTCGACCAGGGCATGGTCGGGGAGGTGGCTGACAGCCGAGGGGCAGGGGAGCTGGGCGGGGACAGTTACACACCGCAGAGGCAACAGTTTCAACAGGGCCAGAGGTTGTTCGAGGTACGATCAATGTGTTTAGCACTCTTTCTTATGATTTGTTCGATACCGTAGCTTCCCATTCCTTTGTTGCATCCAGTCTAGCCCGTGCCTTGGGTCTAGATGTCGAGAGACTTCCAGTTCCCCTGGTGTTGAGCACACCAGTTGGAGGTCAGACCGACTTGCTGTTCGTTTTTCGGGGATGTAGACTGATGTTAGGGCCACATCAGTCGGTTGGGGATCTCCTTCTGCTACAGATTCAGCCGTACGATGTCATCCTAGGCATCGACTGGCTATTTTATATGTGTGCCGTCATCGACTGTTTCCAAAGAAGGGTGGTGTTCTCCGGTTTGGACGGCCAGCGTGTTACCTTCACCGGCGAGCGGAGCTGTCCGAAGGGAAACAGGAGGGAGGAACCTCTCCTCTCCTTGTTGACCGAACTGACGGTAGAGTCAGTAGATGCGAAAATGGTGGAAGTACCATAGGTCGTCCGTGAGTTTATGGACGTCTTTCCTGAGGAGGTGACGACTCTACCCCCTCGACGTGATATCGAGTTCGGGATAGACCTGCAGCCCGGCTCTCGACCAATCTTGATGGCTCCTTACCGGATGGCACCTTCGGAGCTACGGGAGTTGCGGATACAGATTGACGATCTGATGAAGAGGGGTTATGTTCGTCCAAGTGCGTCACCGTGGGGTGCTCCGGTCTTGTTTGCAAAGAAGGCAGATGGAGGTCTTAGGCTGTGCATCGACTACAGGAGGTTGAATCAGGTGACGATCAAAAATCGCTACCCTCTCCCAAGGATAGATGATCTTTTTGACCAGCTGAAAGGGGCAGGATGGTTCTCGAAGATCGACCTGCAGTCCGGATACCACCAGCTGAGGGTGAGGGATAGCGACGTCCCGAAGACGGCATTCAGGTGCAGGTATGGGCACTTCGAGTTCGTGGTCATGCCCTTTGGTGTTACGAACGCCCCGGCCGTGTTCATGGGGCTTATGAACTCCATCTTTCGGGAGTACCTGGATCGGTTTGTAGTGGTATTCATAGACGATATCCTGATCTATTCAAGGTCAGAAGAGGACCATGCAGAGCACCTGAGGACAGTTTTGGAAGTCCTCCAACAGCACCAGCTCTACGGGAAGTTGTCAAAGTGAAAGTTCTGGACACGAGAAGTGCACTTCCTCGGGAACGTAGTGTCTGAGCAGGGGGTAGCAGTCGACCCATCAAAGGTTGAGGCAGTTGTTTCTTGGGCAGCACCCAAGAATGTGGCGGAAGTCCGGAGTTTCCTCGGACTGGCAGGTTACTACCGGAGATTCGTACCCATCTTCTCCCGAGTAGCAGCCCCTTTGACGGCTTTGACCAAGAAGGACCAGGTTTTCGTGTGGAGCGAGCAATGCGAGTCGTCCTTCAGCTATCTAAAAGAAAAGCTGGTTAGTGCCCCAGTGTTGAGATTACCAGAAGAAGGGATGGCCTATGAGGTATTTTGTGATGCTTCAGGACAGGGCCTGGGATGCGTGTTGATGCAGCAACAAGGGGTGATCTCTTACGGGTCCAGGAAGCTATACCACCATGAGCGTAACTACGCCACCCATGACCTGGAGCTTGCAGCGGTCATTTTTGCGCTAAAGTTATGGCAGCACTACCTCATCGGGGAATGCTTTGTGGTCTTCACAGATCACAAAAGCTTAAAGTATATCTTCTCCCAGCGGGATTTGAACTTGCGACAACGGAGATGGGTGGAGTTCCTCCAGGACTACGACTTTGAAATCTCTTATACTGAGGGCAAGGGAAATGTGGTGGCCGATGCCTTGAGCAGGAGGACGCAGAAGGATGCGTTCCGAGAGTCGGCAAATGCCTGGAAGGAAATTGAGGAGTTGGCTGCCTTACACCTGGATGCGAAGATGGATAGTGGCAGAGGCTGCCTATATCAGATGATAGTGCAGTCATCTCTATTTCGACAAGTGGATGAGTCTCAGTGGGGAGACCCCGAGTGCGAAGTGATGCGTGATCGGGTTGACCAGGGAGATTCTCCAAGAGAATGGACAGAGGACGGTCAGCACCGGATGCTTTTCTAGAAAAGGTTGTTTGTTCCAAGAGTGATGCGTGGCAAGGTTCTCAGTGAGTTCCACAACTCACCCCTAGCGGTGCACCCAAGAGTTACCAAGATGTACCAGGGGCTGAAAAGGCAGTTCTGGCGGCCCGGAGTTAAGCGAGCGGTGGTAGAATTTGTGGCTAAATGCTTAGTATGTCAGCAAGTGAAGGCTGAACACCGGGTTCCAGGCGGCCTACTTCAGCCTTTAGCTGTTCGCGAGTGGAAGTGGGATGACATCTCAATGGATTTCGTCACGGGACTACCCAAGGACCAAGGAGGGTGCGACGCCATCTGGGTGGTGGTGGACAGGTTGACGAAATCGGCTCACTTTCTGGCAATCAAGGAGTCAAGTACTGTGGATGATTTTGCATGAAAGTACGTGAATGAGGTGGTGCGGTTGCATGGAGTTCCGAGGTCTATAGTCTCGGATAGGGATGCACGGTTTACCTCGCGAATCTGGAGAGGATTGCAGTATGCGTTTGGCACCCAGTTACGCCTTAGCACTGCTTTCCATCCCCAGACAGATGGACAAATGGAGCGAATCATCCAGACCTTGGAGGATATGCTACGGGCATGTGTTCTGGACTCAGGAGGGTCATGGGTGCGATTCTTTCCTCTAGTAGAGTTTTCCTACAATAATAGCTACCACTCTACCATCGGTATGGCCCCGTTTGAGGCTTTGTACGGGAGTCCATACTGTTCACCTGTGTGTTGGACCGAAGTAGGAGAGGCAGGAATCCTTGGCCCGGAGGTGGTGCAGAACACGACAGAGAAGATTTAGCTCATACGGGAAAGGATGAAGGCGGCCC
This sequence comes from Viscum album, assembly GCA_963277665.1. Lineage (NCBI taxonomy): Eukaryota > Viridiplantae > Streptophyta > Magnoliopsida > Santalales > Viscaceae > Viscum > Viscum album. The sequence continues at coordinate 2,106,361,711 of OY728163.1, read as the reverse complement.
AGGACTGACAGAAGTCATATGCTGATACAAGGAGAAGTCCCTTGGAGTTTGAGGTTGGGGAACACGTGTTCTTGAAGGTCTCCCCGCGGCGTGGGCAATGGAGGTTCGGTAAGGGGGGTAATCTTTCCCCCAGATTCGTCGGACCCTTCGAAGTGTTGCGGTGGGTCGGCGAAGTGGCTTATCAGCTAGCGTTACCTCCGCCGCCGCTAAGGATACATGATGTCTTTCATGTATCCCGGCTCCGTCGTTATCTGCACGATGATTCACATGTCCTTGATTGGGGTGAACTGGACATCGAGGACGACGTAACCTTTGTGGAAAAACCAGTGATGATCGAGGATCGCAAGGAGAAGGTGCTTCGAGGGAGATCCATTCCCTTGGTTCGTGTGTTGTGGAGACATGGTAGGCTAGAAGAGAGTACGTGGGAGAGGGAAGCACAGATGCGTGCCCAATACCCCGGGTTGTTTTGAGCTTTGTTCTTTTTTTTACCTGTTGTGGTAGAACGTTTGACTTTTGGCTATGAAATGTATTGGTTTATTTCCTCTGTTGTGTGTGAAAAGCCTCGGCTAAAGGGAAGAGGGAACCCGACCCCTAATCAAAACGCATTAAGGTGGATGTGATTAAACCCGTGCGGGCGAGTCAGTGCCGCCCAAAGCGGATAATATCTTGACATGGGGGAGGGAAACTCCCCAAACCCACATGACCGGGCGGTTTGCCGTGGTATGTTGCTTGGTTCTTGACAGGGGATTGTTTTTAGTTAGCAGAGGTTCACTCTTAAGAGGTATCTTTCGAAGATGGTTGTTCGGACCCTCTCTTTCCTTCTGGTTTGTTGTGATTCTCGAGGACGAGAATCGTTTAAGAGGTATCTGATGTGATGACCCAGACCCCCCTTGGTCCCTTCCTTTGCCAAAATCCGGATCCTTAAGGGGTGCCGATCGGTGAGACCGATCGGTGAGACCGATCAGTGAGACCGATCGGTGTGACCGATCGGTGTGACTGATTGGCGGAACCGGCTGACGTCACCCGACCTTGCCAAGTGTTCCAGTAACGCTCCTTTTTTGCAAATAGGGTTTTAAACCCTATTCTGCCTCGTTTAAGAAAATGTCTTAAAGACCCGAAACGTGCACAAAAGTTTTAATGAGATACTGAATCGACTCATGAGTCGGTTTAAACCACTCGGCACCTTTAATGATGAGTCAGGCCGCGTGGTCAACCCACGACTTCCATGTCTTACGCGGTTTCGCGTTTTCACCTCAACCGTCCCTGGCTCTTATAAATTAAGGGTTAGGCCGTGGTTTCCCCCTTCTTCGATCATGGCTCTTCTGGTGCATCGGGACCGCCGCATCGTTATCCGTAAAGTTCCGCGCCCCCGGCCTAAACGTCGATCATCTATCAACAGGTAGGGAATTTCTCTCGTCTCTCACCTTTGTGTATCATGCGGGGTGGGCGTTATTTTTGTTCCTATGGAATTGGTTGAACCGAACCTTAATGAAGATAATAAAAGAAGTTCTAAAGAAAGAAGGGGAAGGGGTTGTGATCGTTGTTATGCTTTATCTTGTGATCATCCTTTTTATTTGTGCTGGTTCATGTTTTCTGAAAATTGAGGCCGTTGGTGGTCGTTGTATGTGCACTGATGAATCCCCTCGTGATGTTTTAAATGGGTTGCTGAAATTGTGAACTCCTGCTGTGAGATTGGTTAATCACGTATTCCCGGCTGAATAAGTGAAAGAACCAGGATCAACCCTTCTGTGATAACTCCTAGAACACACGGAATTTGAAATCATGGAGTGTGTTAAGTCATTTAAATATGAAAATCCCTGACTTGTGTTGGTAGTGGTAGTTGGTTGTTTTCCTTTCGGGCCGATTGCTGGAAATGTGGGAGGGGATGGGATCCCCTGCTCTTTTATACTTTCGGTGGTTGTGAGTTTTTATCACAAATTGTGGAGAGATCCTCTGTTGGCAGAACCGGGTGTGAGTGTTTTGGTTGATCCATGCTTTTGACACTTTCTATGGTTATGCGTATGGTAGTTGCCCAGTAGTGCTTAAAATCAATTGAACATTTTAACTGAACGTGAAACAAGAATGGGACAAATGGGTTTTGTGGGCAAGGGTCGTGAACTGTGACTCGGACGCAGTGGTGTTGTGTTCTGTAGGTTGGCTAGGAAAACCTAAGCTTTGGGTGAGTGTTTGTTACCTATATCTATACTTGTAGCTTTGTGTTTCTTATTCGCGCCCCACCCAAGTTGAGCACCTAGTGCCGAACACCCCCATTTATGGGGAAAGGGTGTTTTTCCCAACACTATACTTAGTGGCTGGTTATTAGCTCCTTTTCTGCTCCCTTTCCCGGATAGCCCAAGTACCTTTGGGTAGGCTGTGATGGCCTGAAGTCCATTATTAGCCCAAGAACCATCGGGCGGGGGGTTGTGGTGGTTGGCCAGGTGTGTGCCGCAGGTGGTTTCCCAAGTGTCTTCGGGATGAGGCCCAGGTGTCTTCGGGCGTGGCGGTGGTTGTTCTGGCCTAGGTGTTTGCAGGAATTGTTACATGTGACAGTTGTGGCCCAGGTGTGTGCGGGAGGAATTCAGCAGTGGGACTGCGAGCGGTTGAGGCCCAGGTGTGTGCGGGCGGGATTTCGGCAGTGGGACTGCGTGTGGTTGTGGCCCAGGTGTGTGCGGGCGGGTGTGGCAGTGGGACTGCGGTGAGAATGGCGGGATTGGTCCGATGCGTAGGATGTCTCAATAACCAGTGGGAAAGTGGCGCGGGGTACCCAAACATCGATGTGCTCTTATTACATATATTACTTGACTTGCTTTATTTGGGGAGTGAGCCTTGGTGAGTCCTGGGATGGATAGTTTGCCTTGTTAGGTGTTTGGTTTACTCTTTTTTCTCACGGAACTTTAGTACGTTCCCCTACTTGTGCACGAGAGTCTTGGTTTTCCCTACTGAGTGTACTTGTATACTCACCCTACATATATAAAACTGCTTTCAGGTTTCCAGGAGGACTTCGGGGATCACGCAGGACCTTACTAGCTCGGACTTTTGGAGCAGTTGCATTTGTTTCTCTTTTTCTTTTTGGTACTTACCTTGTAGTCACCTTTTTGCACTTTGTGGTTTCCACTTTTGAAACATGCATGTGGGAATGGTTTACTTTTGGCTTTACTTTTCTTTCTACCTTGGTGTTGTTGGGTTTTCTTCTCCTTATCTTTCGATCCTATAAAATACAAAGGGTAATGCCTTCCATTGCGAGAATTTTCTATACCCTTGGTGCTAGTCGCCACTCCGGGACCTATTGAAGGCGGGTTTCGGGGGTCATTATCTCTCCTTCAACTTAAAGAAAGAAGGGCCTGGAAATCTGCTGACCCTTCCCTCCTTTTGGTGAAGGCGGGTCGTGACATATTTAATCATTATATATATCCTAGTGACCATCCCTATAACTTTTAAATGAAAAACAAACCGCATCGCTAGGTAGAGGTGGTAATCCACATGTTTGCATGAGAAACATTATTTTTTCAAAATAATATTTGTGTAAGAAGGTAATTAATATAATATATTTAATTAATCATATATATGTCATTAATATCATATAAATTCATTTTATCTATCATTTTAACAATCCATATTATCTGGTGATGAATAACTAAACACAACGCTTAATCGTGGTGGCAGCCCACATGTATGCATGAATGATGTTTTCATTTCCTATAGGATGGAGTAGGAGTTGAATAAAGGGTTATACCATAACCATAACAAAATTTATTTATATGGAATATGATAATTTTATAATTTTATTATGTTTATATACAATATGAATGAGGTAGAACAAAAAAAACTTGAAATATTCCATTAAGAATTATACCTATTCATTAGAAAACCTCCATTGGATTAAAACATAAGCCTTCATATATCTGTATTTTTGTGAGACCATAACCTATAGTAAGTGGTGAGGAATTTTTTGAAGTTACATTGGATTTTATTGGTTATGAAAAATGATTATTGTGTGTAGATAATTGAGGAGAATAGGTGCCCTTTTATAAGTGAGTGGAGTATCACACTTGTAAATACTTAAAAATTTTAATAATAATATTTTTTTTCTAATAAGAAAGTGAAAAATGGACAACTTTTCAATCTAAGATAGGTAAGATAAATATTCACTAAAAAAAGAATATATCTCTATGTTTTATAGAAATTTTATAAATTATATCTTTTCTAAACACACATGAACCCTTATAACATTAAACGGGGTGTTTATGTTTTACCAAGGATACTATTAATAATAAAAAATATAAAATTAACTTTAATTAAAAACATTACCACATGATTCCAAATATTAAATCGTTTTACCATATTAAATTTCCATATGTTTTTGAAAATTAATTTTATTATTTTAATGGAAACCTTAAATAACTTTTTTAGACCCCCCCCCCCTTATGAATAAAAATGATTTTACACCAAAATAAAGTATATAATTGAATAATATGGAAGTATCCATTGTTGAACACCCTTTTAGGGTTATTTTTCAACCACTTTACATCAGTTGTTGGTTACTCGGGGTAGATGGATTAAATGGATTCCCCTTCTTATGGTATGGAACTTAACACCAATGGTTCCTATACAAATGGTCTTAGGAGGGGAGGTAGTGTGGGGAGTGACAGTAAGGTATCATTGTTTGTTTCCTTCTTGGCTTATTATGGGTATGGTGACACCTTTATGGTGTTGTAAAATTCACTTCTCAGTGGCATGATGATCTCAATGGATCATAATCTGAACCAAGAGGTTGTGGAGACTGATTCTCTAATCATACACAACTCCATCAAAAACATTCTTATATTCCATGGAACATAAGATATATCATACAAGGATAATCCTCATTTTTAAAGTCTAGGTTATGGTTTCTAACACTTCTTGTGAAGGGAGCAAATCACCAGACTACCTTGTTTCTTGGGATAACCATAATGAGTATCCTTACTTATTTTCTTCTTTGGTCTCCCTACACCGTGAATGTGTCAATGATTTATGAGCATATTCTCTCAGTTTACACTTTTTTGTCTCCCCAGACTTGAATCAGTGTTCTTATGGTTGTTGTAGGCATTGTTTGATAACTTAAATTTTACCATTTTTTCAAAAAAAAATATTACCATTTTTAATTGAAAAATAATATAAAATTATTTATACAACTATGATGAAAATTAATCCATAAACTGAAAAATTATAAATCATAAGAATGATTTATTTATAGGAATAACTAGGTTTTCATGTCAACATTTTCTCATTACACTCTCTTATTCCCAGCTACAACATCTAGTAGATTCTTTTTCTTCTCTTTTATTATTCTTCCTTCTAGAGGACTGGTTCTCTTAGAATCTCTCTATATTTTTATTATAGAGGATGTTATTCTTTCTAAGATTCATAGAAAAACAATCCACACAAAAATATATCATTATTAATTCTACTTCTCTTACATTTAGATATTGTTATTTTCTCACGTGCATGTGTGACTATATTAAATTTATCCTCTCATATTCAATATCCAAAAAAAAGAATATTTGGAAGGCCTTTCTATTATATATGAATATCACACTTATTAAATATAAAATTTAGTTACTTCTATTTTCTTTTTAACATTAAATTTTATTTAAAAAATATCCTTATTTATTAGAACTAATATTTGTATATAAATTGAGATTTTATTCTTCTATAGTATGGACATTATCTTTTCTTTTTAACATATTCATCTCACATGTAAAATCTAAATTATATAGAATTTATATATAGACCCTAACCTTGACATCAAGAACTACAACCTATTCATAATCTATGTGAATCTCATGGAAAACTATACATATTTCATCTAAATCCGTAAAAAACACAACAAAAATTTTTATTCTTCCATAGAAAACATATCGTGAATCACAATGAATTTTTAATATTTAATATTTTATGATCAAGAAATGAAATCACAGATTTTTTATTATATTTTTATATTAATTAGGTTCTAAAAATTTCCATCATATTACAATTGAGAAAATTAAATCCCTCCTTCTCATCTTGAAAATCAAATTCTTAAGCTTGATTCATAATTTTTTTATACGATAGAGTATAACTCAAAGATCAAATTAGCACTATATACATTATAAATTAAAATAAATTAATTTTACTTTTATTCAATTAGAATATCATCCTATCTATATTCCTAAAAACTGGTTTGAATAATTTATATAAATAACATCATGATATTTAGAACATCATACCATATTTCTTTCAACTTTAGATATTATTTTCGTCATTATTAATAAATCTCTATAATCGATCTAATACATTATGAAATTCTCTCAAATTACCCATCATTATTTTAAATTCTTATCCATGGATTGAATATTATCTTCCTTAAATCAGTTCCTTGTTTAAAAATTAATTTTTTATTTTTTAGCACATTACAAGAACTTTGGAATAAAGAAAATTGATTTCATATTCAGATGTTTTATTTGGAAACATCATATTTTGGTATTTAGAATCTTTTATTTTTACAAATTCATGATGCATATATTGTTATATATTATTATTTTTGATACCTAAAATATTTTTAGGGATAAAAACATTTATGGTTACATAGGAAATAACAATATATACATACACTAGTTTTATGCTTACAAGGTGGTAATGATGGTAAATTAGGGAAGACTTCATGCATATGTAATATTCTATGGGGATTAAACATCTATAGGTTGATGGTTATATAAAATCACGATGATTATTATAAATCCATAGCTTTTCAATTTTTTCAATGTCACTAGGTTAACTGATTCTTACACAATTCATGGAGATGATTCTTATGTGTCATGGTCAGTATCAAATTAACCAATAAATTTAAAAATTATTATGATTCAATAAAATTTAGAATCACTCTCAAATAACTACATCCTTTTAAAATATTCATCTAAGAGTATTTCAATAATCAGTTTTTCACTCAATAATCTTCTTAATTCTTGAATAGTTACTCTAAATATCATCCATTTCAATCTCCCATTAAAGATATAATTTATATAAATAAATAATGGATTTACAATATTTACACATCATATAGAGACTTCAAACCATAGTAAATATCATAGAAAGTACTTTCATGTACAAGGCACATTAATTTTATATTAGGATCAACTCTCATATTAGAACATATAATGGGTTGATCACTAAGAAACCAAATTCATTATTTGTTTCCCTACTACATGTAAATCCTTCTATCTCCCATTTACAATATGATATTGGTCTGATTTAGATGTTAGTGGAATCCCAATATACATTCTTTATTACACATTGAATATCTCTATGTAGAAAAAATAAAAATCATGATTCACGTATCCATGGGATATTAAATATCATTATTTGGATTTATTATAAATTATAAATTTTCTTCAAAATATAATGTATATTTCCCCCCTGACTAAAAGGAAATGAAAATGAGGGAAAAATGTTCCCCATATATTAAAATTATAGGTAGGTTCTTATCATCACTATCCTAATATTCTAATTATAAGAAACTCATATTATCACGATCAGTTTCCTATCCCCCTTTGAAAGATTCATTCACTGTCCTTTTGAAATAAGGGTGTAACCACATGTTCTCTTAGTAATGATCCATTAAATAATAATATATATATATGGGCTAATTCTTTATATAAATCGGGATTGAAATGATTATATACCAATGATATGAATTTTTTTCACTTTAATGGGGTACCACATTTAGCTTACATTTTTAATTTTCTATCAGAAACTATTTTCATGAAGCTTCATAAACATTCACTTTACTAGAATACACACATAAAAAAATTCAAGAGTAATGAATTTCATCCCCATTTTTTTAGATAATCAATCCCATTAATAAAAATAATTTATATTAGTCATGAAATTGATAAGGGATTGAATACTATACTTTATTTTTCAATTTTTATGGGGCTGTAGAGATTTCTAGATCCAATAATTATTATTACAACTATTGAAAAATAACTTCAATATATAGCTCTGATTAAATATATTCGATCATATATTTACCCATATTTTTTCTAAGAAGGTATAATATTTTTTCAATGTATGATACAAATTATTATATGAATTCTAGTTCATATATTCTAAGTTGAAAAATCTCTTCAAGATTTATAGAGATTACAAATTTAACAATTTCTTCTATTTTGAAAGCATTAACTTAAATTAACCCTTCCTCGATGCATTTTAGCATAGTATGAGAATAAGATGGGCTTCTATCAATACATTAATTTGAGCTATAGATCTAAGAATGTTTTCGAAACCTAGATAGTCCATTGATTGTATAATGTTTCTGGACCACTTCATGTTTTCTTCCTCTTTGAATTTCAAAGCCTATAAACTTTTGGAAATCGCAGGTTTAATTCAATTTAAAACTTTATTCTTAAATAAAGTATTCATTTTAAATATGTAAATTAGGTAAATTTATCCATTTGTTTATTTCTATTTGTCCTTCCTTTTAGAACTATAATGGTTATATAGTTATACACTCATTCTTCACATGATCATATTTATTTTTGCGTGTTAACTCACTTTTCAAAGATTTATTCTTAATTGAAGAATAATCAATTATTTTCAATTTTGTTCATTAGAGCACACAGAATAGTCGTACATCTAATATTAAAATTCTTTAACATGTTTCAATATCAACATACTTTTTTTAAAATTTTAACTTTCTATTTTTATGGATATTTTCAACTTTCTCAAAAGAAGTTTATACCCCTAATCCAATACGAAAATATATCTATTTAATGGATTATTATATTAATTATATCATCATCACTTATTCAATGAGATTCATGTAAGTATTTTAGTGTTCCATGATGTTTCCTTTCATTTTAGAATAAATTTATCCCTATATTCTCAACACGCTATTAAAATTTCTAGAGTATCTTCTTTGACATATTTTTATTTAGTTTTCTTCTCTTGAATCTATCCCATGAAATACTACTCTCTTGGTTTATTGACATACTATTATGGAAATTTGTTTACATAGTATTGAGTTTTTAAGGGATCTAGGAGATTCTAAAACCTAAAATAGAAATGGATAAATTGATTCAAGACTCAAAAAAAGATTCATGTAATTCAAATATATTAATTCCGAATGGATTATTCTCCATCTCTAAAGAAATATTTATCCAAAAAAATTTAGTCTAATTTAATATTAGATCCCACATTAATTATAGTTTATCTAATTTAAAAATACTGAAAATTCATTCAATAAATTAATATCCATATACTTGAATCTATAACAGAACCAATATCTTCTAATTAATTCTTTTATTTTTCCAGATTATGAAATATTCTTATATTGACTGGATGACTAAAATTGGGATAGAACATAAAAATTTTTTGACTTATTTTGGGAGGAACATTCATTAGAATTTTATAAATTCACATTGAGAATTTAGTGATTTTTTAATTTTTTTAATTCCACAAATTTTATAGACATTAATACTTTTCCAAAACATTTTACAAAAACTGATTTTGGTCAAGTTGTTGTATCTGAACTATGACATAAATTTTTCAATTATTATAATGTGAAGGAATATATAGATGATATGAATATATCTTTTCCACCATCATTATTCTAATTTTAAAAAAATACACATATTTAATACTTGTGTATCATTAGTTCTTTTATCAAATGTTTGCAAACACTCAACTTTTGTGAAATCCATATTTATTATTTTTTTCTTACGAATCCAAACACTTCAAATTGAGAATATAATGTTTTCCATAATTAATCTCAATACATATTCACAATTATTATTTATCATTTTTTTCTTTGTCAACATTAATTGATTTTGTCTCCAACAACACATTATCAATTTCATTCACCTTTCTTTCCTGAATTTCATGATTAGATTATTTTAATTTGAAAAGGAATTGTAAAAAATCTACAAATAATGGTTAAATTATTTAAAAACATTATAAAATCCATATTTATAACAGTAATACCTTTGAAATTATTTATTTGTTTTATAAATTATTTAATTTTAATGTTATGAAATTTCATCACTATCTTTCCCAAGATTTGTGAGAGTGTTACAATATCTCACTTTCTTGATTAATTCATACTATATAGTATAAAATTATTCTTCAAAAAATTACTTCACATCATGATATTCCATTATGAATATTAATATATATAATTCAGAATTTTAAAGGGGACATTCATCAAATAATACTTAACCACAAAATTAAGGTCTTTATTAGAATCAAATAAATCATTTTAATAGCTTATTGTTTCTTTATTTGAAATAATGTATGCTATATGTTAACCATAAGATTAATTGTTCAAAAAATCCTTCATTAGGGTTGTCCCCTCTAACTTATTATATATTTTTCATATCTTATTGGCCTCTTTCTTATTCATTTTTTTGTTTTATTTTCTAAAACTTATAGATCTTATTCAACAGGGACATGAACCACATTTTCCTTATAGGGAACATTTACTTCAAATTTTCTCTTCATATATATCAAGTAACAGAATCCTTCCAATAAATTATTTGTAATATTAGATAATATATTTTATATAGTTATAAAATTTGATACTACAAAAGTAGATCTAATTACAATAAACATAATCCCTAATTCAAATTAAAATCCCTAGTCGGATCATATAGAATCACTCAAGAGGGGGGTCAATCTGGTGTGAACAAGTTTTACTGAATCCCATTGCTTCTTTTTTTTTGTTCCACCCCATGGGTCTTCGGAACCTCTTTAACTGGTTTGGCTTTTAAAGAATCTATTATATTTTACACTACCATAAACCTATATACAATTAAGATACAGAGCATAAAGTTGGAAAATGTGATTTTTTTTGGATTGAAACTAATGTGGGAAATATAGTCTTTATTGTGTTGAACACCTATTTTGAGAAGTATTAGCCACTATAATATATTTATAAATTATAATATATTGGAAAAAGAATATACAAAAACATTTCCTTACAGATTATGTAATTATATAATCACCATGTTACTGAATTTATTGATCCTCCACTATGATACACATGTAAAGAGATCTTTATACTATATACCATAGTATAAAAACTGGAACCACACTATATTGTATTATAAATATCTTTATTCCCTAAATTTGATAAAAAAAGTATGACCTTGGATGTTTTGAAACTGAAAAAATATGATTTACGCCCTCAGTAAAGAGTGTCTTCATCTTTATTTATGTATTTAAACCTAGATCAGGCAGCATGACCTTTTTTAACATCTAAACTACATGATTATATAATGAAAAATACTTAACATCTCTATCAACTCATAAAAATATGAATGAATCTCCATAAGATCATATACATAAAGAATGTAGAATCATATACACAACCTCTCAAGATCATTCCTCGAGAATAACTCATTGAATTCACTGGTCCACTTCATTCATAGTCCTCAATTGATTTTTCTTAAAGGAAAAAATAAGCCTACTCATATTCCCCTCTTCTTATTATAATTCCTTGAATCGAAATAGGAATTTTCACTTCAATTAAATCTTTATGAACTCTATTATTCCTCACTACCTAAAAAATAGATTCATATTATTTATCCATTGAGAGGTATGGATTCCATGGATTCTTACTAACTTATTCATTGAGATGATGTTATTCTCTCTCGAATTCTTAGTATCACACGTTTTATAGTAGTGGAGAATCCTTATTTGTTTTCTTTTATTCCACCTCGTTATTCCTATCTTCTCATATACATAAGAGAATATATTAAATTTCAATATATTAAACAGAATATGGGGAATCCTTTTCAATACTTGTGGAAAATTATACTTATTAAATATCCACTTTGGTTTTTAGGATTTTCATTTTTAAAACATAGGCTATTCTATAAATACACGTAATTTATTAAAAAAAATTGAAGAATAAATTAATGTTTTATTATTTAACAATATTGGTTTATTCTTCTCCTATTTACTTCTTCTCACCTCTAAAATATCATGTATACACGATTCACACAACACATATAGCCTCACATTATGGCATAATAACTTCTTCTTATTCTGAGTACATCTCATCAGAAACTATATTTTGTTTTTCATAATATATACATAAGAACACCACACAACTTATTTTATCTTCCACAGACTATTAATATTTAACCACAAAGATTATTTTATATTTAATATTTGATGAATAAAACATGTATAAATTTGTTTTCTTGGTATTTATAGATCAATTGTATTATAGATATTACCCTTATTTCATAATTGAAATTTTTTATCCATTCATATAATCTTTATACTCATCTTCTCAAGTTAGAATTATATTTATTTTGAACACTTTATTAATGCTTGAGGATTAAGTCAACAGAATCTAAATTTTTTATTAAAATATGTAATTCTTATTTTCATTCAAAAAAAAATATTATCCTATTTATATTCCAAAAATATAGTCTTGAATCGTTTCCATAAATAGTATCATACTATTTGAATTACTAAAGAACATATTTTTCATCTTCATTTTTCATTTTTTTCAAAATTAATAGTTTTAGAAACTAAATTTTAGAATTTATAAACATATCTCAAATTCCCCAACTTAGATTGATATTATTCTTCATGTCGTTAAGATCAGCTTCAATAATTAATTGGCATATATCACATTTAATTTATGATATTTTTAGAACATTAAAAAAATTGGAATCAATGTGATTGATTTCATATTTTGATTTTAAATATGTAAAATTTATAATTCAGTATGAAAATGTCATATTTTTTACTTTGTCTTGATGGTTATGTAGAAATAAATCATTCTTATTAACACCTAAATAATGTTTACATAGAGACATAATGACAGTTATATGGTCCTGGATACTATTTATACCGACTAGTTTCAAGATTATGTAGTGGAAATGATGGTAATTAATGATATACTTCATTCATAAACAATAATAAATGATGATCAAGAAACAAAAGGATGATGTTTATGAATCAAAATTATGATTCTTACATATGAATCACTTTTCTATTTTTTAATGTCTCTATAAGAGATGATTCTTTTGTAGTATAGGGATATGATAGTTATTCAGTATAGTGTTTTTTGAATTCACCAAGATATATAAAACAAAAAACATTCAATTAAATTCACAATCACTTACAATTACTTCTAGGATTCATAAAACTTTCTCTGAGAGTTTTTCAATATTTATTATAGTGGAAAATATGTTAGGTATTTCCTTGACGGTTACACCAGAACTCAAGAACTTCAATCTCCCCTTAATGCTATGCTTTTTTTTTAATTTAACAACTCAAGAGGTTATACACATTAGTTAGAACCCCAACACCTTTATGAATTTTTTATAAATTATATCCACATCCATGGTACTTTTCTTTTCCATTAGGATCATCTATCCAATTGAAACATATAATGGGATTCTCACTAATCATTATTCTTTACCCAACTATATGCCCATATTTCAAGCACGTTTTCCTAAATGAGATACATATACTTCACATGTTAATGATATCAAACACTTTATTCCTTAAAACACATTAACATACTCAAAATGGGGAACAAATATCATTTATACTTAACACATCTAAAGAAACATTATCATGTTCTAAAATTATGTCTCATTAAAAACCCATAACTATAGTGACTATAGTCATCTGAAAAGTTTATGAAGATAAAATTACAACAAGTTTCTTGATTACTCATTGTTCAATAAACATAACTATGTAATATATCTGATAGTCCCTTATCCTACTCATCTTTTCCACTAAAAGTTGATTTGGTGATTTCTTCTAATAAACAAGATTTTCATGTCTTAAAAAATTTATCATAGAATGAATACATAAATCTATCTCTATAGATTCAGTGTATTTGTTTAATATTTTTATTTCAAATAATACCATGTCAAAGATAATTTGTGTTATAATAAACCATGGAAATTTTATTTTTAATGATATAGATAAAACTATCCTCTCCATGAATGTATAAATCATTCCCCATATTTCCAATGAAATGAATCTTTACGTTCATATATATATATATGAATGTAAAATCTTTTTTTTAATAATGAACTAAAATTCCATCACGTATAAACAAAATATATAAATTGAATTTATATTTATTAGTAGTTCACAGTATATTTTTCAAAATCAAAAACTCCATTCCCTTATTGATAGAGATTATAAGTACTGACCTCCAACATAGAATCTCTTTCCCCATTTCCAATAAATGGATTTATTTCTCCTATCATCATTTCATTCTTATTTATGAGTATATATTTATGAAAAAAAAATTATTCACACCTATAATCTAATTACCACATTATATAATTAGATAAATTTATTTGTATTATATTTACATGAAAATGATAAAAATAATTCTCTTTGATAACACATGTCAACCATTGATAATAATCTAGAATTACTAAATAGTTTATACCTATAAGAGATCCCAAAATGAAAAAAATGTCATATAACATAATTTTAAAAAAAGATATCTATAGGTTAATGTCATGTTTTATATCTTTTAATTAAGGAAATTTAATGAATTTACGCCACTAAATTGATGTCCTCATACATCCTTCCCTTTAGTGGGACAAGATACATATTTTATTATGTAATTATTTCATTTCAGAATTCTTATAATCGATTATCTATTTAAGAAACACATTATTCCCATCATATCATATAAAACTCTTATATAGAGGAATTAAACACTCTCTATCCTAATGAATCATATAGATAAAACTGAACTATACTCCTATGGTATCTTAACCCTTAGGGTTTCCTAGAAACATGTCACCTAAATCACATGGTTTGATATATTTATTTAAATATTATTTTTATCCACATCAATTATGACTTACATATAATAATAAATGGGATACTTTCCCCGAAACAATCCTACTTGTTTGGATAATGGAGGTAATTACACGTGTTTTCTTTGGAATGAACTCCAAACACAGTATTTCCATTGTTTTATCATAATAAAATTTCTCATATATGTAAAATAAATATCAAATGTTTCTTTTAATTCACTTGAAATCATTATATATATTTCGTCCCTATATGTATGCTTATATCTTGATATTTATCTTTCGAATCTATATTTTATCTGCTAAATTAATGTGTTCAAACAATATTAATGATTAACTATTTACACAAATCATATTTTGTGTTACAGTCCTAAAAATATTTGACAAATATACTTACAAGTTTCTAAATGAATCTCATATAGAAGGTATATGAAAACATTCCATGTAATGTTTTCAAATTAAATGGCATAAAAAATCCCTGCAATAGTAACCATGGAGCAATATGCATCCAATTACACATTTTTAATAAAAGTCTCAAGTCTTCAGTATAGAAAGTAGTCTTACCAAAAGTCCCTCCACCCATTATTAATATCTTAGTTCAATCTTTAATTCTATAGTAGATCTCATACCTAATATCAATAAACTGTATTTAACTGAAAAATTAAAGCTCATAAATTCATGAAAAAAAAAATCAATGTCCAATAGAATAAAATCAAATATTTTCCTAGCTATAATATAATTATTATATTCTTATAGAAATATATAATAAGTAGATAAAACAATTAAAACTAGATAATACAATATCCTCATTATATAAATAATTTATATATATGAATTTTTTAATACTAATTTAGTAAATAAAGCACTGAATTATTTAAAATAATTTTTAATAACTTTATACAATCATAATAATAATAAAAACTTTTAATATGTCATAATTTCATATTTATTTTGGGAGGCCCTTTTTTCCTTCCTCAATAAATGATTTTATGAAAAAAAAAATAGTTTTTCTATGGATAAAGGATTGTCACATATGAATGGAGATATCATAAAAACTATTTTATAGTTTTTATAAATCTCTTTAAACCATGAAATAATTAAATAAAAAAAATTCATGTCCCTTTTAACTATCATGAAGTCTATAGTTTATTTACATTTTATGGGTAAAAAAGTTAAATGGTTGGGATAATTATATAGTACAGATCCTATTATAATAATAACAATTCCAAAACATAGATTCCGTAACATACTTCATCTTCAATGAATTAATAAGAACTAATTTGTAATAAATATGGTTTTCTAATAGTTTATTTAACCATGATATGTTGTTTTCAAAATAAATATTATATTTTTTTTAAATTAATATGTATTAATTTTTTCTTTAAAGGGGTATTAGAATGAAAAAATACTTCATCCTTGAGTTTGTAATTTTAAGTTACCATTGATATAAAATTTTGGTAATTTTAGGGTAATATTTTAAATAGATGGTTTTAGTGTCCCATACATAAAAATAAATAATATTTTTTGATATATTATATTTCTCAAATACCACCTAAATATGTAGATTCTATAGATTAAATGAAACGAGTATTTGATTTAGATGTAAAACCAAACTCCTTTTTGAGTTATAAAAAGTTATAAGGAATTTAAAATTTTAATTTTATTATGGATTTTTTCAACTGGGATTTGAATATAAATTTTAATAGTTTAATATTTTAAAAGAGATATTCTTGGGTGTGAAACAATATCTGGAGGGTGTTTCGAGTACATGGGTGAGCATCTGAGAATGTTCAAGTGGACATGTATCTAATTTAATCTATAGGTTCTCCACCACAAGAATCACCACAATGTGTATCATTACATTGTGGAGGGTTTTCATTCCCGAGTGAGTGTAGTTCTTGAGTGTTTTGTGCTCAGCTGAGAATGGTTCCAGAGAGGGTCACCCATAGGAAACATGTTGGGAAAATAACTATCTGCATTTGCATGGTTCATGGAAAATAGGGGGTGACTTATAATTTGGTGACAAGTGTTTTAGGTGCGTGGATTTAATACATTAAATGCTTATTATTGGGGGGAGAAATGGATAAGAAAGAGTGGAATGACTAGGGATTTCACTATGGTGGGATTTGGTTTATAAAAATAATATATCCAAAATGATGGTGTTCTCTATGTGAAATTTTTTATAGAGAATAGGAAACAACATACCCTGGTGTGTACGATGGTTTGGGGGTGGATCAATTGAGAATTTGTTTTTTGAAACAAGTGGTGTGGATCTCACCACAGTCCTTAGTGTATCATGGGTGGCTATGGGGATTCCTTAAGGGGAACCACTATGTTTTTCAAGTTGTGGTGTGCCTCTATTTTTAAACAATATTTCAATTATTACTTTTCACCTAGTTATTTTTAATCATTATCCATCACCTATATTGGTCACTTGTAAATGATGTTCATGATATCTCTCCCCATCTCTTCAATTTTAATCTCATGAGGATTGGGACAGTTTCTTGGTGGATATCATAGTGATTTCTTTGTCATTGAGGTGAGATCCAATCCCTTCCATCCTATTTTTTATTCCTTGTAGATTTTAATCTAATTTGGGACACCCATATAAGATCTTTATTAATTATATCACCATATCATAGCGTAATCATCTAGATATTATGGGGATTTTATGTGTTTTGGAATGAGGACACACTAATTTGAATAGTCAATTACATTTCATGTTGTTTTGTTGAGGGTACATTGCTAGGATAATTTATTCAATGTTTTTATAAACTCAATTTAATATATTATTGACCAGTTTTTTATTATTAGGATCTTCTACTAAGATAGAGTTATGTAGAATTTTTGGACCTTCTATGGAGGTTGGTTGTGGTTTTGGTGTGATGAAGTTTCTCAATTAGTTGTCGGGCTTTTATACCTAGATGAATTAATTTATTATATAATTATAATTTTTTTCTAATTTAATAGAATAATTTTTTTGTAATTTTGTGGCATGAGATAGGGCCTTTTTTGGATGTATGATGGTTATTTATACATGAACGAGACAAGTAAATATACTCTAAGAAATTAATTAAAAGAGAATAATTATATTAAAGATGTAGGTGGCCCTTATGGTTTTTCTCTATCATATTATGAATTGTTTATGTGGAATGTGATAACTATGGTCTCTAAAATAGGGATCATAAACTTGTTAATAATATATAAATTATTTATCTAGAATTTAATGTCTATTAATGGAATGAACAAACTACCATGGGAAACAATGGACCCTTTTTTACTAGATTGATGACCCACTTATCAATGTATAAGGCCTAGATTATAAATGAATCCCTTGTGACAAATAGACCTTAAGGGGTATAAATTAAATTAATTTAATGTAATTATGTAGACCTAGTGCGGTAGCCTTGTACACATTGTCTTAGAGAGTGTTGGATTGGAATGATTTGACCACAATGGAACTGGGATGTTTCTTATTACTTGTGGTGTAGTTTAAATAACCATTGGGAAATTATTCCTCCCTCACTAGTATGTTAGTGACTAGGTGGGAAGGCCTCGTGTATATTAATTGATAGGTTCGGTGCATGATGACCAACTTTGATAGATTTGGAAACATGATGGGATTGATCCCAAATACCTTGTGTGACATACATATTTAGGTTTTCCAATGAGAACAATTAGGCCATGTTATGTTTATAATGATCTCAAAGGACAATAAGAACTCTGAGTGATGGACATTACTTGATAGATGATATAAAATTCAAGGAAACCATATTGGGGTGATCATTATATGATGTGACTAAGGGGACCCTGATGGGTTCTCTAATGATATGTTGATATTAGAGAGGGTGGATAGTGTATTATGTGTATATGTATACATGTCTCACCCTACAACATGAATAGGTGTTGAGATAATATATCATGGATTGGACATACAATTATATGAGTGTATATATGTATTGAATTCCTTGGATGACTAGAACTTCTCTTATATGCCTAGAATTATATGGAATCCCATGAATTACCATCTAGGATTCAGATGTTTCAAATTTGGTATAGGATTTCTAGGACACTAATCAAGATATTCTAGTTGATTGTGATATATTTAATAGATTCATTAGATAATCGCTTGGATCATATAGACATACCAGATACATTGAATGCCTATGGTGCTATATAGGATTCAAAAATGGATCCAAATGACTATGGGATTCATAAGACATTTCCAATATTTTGAAGCATGTCTCATTATTATTTATTTCCTAGTGTTATCCAACTAGGATTCAACTATATCACTATTGATACTATATTATTACCTCGTATCATCCCTATAAGAATCTGTAGTATACATAATATTATTTAATTTCCTAAGGTTATTCCCTACGAATTGGTGCATACACCCAAAGCTCTTGGTATGTTAAGCCTAGTATTGGTTTGAATTGTTATGTGATATTCATAGAGGCACATCAACACTAGTCGAGGAATGAATAGTTGATCATGGGTGTTACATTAGAACCCAATGATTGAAGGTGGTTAATTTATTTATGAGTTTTAATTTTATTTATTTATGAGTCTTTTATTTCTACATTCAAATACAATACATATACTTGTTACATAAAAGGTTGTATTGGTTGTTCCCATCCAAGATTCACTCACAACCAGCTTGGGTAACCATGAATCTTGAGTATATGAGAAAACTTCATTGTTCATAGGTTTAGGTTGTATATAGGACATGTATATCCAAATTAAAGGGATATCTTTGACTGATCATGATGTATGTATCTAGGATATTATTAAATCCCTGTTGTATTTTATTTATTCATTAATGTTGTGTATGTTATCAAAATCATGTTTTATAAGCTTTTGGGTGATGTCATTAATGATTGTCTTTATGACTATATGATCCCACATTCCATTTTATATATAATGATATATTTTATTTTATTCAGTGTAGTATTATTATCAAATATATATATCATTTTGTTATTTTTTGTTACTTCATAATATAATATTGTGGTACAGTCTTCCCACATTAAAATCCTAGACCCCCACTATTATTCAACAATCTTAGGCATATAAGGTGATTCCCAAGGTCTTAACATCTCTTTGGAAAAAACACATATCAATGTTCTGGGGATGTGGATATTACAAATATGTGGT
Source organism: Viscum album (assembly GCA_963277665.1). NCBI lineage: Eukaryota > Viridiplantae > Streptophyta > Magnoliopsida > Santalales > Viscaceae > Viscum > Viscum album. Next base: position 2,106,341,729 of record OY728163.1, on the reverse strand, counting down.
TTAGATTTTTATTTTTTTACTATTTTTTATGATTTTAGTTAGGGAATTAGAATGTTTGAGAGATTGTGATAGATACTCGACTACTATTTCATGAATTCCTTTTCTAATGGAGAGTTCATGCTATTAGGGGAATGATATTTTTTTCATGGTTTCCAATTATACGGTTGTATGAATTAAACTAGTGTAGTGTTAAAGAGTGTTGGATTTATGATTAGTTTGTTTTTTGGTTATTAACCCATTAGTAACAGGCATGTGTAAATGAATTACATTTTGAATGTAAGATTCAAAAAAAGATAAACATGATTACTTTGGATTGATATCACTGAATATAGAGTTTAAACTATTTTAATTATCAACAATGAACTGTATGGTGTTTTTAAAGAAAAGTATTTTGGAGGAATTCTACTCAGCTAAACCAAAGTATAAATTTTATGTTGATAGGTTAAGTACATTTTTTACGAGATTCCCCTTGATGGTTATATAGTCCCTTTATTTTTTGGATGTATAATAGCCCCCATATATCGATATAGGGATTGTATTCCATTGTAATAGACCTCACATGAAGGTAATTATGATATTTGTTTGGGGAGAAAATTAGGTTTGGTGATTAAAAGTGTTAGAAATAACCTATATAGCATTTTTCACATAAAACATAGTGGTGTAATTATATTAAACTAAACCATATGTATATGTTATACTGTACACATATCATCATTGGAAGATTTACTTGTATATATGTAGATAAAACCTTTGTGCTTGAGGGGGTAGTATCCTCTGGGGTAATGATGGAATTGTGGATTTCGGGTGTTAAGCATTGACACGAAGGTATAATGTATTGGAAGGAGTAAAAGATGTAGGATGGTGGGAACTATTGAGGTTATGCATGGGGATAAATATTATTTAATACATATGGTGAAGATTAGAAAGTTGGCCATTAGAAGGTTTGACCATCAATACTGTATGAAATTTCTGTGGTTTTTATAAATGAATTCCAAGTGGGATGGGAATGAGTAGTATTTAGAATTTATGTTGTCGCTAAAGTATGATAAATAAGATCATATCCATTGATCATATGGGGAAATGGATATAGCATGTGTTATGGAGTTTTTACACTAATAATTTGCATGAATGTGGGTGTGATGATACAATTTGTTAGATAGTTGAGGAGGATTTTTGAAGTACATGTATTGGTGAATCCAAATTTATCTAGTACCTCAGTAAATACTTGAATTGTAATTTCGTTGTGGGTTTATATAGAGTTTGTGTAGTGGAAGTAGTCATGAGATGATATTAATGTGATCCAAGTGAGTTATATTCGCGATGTGTTTATTTTTGAGTTCATGTCACTACATAGGATTATGATGGACAAGGAATCAACCATGAAACTACCCTTAAAGTATTGTTTTTTTATTTAGGATCAGTGTTTTGAAGATATCATGATGCCTCCAATGATTAGAGAATATGGATTAGGTTACAAAATAGTGTATCATCCATTAAGACTAAGAATATTTTAAAATTTCAATAAAATTAAAAAGGAATGGTTTTTTAGTTTATGTTTTTGTTGAGTGATATGGAAAACACACTGAGCATGTCTTTAGAATGCTGAGACTGTGTTTTAGTTTGGGATTCGAATAGTGGGGATTGATACGTCTTGTGATCAACCATTGTGAGAAGATAATTATTGTGGGGAGTACCATGAGTCTTATTATTATTCAATGGGTGACACATTAGTGTCTTAATATTGATGATTATGGTGGTGTGATATATTATTTATTAAGTTATGTGGTGAGTGGTGTCTTGACTGTAGATTAATAGTGCGTATTTGGTTTTGTGTTGTACAAAGGATGTTTGGTTGTCATTCCAGAGTAGAAAAAAGTGTTTCTATTGTGAATTGTTGATAGATTTGGGTTAGAATTGATGGTTAAAGGATTGAAGAAAAATTTTGTGAATGAGAAGTGATAGGGTGGGTAGATTTTAAAACCTCAATCATTAATGAGCTAAGAAAAATCATAAAGAATTTGTATTTATAATGTTGTTAAGGGGTTCAATTTTTTATTTGGGGTCTAAATTGACATTCAAAGAGTTTGAACATTTAAAATAGATATCCATAGATGTATAATGAGGCTTGGATGGTGTTTCAAATGCTCAGGTGAGGGTCATATCCTAGATAGGTGAAAATATAGCAGATTTTAACTATAGGTGATCCACAATGGATAACACCACAATTTGAATCTCATTATGGTAGAGTGGATCCATGAATGGGTGAGTATGGTGCTTGTGTGTGTTGTGATCTAGAAAACCTAGTGCCTGGGAGGGGCACCATTAGAAAACATGCATAGAAAACACCAATTTACATGGTTTTGGTTCTTATAAAATGGTGGGGGGGTATTTCATGGAGATATGGATATTAGGATCATGAATATAAGGTAATTAGTGGTTATCATGGTGAAAAAATGTACCAGGTAGGGCGAAACAACTAGGGTAGTCACAATTGTGGGTGTTGGGTCATCAATATGCAATCTCCTATATTGTGGTGTGCTCTTCAGGGGGTGGGGGTATTGATGGACAATTATCAGCACCACACTATCATGTATGATGTGTTATAAGGTTGTATACAATATAATAAATAGTGAGATTCATGGGATTAGGTCCTCAATGTGGCCCTATTTGTGTTGGGGTTTCTATAAGGGCTTCCATGAGGGTCAAAATGTTGTGGTTCATACCAGGATTCATTCCATAGTGCACTTATATTCTTTATAATAGAGGAATGTATACCTTTCCCTTAAGAATTTTAAATCCCCTCCCTATTTAATTTTCCTAACTCACACAAAAAATACAAGAGGAAAAAACCACTCTCTTCTCCCTCAATCCCCTATAAGGACTTGATCTTAAACATTACATATTATAAATACATTACACAAGATTTATGTTTCTTATATTACAAATGCTGTTTTTGGTTTAGCTTGTAAGATAATTTGGTCATAAATCTTAGATAATAACCCATATATCAAAAAAATTTCACTTTTTCTCAGTATCCATTTTCACACAAACTAATACTTTTATAATAAAACTTGTTTATTTTGACGAAAAATCTTGATGACCTTTAGCTTGACTTATTATATTACTTCTATTTAAACATAATATCATTATCTTACATTGAAAAATCATAATATTCAATTTAAAATAAATATCAATAATAGATAATATATATTTTACGTAGGTAATTATACTAATATACCCATTATTAATGGGAAAACATTTAATATTACAAAAATAATTACCATCAAATTTATACTTAAAATAATCATCACTATTATAATTGGAAAAACCATTAATGTATATTTTGATAATCTCTTAGGATAAACCTAACAAGTTAACTATATCTCATTACTCAATGAATTAAAAATTTGTAACAGGAACGAAAACCTCATTCTATAATGAAACTTCCCCTCATCATAATGAATTCCCAAGAACCATAATGGAATACATAAAATCTTGCAAGATAAAAATTTTATTTCCACCATTAAAAAATATTTCAAATATTGATATATCCATTCCATATTAAAAAACTTTTTGAAAATAACTAGAATTTGGGGGGTAAGGGGGTTTCCATTTAAGAAAAAAGTAATTCTTATAAAGGATCAAAAAAATTAAATAATGACTATAGCCGTATAAAATGTCATTGTTAATTATTTAAATTTTGGATAACATTTTTCAATTTTATTATTCCATTTAATTCTTATATTACCATGATATATTAAATTTCTAAATCATTTATTTTCTAATTAGAAATTTTGGAGATATTCATAACATAATCCCAAAATGGATTCGGTGGGTTGACTATAGTAAAAGAGGTAATTATTAAATCTTATATATAATAATAATAATGAATTAATTATAATTTATATAAATAAATTATAATTTTAAAACCAATAAATATATATGATTATGAAATTTTAACTACCTTCCAATCAGGGAGACGGTATGTCATACATACGCTTGACTAAGCTTTCTATATATCAATGATCATTATGTAAATAAGTTAAGTATTATTATATATTTATATAATTTTCACAATATAATAAATATAATATTATTTCATTAGATAAACATATATATATCATCCATGTGATTTGGTCTTGAAAAATGAGTCACATCGCTTCGTGTAGGTGGTAGCCCACACATAAACATGGAAGATGTTATCATTTTTCAATGAATGAAATTGTAAGAAAGTAAATGATACATCATAAATTTATAATAATAAATATAACATGAATATTATATATAAAAATTAATTTTATCATTATAAATATCCATGATATATGTTGATGGAAAACAATTACATCAGTCCGCGAGGCGGTAGTCCATTGTTAACATGAACAATGGATTCTTTTCCAATTTGATAGAGGATATTAGTATATATAAGTTTTGATAATAAAATAAAAAAATAATATTATATGGAAGATATAGGTTTCATTATCTCATAATGGTTTATGAATATTTTAAATATGTGGAAGAATAAATAAAACAAAAATGATCACTTAATTACGATACATCTTTTTTAGACAATATCTTAATGTTTATTCCAAAAGCATTGCTAGGTTAGTTTTAGGATGAAATGAAATCCAATTGATATTGAGGAGGGATGTAAGGAAGGTATTTTTAATGGTATTTAATAAACCAAATTATTACTTATGTATGTTAAAATTATAAAAGGAGGTTCCCTTTTATAAGATAAGGGATGACCACTCTTGCAATTTCTTCAAATATTAAATTGATATAAATTAATTTTGATGTTTAAATGCCTCAAAATTGTTGATATTTTATTTTTAGATATTTATTTGTCTAAATAAACTTATATAGTTAAATTTCGACAATTATGGATTATATTTTTACCTTATATGTTTTTTTAACCCTTCGTTACCCATTTTTAAAATTATTGTAGTATTAAAGTTTTCTACCATTTAAGTGTCAATGATGTTTCTATAAAATGGAAAACGACCCATAAATGGACCATAGTATATTTAATAAACCACATAATATTAATAATACGAAATATAATATTTCCATAAATTTTAAATCATTTAAAAACATATTATTTCTTATAAAATATCATTTATGTAAATTTTAGAACTATTCATTTTCATGGATATTAATAACATTAACAGAATAATTAAATTTATATAAAATGATTAAAAACCTCTATAACATGTTATTTTACCCTAGAAAATTAATTTTCTAGTATTAATGATTTCAAATTATAATTCCTTTAATAGTTTAAAAATCATGTATTTTATTTTTCTATTAATTGAATAATTATCATGTCAGCATTGTGTAAGAATTGAAGGTGATTTTTTATTCAAAAAACCAAAAATAAATTACCTTGATGAAGAAAAGTATTTTAGAATTAAAAAAAATATTTATAACTAATAATATCCTCTATTTCTCTCCATGATAAAATTATTATAGATAATAAAAACAAGAGTGTTTCATTTTTGACTATTCCTTACATAAAATATTAAAAAAGATAATAATCCCATCAAAACGGTACAAAACAATATATAAACGAATATTTAAAGATTATTGACGAAATTAAATCATTAAATAAAATTAAGGAATGTTTTATAGAAATTATTTCGTCCATATCTTTTTATTTTTAACTCTTAATAACCCGATTTACCTTTTACTATGGTAACAAAATTACTAAGGATACTTTTAATATCTGCAAAAAATAATTACGAACTATTTACCAAATATGGAAATATTAATTTAAACTAAGGAATGAATTTTTAAAAAATTTAAACATAGAAGTTATATAATTTAATTTCAAATTAAACCATAAAATTATAATGTATTTTTTTCAGAAAAATTACCTTTTAAAATATAAAGTAATTTTATAATAATTTAAAGTCTAAAATTCATTCAAAAATATAATTTTTTTAATGAGAAATAAATAATTAAATTTGAAAACTAATACTAATGATAATTTTACTATGTAAATACATTAATTGAAAATATTGTTTGCAAAAAAATTATATTTTTCATAATTCCTTAAGAAATCAACCTTCTAAGAATAATGTTAAAATTTAAACATAAAATAATTTTGATATTATCATTTCGAAAATTAAAGTTATTTTATCACATAAAATTTATAAAATTATCATATATTAATTATATCATTTTCTCACAAAAAAATAATAAAACCCCTTTCTGAAGAAAACATATCTTTGAAAAATAAAATGTCTTTACTAAAATTTGAGTTCTTATTTTATAATAATTAATCAATACAATTGTATTGATTCCAAATTATATATATATTTATTTAGAAATGTATTTAATACAATTCATACCCACTAATTAAATGACAATGATATAATATTCATATTAAAATAATAATATTTCACAGTTTGATTATGCTTGGGGTTGTATATTTGTTATTCCATCAAGAAAATTCATTATTTTCAAACATCAATATATTTCATTATATCCCACATTAATAAATTGAATCCTCAAAATTTTTAACATGATATAGATAATCAATGTTTGAAATTTTAAAATACCTCTATTTAAATCCCACATCAAAAAAAGGGTTAATAGAACTTCCTCTTGAAATGATGGAAAGATAAATACGAAGGTCAGATCAAATAAAAAATAGGTTTCTATATTGGAAAACATTAGTGGGAAATAAAAATATATAAATGGAAGGTAAAACTGACATAGAAGGACTGAAAGAGTGTGATAGAGAAAAAGGTGAAGAGAAAGATTACAAACCCAAAATCATAAATTTGTAATGGGTGAAGAGACAATTAATTTATCAAAAATGAATATAATAAGAAAAAAAATTTGCTTCATGGTCATTTTCTTAGAGTTAAGGATGTAATTTACCATGTAGAATAAAGAAATTTAGGAATTATACTTACATGAAAAAAATAAATTCATCTTTTAATCAATTTTCCCCCCAAAACTCATCATTTTCTCTAAATGATGAGTAATAAAGTTGAATTTTTTATTCATAATGTAGTAAAATTAATTTTTATTGTATCATATACTTTTAAAAATGGATAAAATATGTACATGTTGTATTTATATATTAAAAAATATAAAAGTTGTTAGAATAAGACAAGATAATTATCTAGAATAATAAATGGTTAAATGAAGAAATACTATATAAATATTCAAATACTCAATGGTAACACACAATGGTAATCTTATATCATTGTATAAATAAATAAACATAAAACTATTCAACATATTAAAGACTAAGTTTGAAACCCAATATTCAAAATTGTTTGATCACATATTCTTCCAAATTAAATTTAATATTTTTCTCTGATAAACATAATTTCATATTCATACAAATGTATATTACTTCATCATATAATTTCATTAATATTATAATAATTTTATTAAATAAACCAAAACACCATAAATATGCATTAATATTTTCTATACATCAAAAATATAATTCAATAAAGTCACATAAGATTATGTTTACCTTAATAAAATATAGTTCCCAAAATAGTGAACTTATTTTAATGTGATATTAATCACCTAATCACAAAATAACGATTTCATCCTTCCTTAAAAAGAATGGGATGAAATTTGCGACACCATGACGCCATATCTTCCCAACATTAAAATAACATTCTTCATTAAATAATTTTTTCATATGTTGAACATAAAGGTAAAATAAACATTAAATATATAATGAAACTCAATAAACTTCTCCCAAAACATATCCAAAAAAATTGAAAGGGGTGTCTAATCCTTTGAAATTATGATCAATATTAAATATAAAACGACATCATAACTCCTGAAACCCTATACGTAAAAACCTTAATTATAAGGCCCCAGCCTTAAACATTACTTAATATTGAATTAAATTAATAATTTCAATTGATGATCTTTTTAGGTTTAGAGTTTTATATAATTTGATCATAACTATTACATCGCAAAAGATTACAAAGTAGACACTTCTACTAAGTTTCCATAAAAAACCCTTAAAAAAACATGTCTAGCTCCATGTTTTAGATAGCATGACTTTCCCTTGATCCCATCCTTGACACTATTCCACATTAAGTCCTGTGAAAAACATTTCAAAAAAACATGGGGTGAGCATAAAAAGCTCAGTAAGGGATACACAAAGAATAAAAACTGTTAGTTTATCAAAACAACCAGTAAACCATGTATACTTTATCAAAGTAATACTTTTCACCTTTATGAAGTAGTAAAAACTCTTCACTGAATAAAAGATCATTACTTACCCTTTTTTAACCAAAAGATTACCATAAAACCCATATACAAATCACATAACATATAAAGGTAACTTGGGACATAAACATACTTAAATGGAATAACCATACGGTTGACTTCCACACATATCACTTAATTGAATAGACATACGGCTGACTTCCATACCCAATGCATTGGAGGTTATAACGTAACCACCCGTCCTATTATTCACGGCACCACCCGTCATATGGTTTATCACGTAACCACCCGTAAAATGTTCATGTACCATTATAAAATCATAAGACATAAAACAAATATAATGGAAAGAAAACATTATCACACTTTGATCACAATATATCACTTAAATATATTGACATAACAAATCCATTATAAAAAACCCTTTTCAATACCAAAATACATAAAACAGTATATGGTATTTATTTCATTTTTAAAAAAAAACATTACGGCTTGTTGAGGAAGCCAAAGACCAAATAATACTCGCAGCGGCGGAAAAGGTCGTTGTCACCACGTATGTTAAAAGAAACATTACTTTTTGTCGTTTAGTAAAACGCTTCGTAGAAAAATATTCCTTTTGTATAAAATTATAATTCAAAGGGTTTTATACACCGTATAAAAGAAAATTGTGTATAAAATGAAATATGCCTCAAAGAAAGGAGATTGAGACGAAGTCCCTTACCTCGGGTCCCACTCGACTCGATCGTTCTTTAATATCCTGAATAATAAACTTGAGTTAATTTCTAATTTCTTGAGAACATTTTTCAAGTTAATTATTCCTTTTATATCACTTATTACCATGTCATGAACATTTTGTTATTATTTAAGTTAATAACGGTCGTTTTAACGATCATTGGAACTTGAGTAAAAAATAAACTCTTTATAATTACAAGTTGTTCATGTGGTAAAATATACATTATATACAGAATTTTATTCATGATGTGGATATCATATATATCATATATATCCAGTACATTCATGCATTTATAATATTACATAACATTTAGAGGTAAGAAATGAAATGCACCGTTCATGGAGACGGTAAGCCGTACATACGCATGAACGCTACATCCATTTCTATTTCATATTTAATGGAATTAAAACATAATGATACATAATATTATTTTAATTCAAGTATTGTATCATATATAATATCATTAAATATATCCTTTATACATACCACATATGGTATTAACGAATAAAATCACTTTGAGGGGGTGGTAGTCCGCACTTCCTAAAATGAAGATATCGCGTATACCCATAATCGGAGCCATAAAGGTATGCCATAAATAAAAAATACAGAATCTTAAGGAAAACATAAACAAATTATATATCATATATAAATATAGTGACATCTTAATGGCCACCTTTTTAGGTGTTAGAAGAATATTAAACAATCATCGTTTCGTGAGGCAGAAATTTTCCATCCACGGAAACTGTATGTTCTTTAACCATTAGATGTAGGTGTGTGTAAGTTTATCTCAAATACTTCTTATAAAAACATCCTAGTATATTTAATATACTTTAGTTGTTACAAAATAAATGAATAAAAAGAGTTTAGGGTGTTGGAGAAGCAAAATAAAACAAAAGGACTCAAGTGAAGACATTACCTTAAAATCGGGTAACTCTCTTTGGTTTGAGCTCAAAGGCTTCCTTGGGAAGACTTATGCCCAAAGTGAGGATTATAAGAGTTATATAGGGATGTGTAGAGACAAAATGGGCAGGGTTTTTCCAAGCCAAAGGCTTTGGAAGTGTGGGTAAGGTGGTTGAGGTGGGGGCCTTTTATAAGAGGAGAGGAGTGGCACTCTTGGAAAGTAATGAAATATTACTTTATTTTAAAATGCGTTTCGAATTTAAAAGGTCCCAAATTGATATAATTCTAGGATAAGGTGATAAGGGTTCGAAATCCACCCATACAATAGGTTTTGGACATGTTTAGGTCATAGATTTTACATTATCTTTTCATTTTATTTAAATCCTTTATTAATGAGGTAAGTGTTGCATCATTATGATGTCATAAATAATTTTATTTATTTAATGTCTAAAAATTATTTAAAAACTTCTATGATGTAGGAAATCTTTTTATCATACCAATTACTATTTATAGTCAAAAATATGACTTGTATAACCCCATGTAAAAATTATTTTAGTAAAATAACTCATGTTTGTGACATTTTTACTTTAACAATAAATAAAAAGATATTAATGTTATCTTCCTTCCAAAGTTGCTTCATGGGGTCCCCAAGTTGACCCATGGATTTTTTTGGTCGTCCATGACATATCAAATAAGGGTAGGGCATATTTCTAGGTGATTTCATATTATTAAAACATTATTTTTACCTGAAATTACACTAATTACCTCTAATCGCGATTAATATACCTAAAAGTTACTATTCCCCAAAAAATTATTTTAATCCCATTGAACCACATTTTACTTCTTAATGAAAACCATTTATGTCAGATTTTTTAAATTCAAAACATAGAGGTGGTAAAATTTCATTTAAACGAAAAATCAGTTTTTATGAGTACTACTTAGTGGTTTCACTATTCATCAAAAATTGAAGTTTTTCAGAAAAATACCAAAACTTCACCCTAAGCTATATTTGATATTCTGAATTCAACAATTAAGTCCATTTTAAAAAATTCAAAACATATAAGTTGAATTAATTAATTTAATAATTAATTCCCACTGTCAGAGAAAATAGCGTATTTTTATGAAACAATAAGTATCAAAAGATTGACACTAGTTTAAGTCCGATTTCAAAGTGAAATTAATTCCAACGACCACTGTTGGATTTAATGATAAAAATATATTCTAATTTAACTTTAATACCAATTCAATAGATAATCTAATCATATAAATAAATTATATTAAAAATAGGTTTTGAATTAAAATACAACATTTTACACTATTCATTAAAAAAATGAACTTTATCAGAAAAATTCCAAAAATTTACACAAAGTAAATTTTGATGTCCTGATTCTAAAGAAGAGTTATATTTGGTCCAATAGAATGTATAAGAGTGATCAAAACTATATTTAATGATGGTTCGCCGTCAAAAGGCGATAAGTGAACCTTTATTGAAAATTAGGGTATAAATGCCTAAAATTGAATTCTTTCCGTATTTTAAGCCCTTATCTTTTATTGTAAAAGAAATTTTAAAAAACATATATAATCATATTTTAGTTATTTCAATCCATTCCCTCCAATACAATAGTGACGTGTTAACTACCATTTAAAATAATATTATTATATTACTAGTGTGCAACGTAAGTTTTCAAAGAAACTCATCGTTGCGTATCGAGTATGCTATCGAACATAGGAACCCCTTTAAAGTAAAATTAATATTTAATTCGAAAATATTAATAAATATGAAAATTTATTATTCTTTATTTACCTGGGATTTTACATCTTTCCCCCCTTTTGGGAATTGCGTCCTTTCAATTTTATTCACTTATCAAAATAAGTGGGGGTATTTATCCCTCATAGAATTTTCATATTCCCACGTTGCCTCTTCAACCATATGGTTTTTCCACAAAATCTTTACCTGGTGAATTACCTTATTTCGCAACACCTTCTCTCTTCAGTCAAGAATTTGGACTGGTTGTTCTTCATAAGAGAGATTCTCTTCCAACTGAACTATCTTCGGGCTCAAAACATGAGACGGATCTGGCATATACTTTCTCAACATCGAAACATGAAAAACATTGTATACCTGAGATAATCTTGGAGGTAATGCCACTCTGTATGCAACTGATCCAACTCTCTCCAGAATTTCATATGGTCTAATGAAACTTGGACTCAACTTTCCTTTCTTACCAAATCACATCACACTTTTCCATGGAGAAACCTTGAGAAAAACATGATCACCTACCTCGAAAGATAGATCCTTCCTCCGGTAATCCGCATAACTTTTCTGTCTTCTCTAAGATGTTCTCATGTGTTTCTGAATAAACTGAACATTTTCTGCCATCTCTTCTACCAATTATGGTCCCATCAGCTTCCTTTCACCCACTTCATCCCAAAAAGATGGAGTTCGACACCGCTTCCCATATAATGCCTCAAATGGTTCCATCTGTATACTGGAAAGAAAAATGTTATTATAAGAAAACTCAACCAAAGAAATATGTTGGTCCCAAATTCCCTGATAATCCATTGAACAAGCACGTAGCATATCCTCCAATGTCTGAATTGTTCGTTCTGACTGCCCATCTGATTGCGGATGAAATGCTATACTAAAATTTAATTTAGTACCCAACGACTTCTAAAGGCCTTTCCAAATGTTAGAAGTAAACCTGGGATCACGATCAGATACAATGGAGAGGGGAACTCCATGCAACCTGACTATCTATTTAAGATAAAATCGAGAAAGTTGATCCCGAGATAATGTATCTCGAATAGGAAGGAAATGAGAAGATTTAGTCAAGCGATCAACAATAACCTAGATTTCATTATTACCTCGAGATGTCCTCGGTAATCCCACAACAAAGTCCATGGATATGTTTTCCCATTTCCACTCTGGTACTGGTAAAGGTTGCAGTATCCCTTTCGGTAACTGCCGCTCTACTTTAACCTGCTGACAAGTCAAACGCTTCATAGTAAAATCAGCAGTATCTCTTTTCATTCCATCCCACCAGTAATACTCCCGCAGATCTATGTACATCTTAGTACTGCCAGGATGAACTGAAAATGGAGAACTATGAGCTTCACATAACAACTCCCTCTTCAACTGTGAATCACCAGGCACACACAATCTCTTCCCAAATCTCAAAACACAATCATTATCAATGTTGAATTCAGAAACTTACCCTTCTGAACCAGCTCTACCTTTTTCTGCAACTCACTGTCTTACTTATGTGCTTTCTTAATTCTGTCTGATAGAGAAGATTTCACTAATACCTGAAACAAAACAGATGGACATCATGCACCAACAACTTCTATTCCAAAGTTCATCAAATCAAAAAACCAAAGGATCTCGTTCCAAACGTAGAATGGTTAATGAGGCATTACTTTTTTACTCAAAGCATCAGCCAATTTATTTGCGTTCCCTGGATGGTAATTAATTGTACAATCATAATCCTTGATTAATTCAAGCCATCTCCTCTGTCTCATGTTCAATTATTTCTGAGTGAATATATAATTTAAACTTTTGTGATCAGTATATATTTTACACTTTACTCCATACAAATGATGCCTCCAAATTTTTAGAGCAAAAACAACAGCAGCTAATTCCAAATCATGTGTAGGGTAACTTACCTCATGAGTTTTCAACTATCATGAAGCATAAGCAATTACCTGATCATTCTTCATTAGGATGCAACCAAGTCCTTTCAATGAAGCATCACTGTAGATAACAAAATCACCATTCCTGGAAGGAAGTACCAAAACTGGAGCATTCACCAATCTTCTTTTCAACTCCTGAAAACAATCATCACATTCTTTTGTCCAGATAAACTTAACACCCGTCTGAGTTAGCTTAGTCATTGGACTAGATAATCGTGAAAAATTTTCAACAAACCTTTGGTAGTATCCTGCCAAACCAAGGAAACTATGGATCTCGGTTACATTTGTGGGTCTTGGCCATTCTTCAACAACTTTTGTTTTAGCAGGATCAACAGTTATACCATTTTTTGAAACAATGTGACCGAGGAAAGAAATTTGTTGAAACCAAAACTCACACTTGCTGAATTTCCATATAGTTTCTCTTCTTTTAAGGTTTGTAAGATAACCGTTAAATTACTTTCAAGCTCCTATTTACTTTTAGAAAACACCAAAATATCATCGATGAAAAAAACCACAAACTTATCCAAGAACTCATGGAAAATTCTATTTATAAGGTCCATGAATACAGTAGGTGCATTGGTTAACCCAAAAGGCATAACTAAAAATTCATAATGGCCATATCTAGTACGGAAGGCAGTCTTCGGAACGTCTGCTTCTTTTAATTTCAACTAATGGTACCCCGACCTCAAGTCAATCTTCGAAAAATACTGAGCTCCCTGGAGCTGATACTACTTCATTCGATGGCCCAACATCTGCTGAAGTAGTTTCAAAAGATTTCACCTCCCCTTTCTGCTTGTAGTCTGGCTGATTTTCCCCAGTTGAGTTCTTCGTTAGACACTCATTTTCATAATGACCCATTTCATTACACTTAAAACATCTTACCGTTGGATTTTCATTTCCTTCTTGATCATCTTCCTTACAGTTACGAGCAATATGACCAGACTTACCACACCGAAAGCACTTACCAGACTTGGATAAACATTTTCTAGGATGCATTTTACCACACTTCACACAGGATGGATATTTGGTTTTCTTACCTCCTTGCTTCTTTGATTAATTCTTCCCCCTTGCCTGCCAACTGGACCTCTTATTTTGTTGTTTGTCAAAGAACACCTGATCATCGGAAAACTCCATTTCCACCTTCTCTGCACATCAAACAAGTTTTTCATAACTTTTGAACTCACGAGAAGCTAAATCCCTTCGATACTTTGGCTTTAACCCAGAGTAAAAATGGTTGATTTTACTATCAAGATCTCGTATGAAGTTTGGAGAATACCTTGCCAGTCAAGTGAACTTTGCTTCATAAGCAGCCACTGAGTCATCCTCCTACCTCAATTCTAGGAACTGTTTTTCCATCCTAAAAAAAACCACCTTAGGAAAATATTTCTCAAGAAACATACCTTTGAATTCGTCCCAGTGAAGATCATCAATCTCATCACTATCCCTGGTATTTTTCACCATCGACCACCATTGGTCAACTTCTCCTTCAAAACGGTAAACAGCAAGACTAACCTTTTGATGTTCTGAACACCCCATGACATCAAAAATCTTCTCTAGTGATTTAATCCACCCTTCAGCTAGCACGAGGTCAGATGATCCTCTGAATGATGGGGGGTTTTTCCTCATGAAATGTTCCACCACTGACATGTTCCTCTACGGTTGATCCGGCAGATCTCGTGCATGGATACCACCACCATTTATAGCCTGAGTCTACTATGCCATCACTGCAACAAACTGTTCAGTTCCAATTCTGACCATCTCAAGTTGCTGATTTGGAAGGTTGTCTTCCTCCTGATGTCGTCCCAACATAGATGCTTTGTTTCCTCTCCGGAAAACCATTCTGAACACAGAAATATCTTAGGCGAAGCAATATGGAAATCCTTAAATGCTATATCATTTCAATCATACCCTAAATTAACTTATAATTTAACACTTCTCTAACTCCTAAAGTTGTCTAAAATGACCTCTGATACCAACTATAATGGCCCAGCCTTAAACATTACTTAATATTGAATTAAATGAATAATTCTCATTGAGGATATTTTTAGGGTTAGAGTTTTAGAGAATTAGATCATAACTATTACATCTCAAAAGATTACAAAGTAGACACTTCTACTAAGTTTCCATAAAACAAAAACCCTTAAAAAGAAACATGTCTAGTTCCATGTTTTAGATAGCATGAATTTCCCTTATCCCATCCTTGACCCTATTCCACATTAAGTCCTGTGAAAAACATTTAAAAAAAACATGGGGTGATCATAAAAAGCTCAGTAAGGGATACACAAAGAATGAAAACTGTTAGTTTATCAAAACAACAAGTAAACCATGTATAGTTTATCAAAGTAATACTTTTCACCTTTATAAAGTAGTAAAACCTCTT
Source organism: Viscum album (assembly GCA_963277665.1). NCBI lineage: Eukaryota > Viridiplantae > Streptophyta > Magnoliopsida > Santalales > Viscaceae > Viscum > Viscum album. The sequence goes on along the minus strand of OY728163.1, from coordinate 2,106,325,818 downwards.
CACTGAATAAAAGATCATTACTTACCCTTTTGTAACTAAACGATTACCATAAAACCCATATAAAAATTACATAACATATAAAGGTAACTTGGGACATAAACATACTTAAATGGAATAACTATACAGTTGACTTCCACACATATCACTTAATGGAATAGCCGCACGGCCGAATTCCATACCCAATTCATTGGAGGTTATAATGTAACCACCCGTCCTGGTATTCACAGCACCACCCGTCATACGGTTTATCACGTAACCACCCGTCAAATGTCCAAGTACCATTATAAAATCATAATACAAAAAACAAATATAATGGAAAGAAAAAATTTGACACTTTGATCACAATATATCACTTAAATATATTGACATAACAAATCCATTATAAAAACCCCTTTTCAATACCAAAATACATAAAATGGTATATGGTATTTATTTCATTTTAAAAAAAACATTACGGCTTGTTGTGGAATCCAAAGACCAAATAATACTCACGGCGGTGGAAAAGGTCGTTGTCACCGCGTACGTTAAAAGAAACATTCCTTTTTGTCGTTTAGTAAAATTCTTCGTAGAAAAATATTCCTTTTGTATAAAATTGAAAGTCAAAGGGGTTTATACATCATATAAAAGAAAATTGTGTATAAAACGAAATATGCCTCAAAGAAAGGAGATTGAGACGAAGTCCCTTACCTCGGGTCCGACTTGACTCGATCATTCTTTAATCTCCTGAATAATAAACTTGAGTTAATTTCTACTTTCTTAAGAACCTTTTTAATGTTCATTATTCCTTTTATATCACTTATTACCATGTCATGAACACTATGTTATTATTTAAGTTAATAACGGTCATTTTAACGATCATTGGTACTTGAGTCAAAAATAAACTCTTTATAATTACAAGTTGTTCATGTGGTAAAATATCCATTATATCCAGAATTGTATTCAGGATGTGAATATCATATATATCATATATATCCAGTACATGAATGCATTTATAATATTACATAACATTTATAGGTAAGAAATGAAATGCACCGTTCATGGAGACGGTAAGCCGTACGTACGCATGAACGCTACTTCCATTTCTATTTCATATTTAATGGAATTAAATCATAATGATACATAATAGTATTTTAATTCCAGTATGGTATCATATATAATATCATTAAATATATCCTTTATATGTACCACATATGGTATTAACGAATCAAATCACTTTGAGGGGGCGGTAGTCCGCACTTCCTAAAATGAAGATATCGCGTATACCCATAATGGAAGCCATAAAGGTATGCCATAAATGAAAAATACAGAATATTAAGGAAACAATAAACATATTTTATATCATATATAAATATATTTAAATCTTAATGGCCACCTTTTAAGGTGTTAGAAGAATATTGAACAATCATCGTTTCGTGACGCAGAAATTTGCCATCCATGGAAACAGTATGTTCTTTAACCATTAGATGTAGGTGTGTGTAAGTGTAGCTCGAATACTTCTTATAACAACATCCTAGTATATTTAAGATATTGGAGTTGTTACAAAAAAAATGAATAAAAAGATTTTAGGGGGTTGGATAAGAAAAATAAAACAAAAGGACTCAAGTGAAGACATTACCTTAAAATCGGGTAACTCCCTTTGGTTTGAGCTCAAAGGCTTCCTTGGGGAGACTTCTGCCCAAAGTGATGCTTCTAAGAGTTATATAAGGATTTGGAGAGAAACAATGGACAGGGTTTGGCCAAGCCAAAGGCTTTGGAAGTGTGGGTAAGGTGGTAGAGGTGGGGGCCTTTTATAAGAGGAGAGGAGGGGCACTCTGGGAAAGTAAATAAATGTAACTTTATTTTAAAATGAGTTTCGGATTTAAAAGGTCCCACGTTGATTTAATTAGAGTATATGGTGGTAAGGGTTCGAAATACACCCATCCAATAGGTTTTGGACATGTTTAGGTCTTAGATTTTGCTTTATCTTTCCATTTTATTTAAATTGTTAAATAATGAGGTCATCACTGCATCATCATTATGTCATAAATAAATTAATTTATTTAATGTCTAAAAATTATAAAAAAAATATTATGATGTAGGAAATATCTTTATCTTAATAATTAATATTTATAGTAAAAAATCTGACTTGTATAACCACATGTAAAAATTGTTTTAGTAAAATAAATCATGTTTGTGACATTTTTACTTTAACATTAAATAAAAAGATATTAATGTTATTTTCCTTCCAAAGTGGCTCCATGGGGTCCCCAAGTTGACCCGTAGATTGTCTTAGTCGGCCATGAAATATACAATAAGGGTAGGACATGTGTATAGGTCATTTCATATTATTAAAACATTATTTTTACCTTAAATTACACTAATTACCTCTAATCGCGATTAATAAACCTAAAAGTTACTATTCACCAAAAATTATTTTAATCCCATTAAACCATATTTTACTTCCTAATTACAACCATGTATGTCGGATTTTTAAAATTCAAAACACAGAGGTGGTAAAATTTCATTTAAACAAAAAATCGGTTTTTATAAGTACCACTTAGTGGTTTCAGTATTCATCAAAAATTGAAGTTTTTCAGAAAAATACCAAAACATCACCCTAAGCTATATTTTATATTACAAATTCAAAAATGAAGTCCATTTTACAAAATTCAAAATATATAAGTTGCAATAATTAATTTAATATTTAATTTCTGCTGTCAAAGCAAATTGTGTGTTTTTATGAAACAATAAGTATCAAAAGATTGACACTAGTTTAAGTCCGATTTCAAAGTGAAATTAATTACAACGACCACTACTGGATTTCATGGTAAAAATATATTCTAATTTCACTTTAAAACCAATTCAAAAGATAATCTAATCATATAAATAAATTATATTAAAAAGAGGTTTTAAATTAAAATACAACATTTTACATTATTCCTTAAAAAAATGAACTTTATCGGAAAAATACCAAAAATTTACACAAAGTAAATTTTGATGTCCCGATTCTAAAGAATAGTTATATTTGGTCCAATAGAATGTATAAGAGTGATCAAAACTATATTTAATGATGGTTCTCCATCAAAAGGCGATAAGTGAACCTTTAGTGAAAATTAGGGTATAAATGCCTAAAATTGAATTCTTTCCGTATTTTAAGCCTTTATATTTTATTGTAAAAAAAAATTAAAAAACATATATAATCATATTTTAGTTTTTTCTATCCATTCCCGCCAATACAATGGCTACGTGTTAACTACCATTTAAAATAATATTATTATATTACTAGTGTGCAACGTATGTTTTCAAAGAAACTCATCGTTGCGTATCGAGTACGCTATCGAACATAGAAACCCCTTTAAAGTAAAATTAATATTTAATTTTCAAATATTAATAAATATGAAAATTTATTATTCTTTATTTACCTGGTATGTTACATTAATAATTAAATATTATTTATTAACCATGATTTCTCATATTATTCCTTAACATTTAGTTTATACAAATAAATAAGAATCATGACCTAGGATTCAATAATATCAGAACATAATAAAAGATATAATCTATAGTATTATTCATCCATTTATAGTTCATTTACCTTGAAAAATAATAGAATTAGGAATTATAAAAAATTAATCTATATAGTTCAGATGATCCTATAATTGAGGTTTCCCCTTAGGAAATCGATTTTCATAATGCCCATACTACCAAATTTAAAAAATTCAATGGATTCTTGGGAATAAATCTATTTATCATCATGGCATTAACTAAATTATTTCTTTTTATTTTTCATTTTATTATATTATTCCACTATTTACCACATAAAACATATTTAAGTTATTCTAAGACACTTTCTTGGGTGATTCTTCCAACATTGATGAAAAATATATCATTGAATAACATTACGTTTATGATATTTAATAAGTGAATTTCAATGAATCTTTACTTTTAGTTTTTTTGCGGAGTTTTGAAACTCACCTAGGTTCGTGTTTATAATCATAACATGTGATAGCTGGTTTAGAATAACCATAATAATTTTTACAATAAATCTAATTTAAGTTGGATTCTCATTCAAATAACCACCGAACTTTCATTCACATCCATTAACACCTAGGTTTCTGGTAGATCCATCCATTTATTAACCAAAATGTTTAGTGTGAGGATATACTTATAATCACGATAAACCATATTATGAGGAGGATAAACACTACGAAATCCATAAATATGTTATCTTTAAATATTTGTTTTTGTCCAAATAATCGTAATTATCCCTAACATACTATCCTTCAGGCTTATATAGGACTTTTAACTTATGTTTTAATAACATTATAACCTCTAAAGTAATATAGACCCCACTCTGATACCATGTGCAAGAAATTGACCTTAATTATAACATATTATAATGAATTTAAACTAGAATTAATTGTATTACATTTCCAAATATATTTTGGTTTAGATTTTTAGAAAATTAGGTCATAAATCATACATAATAACTCATATATCACAAGGTAGAAACATCTACTCTGTATCAATTTTTTTACCACAAAATAATTTTTCTTAAAACAAATCATGTTTCTTTTCATGATAAATCTTCATGATTTTCATCTATAAATATTCATTTCCTTTACACATTCTTAACCAATATGAATTTTTTTTAAAAAAATGGAATATGAAAAGAAGCTTAATAAGGGAAATAAAAGGAAAGAAAGAACCCTTTATTCCATGAATACTTATAAAAAATTTCCTTTAAAAAAATTTTGGTTACAAAATAAATTTTTTCTTACCCAGGAAATATCTTTCTCCACCAAACTAATTTCTTAAAACATTTCATTTAAAATATTTTAAGAAAAAGAAAAATCATATTGTTTCCTTGAAATACCAAAAAACTCATAATTATTTTTTTACAAATTTTTACTTTTAATCCTTGAAAAGTAGCATATACATAAATTTAAACAAAAGATCATTATTATACCATGAGAAATAATAGGATTTCAATAAAAATCAACAATATGTGTAGATAAAAAATTTAGGTTACTTTTGGAATAATTTTTATGTCACCCTTATAAATGGGATAATATTTAGGGTTTCACAAAGAGTAACCATTTTAGTTATGCATAAAATAATTATCACGTTTTTAATTGGTATAACCATCAAAATATACTCCCATAATCTCTAAGAGAAAAATAATCAGTTAACTTAATCCCTTGACCTAATGAATTGGAGAGATATGATAGGATGAATCACTATTATTTTATAATGGATCAATCCATTCTCATAAACAATTCCCAAGAAATATAATAGAATACAAAAAATATTTGATCATAAAAATGTTCTTTTCACCAATAAGAAAACAATATATAATATTGATATATCCATTATATTTTAAAAACCTTTTTAAACATAAATTGAATTTAGGGATGGAGGTTTATTATTTTATGAATACATGAAATCTTTTAAAGTAATCCAAAAATCAAATAACTGCTACACGAATAGCAAAATTCATTTTTTCTATATACCTTATAATAGAACATCGCCTTTTTCTATTTTTTGTAAATAACGTCCAAACATTATGTAAAAAGATTTATTTTGAAACCCCTTGAACTATATTCAAAAGAAATATTAATTTTACTTCATAATTCACTTATTTTCATATAAATACATCCATAAATTAATTTTAAAAACATGGATGTGGAAAAAAAGAGAGTTTAAATGGAAACATTATAAGATGGATTTTGAAAACAAATCCCCTTATCTTGAGTCTGACTTTCCATGAATATTTCTTGTATTCCTAAATAATAAAATTATGTAAATTATTTAATTTATTTATAACATTTTTTATAATTATTTTCCATTTATTCTCATTATTTCCATGTTATATACAATTACTTAATCATTTATCTTCACATTAGACGTTTTTGTGATATTTGGTTCATAAGTACAAAATGACATCGTTGGGTGGAATATGGAAAAACATGTCATTATTACATAAAATACAAAATAATAATCCTGAAATAATCATCATTTCTAACTAGTCATGAAATATGGTTATGAAAAATTAACTATATTGAAATAACTAAGATGGAGTGTCATATGTACACTTGAGTAACATTTCCATTTTTCAATGATCATTACAAAAATAAGGTAAGTGTTATTATATATTTCCAAAAACATCATTATATTGAATAATATAATACTATTTCTTTAAATACGCTTATATTTATCATCCATGGTATGTGGTGATGAAAAATGAACCACATTGCTTCATATAGGTGGTAGTCCACATATAGGCACAAAAGGCGTTATTAATTTTTAGTGAATAGAAATTTAAGAAAGTAAATGATATATTATCCTTTAAGAATGATAAATATATAATTAATATTACATATAACCATTAATTATGAAATTATAACCATTAGTGAGTATTGGTGACGGGAAACATATTTCATCATTCTTGGAGGCGGTAGTCTGCCGTAAAAACAAATGATTGATTACATTCCCATTTGATGGAGTTCAGAGATGGATATAAGTTATTAAAATAAATTAATTACATATAAGTATATGGTAAATAATATTTTTATTAAATCACCATGGTTTGACATGATTTTATGGAGGTCGAGGAAGAAATAAAACAAAAACTATCGATTAAGAACTATTCAACATCTTCTAACAACCTCTTAAGGTTTACACCAAAAAAATTATTAGGATTGTTTGATGAAAAAACTAATATAGGATATATTTAGGGATTTAATTAATGTATATTTCATGTTAATGTATGAACCAAATAGTTCTTTATGTGTGTTGAAATATGAAAAAGTGGTGCCCATTTATAAGAGAGGGGATGACCACTCTTGGATTTAATTCAAATATTAAGTAAATATAAATCAGTTTTGACTTCAAAATGAATTTAAATTGGTGATATTATAATTTAATATGAGTATTAGTATAAATAATCTAATTGAATGAAATTTATACTTGTTTTTATTACATTACTACCCTTATGTTTTTTGTTTTAACCCTTCTAAAACCCTATTGACAATTACTGAATATTAAAGATTTTTACCATTAAAGGGTTAAATATATGTGAATGTAAAAGTAAAATGACCCTTAGATGGACCATGTTTTATATAATTAAACATATAACATACATATGTCCAAATATAATATTTTTATAAATTTTAAATCATTTAATAATTTATTATTTATTATAAAATATCAATAATGTCAATTTTAGAACAATTAATGTACATTGAATTTAATAACATGTAAGATCCCGACCTTTTCTGGAGTTATATTAGACAAAAATTTAGATAATTTTTTTATTTATGTACCTTTGGTCAGTTTTATGACTTGGGATGCATTTGGGTGGATTTGTATGAAAAAGTTGGGAAAAGGGGATTGTTCACGGTTGGTGAACTGTTAGTGTAAACTGTGCACCAGCCCAGTTTCTTTTCACCTGAAAATTTATTTTAAGATCTATTAAACCCCAAAAAACCCTCATTTCGACCTTATATTGCTAAATAATATTTTTAGATGATTCTATCAATTTTAATAGGGGTTCTAAGGCTTTATGACCTCCATTCATCAAGACTAAAATCCATAATTGAAGATCCACTATACTCCTAGTAAGTGGATCTCATCCTGGCCCTTATTCCTTTTATTCTAAATTATTCTCTTAATCCTTTGGAGGAGTTTGTCCTCATGTTCTTCAGATCAAAACCATTTTGGGAGATCTAGATCTATTATTTTTTACCTAGATTGAGATTTATTAGATCTTGATATCTTTGATCTTAGATTAGGGATCTAGATCTGAAACTCATATCTATGTCGTTGTGCTTCTTGGATTTTGGAGATTTCCATTGAGTGAACATCCATTAACGAATCAAGGTTGGTGGTCTAATTTCTAAATCCCTTAGTCTTTATTTATTCTTTTTTATCAAAGTTGTAGTATTACTATACTTTTTTAGCAATTTATACCACTAATTTAATATAATTAATATGTTAAATCAATTAATTATGAAGGTTGTGAAATTTTGGAATTTAGGGATTTTTGACTAAGATAATTATGTGTGATAATTATTTATTATGGGTTAAGATAGTTGAGTTTTTTAATTTGAATATTAAATAAGGATAATTAATTGGTCAGTTAATTATCAATCTAAATGATTAATAGATTTAAATAATTAAGTGTTAAGAAAATTATCATGTTTTTGTGATTGATAATAATTAATTGGTTAATTAATTATTTCATTTTAGGGTTTTGAATGGTTAATTGTCAATATAATTAATTAAAAAGAAATTTATTTTGGTAATTATTTGTTGAATTAATTAACAGACATGACTAATTAATTTATGAATTAATTAACAGACAGAATTTTGGGGTGTTAGACATGACATTCTGCACTAGTAATATAAATAAATGAATGGGATTTGGGGTGTTGGACATGAAATTCTACACCAATGGGATTTTTGATGTTATACATGGAGTTCTAAAATGGATAGATCTTCCTATATTGTTGAGAATTTGGGTGTCATAGATGGAATTATACACAAATGATATATAAATAAAATGGGATTTTAGGTGTTAGACTTAGAGTTCTACACAGATGATATTTCGGGTGTCATACATGGTGTTCTACACTAATTGAGTTTTTAGTGTTAGACATGTCATTATACACTAAGGATAATTATGTATAAAATTTTTGGATGAAATGTGTGACACGATTCAAACTTTATAGTCAATGTGGTTAATAATGATTAACTCATAATGTGATATCTGTTAAATTATAAAATGAAATTATTTTCTTTATAAGACATATTAAACTTGTTATGGACTATATATGTTTTAGAAAAAAAATTTGGTGGCCCACTAAGTCATACTCACACCCTATTTGGGCTGCCTGATTGGTACATGAATAGACTTTATTGTTACAGGATAGGTTAAGGGAAATAGCACCAGGGTGGATTGTTGATTTATGTTAGGGAATGGATAAGGGAACCAGACGTGGTTCTGGACGTTCATGGGATTAATTCATATACTTAAATACTATTTCATTTTAGAAACTTGGAAACTTAATTTGGCATTCCATGTTTTGCTTTTCAGTTGTGTAATGTATTTTCAGTTTTGGTTCTCTTGTGACATTGGTATTGTTCTAGTTATATATGATTCTACAATTGTTTATTTATTTACACTTGTTTTTTATCTGATAAAATAGGGTATAGTCTCCCAATAATGACTTATTATACCCTCTCTACTAGGTGGTGGCCTCTAGTATACATGGAGGCACACGTGAGGTCATGTGCGGGTCCAGTTTGGGGAACAAGTGCATGGTAATCAGGTTGAGATGTTACAAAGTTGTATCAGAGGAGTTTTCATTCTTATTATTTTGTATTAATATTTTCGGGAAAGTCAGATAGGAGACTAGGAAAAGTTGGGGCTTAGTAATTATCTCATTAAAGGGAGTTTCATACCCATGTATGGGGGAAACCCAAGTACTTTAGGTGGGATTGTTGTTATTATTGTTTTTCGTTACACTTGAATATTATTTCACCTTGGGTGATGCACTTGTTTTGTGATATGATAATTGATGTTGAGATATCTATGAATTTTTGAGTATAGATTCCTGGCATGGAATGGAATGAGAGTTGTGTATACATGCCTCATTCTAGGAACTTAGGATTATTGTTATATGCATAATTATAGGAACACATAGGAAAACCAGTTATGGGTAAGTCTTTGATCTTAGAATATTTTCCCTTTATTTGTAAATTGAATTGAAAATAGTGCCTAATATGAATTAGAGAATAGTAAAATGATATAAATAATAATTAGTGACTATCTAAATGAAGAACATGAATATGAGAATGTGGTCACCCTTTTTAACTATCCCAAGGTGTTTGGTGGTTAAGGGTAGAAATAGAGCCTCGGTGTTGACCATGTGGCAAGATTTGTAGAAAATACATTTTGTGGCATTTAGTTGTTTTCCTCCAATTTAAATGTGATAATTTATTTTATGATCCCTAATATGTGTGTTTGGAATTGTAGACAAATTTCTCCAGGAATGTGCTTTTTGAGAGGACGACCAGAGGACATGGTTATGGATTATCCTCAAGTGGTGGTACTTGAGACACTGATAGTGCCGAGGGAGGAGGCAGGAGATAAATTTCAAGATAAATTCAATAATTTCATTCAATTAATGTAAAGAGACCATGGGTGGGTTTTGATAATCATGTCTGATCTAATGAAGGGGTTTCAGTTGCAACACCCTCTAACTTTCACTGGAGAGGGTGGACCAGGTGTAGCAGATTTTTTGATAGAGTCTATCAAGACTATATGTGACCACCTGGAGACTCTTATTGATAAGAGAGTCAAGATGGAATATTACATGTTTCCTAGTCAATAAAAACATTTGTGGGACACCTAGGCCAAGACTAGTAAGAATGATAGTATGGAATGGAATGATTTTTTTAAGATGTTCTTTGAAAACATCTACCCAGAGACACTGAGGCAGGAAAGAGTAGCATAGTTCACTAGGTTGACTCAGGGGAATCTATTCATGATGGATTATGATGGATTCTTTACAAACATACCATGTTTTTTCCACTGTTGAAAGAATATGTGGCTACTTCAACAAAATGATTTCAGGTTGGAATAAAATGTAAAATTAAGTCTCAGGTGAATATTTTTAGGTTGTAGAAGTTTATGGACATGATAAAGCAGGATCTCAATTCTGATGGGAACCTAAAATAATATTCTAGTGGTATAAAAGTGATTCATTTTGGATGGTTTTGTGGTACGACTTTCAAGAGTAGGAAGCGATGTTATGGGAATGTCAGCTAGAGTAGTGGGAAGTAGAGTGGTCATCCAGGTGGATTAGGTACGTAGGATCTAACTCATGTTGTATTCCTCTATTTTTGTGGTCTTGGACTCTTTTAGAAACATAGTTCCCGACCTCCTATAGCCTACAATGTCTATATAAATATGGTACATCTACATAGGTTCTATAGGAACCCACGGTAGTCAAGTAGTAATGGAGGGGCTAGATGGAACATGAGGGAAGGGAGGGGGTCTTCTTCACCATACCAATCTGGTAGTTTTAGTTCTACTAGCAAAGGTGGTATAGGAAGTGTATGTGGTACTTTTACGAAATAGCTCCCATATTTGCAGACTAATGAGACTCAAGGAATTCAGACAAAGTCATAGGGAAGCAGGGTAGGATAGTTATATATAGTGTAGCCTACACTCATGGATAGTGAGGATGGGCAATCTACAGTGAGAGGTACCATTATTATAGCTTCTACATGATCTAGTTCATTATTTGATATTAGTTCTTCACATTCCATTATCTCTTATAAACTTATTTATTTTTTAAGCCCAGTGGTTGAGTTTGTTAGTGGGGTTGTAAAGATATATACCCCTTTCTAAGTACGGTATAGAGACATCCATGTATGCAAGGGATGTTCTCTTGAGATTGGTAAGTATCATTTTCTATGGGATCTCTATATCCTCGACATGAAATGATTTTGCCAAATTATTTATATGGATTGGCTAGTCACATACCAAGACCACATAGACTGTTACCATATGAGAGTGACATTTAAATCTTCTAAGGGTGGCCTATATATTCCCCAAGGAGAGTGGGATATCTAGGATGGTCGAGTAAGACCAATAACTCAACAACTTGGAGATCTCACGACCCAAGTTTCTAGTCTTTTGCTGGATGATGAAGGTGTTGGTAAATATTTCTTTCCACCGGCATTATAACTATTTCAAGATGTCTTTCCTGAAGTCTTTTCTAGGATTCCACCAGAGAGAGATGTGGAATTCACTATTGATATCATGAAGGGGGCATATCCAGTATCTATTCCACTGTATAGAATGTAAATCATTGAGATTCAATAGATCAAATACTATCTCAAGGAATTGAAGGATTAAGGATTTATCTGTCCGAGTATGTCACCTTATATATCACATGTGTCGTATGAAAATAAAGTTGATGGGAGTTTACTTTTGTGTGTTTATTATTGGAAGTTGAATAAGATGACTATAAAGAACCATTATCCTCTTCTGAGTATCGATGATATTTTTTACCAGCTAAAGGGGGTTGTGTGATCTCAAAGATCTAATTGAGATCAGGGTATCATCAGTTGAGTGTTAAGACTTCTGATATACTAAGGATAGATTTCAAGAGCATGTCTGCCTTTTATGAGATTTTCACAATTCCATTCAGTTTGAAAAATTCCCCATTAGTTTTTTTGGCCATGATGAACTAAATAGTCCAATTGTATCTGGATTATTATGTGGTGGTGTTTGTGGATGACATCATGGTGTACTCCAAGACTCTTGAAGATCATTCCAAACATCTTGACATCATTTTAAGTACACTAAGAGAGCATCAATTATATTACAACCTATCTAAGTTCCAGTTTTGGATTAACCAGGTACACATCATGGGGAACATCATCTCGTAGGAAGGTCTGTAAGTGGTCTTAGAAAAGGTATAAGAAGTGGTTTCTGAGAAGTATCCCAATAATATTTTCATTATCCAAATATTTTTGGGATTAGATGGATATTACATGAGGTTCATCCAAGACTTTTCACAATTTTCAGTGGTGCTTCCAGGATTGACCAAAAAGTGGATAACATTTTAATGGACGAAATCATACAAGAATTATTTCATGGATCTGATGAATAATTTGACATTGACACCAATTTTGATCCTACATAGATCAGGTGAGGAGTACACAGTGTATTTTGATGCTTCTGGGATTGGAAATAGAGATATGATGATTGTAGGGAGATCAAGTTGTGGCATATGGGTCACATTAATGGAGGCCTCATGAAAGAAAATATCCTACACATTACATCGATTTGGAAGCAATGGTATATGATTTTAAGAGTTTGAGACATTATTTATTCGGATAAAAGTTTATATTTTACACTGACCATTATATATTGAAGTATATCTTCACACAAAAAGATTTGAATCATAGGCTATGGAGATGGGTTGAATATATTTAGTATTTCAATAATGAACTAGCATATACACCCAAGAAGGGAAATAGTGTGGTTAATTACTTGAGAAGTAAAACTCATATTCATATGGTTCAAGAGTTGAGTGTTGAGTGGAAGATGATGAATTTGATAGTAGAAATGAATGTGGTGGTTTAGGAGAGTTAGAATAAGATGACTCTAGTATCTATTGTAGTGGATTCCACACTTTTAAGATAGACTAGTGACATATAGTATAAGGATATGGAGTGCTTATCCTTGAGGTAAATATTTGAGGTTAGGGAAACACTATTAGAATGGTTGTTATATGAGGAAAAATTTATCTATGTTAAGGATAGATTTGTTGTACCTACGATTATGCTGGAGAATCTCATGAGGTAATTTCATTCCTAGAATTGGGTAGTACATCCAAGTGTGACAAAAATGTACCATGAACTATAAAGATATTTTTGGTGGTCAGACATGAGAAAGAAGATAGTTGGTTTTGTGACATGATGTTACACCTATGAGTAGGTGAAGGTGGAGCATCAACGACTTGGAGGTTTGAAACAGTCATTACCCATTCCTGAGTGTAAGTGGGATGATGTGACTATGGACTTTGTGGTAGGTCTTCTAAATATTCTTAGGAAGAATGATGTGACCGGGTTTTTTCAGATAGATTGACCAAAGTAACACATGTCATGCCAATATAGGAAACCTTTATAGTAGGTTAGTTTGGAGAACATTATGTTTGGGGGATTTTTCATCGACATGGGGTGCCACTGACTATAGTTTTTGTTCATGATTAACACTTTACTTCACGCTTATGGAAGGACTTGCAGAAATATCTTGGTACACTGGTATTACTGCGTATATCTTTTAACCCATGGAAGGATGGGAAGTAAATCATATTATACTAGTGCTTGAGGAAAGGTTTTGGGCATGTGTGCTTGACTTTGGAGGCTATTTTGAGAAGCAATTGTCTTAGGGGAGTTTTCATATAAAAAAATTCATTAGGAAACAATACAAGTGTCACTATATGAGGATCATTATGATAGGCCACAAAGATCACCACTGTGCTGGATGGTGGCTGGTGATTCATATTTATTGTGGCTATGTCTTTTGCAAGATACGTCAGAGCTAGTACATTTTATTTAGAAATATACAGCTACTACTCAATGTAGATAGACGTCATATACCGATAGATAGAGATAACACCTAGAGTTTATAGAGGGTGATCGTGTATTACTTTGGGTTTAACCTAGGTTAGGTCACCACAGGATATAGAGACCAGGCAAGTTAGTGCCTAGGTTTGTTTAACATTATGAGATAGTGGATAGAATCGGTCTGGTGGAATACTGATTAGATCTTCCATATAAATACAATGAAATATATGATGTTTTTCATCTGTCAAAGCTATAGAGGAATCACTCAAACCCTTCGCTTGTGATCGATGTGGATGAGGTTGATCTTGAAATAGATTCTTTCTTTGAGGAGAATCTAATTTATATGTTGGACCTCAGTGAGAAAGTGTTGTAGGGAAAGACAGTGTTGATAGTTCATGTGTTATAGCAACATGGATTTCTTCAAAACGATACATGGGAAAGGGAGGTAGATTTTCGGGCTTAGTGGCATGTTCATTTTTCATGGAATCTTATAGATATTTGGGATTGAAGCTCAAGGATTACAGATCATATGGTGGTGATATTATAAGATCCCAATCTTTTTAGAGTTATCTCAGGTGAAAATTTGGGTACTTTTTATTTATTTTGAGTAACTTTGGTTCGATTAATGATTTGGGATTTGTTTGGGTGGAGTTTTAAGAACACATTGGGAAAAGAGGATTTTGCATAGTTAGTATACAGTTAGAGTAAACTGTGAACCCATACCATTTAACCATGTGATCCCAGATAGTGTGGGTCACAAGGTTGGCACATAGTTTGAAAAACCATGACCCCAAGCCTAAAAAAACCTTGAACACGAATTCCTTTCACCCGAAATTTTATTTCAAAATCCCTCAAACACCCGAAACACCTTCATTTTGACCTTGGAACAGGTCTTAAAGTTTTTTTGTGATTCTAGAGCTCTTAAGATGGTTTCCAAGGCCGTTCAACCTCCATTGTTCAAGATTCAATGCCTGAATCAAAGATCCACTCTTATCTCGGTAAGTGGATCTTTTTCCGACCCTTGTTTTGTCTATTATTTCTTCGTGTATTAATCCATTAGTGGATTTTATCTTTTATTTCTTAAGATCTAAACCATTTTAGTGAGATCTAGATCTAAGATTATAGATATAGATCTAGATTGATTAGATCTTGATATCTTTGATCTTATTTTAGGGATCTAGATCCAGAACATAGATCTACGTCATTGTGCTCTTGGTATTTTGGGGATTTCCATTGAGAAATCATTTGTTAATGAATTGAGGTTGGTGGTAAAATTTCATAATGACTTTTTCATTATTATTTCATGTTTATTGAAGTTGTAGGATTTATAGATTTTTTTAGAAATTAAGAAATCTAATTGAATTAATCAATATGGTTAATCAATTAATTGTGAAATTTGTAAAATAATAGGATTTATGGATTTTTGAATATGATAATTAATTATGAAAATTAATTATAATTTATTTAGATAGTTGAGTTCTTTAATTTTAATGAGAAATAAGGATATATAATTGGTTAATTAATTATCAATGTAAATTATCAAGATATTGGGATAATTAAATGTTATGTTAATTATGATGTTTTTTTAACCGATAATAAATAATTGGTTAATTAATTATTGAATGTGATATTTTGAATGGTTCACTACTTGTAGAAGTAATTAATAGAAAATTGTTGTTGTTAATTATAATTTGAATTAATTAATTTTTGAATTAATTAATTGATGGGATTTGGGGTGTTAGACATGGAATTCTGTACCAATGGCATTTGTGGTATTACACATGGCGTTCTGCACCAATAATATAAATAAATGAACAGGATTTTGGGTGTTAGATATGATGTTATGTGCCAATGGGATTTGGGGTGTTAGGATTGGAATTATACACTAGATGGATCTATCTGTATTTTTGATAATTATGGTGCTTGACATGGCCTTTTACACCAATGATAAATAATAAAAAATGGGATCTTAGGTGTTAGACATGGAATTATTCATTGATAATATTTTGGGTGTTAGACTTAGTGATCTACACTGATGGGATTTTGAGTGTTTGAAATGTTGTTCTTAACTTATGATAAATATGTTTCAAAATTCCAGATTGAATGTGTGATATGATATAATCTTGATATTCTATGTTGTTAATAAAGATTAACTGATAATTTGATAACTATTAAATTATTCATTGTAAATATTTTATTTATACAACTGAATACACTTTTTGTTGATTGAATTTTTTTAGACACGTTTGGTAGTGGACTATTGAGTCATTGTCACACCCTATTCAGGATTCTTGATTGGTACCCGAATAGACATTATTATTGCATGACTGGATAAGGGCAAAGGCATTGGGATTGATTGCTGATTTTTATTAGGGATTTTATGAGGTAACATGACATCATTTGGTACCCTCTTTGTATTCATTCATGTACTTAAATTTATTTTCATTTTAGACACTTTGAAACATAATTTTACATGAAATATTTTCCCTTTCAATTGAGTAATGTATTTGATGTTTTGGTTATCTTGTGACATTGGTATTGTTATGGTTATATATGCTTCCACATTTGTTTATTTATTTATGCTGATGTTTTACATTGATAAAAGAGGGTATAGTCTCCCATTCAGGACATACCATACCCTCGATTCTAGTCATAAGCCTCTAACTTATGGGGAGGCACTCTTGAGGTCATGTGGCAGTGCGGATCAGGGCACTAGTGTGTCGAACCTGGGCTGGGATGTTACATAACATCAAGAAACCAATGTAATTCAAATAAAATGCATCAAAATCTCTATAATATTTAATTATTATTCATAAAATTTTTGGGTCACATATATTATATTATATTATACTATTTTCATTATTTATATATCATTATTTTATTCTTCCATTAATTGGATAATTACAACATCAACATTGTATAAGCATTTAAGTAAATTATTAATTTACTAAAAATTTAAAATAATTTTCCATGATGATGGTAAATATTTTAGATTTAAATAAAATATTTATAACCAAACATATCCTCTAGTTATCCCCATTTTATAACTATTATAGTCTTCTAAAAACAAGAGTGTGACATTTTTTAATTTTATATAAATAAAATATTTTAAAGGTAATAATCACATCCAAATATTAAAAAGGACATATAAAATAATATTGGATGAATATGGATGAAATGGAATAATACAATAAAATTAAAGAAATTTTATGGTTATTTTCTCATCCATCTCATTTTAATTTTGACCCTTAATCACCTGATTGACAATTTACCATGGTAAAAAAATTAATAAGGATTTTATTCATATTTACCAAAAATAAAAGATACCTGTTTAAAAATGTGAAACCCTTAATTACAAATATTTAATAAATTCTTAAAATTTCAAGACACATATTTAATGTAATTTAATGTAAAATTAAATAGAAGAAACATAATGGAGAACGAATTTTCTTAGAAAATTCCTTTTAAAATATAAATAGGTATTATTCAAAATTAAGGTATAAAATTAATTTGAAAAAACATAATTTTATTATTTCGTATCAAAAATAAATAAATATTAAAACTAATACATAATTTTTTTTTATTTTTTAAATTATTTAAAATCAAATAAAGTTTGTAATAAAAATCGTTATTTTCACTATTCGCATAAAAAACAAACTTCTCAAAAACTTTTTAAAATTTTCCCATAAAATAATTTTGATATTATTACTTTGAAAATGATATATATTTCCTGAAATAAAATTTATAGATGTTATATAGATTAATTAAACAATTTTCCCCCATAACAAATGAATACCATTTTTAAATAAAAAAATATATCTTTAAAGAATAAAATGGATTTTCTAAAAATTAACCGATTATTGTCTATATGAATTAATAAATATTTATTTATTTATTAAAAAATCTATATAAATATAAATTCTATAAGTTAGGTAATCTAGTTCATACCCTCAAATTTAATGGCTAGATTATAACCATCATATTTAAATAATAATATTTCACAATTCAAATACACATAGTGTTTTTTATTTTATATGAAATTGAACATATTAATTATTTTAAAATCTTGGGATACTACATACCCCATGTAATGGGGTTAGTTAATTATTTACATTATGGATATTTCTTTATATTTTATGTGAGATATCCTATATTCCATCCTCTTTGTTCTTCTTCATGAATTTCCCTTGTTTGAATTTCATTGAAGATTTTACTAGAATATGGGGGAATAATCCTGATATAATGTGGAATTGGGAGTCTTAGATGGAGGATTCCCCAAGTAAAAGAAAACATGACATCCTGTTACATTTTATTTATGTTATTTCACAGGGTGGATTTATTCAATTTTTTTACCAATTTAAATTAATATAATACTAACGCATTTCCCATTGTTGAATAATTTTCCAAAGATAGTTATCGAAGGACGTCGTAGAAATTTTGTTGGTGGTTTTGTGGTTTAAGGGTGATGAGTTTTTTGAGTGAATTATTGAGTGTTCATTCCTAATTAAATTAATTATAAAATTAATTATAAATGTTTATAATTAAATTAAATAATTAATTATAAATCATTAATAATAAATTATTAGATATAGTGGCATGAGTGTGGGACTCATGTGGATGGTTGATGGCTATTGGTCTTGGATAATCTAGGGAAAGAGCTATCAGGCTATGATTTTATTCTTAATATCCTTTTTTCGGAGTTAGGTTGTATTTATGAATTATAACTTTGGTATTATGTATGATTAGCTGGCATGTGATATGTGGGGTCTCTCCATTAGTGGAGATCAACCTATTAAAATTAAATAAATGGTTAAACTCAAATTTAATTCTTATGAATGGGCCTAAAAAAGTTTCAATCTCCACGATAGACCCTTGTACAGAGGTATAATATCTTGGTAATAGATTGCGGAGAAGTTGATTATAAATGTATGACTTGTGACACATAGACCTTGAGGGGTATAATTTAATAAATTGAACAAATGAAAATGGATCTAGTGTATTAGAAGAAGAAACATTGTTGTAGGAGAGAGTGTTAGATTAGGATAATTGGCCCAATTAGGCTATGATAGAGTTGTGATTTTTTTTATACCTAAGGGATAGTTGAGATGGTTTTGGGGTGAGAGTTCCTCCCCCACTAGTATAAGAGTATCCTGATGGGTAAAACATTTGTAGATTTATGGATACTTTTTGGGGTGTGTGGAAAATCCTATGTTGAATTATAAAAGGGATGGTCATGAGTCCATCTGACTTGTGTGATAGCTATTCAACATCACCTAAAATTCCAATGGGTTTTTTTTATGTTTATTATTATAATGAGGAATGCTAAGAACTCTGAGTTATGGGATAATCCCAACAGATGATATGGTGATCATGGAACAAATTTTGGGTGTTTATGCTGTTATGTGACCAAGAGGGCCCGATTGGGTTTTCCAATGAGTTTTTACCCTAGTGTGGGTGCATGTCATATTGGGTATAGATTTTTGAAGGTGTCACCTTAAAAACTAAATCATCAATGAGATTAGATTTCATGGGAGGTACATACATCCCTATGAGTTATATGTGTGTGGGGTATTTCTAGAATCAAATTTTTATGTCAAAAGTTATATGGATTTCCAGTATCTTTGGATTTGATAGTTTCATATTCTATAGAAAATTCTTGAGATACTTCCTAATATCCTCTTATAGAGACTAATATATTTATGAGTTTCCTAGGATAATCCCTTGGATCAAGTGGATTCACCTGATAATTAGAATGCCCACAATACTACTTGGGATTCCATCATAGAGTTTTATGGCTATGCACTGCGTATGATGTTACTAGGATTAGGATAATAGGCCTCTTTATTATGGATTTCCTTATGTTACCCAACTAGGAACTGAATGCATTAATGATTCTACTCCTAGATTTCATAGGATTATTACCTTTGAATCATCTATATTCCTGATAATATTATGTTTCATGGGGTCCCCATTGAATAAATATCTGAGATTACTATTATAATGTTTTTGAGACTCCTATTATGTTTCAGGGTTATGTGATATCCTCAAAGATATACCAATCTAGTTAAAGTTGAAATCTTTGATCCAAGGTGTCACATTAAAACCTGAAGATCTATGGTGGTATCTTTATTTATTCTCTAGAGTTTTATTTATTTATTCAGTTTAGACTTTCACATGAACATACACTATATTTATTGGTTATGTAAGTGATGATGTTGGTGGTTCTCTATAGAGTTATACTCATAAACTAACCATGTAGGCATGGCACATGGGTACCCGAGTTGACTTCACTAATTCATAAGTTTAGGTTGGGAAGAGGACTAGTTTATTTGATTATGAAATATATCTTAGATCATGTTTTGAGATTGAGATTTAGGTACATATCAAGATTTATTTATAGCCTTAATGTCATTTATTCATTTCTTTTATACAAGATCCACCCAGTGGTCGATTAACTATTGTGCACTATAAAGACCAAGAGTCGGTGAAGATTTATGCACACACATTCTTTTAGATAAAACATGATTTGATTTATTTTATTCATTATACTCATATTATAGAATATGGATACTATTTTTAAAAAAATATAATTTTTAAACATTATAATATGGTGGTATGGTTCCCATAGTAACACCATAGACACATTCAAGTAATCAGAAGCCTCATCCATTTGGGTATGCACACCTATGGTCCGAGTAGATCTCTGACCAAGATGAGGATTTTGATGGTACATTAGATAATTATCCTTACATAGAGTATTCTTGTAGAGGTATAAAATGTAAAATAGAACGGGAATATAATGTGAACGTGGTATAGTTATTTTATTGTAATGTTAATTTTTTATTTATTTTATTCTAACTTAAAATATATCCTTATGGTTTATATCTTAATTATTTATTCATGGAATAAAATTTATTTACTTTTTCTTATAATTATAAATAAATATAAATAAAGTTGTTTTGTAAAAATGTGATGTCGAAATTTTCATTATAACTAGAGAGAAGTTTGACGCAAAAACTTCTTTTTGTGTTTTGAGGCATATAACATTGATTCAAAAAGAATGTATTTTAATATTAATCATTTTCAAATTATAGATCTGATGAAATAAATATTATTAAAAATTATTTTATATTTTAATTTATATTATAGATTGAAATTTTTTTCCCATTTTGATAATTTTTATTTTTACATAAAACCCTAATGAATCTCTAGTTAAATAATATACTAATTTAAAGTTATTGAAATAAAAAAATACAGTGATTATAATAGCCTAATAATCTGAATTATAAATAATACATTATTAAAGATATATTACTCTCTTGTGTTCAAATCACCTATTTCTTTTTTTGGTATTAAAAATTTATTCAATACTCAAATTTCATATTTTTATGATCCCTTAAAAATAAAAATAGGATGATATATTAATATTTTTCACTGTATTATTTCATCATGGATGATGAGGATTGATGGTAGGATATGCATTATATGGAAACTATTGATTGAATGATATCATTATAGAATGTGGGCATTATTATACTCAATTCACAAACCTGAATTGTGTATAATACCTCCCATGTTTCTTCTATTCTTTCAATCATTTGGTACCCTTAATATCTATATGTCCACATGGGGTTGGAAATTACTAAAACCATGAAAAAGATTCATGTTTATTGAATCAAATATTATACTACCATGATAGAGAGATATATAAGAACAATACATCTAAGTCTTGACAAAACACATCGATACATAAGTGCACCAAATGGGAACCCTAATTCATCTAAAAATACCTACAAACGTGGGGGAGTTTGTAATTTTTTTGGAAAACTATAGATATGTTGGACATAATAGAACCCCATTTTATATCATTGAAGATATTCTTAGTATATTTATTAATCAATTTGTTTAAATAATTAAGAAAATTATAATTGTTGAAATAATAACAACAACAAAAATAATAACAATAACAACAATAATAATAATAATAATAATTTCATTTGGAAATTTATTTTTTGAGAAAAATAAATTTTATCTAAAAATTGGGAATTAATTTAATGAAGGATTGGGAATATATTTGAAAATTTTAAATACTCAAAAGTGAATGTAAAGTTTCTTTGAGATAATAATATACAATTTTAACTATTGATTGAAAATATTTTTAAATAATGAAAAAACATTGGATGTTTAAATTAATAATTAAATGAGATAATTTCAAAAGTAAAAGAAAATATTGAGATAAATATAATAATTATTTATTTATTTATGTAACATTGAATTTATCTATGATGATTTTAAAATTTTATAATTATAGGATTTTATATTATTGTAAATTAATGTAAAATGTTAGTAAAAATTGTTAATGGTTTAACAAGTAAGAATATTTCAAAATTGAGAGTGTTATAAAATTAATTATTATAAATAAATTTTATGTGATAACTTTCATAATGGTAAGAGTGAGGATAATGGATTTTAAATTAAATAGGTTATGTTTCATAATAAAATGATTTGAAAGAAAACTATCACAAGATATATGATAATGATAAATAGTACATGAATGATCTGAATTAATTTATTAACTGGGAAGTAATTATTTTTGAAAAAAACGGATTTATTTATTATGATGGAGAGTTTAAAACCCTATAAAAATCATAATTATATATTTATTTATATTTTTTTGGAAGGTAAACTAATGTAGTTTAAGATGATGCATTATTTTGTGTTATTTTTTAATTCTAATAATTGAAATTATGAATGTTAATAGATATCAATATTAATGGTTATTAATAAATAATATTGGAAATTATATAATATTATCTTGAAAAATATAATAACAGTAAATAATTTACTTGAGAATTTTGGGGAAGGAAATGATGAATTCTGAAGTGAAAGATGTTTGGTGATGTGGTGAAATTTTTTTGACAAAGATTTAGTGAATCGTTAAGAATTAAAGGAAATTTTTTACATACCTTTAGGTCACTTATGATGAGGTGTATGTGATGTGGGATATACATATTGATCCTTGTGATGGTATGGTAGTTTTAGATGAATAATTTATAAACTAACATTGAACTATTATTGAATTAGTGTTACTAACATTCAATGAGTTACGGATGTGGAGGTTTTTCTAAGATGTTATGATATATTTGGATTGTTATGCTAGAAGTATTATATTATAGATATATTAATTCACTAATTGAGTGAAGTTATTTTTTTTAATACTCATCCATTTAGAATGTGCTAGAGTCCCACAACTATGGAATATTGTTGGAAACTGAATATTATTTTGATTTCCTTTAGTATTACCCACTAAATTGAGTATGATTGTGATGATGTTATTTTAATTTCTCTCCCCTTTCTCATGGTAGATACTAGAGACAATATAAATTTTTTTTTATTTGTTCTTTTATTTAATTCATGTTTTGTTTCAGAAAAAAAATTTATTTGATATTTTTCATTGTTATATACATGTTCCATGGTAATTTTTTGTATTTACTTATGAACACAAGTTAATCTTTTTTTCAGTTATTTATTCTTTTTGTTACTTCCATGTGTTATAAAACTTTATTTATTTAATAAATAAATAGAAATAGAAAATATTTTTTATTTTATACATTCTGTTTTTTTTCATATGTTAGGTTATTATAATATTATAATCATTCCTTATAGAAAGGAATATGATTTTTATTTTAATAAATACATAAAATTTCAATTACAATTTATTAGGAATTTTTATATTATTTATTTTAAAATTTTAATTTATTTTACATTTAATTTTTGAATACTTGTTGATATTTAATTTTTTTGTCAAGAAGAATAATTATTTATTAATTTTTATTAATTTTTTATTGAAATTGATCTATATAAAACATTATTTTTATCATAATATCATTTTTTTATTTATTCCAGAATGTGTGATGAATTATAACTAAAGATAATTATGTTATAATATTCATAGTTTGAAATGTTTTCATAAATTTAAAAATTTAGTCAATTTTCATTTTTTTATATGGAATGTCATGCATAAGAACATGAATTACTAATTTATTATGAGTATAAAAATCATTAATTGATGTTATAAATAGATAATGTTGATTACAATGAAGATGAATACCCTAATGTGTAACAGAGGGGTGAATTAGGGTATACCAAACTCTTCTAATGACCCTTGAAAACAATCTTGTTCCACTATTTGGAGGTACACCTATGTAATTTTTTTAATGTCCTATTTTTTCATGGTACAGTATTGTTTAGTTTCTAATTATCCTTAGTTGAGTTGGGAAAGACCTTTTAAAATGATACTATAAAGGTTGTTATGGTTCTTCTAGGAGGAAATAACAACTACATAGAAGCTAAAAGAGAAGTATGGTAGCATAAAACATACAACATAAATAAATGGTTTATGCTATATTTTTTTACTTATGGTTTAAACACATTTTACACCATAAATGGATTGGTAATACACATACAAAGAGGTATTTATGGATTAAATCTTTTGGTTATTCTATTAATATGTTCAACATATTTACAAGAGGGGGAAATTACCTTATCTCACATAATTTATTTTAACTTAATTATTCTCATTTATCCATTTATTTCCATTCACAATAGATAAAATGACATTAAAGATCTCCTCTTCTCTAAGCTAGGATTTTATCCTACCTCTTCATCTAGACTCTGATTCACTCACTATTTATCATGTTAGGTTAGGCTCGGTATGTGATTCAATCCCCTTTCTTATTTTATTCATTTACCTTAACTTATAGAATTCTAAATATGTGTGAACTAATATGCTATATTTTAGGGTATTTTCTATTTCCTAGATCTCCTCATTCCATATTGAATCAGAATATGATACCATATTAGGATTCATCTACCTAGCTAAGGTTTGTTGTAATGTTCTTTTCCCTTAAATTCTTAATGTTTATCTTATGAACCATCATTCAACGTGCTAGACCTTCCATGTGACACTTTATGAATGTAAAATATATAAAATAAATTGATATAAATTTGTTTAGGGTGGTACTAGTGGCCCTAATTCTCAATGGGAAGGTAATTCCATTTTTCCTCATGTGAAACATGGGTTCTCTAATTTGATAGGAAATAACGATCTCAGGAAGGTCTATCATTATACCATGCCTCAATGATACCTTGATTATGATGTTTAATTCCATGGATAGTCTTGTAGGGTGGTGGGATATATTACACCTGGATTGATACATTGGTTCCCGAAGTATAACACCTCTGGTGATCCTAGGATGAAATTAAATTTATTTAGAAACATGAATGTGATGTAAAATAACACAATTGGTTTCAGTCAACGATTTTGATACATTAAAACCTTATCTATATGCCTTATTTATGTTCTAATGTGATGAGATGTTTTATCCCTTATATGAGTATGATCATATGGGGATGCCTTAATGATGATCTTGGTTCTAAATCCTATAAAATAATGAAAAAAATTAATAAATTTTTAGATACATTCTGACTTAGGATGAAGAATTTAGTGACGATCGGGTGTCTAATGAGAAACCCAAACCAATATAGGTTATTTATTTACTACATTACATTGATTATTACCATCACATTCCTCATTATATATACATATACTAGATAGTAATAGTCACCATTGTTGGTGGAATACTGATTTTATCTCATACTTAGTTCAGGCCACAAATTGGAACTCGGATAGACTTCAAGGATCGGGTAGGGAAAGTATGATGCGTCCAGCAACAGACCTCTGATTTTTTATACTTGAACATGGTACGGTAGCTGAGGACCAAGACTATGCTCATGATTCTATTAGAGATATCTTGGGTTATTTTGTTCATTTTTAGATATTGTGTTGTATATACCTACTACTATATTTCCTTATATTCCCATTTTTTATATCATACATACATGAAATCATTTTTTATATGAGACTAGATATCGTCATTTATATGATTTTTACTATATTATAATGATTATTATTATGTATATTATGATTCCACTACTTTAATATCTTTATTCAACTGATGTTTTTGTTATATTACTTCTCTATGTCACTCTGATCATGAGGGTATAGTCTCCCTACTATACCATCATAGACCCCAATTGCTAATCGACAACCTCTAGCATAAGGGTTTGTATGCTTGATTCCATGTGGCCAACTGATTCCAATTACTTATGTATAAACCAATTAAAATATGTTATAATGTTGTATCATATGTTCATTTTCCTATTGAATTAATGTTTGGGTCAGTATATATGAGACTAAGTAGTGTCAAAATTTGGTAACGAGTCCATTCTTGGGAAAAACTAACCCGCATATAAGGGAAAATCAAATTGCATGGGATGAGACTTGTAGTTTTGTGTTGTGTCTATTTCCATTGTACTGATTTCATATTTGGGTGACATACATGTTTTTTGGATTTTATTGTCATGGATTCTCATTTAACCTTGTCCCAATATGGAAAGAAGGTTTTGATTATGAATAACTATATGAAACTAAGGATTCATATGTCATACATATTATAACACCCCAAACATTTTATGGTACGTTTATCTTAAATATTTTCAATTCATTGGACAGAATATAATTCATGAAGCACTAAGTCTCTATTAAACAAAACATTTTTATCTATATAATATAGTCATAACATTTATATTAAACATAAATTTTCCAGTTCTGTGTTTTGAATTTCAAAAAAATGCATATATACAGTTACGATTAGCGTGATATTTGGAGTCTGATAGAATCAAATTATTTTTTGGTGAATATTAACTTACCATTATGAATAGTAACATGCTTTATGAATTGTAACCAACCCTTATGAATATTAATATTAAAATTATGAATTTCAACCTTTCCCATGAATGTGTAAATGAAATTCAGGCACCTTAAAAATGAAGATAAATATTTAAAGTGTTGGTATATTTTGATTAAATGATAATCTTAATTAAAAAATTAAAATTCTCATATTTAGAAAAATATTTTTTTTAAATGGAGTTCATTTTTGGATTCTAAACATTGAAAAATGGTTAGTGTGAATTTTTGGGATTTTTCTGAAATACTTGAATTTTAGGTGAATAGTAAAATACGATAAATTATGATAAATGACGAATACATGAATTATTGAGTCGTGGATGATGTCCTGCTTAGGTAATAAGATTTGGTTCAAAATTTAATGCAATTATTACTATTTTTCATCATGTAATAATAAATATTTCTTATCTTAGGGGAAAATAATAAACTAATGATTTACATATTAAGAAAACCCTCCTCCCCTCCACTATATAAACCACCCCTCACCCCCTCTACCTCTCACACCGCTAAAGATTTTATCCTTTTATAAGTTATACCAAATACACTTTCTAATCCTACCCCCATGTCCAAGACCTAATGTTCCCACCAAAAGGACAAAAACAAAGTCCTTAAAGAGATTCTCAAGGAGGAGTACTCAAGAGGCGAACCTCTCTTCCTTTTTCTTTCATCTTGTTTTACAAGTTACATTATTTTTTCCCTATACTCACCTCCCATAATCCAAATTATATGATAATTACATTACCTTATATGAATTTTAATTTGATTATACTAATTGAATATTTCATCATCATCTCTCTTTTCCCCTCGTTTTATTCTATAAATGAAAACATTGTCCGAGATGTGTTAATTTATCACATTCAAGGAAGAGAGGTTTTAAATATTCATTACTATATTAATGAAAGGTCATGAAACATTTTTAACGGTTGAACCAGATACTAATATTTTTATTTTGTCTCATTTAATGTTATATAATCCATACACACTCATAATATATAATAATAATGAAAAAAAGTTCATTATGAAAAAAACTCATAGTTAATCCTAGCGTTTATCATTAACTTTTATCTAATGATTCATCCTCATGGTATATTACCAAAAACATTATAAGATCATTTATAACATTTTAATGTGACAACTAATATATATTAATAATTATGTATGTTTAAACCCATTTTAAATGAACTTCCATTCGTGAATACAAGTAAACCGATCATGAAAACCAATGAAGAAAATGCTTCCAAAAACAACAAAATTGAACCTCTGAAACCCATAAAAATGGACATGAATTAACCTAATAATGTTAAAATAAATCAATTAAATGTATATGAGGTTCTGTAATTATAAATTAATGAAGTTAAATTTGATAATTCAGTACATTAATATCAATAAAATAACACATTCAGACATATGGTAAGGGGTTTCTCATCTCACTTTTAATTCTGTGAGATTTCCATTATTTGCCACTTATTTTTTTTTTGTATGTGTAATAAAATTTGATATATAATATCATTATTTTATTTATATTCATGTTATTCTATGATTCATTTTGTGATTATTAATTTTTCTTCATACAATCGATTGATTACAATGTGGTAAGGGACTTTGTCTCAATTCCTATTTCATTGAGACTTACATGATATTTTGCACCTAATATTTATTATGTGGTGTATCTTATACCATTTTGGGTTTATTTTCATTTTAAAATATAATTATGTTAAATATCTAATTTCTTGTATCGTGGATATGATTATTTTCCTAAGTTGTATACCATTTCACATATGGTGCATATTTTCAGTTCTAGTTTAACTGGGGAAATATTGATGAATCGGTATCCTCTATTCAATACGGATATTAAAAAGGAATATTTTTATTTTATTAAAATTATGTATAAATAATTATCTATACTGGTAGTGAAGTGCGGGGCCCACTATAGACCCTCGATGCTTCGACATGTCTCATGAGACAAATCAGTTGGCAGCAAACCCTTCCAGTTTGTTTCCAAAAATCAGACAGGTTTCTACCCATAGACTTAAACCATATTAATGGTATAATGGTTCATGTTCCCAATAAATGACATCCAAATAATAAGAATTCTCCTTATTCACTATTAATTTTTTACTATCCATGGGGTTTTCACTGTGAAAAAATCTATGGATGTATTTTTATTCTCATATTATTATTGGAAAGTATTTTAATTTATTAATCATTCCATATTAGTTATTTCTAATTTTTTATGATTAACTTATTATTGATTCTAGATTCAACTATATGTAACCCTTACTGATCATTGGATCTAACCCTTATTATGTTTCCTTTCCCCTGGTTATGAAGAAGAAAACATTGAATAATCTTTCAAGGAGGCAGTTTATTTTAGTTTATTATGTATCATGTTGTATTTTCTATCTTTCCAAATGTAATTTGGGTATCATGTATGTAAGATAGTATTCCAAAACTTATAAACTAATTGGTCCTTCCATATTGTCTTTTTATAATCATGCTAATATAATGAAATAATGCACCGCCTTCTAGCTTCAGGGTTTGGCGTGTTACAATTGGTATTAGAGGAACTTTAGTAGCAACCTTGGAAACTAGATTTAAGAAACATAGTTTAGAGGAGATAACCATAAGATATAATTTGAGGAGAAGAATATAGTAACATCCTATAATTTTGGTAAGGTAGAGACTATGTCATTCTTCCAATCAAATACATCAATCTCTGGATACTACCAGTGGTTGTCGTTCTGAAACAGATGTACCTAGGAGTAACAACTCTGAAAAGGAGTTTCAAGCTTGACCCATGGTATCCTAGTATATGACAACGAGTCGTACTGTGCACCTAGTTTGTCACTCCTGAGGGATATTCTTAGGATAGTTCACATTTTCTTTACAACCCAGTATGAATAATTTAAAATTAAATAGAAACAATGATTATGATTATGAGATTATTTTTTCATAAATTCTAAGAATATGATAATAGTTTTTAAGTTAGAAATTATTATTTATGACCTAATTTAGTGTATTCCATTGTTTAGTTATGGTGAATAATGGAATAAAGGGAATTAATACCTGGGAAAAAT
Source organism: Viscum album (assembly GCA_963277665.1). Classification (NCBI taxonomy): domain Eukaryota; kingdom Viridiplantae; phylum Streptophyta; class Magnoliopsida; order Santalales; family Viscaceae; genus Viscum; species Viscum album. Next base: position 2,106,295,803 of record OY728163.1, on the reverse strand, counting down.
GTATGTATTTCCCTATTGAACAAGTCAATAAAGTCAGTAATGGAGAATATCTGATCATAACTATATTGGGACAACTTACTCAGGCTATGACGAATAACCATGCTACACCTGCATTGGACCATTTCATGCGAAAGAATCCCACATATTTTAGTGGAACTACTAATCTGGTGGTTGATGAGTAGTGAATCAATTCCCTTAAAAAGATATGTTTTTCATTAATATGCAATGAAAATTAAAAGGTAGTACTGGTTGTATTTTTTCTCAAAGGTGATGTTGATCAATTGTGGTCCTTGATCCAGAATACCATAGAGGAAGAAGAAATAGAAGATATATAATGGATGAATTTTAAGGAAATATTCTTCGAAAAATATTTCCTCATGAACAACGAACTGAAATGAATAACAAATTCATTAGCCTAAAGAAAATGGAAGAAGATAGTATTTCAGAGTATGAGGCTACCTTCACAAGAATAGCAAGTTATGCTATAGATTATGTACGTGATTCAGAAGAAAAGATTGTTCATTTCTTTGAATTTATTAAGCCAAGTCTTCGTAGGGAACTATCTTATCAAACATTTTCATCATATGATGAAATTTTTTTACTGCCATTAAAACAGATAAGGAATTTTCTAGATCAATTTTTTTTAAGGGAAACCAATATAAGAAGTGGTACTCTAATAACTATGGAAAAGGAAAAGAACCAAAAAAAGAAGAAGAATGGAATGAAACAATTCACATTAAGCAAGAACTATGGAAGGAATCATCCTGAGAAATGATTGAAAGGCATGGGAGCCTCCTACAAGTGTGGAGAAAAGTGTTATCAATCTAATGAATAATAGGAGAAGAAACAATTCAATGACATTAAATGAAACATTTTTAGATAGATGGGACACTAGGAAAATTAGTGTCTTAAGAGCCAAGGAAACTTTCCTCCGAAAAGGCCATGAGAGTAAGGGAAATCTTATGTGATTACAATTGTGGAGCCTGAAGTTCCTAATGATGTAGTGGTAAGTACTTTAACTATTTCCTCAAACATTTCCAATGCTTTATTTGATTCTAGATCATCAAATTCATTTATACCTTCCATGTTTTACTAGAAAATTATACATTTCCAATTTGATTTAATAAAATAGTTGTCAGTCAAAACTCCTAAGGGAAGTATCATTGCGACAAAGATGAGTCAGTTAGTCCCCTTCGTGACACCCAAACATGCATTAAGTGTTGACCTTATCCTCATACCTATGATTGAGTTTGACATAATTCTTAGTATGAATTGGATTTCAAATTATGATGTGAAAATCTATTGTAAGAATAAAGACATTACAATTTTTGAGAATGATGTAGAATACCATATCTTTAGAGAAGAAACATCATCATTTGAATCTTATCTAGATCCACCTTTAGTGGATCGTATAAATGAAATTCTTGGGGAGGAAGAGAAAACATCATCTATGGATATTCAAATTTAATATGTAGGAATTTTTCAAGAATGCATTAATGTTTTTCTAAAGGATTTACCTTGACATCCTCGAGAGTTGGAAGTTGAGTTCTCTATTGATTTAATTCCTAGTACAAAACCTATATCAATGAATCCTTATATAATGACCACTGTAGAATTAGTATAACTTGAGAAACAACTATAGTAACTAAGTGATAAATGACTTATCCACCCTAGTGTTTTTTAATGGGGAGCTCATGTTCTATTTGTGAAGGAGAAAGATGGATCTATGAGGTTGTGCATTGACTTCAGGGAGATCAATGCTATTACGATAAAGAACATTTATCATCTTCCTCACATTGATGGTTTATTTGATCAAATTCATATATCCCAATAATTTTTTATGATTGAACTTAAATTTAGATATCATAAACGATGTGTATGGATGAAAGATATTCTAAAGATAATATTTCAAACCAGGTATGGGAATTATGAGTTTACAGTAATTCCTTTTAGACTGACTAATTCGCCCTCTATTTTCATGGATCTAATGAATAAGGTTTTTAAGGAATATCTTGATGACTCTATTGTGGTATTTATCGAAGATATCTTGGTATAATACAAAAGATACATAGACCATGATAATCAATTGTATATTTTTCTGAAATCTATTAGAAGAAATGAATTATATGGGATGTTTAGAAAGTGTGAATTTTGGATTCAATCAGTTTATTTTATTGGAAATATTGTCTATATGGATGGAAAAATAGTTGATCATGCATAGAAAAATTCAATCAAATAATGGACCACACCGACGAACATAATGAAGGTACATAGTTTTATGGGCATAGTAGGTTACTATCGGCTTTTCGTTTAGAATTTTCCAGATTGGATAACCTTCTAACCAAGCTCACATGTAAAGGGGTTAAGTTTCTATAGACAAAATAATGTGTATAATTATCTTAAGAACTAAAAAGAGGATTGGTCAATGCTTCAATTTTGACTCTTTCTTATGGAAATGATGGATTTATTATATACAGTGATGTATCAATGAATGGAATGGGTTGTGTCCTTAGGAAAAATGATAAAGTTATTTATTATGCATCAAGGTATTTGAAGGCTCTTAGGAAAAATTTTCCAAATCCCGATCTTCGGTAATATTCCATAATATTTTATCTAAAAATATAAATACATTATCTCTACGGTGAAATATATTAGATATATACGAATCACAAGAGTTTGAAATACATTTTTATACAAAAATTACTCAACATGAGGAAAAAGAGAGGGCTTAAGTTCCTCAAATATTATAATTGTTCAATACACTACCACTCAGAAAAGGAAAATAAGGTGGAAGATGCATTAAGAAGGAAAGATCATGGACTTATGACCCAAATTAGGTCTGAGAGAGAAACTATATCCATAGATCTACTAAAGATGGATATGGGAATTGTTAAGGAAGGGGAAATATCTTTCCCTTTTCAAAAGTTTGTTAAAACATATTTACTAGAGAAGATAAAAATCTCTCAATCTGATGATGAGAATCTACAAATAAAATTAAAGTTATTAAAGATGGAATATTGACAGACTTATTGTATGAGAATGGTGTTCTGAAATTTGGGAATTGGTTATGTGTTCCATCAGTACCTGAGATAAAAAATGGAACTATTAGAAGATTCTCATAGCACATATTTTTTTTGTAAACCCTAGTAGCACCAAGGTGTGTTGAGATCTGAAGGAACATTTTTGTGGGATAACATTAAGCGATAAATTACAAACTATGTATCAAGGTGTCTAGTTTGTCAATTAGTGAAGGCCAAGAGACAATATCCAAGAGGGGTCATACAACCTCTACCTATTCTTATGTGAAAGTGAGATGACATTACAATGGGCTTTTTCATATGACTACTGAGGACACCTAGAAAGAATGATGCAATATGGGTAATGATTTATCGCCTCAAAAAATCGGCACATTTCCTTTCAATTAGATAGGATTTACCACTTGATCACCTAGAAAGACAAAATATTAATGAAGTTATAAGACTCCATGTGTGACACTATCAATTGTGTTTGTTCAAGATCCCCGATTTACATCAAAATTATAGAAAATTCTCTATAAGAATTCGGATATTGAGCGTCACATGAGTACTTCTTGTCACCCCCAAACCAACAGACAATATGAAAGGACTATTCAAACATTTGAAGACATGTTGACATCATGATCTATTTTCTTTCAAGGTATGTGGGACCAATACATTACTTTGGTGTAATTTTCCTACAATAATAATTTCCATTCTATCGTTCAAATTGAGAAATATGAAGCATTATATGGAAATAGGTTTCGAACTCCAACTTGTTGGGATGAAGTTGGTGAGAGGGAACTTATAGGCCCGTCAATTATTGAAGAGACAACTGCAAAGGTAAAGAAAATTCAGGCCCATATTAAAGAATCCAAATTTAGGAAAAAGAGTTTTGCTGAAAACTAGAGAAATGATATGGAATTTCATGTAGGAGATCATGTATTTATAAAATTATCTCCATGGAAGGGTGTCTTAAGGTTTGGTAAGAATGTTAAACTAAGGCCCATGTATATCAAACCGTTCAAAATTATAGAAATAATTGTAGTTGAAGATTACCATTTATAAATGCTACCAAGTATCTCTAAAGTTCATAATTTGTTCTATGTTTTGTATTTAAAGAAATAAAAGTCAGACCCAATGCATGTACTCAACTATGAAGAAATAGGGCTAGAACCTGATTTGTCATACTGTGAAGAGGCTTTCAATATTATTGAAACATGGGACCAGGTATTGAGAAATCGGAAAACTAGACTAGTAAAGGTTCTTTGGAGAAACCAAAAAATGGAGGAAACAAGATGGTAACCTAAGTATGTTATGAATAAGAACCACCCACATCTTTTAAATGGCTTTATATATATAAATATTTGAGGATGAAATTTATGATGGTGGGAAAATTATAACACCCCAAACATTTTATGGTATATTTCTTTTAAATAATCTCAATTCATTAGATAGACTATATTTAATAAAGCACTGAGTATCTATAAAATAAAACATGGTTATCTATAGGATATTGTCATAACCTAGCCATTAAACTTAAATTTTCCACTTCTTTATTTTGAATGTAAAAAATTGTACATACATGGTTGTGATTAGGGAGATATTTGGAGTCTGATAGAATCAAATTAATTTTTAGTGAATAGTAACTTAACCATATGAATAGTAACTTTTCCTTATGAATAGTAAACTACCCTTATGAATGGTAACCTTATCCCTGAAATTGTAAATAAAATTTAGGAAACTTAAAAATGAAATGAATATTTTAAGTGTTGGTATTTTTTGAATAAATGATGATTTTAATTGAAAAATTAAATCTATCATATTTATAAAAATATTTTTTAAAAATGGAGTTCATATTTATATTTTACACATCAAAAACTGGTTAGGGGGAATTGTTGGTGGATACTAAAATACTATAAATTAGGATAAATGATAAATAATGATTTATTGAGTCATGGATTATGTCCTGCTAAGGTAAGCACACATGGATCAAACTCACATGAACTTTACTATTTTTATCATGGAATCATAGCGATTTTTTAGTGGAAAATAATAAACTAAAGAATAAAATATTAAGAAAACCCTCCTCCATTACACTATATAACCCACCCCCCCACCCCCTCTTCCACTCACACCACTAAAGCTTTAAGCCTTGCCTATGTTTTCCCAAATACACTTCCCAATACCTCCATCCATGTCCAAGACTTTTTAGTCTCACCAAAAGGCCAAAAACAATGTCTTTAAGGAGATTCTCAAGGATGAGTACACAATATGTGAACCTCTCTTCCTTTTCTTTCAACTTCTTTTACAAGTTCATTTATTTTTTCCCTCTCCTCAACTCCCATAATCCAAATTCTATGATAATTATAGTACCTTACATGATCTAGAAGTTTATTATGCTAATTAAATATTTCATCATTATCTCTCTTTTCCCCCTCTTTTATACAATAATTGAAACATTGTCCAGTATGTGTAAATGTATCACGTTTAGGGAAGACGAGTTTTCAATTTGCATTACTATCTTCAAGACTGATCACGAAACCTTTTTAATGGTTTAACTTGATTGTAATATGTTTATTTTATCTTATTTAATGTTATTTAATCCTTACACATTCATAATATAAAATAATAATACAAAACACGTTCATTATGCACAAAATCACCCAGTTAATCCAAGCGTTTATCATTAACTTTTATTTAATGAGTCATCCTAATTCTATATAACCAATATTAATATAAGATCACTTATATATCTTTAATTTCACCAATAAAATATATTAACAATTCTGGATGTTTAACCACATTTCCAATGAACTTCTATTCATGAATATAGGTAAACCGATCACGAAAACCATGGAAGAAAATGCTTAAAAAAAATAAAATTGAACCTATTGAACCCATAAAAGAGACATGAATAAACCTAATAAAGTTAAACTAGAACAACAAAATGTATTTGATGTTATTGACTTTGTAATTAATGAATCTAAATTTTATTCTTCAGGTCATTAAGATCAATCTAAGAACACATTCAGGTATAAGGTAAGGTGTTTCTCATGTCACTTCTAATTCTGTGATATTTCTATTACTCTCCACTTATTTATTGTATGTGGTGTATGTGTACTGAAATTTGATATATAATTTTATTATTATCTTTATATTCATGATATTCTATGAATATTTTGGTGATTATTAAATTTTTTTCATACGATTCGATTTATTGCAATGTGGTAAGGGACTTCGTATCAATTTCTTTTTCATTGAGACTTACTTGGTGTTGTGAACTTAATATTTCTTATGTGGTGTATCTACTTAAATTTTTAGATAATTTCCTTTTAGATAATTTTTCATTTGAAATTATAATTCTGTTACATATCCATTTTGGTGTATCATGGATGTGATTATTTCCTTAAGTTGTATACCATTTCACATAAGGTTCTTATTTTGAATTCGATTTTATCTGGTGAAATATTGATGAATCTATATCCTCTATTCTACACAAATATTGGAAAGTCATATTGTTCTAGTATTAAATATATGTATAAAAACTTATTTGGACTGGAAGTGACGGGTGGGGCCTGCTATAGCCCCTTGATGCATCGACTGGTCTCATGAGACAAATCAGTTGGTGACAAACCTTTTGAGTTTGTTTCCAAAAATCAGATGGTTTTCTACATAAAGACTTAAACCGTCTCAACGGTACAATGGTTCATGTGTCAGATACATAACGTCTAAATAATAATCATTCTCTTTATTCATTATTCAGTTATTACTATCCATGGGGTTTTCACTATGATAAATTATATGGATTCATTTTTTTCTCAGCTTAATATTGGTAAGTATTTTCATATATTCATCATGCTATATTATTAATCTCTAATTTTTTATGATTCAATTATAATTGATTCAAGATTCCACTATATTTAACCCTTACTAAGAATTATATCTCACCCTTATTATGATTACTTTCCCTATGTTATGAAGAAGATAACCTTGAATAAGCTTTCAAGGAGGCAGTTTATTTCAGTTTATTATGTATCATGTTATATTTCCTATCCTTCCAAATGTACTTTGGGAATCATGTATGTATTCTGGTCTTCCAAAGCTTCTAAACTAATTGGTCATTTAGGATTTATTTCTTATAACAATGCCAATATAATGAAATAATGCATTGGTTATGGGTTTCAGGGTTCGAGGCGTTACACATATTACATGACATATTTATTTCAATGTGTGCATTTCATGAAGAATGTTGTATATGTCTTGATTGATATGTTTAAAATTTACTATCATTTATTATTGTGAAAATAATAATTAGTTACTTAATAAAGAAACATCAACCTAAATGTATTTCCCTATATATCTTTATGACATAACCTTAAATAACAAATTATAATGTGTTGGTCCCTAAAACAATGGTTGAATGGGATGTAAAATTAGTCGGTCAATATTAGATGGATTCCAATTGAAATTTAAAGAGTGTGTGTGCCTTTATTAGTTGTTAATGGTGATAAATCTAGTTAACTTATCATAGTGGTTTGTTGTAGTGACATGACATGTCAATTGTTACTTATAAAGTTATGACTTTATAACTTGGGAATTTTGACTCATCTAACTAGACTATGATATATATATATATATAAGATAAGACAGGTTAAATTTGAACTCTTAAATAAATGGTGACAGAAAAATGGGGATGCCTATTATATAATAAATGGTGTTTTCTTCTATACCCTTCAATTTACACTCCATATACCAGGAACTGTGCTATCAGATATAATCCCTTGATCTTGAACCAACCTTAGTATTGGAAAATGTATAGTTTTTATTATTCCTATTATGATATAAAAAAACTCTCTAGACCTAGATTTATGATCATAAATATGGGTTATAACACTTATATAGAAGGAATATTAAAATATTCCATTTCTTTATTTGTGTTTTTTATATTGAAAGTCAATTTGAGGTGTGTGAGTGAAAATAGTTGAAACATGATACCATGAAGGCCTTATGTTGAGAACCATGAAGGTGGAGATGAACTTTCTCTAGTGATAGTGGGACCTGATCCACTTGTATTGCCTCATGTTGTGAAACTTATGACACCTCATATTCTTGAAATTGGCTCGGATGCTAAATTTTGTGATAGATTCATATAGTTTATGTAGTCTATACAAGGAGATCCTCAACCATTCCCAAATATTCTAAAGTTGACATGAGAGTTCCAGAAGCATAACCCTCTTACTCTTTAAGTTTAAGGGGGCCTTCTTTCTCTTAATTCATTGTTGGAGGCCATATTATCAGTCTTTAGGTATTTGGACATGCATCAAGATATGGGTTACAAGCTCTTGTTCTATATCAATTATGATTAAGAAACGTGTTGGTGGGATGTTATTACTCAGGTATATCATCATTCGGCTATGTCCTATAAGGACTTCTAAAGGTAACCTAATGATTACTTCTTCTCAAAGATGCTTAGAGCTATTCATTATAAAGTGTTTATATATCTATAGTTGGATGATATGTTTGTGATGGACTATTTAGATTTCTTTAGAAAGATACATCACTTAACACCAACCCTGTATGATGATGTGTTAGAGAAAATGTGGATATTTCTAGATGGGATCATGTATTCCATCCGATCCAAGTTGAAAAAATTATGGTTGACTATTTTTTCTAAAATAGTGAACTGAGCCTTGATCCTTAAAAGTAATTTGAGGGAATTTGACATTGAGGGCCAAGGAAGTTTAACACCATGATATGGAATTAGTTCATCTAGTGGCATGAACCATCACCTTGAGTCTACTCAAAGAGGTAGAATCAGTTAGATAAAACACTCTAATAGTTTTTCGGTGTGTCACCAGTGTCATAGACCGGGCCATTAGAAACCTCATTGTACTAAGGACCCAATTGAGTGTTGAGATTGAGGTAATATAGAGAATATTCAACATTTTCACAATATTTACTATGTTTACTAGTGATAAAGGACCTTTACTAACCCCACATTAAGAATTAGAATAATCAATCTGCATCTAGAAAGATATTGGATTACTACTTTCTGATCAGGAAGTAGAGGTGGATTTGGTCATGGAATCCAGTATTATTATATACAACACTGATAGAGTGGGTCTACTCTAGGTAGTCAAGATATAGCTCAGAGTTGTTGATATTTCTAGCTATATGGAGTATAACCTATGCCATAGGAGTAGAGCGTGGGACTTATACAGTTCGAGGCGTGATTTTATTAGCCTATACTCTTATATTATTTATTTGATAGAATCACTTTACATTTGTTCATATTTGTGACTGTTATGGATATCCTTTGGCAAATATAGAGTACTTATGTGGAATCATTATCCTAGATAATCTATTGAGAGTTCAGTTAAAATGTTCATTCCAATGGAAAGACTTATTCCATGAGATTAATGACTATCATTTAATATATAACCTCTTTATCTTTAAGATGACATGGTTTAATAACATTATTTGGATGTAATTGTTGGTTCCTCACCTTGACCATGTCAATTTTTATCACTAGAGGGTATCATTCTCTTCGGTAGATAGTGGTAACTATATTCATAATAGTGAAAGGGATGTCAAAAAACCTTGAGCTATTCTAAAGCATCATGGGATAGGATGGGTGATATCCTATATTTATATTCTCCTTCTAAACAATTGGGTAACACATTAGATGGAGTTTCATAATGTAGTTTATCAATTCTGGAACGTATTTTTTTATTAATGTTTTTCGACAAACTCATTCAAGAGAGGTATATTTTACTATCTAGAATGTTCTATGAGGAACACTAGTGGATATACCTCTTTATAGTATGACATCCACTAAGATTCTCGAGATTAAGAGATATATAGAGGAACTATGAGCTAATGATCGGGCACATAACATCTTCTTAGAGTTCAATGTCCCTTTTCTTCAAGAAGGAAAATGATACCATTATTCTTTTCATGGATTACTTAAAACTGGATCATATTACTACTATGAAATGATATCACCTACCACATATAGAAGACCTATTTGTTCATATCCAACGATTTTAAGTGTTATCAAAGATAGATTTGAGGTTAGTATACCCTCAAGTATGAGACATGAATTTAGATATAACTCATATAACCATGCCTAGTTGATATCGTTGTATGATTGTTTGGTCATGTTGTTTGATGTCATTAACATGTTGATAATTTTTATGGATCTGATGAACTGGGGTTTCCACCCATACCTGGATTCCATTATGGTAATTTTCATGATTGAAATATTGATGTATTATCATACACAACACAATCATTCCAAACAGATTGGATCCATTTTGAGAACATTGAGAGAGAACATGTTGTATCCTAAGATGAAAAATATTATTTCAATATTTATAATGTTCAGTTTCTATGTTATATCATCTCAGAGGTGAAAGTATTAGTGGACCTAGAGAATGTTAGAGAACTATTTTTGTTGGAGAATCCCAACAATTTATCTATTATACATAGTTTATTATGGATGACTCCCTATAATTGGAGCTTTATATTGGATTTATCATTCCATCTGACACCTCTCATGGGATTGATGATGAAGGGAGTAAAATATGTATGGTCTGAATCATATGATAAATCCTTACATAATTTTAAAGGGATGATTAATTCGACGATGATCTGGATTCTTCCAGAGCTAGAAAGATATTGAATAGTTAATATGAAGAATATTTAATCATACTGGGAGTATTTATAAGATAATGTGAACATGTCATGGCATACAATTCTTGTCAGTTGATACCTAAAAAGTAGCATTACGTGATGCATAACCTCAACTTGGAAACTTTGGTATATGCTTTTCATTTATTGGACGCACTTTTTGGAAGAGAGTTTTTTTGGTATATACTAAATATAAAGGTATCAAATACATATTTACATAGTGTGACTTGAACCTTAGAAAATAAATATGGGTTTAATACATATAGATTTTTTACTTTAATATTTCATAAACACCTGGAAAAGGGAATACTTTGGTTGATGCTTTGATCATAAAGACTCGTACATAGGCAGTTCAAAAGGCCAGTAGTCAATGAAAGTTGATTTCCTTATTTTTTGAGATATATTTAGAGGTGTGGGACCCTTATAGTCATATTTAAATCGCATTGTTATCATTGATTTATTCACTTATATATAGAGTAAATATATTACATCCTTATAATACCTGGTGATGTAGAGACTGGGTTTTTGGCCCTGTCAGACTTTGGATTATTTCTACGAAGAATTCCAGAGCTAGGCGTGAAGACGGTGTGCGATTCTGAGACCCGATCTGCCCGGAATTAATTTTATAAAAATATTAAGTATTTTTATACTATGCACGTGGCGGAGGTGTGATATCTCCTAAATGGTAGCTCAGAACGGAAATCTGATGGCACGGTTGGGTCCGGAACGTGTCGTTTACCCTAGGCGAGGTCTAAACTTTACGGGCGCGGGCCTGTGGTGAGAAACGCCACCAGGGACATTTTCGTAAATAAGTAGCAATGTTAGTGTGCGAGCGTCGGCTCACATAACTGCTGAACAAAGTCTCGGATGGAAAATCGGAGACCGTCGTTGCGTTCCAAACGCCGCGTTTACCCTAGGGGTGACCTTACTTTTGTTCGCATCGGGCGTCGGATCCGAGGCAGGTTTGGCGCCGGCGGGCGGCTGATATAAATATCACCCCCCCCCCCCCCCTTTATCGTTCCTCTCGACGTTCTTCTTCATTATTCGCCGCCGCTCTGCCAAATCGAGCAAAAGAAGCGTCCACGAGCTCGGAATTCGACGGCGAACGTTCCAGGAGCGTGCAGCGGAACCTCTGGAGCGCGGATCTAAGGAAGAACGTCGGCGTTTCGCCCGCGAGGTAGGCGGTTTGAGTTTTAAAATCCCGGACCTCGTTTATGCGTTGTTTTTCTTCAAATCATCCTAAGGGTTGTGTAGTTCGGGTCCCGATCTTTCCAAAACTTTTTTCAGATCTGAATTTGGAGCACCGGGGTGCTCCCGGTGGCTCCCGGATGTTTTCCGGCGAAAACCCGGTTTTCCGGCGATGACAGGCGGCGGCCATGGCGGAATCCGGTGACGGCGCGGCGGCGGTTTCTGGTGGCGGCGGCGGCGGTGCGGCGGAATCCGGCGGCGGCACGGTGGTTTCCGGCGAGGCTGGCGGTGGTCCGGCCAGGATTTTCCGGGGGTTCTTTAAACCCCCGTAACTCGCAAACCGTAACTCCGATTTGCGAGCCATTTGCGGCGACGCGTTCCTTGCGTCGAGACGGACCTTTTGAAATCACTTTGAGAATTTTATGGTTCGGGATCGTGGCCCGGAGTTTGAAACGTCGTATAAAATAATAATATTTTATTATTTTACGACTTCGGGCCGTTGTAACTTCTACCCGGAGCGTCCGATTGACGTGCCGTCAGTGGCGTTGAGACCCTGATTGGACGAAGGACTTTTTGAGATGGTTTCCGGGTGTTGGGACTGAGAACAGGGTGCGGGCCCCATGAGGCCGGGTTTTGGCGTTTGCGGAGAAACGCAGCTTTTGCACTAGGAGTCCGATTTTGGCAGATGAATAGTTGATCCTGTGTGTTTTTCCGAGAGGAACGCAATGGTGCATTCCGTTCGATGAGTTTCGGAATCCATGCATGGGCCACACCCGAGCTGGGCTTCGGTGAATAGTGCATTTTTCACCGGGTGTTCGTTTCGAACGAGCGAGTAGTCGATTCCGCTTGTTTTTTCGAGGGGATCGTCCTGGTATGGTCCGCTCGATGAGTTTCAGGATCGTTGTGTGGGCCCCGCACAGGCTAGCTACGGTGAATAGTGACTTTTTCACCGGTGCTCCGTTTCGTGCGAGTAAACAGCCTATCCTGCGTGTTTTTCCGCGTGGAACGCGATGGTGGCCTCGGTTTTGTCCTAGGAGGTGCGCAGTGTGGCGTTGTGCCGGGTCCCTCGGGTTAGCGACGTTTGGACCAGCAGCGGTTGAGGGTTCTCCCTTAGTTCATTCCTATGAGGGTTTGTGTGGCATCACAACCTTCGTATGGGTTTGTGATCCTCTCGATGGGATGTTTTAACTGTTAGAGTTGTGGCATCCCTCCAGTGGGCCCGGAGCGGATCCTCTAGCATCTTTACCCTGGATCGGGTTCTTGGTATCACTGGGACTGCTTATTCACGGGCGGCGATCCCCTATCTAGCAGGTTAACCCCGTAGGGTTTGTGGCATCATCGGGAATATGATCCCCTACTCGGTGGGTCTTTCCCAGTAAGGTTGTGGAATCGTCGGGTATACGATCCCCTACTCAGCATAAATTTTATAGTAGGGTTGCGGTATCGTTGGTTATAAGATCCCCTACTCAGTGCTTGGTGTCGGTAGGGTTGTGGTATCATTGGTTATGTGATCCCCTACTCAGCGCGTGGTTTCGGTAGGGTTGCGGCATCATCAGGTCGATCCCCTACATCGCGAGTTGTACCATATAGGGTTCTGGTATCGTCGTGACCCTCTTTATATGGATGACGATCCTCTATCTGAGTGTGGAGCTTCTGTCGAGCGCCAGATCGGGTTGTGGTATCCCCCAGAGGATCCTGGGTGTGATCCCCTATCTGTGAGAACTATGTATGCCAGATCGGGTCGTGGTATCCCCCAGCGGACCCTGGGAGTGATCCCCTATCTATGAGCTACGTATACCGGAGTGGGTCTTGGTATCCCCTAGCGGACCCTAGCGGTGATCCCCTATCTGAGGAGTTTGGTGGTTATGTTGTTTCAGCGAGTGATGTTATCCGACGAGCGTGGTCTCTCGGGTGAGCGTCTGAGATGTTTGTTTGGGACCCGATGGAGTGTTTCTCTCGGATGAGTGTTATCTGGTATGACAGTGTTCATGCAGTGTACTCTCCTGGTTGGGACAGTTGCTGGTGATGAGGTCGGTACCTCTTGTGGATTGTGGCCTGAGCTGAGTATATCTGGATCGTTCAAGGTGTATGTATGGGAATTCACCTGAGCTGAGCTGAGCTGACTAGTTGTGTTTAGCCGAGTATGGTCACAAGATGGAGTTTATCTCTCGTCTGGGTTCCCTCTGTCTGGGTTGAGTGTACTGTTTCCTTTCAGTTGCTCCCTTGGGTTTTGGGTTTTTGGGGTGCCTACTGAGTATGTTTATACTCATGCCTGCACGGGCTTTGCCCGCACATGTTTGTGTCTTGTGCAGACCATAGGCCTTTTGACGGAGTCCCGGGAGGACCCGGAGCAGTCGGAGCTTAGTGAGCGAGTTGACCGGGGTGTCTACCGGAGCTGTGCCGAGGGATCTTTCCAGCGGGTGTTTGTGGCAGCGTTCCCCATCTTCAGAGCAGGTAGGACGTGCTTTGTAGTTTTCTTTGGTGGACCCTATTTTTACCTTTGTACTTTTGCTGTTGCACTCTGGTTTGGGATAGATTGTATGCATGCATTTACTTTTCAGTTTCTATATCTCTGCACTGTTGCATGGAGGTGATTGTGGGTTCATGTGTACAGGTACCTTAGGCTAATGCCTCCCATGTGTGTGATAGCCTACTCGGTGCTGGTCGCCAGCCCCTGGCCTATTGGAGGCGGGCTTGGGGAGTCGCGGCTCGAGCCCCGTTGGGTCAGGTCGTGACAGAGTGGTATCAAAGGAGGTTCCACCTTTGGGATCTCAGCGCGTAGCGGGTCTAGCTGTGAGCTTGGTTCAGGTTGCATAGCGGCAGTGTTAGGATGTTTCGAGTTCGGATTTCAGGCCAGACACTCCAGTGTTGGTGCGGCGGCCGAAGTATCAATACAGCAGGACTCTGATAACCTGCCTTTCGACTCGGGACATTCATACACTCGTCGCAGGGAAATAATGGTACATGCATCATATAGGACTAGGTTTTTAGGTTTTCCTTGTCCTTCTTGAGTTAGCTCTCCAGATATACTCTTTAACTGTGGTGCGTCTTGAATGTATTTCAGGATGCCTCCACGACGACAGCCAATGAGGGTTCCGTAGTAGGATTTTGCTGATGACCCACCCTGTGTAGAGGCTGTGGAGCAGGGCGCAAGTTCTGAGGTTTCACCTCCAGGTGGTCTACCAGTTGAGCCGCCACCAGTCGAGCAGCTGGTTGTGCCGCCGGTATAGGATGAGGTTGCGCGCAGGCTGAGTGCACTGGACGATTTCCAGAGGCAGTGACCTCTGAGGTTTCGGGGTGATCCAGACCCCCAGGCAGCTGATGACTGGCTTGAGGCAGTCACCCAGGTATTCCGCCTAGTGAGGACACCTCCAGATCATATGGTGGTCCTACCGGCGAGCCTTCTGCATGGTTCTGCCGGGTAATGGTGGAGTTTGGTGACATAGTCCCATGACGAGAAGACGCTCACGTGGGAAGAGTTTGAGTGGCTCTTCAGGGAGGAGTTCTATCTGGTGACGCTGAGGTCAGTGCGGATCCAGAAGCTTCTGCAGCTTCGACAGGAGAGCATGACTGTGTCGGAGTACTCAGCGAGGTTTACAGACCTGTCGCGCTACTCCCTGGATATGGTTCGAGACCCGTTCTTTAGGGCTCGGACCATCGAGCAGGGCTTACGCAGGGACATCCGAGCAGGTGTGGTTTCCTTGTGCCTGCCCACCTATGCTGGAGTGCTGGAGCGAGTGTTGGTGATGGAGAGTTTTCTGGATGAGCAGATTCCCCCTGTTAGTGCCGGGCACTCGAGAGCTGAGAATTTTTCAGTCGGATCGGCATATGGTAGCTGACGACAGACTCAGGGGTCTGGACGTGGGCGCCGTTTCAGGAGGCGACCCCAGGATGGAGGATCTGAGGCTCATGGCTCACAGGGCTCACAGGCCAGTTTTGGTTAGCCGCAAGAGAGGCGGTTTTATGCTTGCGAAGGTCGGGGATATCTTGCTAGAGATTGTCCGACCCGACGTGCAGCTGATAGGGAGACGGTCGATGGACCGCCTTAGCAGAGGCAGCATCTCGAGCAAGGAGGTCCGCAAGGCGGCGGACGTGGCGGCGGATCGGGTGCAGTAGGAGGAGGTGGTAGGCAGTACCAGTTGCCACCACCCCCACCCACAGGTGGTCCACGCCAAGCTCAGGGAGCTGGTGGCCGAGGGCGAGGATAGCTGCATGCCATGGAGGCTGTTGACCCAGAGCCTCTGCGGATGGATAGAGGTATTCCTTGTGTCCTTTCTACTTTCTACAGTAGTTTGATAGAAACTGTTTAGCAGTACTCTTTCCTTTTTGTTGTTTGCTCGAGTTTTTTTAGGGCGTTGGTAAGACCCTGAGTGGGTGTTGATTGGCGTGCTTCGAATGCGTGAGGCAGACGGATCCTTCCCCCACTGAGACACGTTTTTGTGACGCGATTAAAACCGTGAGAGCGAGTCAGTATCGCCCAAAGTGGATAGTATTGAGGTGTGGCAGATGAGTACCTATGACTTATACGTTCGGGCATTAGTGTTTGTTGGTGAGCTCGCTGGTGTGTGAGACCCAGTTGAGAGTCCAGTCGCTTTCCTTGTGCTTGTGAATTTTCGGGAACGAAAAGTACTAAGGGGGAGGATGTAGAGACTCGGGTTTTTGGCCCTGTCAGACTTTGGATTATTTCTACGAAGAATTCGAGAGCTAGGTGCGAAGACGACATGCGATTCCGAGACCCGGTGTGCCCGGAATTAATTTTATAAAAATATTAAGTATTTTTATACTATGCACGTGGCGGAGGTGTGATATCTGCTAAACAATAGATTAGAACGGAAATCTGATGGCACGGTTGCGTCCGGAACATGCCGTTTACCCTAGGCGGGGTCTAAACTTTGCGGGCGCGGGCCTGCGGTGAGAAACGCCACCAGGGGCATTTTCGAAAATAATTAGCAAAGTTAGTGTGTGAGCGTCGGCTCACATAACTACTGAACAGAGTCTCGGATGGAAAATCAGAGACCTCCGTTGCGTTCAGAACGGCACGTTTACCCTAGGGGTGACCTTACTTTTGTTCGCATCGAGCGTCGGGTCCGAGGCAGGTTTGGCACCGGCAGGCGGCTGATATAAATATCAGTGCCCCCCCCCCTTTATCGTTCCTCTCGACGCTCTTCGCCGTTCTTCGCCGCCGCTCCGCCGAATCGAGCAAAAGAAGCGTCCACGAGCTCGGAATTCGACGGTGAACGTTCCAGGAGCGTGCAGCGGAACCTCTGGAGCGCGGATCTAAGGCAGAACGTCGGCGTTTCGCCCGCGAGGTAGGCGGTTTGAGTTTTAAAATCCCGGACCCCGTTTATGCGTTGTTTTTCTTCAAATCATCCTAAGGGTTGTGTAGTTCGGGTCCCGATCTTTCCAAAACTTTTTTCGGATCTGAATTTGGAGCACTGGGGTGCTCCCGGTGGCTCCCGGATGTTTTTCGGCGAAAACCCGGTTTTCCGGCGATGACGGGCGGCGGCCATGGAGGAATCTGGTGACGGCGCGGCGGCGGTTTCCGGTGGCAGCGGTGGCGGTGCGGCGGAATCCGGCGGCGGCGCGGTGGTTTCCGGCGAGGCTGGCGGTGGTCCGGCCAGGATTTTCTGGGGGTTCTTTAAACCCCTGTAACTCACAAACTGTAACTCCGATTTGCGAGCTGTTTGCGGGGACGCATTCCTTGCGTCGAGACGGATCTTTTGAAATCACTTTGAGAATTTTATGGTTCGGGATCATGGCCCGGGAGTTAGGAACGTTGTATAAAATAATAATATTTTATTATTTTACGACTTCGGGCCGTTGTAACTTCTACCCGGAGTGTCTGATTGACGTGTCGTTAGTGGCGTTGAGACCTTGATGGTACGACGGACTTTTTGACATGGTTTCCGGGTGTTGGGACTGAGAACGGGGTGCGGGCCCCACGAGGCCTGGTTTTGGCGTTTGCGGAGAAACACAACTTTCGCACAATGAGTCCGATTTTGGCGGATGAATAGTCGATCATGTGTGTTTTTCTGAGAGGAACGCAATGGTGCATTCGGTTCGATGAGTTTCGGAATCCATGCGTGGGCCCCACCTGAGCTGGGCTTTGGTGAATAGTGCCTTTTTCACCGGGTGTTCATTTCGGACGAGCGAGTAGTCGATTCCGCTTGTTTTTCCGAGGGGATCGTCGTGGTATGGTCCGCTCGATGAGTTTCAAGATCGTTGTGTGGGCCCCGCACGGGCAAGCTACGGTGAATAGTGCCTTTTTCACCGGTGCTCCATTTTGGGCGAGTAAACAGCCTATCCTGCGTGTTTTTCCACGTAGAGCGCGATGGTGGCATCGGTTTTGGCCTAGGAGGTGCGCAGTGTGGCGTTGTGGCGGGTCGCTCCGGTTAGCGATGTTTGGACCAGCAGTGGTTGAGGGTTCTCCCTTGGTTTGTTCCTACGAGGGTTAGTGTGGCATCACAACCTTCGTATGGGTTTGTGATCCTCTCGATGGGATGTTTTAACTGTTAGAGTTGTGGCATCCCTCCGGCGGGCCTGGAGCGGATCCTCTAGCATCTTTACCCTGGATCGGGTTCTTGGTATCATTGTGGTCGCTTATTCATGGGCGGTGATCCCCTATCTAGCAGGTTAACCCCGTAGGGTTTGTGGCATCATCGGGAATATGATCCCCTACGTGGTGGGTCTTGCCCAGTAGGGTTGTGGGATCGGCGGGTATACGATCCCCTACTCAGCATGAAGTTTATAGTATGGTTGCGGTATAGTTGGTTATACAATCCACTACTCAGCGCTTGGTGTCGGTAGGGATGTGGTATCATTGGTTATGCGATCCCCTACTCATCGCGTGGTTTCGGTAGGTTTGCGGCATCGTCGGGTCGATCCCCTACATCGCGAGTTGTACCAGATAGGGTTATGGTATCGTCGTGACCCTCTTTATATAGATGATGATCCTCTATCTGAGTGTGGAGCTTCTGTCGAGCGCCAGATCGGGTTGTGGTATCCCCCAGCGGATCCTGGGTGTGATCCCCTATCTGTGAGAACTATGTATGCCAGATCGGGTCATGGTATCCCCCATCAGACCCGGGGAGTGATCCCCTATCTATGAGCTACGTGTACCGGAGTGGGTCTTGGTATCCCCTAGTGGACCCTAGTGGCGATCCCCTATCCGAGGAGTTTGGTGGTTATGTTGTTTCAGCGAGTGATGTTATACGACGAGCGTGGTATCTCCGGTTAGCGTCTGAGATGTTTGTTTGGGACCCGATGGAGTGTTTCTCTCGGATGAGTGTTATCTGGTATGACAGTGTTTGTGCGATGTACTCTCCTGGTTGGGACAGTTGCTGGTGATGAGGTCGGTACCTCTTGTGGCTTGTGGCCTGAGCTGAGTATATCTTGATCGTTCAAGGTGTATGTATGGGCATACACCTGAGCTGAGCTGAGCTGACTAGTTGTGTTTAGCCGAGGATGGTCACAAGATAGAGTTTCTCTCTCGTCTGGGTTCCCTCTGGCTGGGTTGAGCGGACTGTTGCCTTTCAGTTGCTCCCTTGGGTTTTGGGTTTTTGGGGTGCCTACTGAGTATGTTTATACTCACCCCTGCACGGGCTTTTCCCGCACATGTTTGTGTCTTGTGCAGACCACAGGCCTTTTGACGGAGTCCCAGGAGGACCCGGAGCAGGCAGAGCTTAGTGAGCGAGTTGACCGGGGTGTCTACCGGAGCTGTGCCGAGGGATCTTTCCGGCGGGTGTTTGTGGCAGCGTTCCCCATCTTCAGAGAAGGTTGGACGTGCATTGTAGTTTTCTTTGGTGGGACCTGTTTTTCCCTTTGTACTTTTGCTGTTGCACTCTTGTTTGGGATAGATTGTATGCATGCATTTACTTTTCAGTTTCTATATCTCTGCACTGTTTCATGGAGGTTTTTGTGGGTGCGTGTGTACAGGTACCTTAGGCTAATGCCTCCCATGTGTGTGATTTCCTACTCGACGCTGGTCGCCAACCCCTGGCCTATTGGAGGCGGGCTGGGGGAGTCGCGGCTCGAGCCCCGTTGGGTCGGGTCGTGACAGGTGATTAGTCTTAATATAACGTGTTTCAAGTAAGGACTCACCATGTGGTTGGATAGTTTATGGGGATGAGATACTGTGAATTTATGGATGTTTATGGGTTCTAAAAGAAATATATTTAGAATTGATGTGAGAGTATCATGTCTTTTATGGGTAGTACATCCCAGACTCATGAAGATGTATTTTGACTTATGAAGAAAGTATATTTGGCTCGGGATGAAAGATGAGATAAATTATTTGGTTACCCAGCGTTCCACCTTTCAGTATGTGGAGGAGGAACACTAGTGACCAGTGGGAATTCTATTGCCTTTACCCATTCATGGTTGAAAATGGGAGGACATAACTGTAAATTTTTTGACGTCCACATGAGGTAGAGATGAAGTATGGGTGATCGTTGATATATTGACTAAGGTCACCCATTTCATACCTATTTAGCAGACCATTTAGTGGATGAGTTTGGGTGGATATATATCAAGTTGATCACATTACATTAGGGAGTTCCACATAAAATTGTATTGGACATAGATGGCTGATTCATGTTGTAATTCTAGAAGGGATTGGATAAGGAATCAGGTTCACAAGTACTTCTAAGTACAAAATATGATCCTTAGACAAATGATCAGTAATAGTATACAGTATAGGTGTTATAGGACATGGTTAGAGAATGTGTCCCACATTTTGGTGGCTATTGGTAGAAACACCAACCTATTACAAAAGTTTTTATAATAAAATCTTTCAATAAACTATATAGATGGATATATACGAGGCCCTATAAAGTAGGTTGTTCCATTCACCACTATTCTCATTTGTGGTAGGAGAGTCTATGCTTCTGGGAGCTCATTTCATTTTGGAGTGTTTAGTGAAGGAACAACATAATAGGAATAGTATAGATACAACTAAATCTATTTATAACTCTTATATTGACCATCACCATTGAACACAAGATTTTGAGGTGGCATATCAGTTCTTCTTATGTGTTTCACCTAGTTTAGTGCATCGACAGATTTAGAGTTAAGGGATGTAAGAACCAAGATTTGTTGGACCTTTTGAGATTTTATAAAGTGTTAAGTCAGTAGCCTATCAGTTTTAAATTACCTTAGAGTTACCTATCCAAGTAAGAAATATTCCATGTTTCTCATCTAGTTTGACACTATTTTGGGTTGCCTCTTGTTCTTTATTCTTATGTGGTTGATTTTTATGTTGATAATTCTTTTGAGGCATTCTGAAATCATATTATTTATCATAGAATGAATTTTCTAGGTGGTAGGTCAGTTCCTCTAGTATGTGTGCTATGAAAATATAACCATTTTTAGAATGAGTCATTCATAGAGAGTCCAATGTACATGCTCAGTGGTCAAAGATATTCTATAATGATGTTAAACCACCCTCATGGAAATAATAGGATCAGTTATTTTAATGACATGAGGTTGTAAAATCCAATAAATTTAACAGTATGTTATTTATTATTTTATGTTCAACATTTATTGATTTTTTTGGACCATGTAAAGGATCCCACATAGGATTTTGGTGTGCTTCTGGGAGGAAACAACAACAACATAGAAGCTCTATAAGAATTATAGAAGTAGATAAATTATAGTGTAAATTGGTTTCTTATACCATAAATGTTTAATTTATAGTAAAAACCATTATAACAGCATAAATGGATTAGGTAAACCTATAAAGAGGGGTATTATAGAATAAATCCTCAATTTATTCTATAAATATTCTAGATCCTAAAAAATAAGGGGAAATTATCTTTTTCCCTAAATTTTGTTGTAACCTAAATCTTTTCCATTATCCTTTCATTAATATTCATAGATTCTCACACTCCTTTTGGGATATCCTTCACTCCAAGATAGGTTTTGAGCCTCCTTCTCTATCTTGACTTTGATTCACTCATTGTTTTCTTACTGGATCCATCTCTGTAAGTGATTTAGTCCTCTTACTTCTTTTCATCATTTATCTTTTCTAATGTAATTCTAAATTTGTGTATGCTAATATGAAATATATTCAAGGTATTTTAATATTTCATAGATTTCTCCCATTCCAGATCAAATTAGAAGACGATACAAGATGACTAGTCATATACCAAGACAAGGTAGATGGGCTAGTTATTTTTCCCCAAAGGTCTTTATGTTTCAATTATGAGAAATCATTCTGAACATCATATATTCTATGTGACACCTTCTAAATTTAAAATCTAATAAAAAATTGATTTTATCTTTTTTAGAGTAATCCTAGGGATCTAAATTCATCATTGGAGTAATCTTACCTTGATGTTAGTTTCCCCTTAGGGTCATCCACTTTTAAAGGCCCTTAAGCATTATTCCTTGAAATGTAATCAAACCACCATATAAGGTGTTCTACTTTCCCCTTTTATCTGTCATGTATTAATTATTTGAATGACACATTAATTTAATTAATAATATAGGGAATGTGGATTCTATGTTCATATTACCTTGGACTTTGTTCTTATTTACTTATAATTGAGTTTTCCATTAAATATATTAGCTAAATTTAAATAAAAAAATTATAAATGTTACAGGTTTACTATAACGCTCAACCGATTATGAGTGTGTGATGAGGGAAATACAAGGGTTCAGACTCAGAAAACCTTATATTGGATCATTTGGCATATTCAATTCAATGAATTATATGTTAAATTATATTAAACTATGGGAGATACATTGATTACTAAGTGGAATTCCTTGGACGGGCTTGCCTAGACAGTGCAATTACATTATTCCATGATGGACCCTTGGTTTCCCTAAGTGTAGTTCTAAGGAAGAGATCAGAAGAAAGTGCATTGCACTATGAATCAAGTGAATCTTTAGTTCCCTATGTTGACATGAAAGAAAGGTCTTAGGAGGATATGTAAGTATACATTACATAATTGATTCCTAGATTACTATAAGGAATTGAATGGTCAACCATGTAGTGTGATGGGTTATATTACACCCGAAGAGATACTGGGGTTCCCTAAGTGTAATTATTTAGAAGGTCCCATAATTCAATTATAATTATTTAATGAAAAACCTGCCAAATCAAAGAACACACTTTGAGTCATTCAATGATTTACATACAAAATGAACATGTCTATTTACCTTCATTCAGTTATAATGTGAGGGGAATTTTATATCCCTTATAAGAGTATGATTATATAGGGATTCCTTGACTATGAACCTAGTTCAAAATCCGGTAACAAAAATAAAACAAAATTAATAAATTTATGAAGAAACTATGTCTTAGTCTAAGAAAGGTAGTGATGATTCAGTGTCCCATGAGGAACCCAGACCGATATGGTTTATTTGTTTACTATAATAAATTTATTATTACTTATATACAACGTACTGTTTATATATAGAATCTATAGTTCTAGACACCATTTGTGGATGACTACAGAGTTTATCTCTCACCCTATTTAGTACTCTGATTGGTACCAATATAGAATTCATGGATGTATGTAGGGATAAGGGGAAGAATCCATCTATAGGTAAATGATTTTATATACTTTGATGGAGTACAAGAGTATAGGAATGATCCTATTCCTATAATTCTATTAGAGATAGGTTGTTTTTTTTATTTTTGTGTAGAATTTTGAATATCACTGGTTAGTTGTTTCATTTTATTCATTTTTTATATATAATACAAACATGAAAATATTTTTTATATGAGACTGGACGTGGTTTTATCTTGTTTTTTATGCTAATGTAGTTCTAATTATTATTCTTGAGGTTATGCTTCCACTATTTTATTATCCTACTTCCTATAATTTATATCTTATATTAATTATACACATCACTCTGATTATGAGGGTATAGTGTCCCCACCATACCATCATATATTCTCACTGCTATTTAGAAACCTCTAGCATATGTGGATTAATGCTTGATGTTATGTGGACAACAAATTTTGGTTACTTTTTGAGTGAACCAGGTCCGAGATGTTACATCATGCAACAAAAAGTGTTTCTAAAAAAATAAAAAAATTGGTACCTAATAAATATTACTTGGTTCAACCAAACATTGATAGTCTAAGGATTATACAACAATGATGTGTTGATGTACCAGAAACCCTTATCATACTTCTTAATTCAGATATAAAAAGTGGGCAGATGTATACACATGAGAGGGTGGTGAATCAGTTTTTAAGAATTTATTATAAATTCCAATCACATTTACCCCTATATAATTAATCCTTTTATCCATTTATTGATGTTGGATCTAAGTTATATTGGACCAAGGAATGATATTCAAAATGTATGAATGTAACAAAAAGGCACGCAATATTTTTTCAAGGTTCAATATAGAGACCGACTCTTTTTTGTATTATTTGTGTTTCCAATCATCGATTATCAACTATTATGATTAGTATATGAGTAAATTGGTTTTTACTAAACCTAAACATATTCTCATTGTGTATAAATATTTACAATTATCACAAGACTCTCTTTACCAGTTTTTTATTAGATTTAATTATTTGCTTGACACGGTGGTCACTGTGTATGATGGTGTTCACCCTATATTCAAGAGTCACATGGGTTCTAAGGAATAATTAATCATATATATATATATCTGTGTGTGTGTGTGTGTGTGTGTTTATTAGAATATCTTCTTTGGAAGTATATCATAGGTTCTACATAATGTGCTTACACATTAATTTAATCAATCTCCTTAAACTCAATACAAGGTCTTAGAATGTTATCAAATCTTCAAGATAAACTATGTTAAACTTAGTACCTATAGTATCATAACATTTACACAATTAATATATACCACTCATCAATATTTATCGATTATTATTTATATATTTCAACATAACTAAATGAAGAATGAGTAACTCTTAAGATGCATCATCCTACTCTTCTACTTTTCTATAACATTCAATGGGTCTTTATTTGAGTGAAATCATGGATGATCATCTCCTAGAACCTCAAATATCAAACTCAAAAACCTTATTGAATACTAATTTTTTATATTTATTCCTCCAATATATTATTATTCATGAGTCTAATAATGTATTTGAATGAAATTAGTTCTATCAAAATTATCAATTTTAAATGTAAATCCATGGGGAGATTCTCACTACTAACCATAGAGTCATACTAAACTACCCATTTTGGGTTCCAATGATACTTTATCTACTTCTTTTTTTGGTAAATGGATATTCTTATAATAAACACACTTAATTATTCTTATTCTTGATATGAGACAAAAAATATATTCAAAATATATCTACAATAGACTCAATTTCTTCTTCATTAAATGCTTCTAAACAAATCCCCAAATATAAATTTTTCAAAATTGTATAGAATTATAGAAAATAGATATTATGTTATAGAATTAATTTTCCATTTCTATATTCATGAGTTTATAATTTTTTCTCATTTCTAAAAACAATGGTCAATACCTATACTTCTATTTTATATATTCCCAAAGACTCAAACAACCTTGGATCAAAATATTTTATATAATGATAAACTGTAGCTTCAGATTTAACGGTTCTATATAAGCATTATTCATGAAAACATAATAATATAAATTAATCCTTCAAGAACATATGTATTGGTTCATTTCCATAGGTATTTCATAAACTAAGCTCATATAATGGCTTAAATAATTATTATGAAGTTCTGATCTTGATAGAAAAACCTTAGCATTGTCATATTTATATTACTCATCATAATTCTTAATTTTAGAAAGTTTCTCTTTTTAATCCAGATGATATTTTATAATTACTTATGTGTTGAATTATTATATTGGGGAAATCAAATAATTTCCTTAGTAAGGACTTATGATAAAGAAATATGTTATGTAGTGGATAATTTATTTTAATATATCAACTTTATGAAAAAATTCTATGTGTTGAAGTGTTACATTCAGTTTAATATTTGAACTGGAAACCTTAGAGTCATACATTCATGAAGTATTATGATGGAAAAATATGCTCGGTATTATAAATATAGACTATTAAATAGTGAATTTTTATGATCAATGAATTTTTCAATTCAAAAAAACTTCATATCATTATGATAAAGACTTATTATTGGAAAAGACTCATGTCCAACAACTAATGGTTATGTTCGGAGTGATTATTAACAAATAGTATGCAAACATTTATTCCCATGTTTTAGCCATTTTTTCTAGGAACTCAAGAAAACTAGATTTCGACAGTAAGATTCAAAATGATTATTAAATACTTATTAGGATACTCCGACTTCCCCAAATCATATCATAACTTCATCAAATGATTTTAGTAATTATTAAAACAACCCCAAACTACATCCACCCATGTTATAAGGAATTATATCATATAAAATACTCAAAAAAGAGTATTTCAGTCAATAATTCTATAAGATTATGCGTTACTCTCATTCAATAAAAATTGAGAAATATATACTCAATTAAATCTTTAAACTAGAGTTTATAAACACTTTTTACATAATGAACAACATGATTTTAACTCCTCAGATGGGTTCTCTAACATTATGTACCAAGGAATCCATCATACCAGCTATTATAAGTTATTTTATTACCATTTATTCCTCATGAAATAAATTCCTCTACATGGGTGGATTATTACGAATTCACACGAGACTTGATATTTTTGTAATCACATTTATAAACCTATTTAACAAAAAAATATAATCAAACACTACCTTTGAGAACTTTAATCTTCTCCAATGAGTTTTTTTTCTAATTCCAATAAACCACATAAAATTTAGTGGTCAACATGATATTTCTCTTTCTAATTGAAAATGAATATAAAGGGAAATATAGTATCTCCCATTTTTACAAAATAGGTAAGTCTTTCAAAATCTTATCCCCTTTGTTATCTAATATCAATTGAGTTTTGAATTGATGTGCCAATTAAAAAAAGTGGTGGAAGTTTTTCAAATTCTTTTCCTCTATAAGATACCATGAAGAGGACTTTCTATGAGAATCAATACATAACAATTTTATGTGATTATTGGAATTACAAAACAAAATAAAATAATCTAAAAGATAAGTTGGAATAACATTTCAATAAGAAATGTTCTATAAATATAAACTATATGTATACATGGGAAGACCAATTTTAGAAAACAAGAGTGATAAATTTCGATAAAATAAATGTTCATATTTTACATGGGATACCATTTCTATCATTCTCAACTTCTTATGGAAGCCCATACAAATTTTCTAGAAAATTTATGGAACCTATGCTCACATAAACAAATAAGAAAATATTTTATAATCCAAGTAATCTCTATTAGTTATATAAACACCACCACTTTTTAGGAAATATAATACACATTAAACAATATATAAGAGATTAAAATAATACATTTTCTATAAGATTTTTATGTGGTTCTCAATATTTCCTTATTGAAGAATATTAGATGGATTTTACCTAATTATCACATTTTATAGATCTCACTAAAGATAATACTCTTGACTATTCATCACCATTCCCAGTGGTCATTTAAAGAATATGAAATAAATATGGTGTAAGGGTAGATCTTCTAGTTTCTCCTCTAAATGATAAATAGTATTGAGACATGATTCTCATCTTGATCACTCCTTTTCTTATTGGTTTGAATTTATATATCTCATTAATATTTCTTCATCCACTATTTTTCATATTTGTTCACCCACTATTTTTCATAATTGTTCACCATTAGGTATCATGGTATTATTTCTATTTTCAACTGTTTTCATGTTTTAAATAGGGTAGAACATAAAGAAATTGATTTGTTTTCAGAATAATATGGATTTTTATCCAATTAAAACTAATCTAGATATATCATAAGACAACCTTTGGTAAAATTATTAGTCTTGAACATTGGTATGGATTTTTTATTTCCAGTGGAAGGGATAAAACTTAATCCCCTAATTACTTCCCAATTTTCATCATGCCTTATTTTTGGGGAAGAAAAGTGATAACTTTTATGAAAAAATAGAATGCCTTTTATCCTCTTCCACACACATATTGATCTTATTTTTATTTTCCTATATTGTGTGGCCTCTAAATTATTCAAAAAGTGTGTTAACCACCAATATAATCCTATAATATCTCTCATGAATGAATTCAATTTTTGACTTTAACATACTATAATTCTCCTTGGCATTCATGTCCATCAGGCATTGGTCCATTATATAACTTCTCTTAATATAATAGTAGATTTTTTTCATTCTGGTCAAACGTGATACTCATCCTTCTTAATTAACTTCTTGTGTTTTTATGATTTAACTTTATTCCTCTTAGATAGTTCTCAAAAGGAAGTCTTATCATGATTATTTTCCTTCTCCATAGATTTTTGAGGTTCTCTCTAACCTTTAGAAAGTGGATGATAACTACAATTATTTCCCTAGAATTCATCATAGAAGTAACCACAAATGTTCAACATATCATATAATTTATATAATCTTTCAGATCTATTATTCATATATAGATTATTTTTATTCTAAAAATCCTATTTATTTTGTAAAATAATGTTTCTATCACTTTCATCATTTATCCATACCTCACATGAACTTATCTTACATTCATATATATAAATATTGTTCCAACAATCAATATACATATTTATAAACCTATGAAATCACCAAAAATAACATACTAACCTATGTATTTTAATTTTTAAATGGTTACAATGATTTTTCATATTTATATTCTGGATATTTTTAGTAGTTTTACCATAGTTTTTAACTCATTTTTTGGGATTATATTTTAAATATTAAACCAATTATAACCTTAATAAATTGGGTTGTTGAAAACTATTTTTATATGCCTATATTTCCGTATATTTTAGATTTTCCCTATACTTTCAATTAAGATAGAATCAATACAAACTAAACTTCTAGGTTAGTGAGATACCTTTTTCTATGATCTAGATGTGGACGATTCTAAAAATGATATCAAGATTTCTTTTGTACTATTTTTATTCTATTTTTATGGAATATTATTTACTAAATATTAAGTGACAGAAAATAACTTCTTGGATCTTCATGAAGGTCCTGTTTTCTTGAATCCAAAACCATGATCTTGATTTCTAGCATCAAAGAGTTCTTGTTGAGTGAATGTTTTTCAGCCTATCTTTAGCTTATAATTATTATAGTCATTAAAATTGATACTTATCTCAAGATAAATTCATACCCCTTCAAAATATTTTATTTTATATCCAAATAATCATTCTTGATAGTAATAGTATCTGGATATAACTCTCTTTATGTATTGATTTTATTTTCACAACATTTAAAAACATTATGTTTCACATTATGATAGTATCATCTATTCTTTTCTAACATTTTATATTTTTATATACAAATATGTATGTATTTTTCCTTACATTTCATCTTCTTAATGAGAGAGTTACACATTTTAAACTACCATTTTAATGAATTTTTCATGGATTTAGAAACATTTTATGAAGATAATTTTTCATTAACATGATCTTTATTATACTTAAATACTTGGGTAAAGTCACTGTATATAAATTTATAATATAGTACCCTTCAGACATTAAACATAATAAGAATATTTAATATATTAATCTTCATCACAGACTGAACTACTAACTCCACACTCACTAACTTCATCTAGAGGGTGTTATTATATAATTCTTGAGGTATTTCCCAACTTCCTAGCCAAATTATTTCTTATATTTTAAAATTTATATTTTTTTGAGTTAAACATTTATTTAAATAGGAATATATTCTATTATATAAATATGATTTTCTTAAACAATATAAAATATGAACTTCACAAACTCTAATAAAACTAATTGGGACATCAAAATTGATCCAATTAGTGGTAATATTCCCTCTTATAGTAATTGATCCGCACATTTAAATGGTGTAGACACCCTAGGGGCATCAAGTTTTAAAAATATTTTATCGATTCCAAATTATTTTACCCATTTCGAAATTAAACAACATTTACTAGTTATTTTAATTGGATATATGTCATATTTTACCAGGAAATGTTCTTCCATATACATTCATGTAAAACAAATTAAAGGCAGACATTATTTTTTTAAGGTTTATTATAAATACCCACTTCTTCCTATGCTGGATATGTACCCAAAAACGGATTCTTAAAAATAATGATTTGTACCTAAATATAGTGGTTTCGTGTTTACCAGACCTATATAGAGTCTTACTTTATATATACTTTCCGACTTTTCATTTTACTTTCATTACTTTCTTCACACTAGATTTATTTATAATCTTCACATTGTGCTCAATGAGTCTCAAAGTTTTATCCCTACATACCATGAGTTATACCGGTTTTATTGTGTATGATCATATATATGTTGGAGTTCCTTTGAAGTTATTCATTGGAAGTATATATTCTATGTTTTACAATGTTCTTCATAAAAAATATAATATGTCAAATTGAAATCAATATAAGGACTTTGAATTCATGTAGATATTAATCATAAAATACTTATAACTTGGTCCCTACAACAACAAAACTTTTCACACCTTAAATAGATGACACTTCTCTATCACTCACACTTATCCTCTAAAATATTTCACCTTAAACACATAAGTAATATGAAACTATGGAACATTATCATCTTCCTATTTTTATTATCAACAAAATGTAGTGATCCCTTCTTCTTTGAGATATCTTTGATTTTTATCTCTTGAAGAATTAAATATCAAAATCAAAAGTTGCATCTACTTCTTATTATTTTTATATTTCTTCCTCCCTGAGATTCTCATGAACATTGGCCATCATTTAAGTCCATTAGTTTCATAAAAATTCAAAATCTTTAAAGTAATGTCAAGGAAAACTTTTCACTTCTATCTATAAAGTGTCATCATAACTTACTAAATTTGGGTTCCCACAATTCATTGTGCACTACTTTTGAACACAAGGGATATTCTAAGAAACCCCTCATTTAATTATTCTTCTTCTCAAAAAAAGGAATGAATGATTTTTAAAAAATATATATTGTAGTCACATCTTTATCTTCATTAAATGATTCAACTCAAATTCATAGCTTATATTTTCCATAGCTGTGTATAATATACATTAAATAGTTCAAGAGTTGTGGAAGTAATTTTGTCTTTCTAGATTCATGAAATATAAAAAATTTATCATTTATCAAGTCATTGAAATATTCAGAGACTTCAATATATGGTCCTTATGAACCCTGGAATGACCTAAAATCATATTAATGTATATAATGATAAATAGAAGCTCAAGCATTAATAGTTCTCTATTTAAATTATTTATGAAAATAAAATAAAATCAATTTATACATTAAGAATATATATCTTCATTCCTCTCCTTTAGTCTTCCTTAATCAATAATCATGACCTGACTTACGAAATCATCATAATGTTTTAAAATTTCAATCACAACGTTATTATCATCAGATGTGTAATTCACTAAAGAATCATCGATTATATAAAATCTATATTTTTCCCCAACAAAAAATCCTAAATTTATTGATTGTTGAAGTGTTATGAATATGAATTAAAAGACACAAATTTATAAATAATTATGATGAATACAAACAATTTTCATTAGTTTCTTCATTTTCGTCCATCAGGTTTGACAAAATTTTAATAGGTTTTGATTTTTTTATGCTTAGAAAAAGTTTACTGTGGGAAATTTAGAGTTTCAAACTCATTTATTATTTCAAGGGATGTATAATCTTAGTATTCCAAAGATATACTTTTTTGGGTGATGTCTTACGATTAATTCATTTACATTTCTCAACAGATTATAAATCATTAAAATATGACCTTGTTATCACTAAGGGAATACATTCATCACCTAAGGAATTATTTTCATAGTGAAGTTTTATTATTAGTATGAAATGCCATACACTTGGGACATTTCAATTTTTTTGTCAGCTCCAAACATTATATTTCTAAAAATAATCTCCAAAAATATTTTTTTCCTCTCTAGATATTCAAACTTTTCTAAATTTTATCAAAACCTATTCCAATTATTCTTATAATTATTTTAATTTTTATAATATCCTTCTATCTTCTTTTTGTGGAATAAAAGTATAAAAAAAATAAGGATTGGACCTTAAATATTATATAGTCTAGAAATTCCTTTAGCATTCACCATTTACATTCAAATTGATATTTTTAATTTAGAGTTTTTAAATTTTAGGAAATAATTCATACATACCAACCCACATGCAAACAGAGTGGGTACAACGAAAACAATATCCATTTTTCATAAAAAATTAATTTATTAAAAACATGAAATCTTTTCTTGAAAATTCATCATAAAATTCTTCTTGGATTCTTTTTTCTCTAAACCAACCTTAAACCCGGTGAAGAACATTTTAAAACTAACTATGAGAAAAAAAAAGCTCACTGAGAGATAAAAAGAAGAATAGAATCAATTAGTACATGAATACTCAGTAGTATAAAAATTACTTTTAATGTCACTTTTATAATTTAATTTCAACATAATTGATGGTATAATAGTAAAGAATTTATATTTCAGTGTCAGTTATTTATTGTAATTGACTCTGAAAATATGATGAGTGAACTTTTAGGCCTTATTTTTAGTATAAACATACGTAAAAAATCTAGGAAAACATATTTTTCACATTGGTTTTATTGAAACCCATGAAAAAAAAATTTAAAAAAATTATTTTAGCCATCATTTTTTCATAAAAATGACTTCTGAAATAAAAAATTAAATAGTTTTAATGTTGGTTTTTGTAAAAAATGATGTTAAAAATCTTGTAAAAAACCTAATGTTAAACCCTTATTTTGAGTGTTTCCAGTTCTTTCGTTCTCTCATGAGAATGTGATTTCGAAATCTATTAAAACCCTTCTATCCAAGTTTGTGATTGTATTTTCCCAAGTTAAATAATATCTTCATTATTTCAAATCATTAATCCCTTATCCATCTATGATTTAGGTTTATATTTCATCTCCGTAACATTTATATGATCGATTAGCACATGGATCATAAGTTTTTTCATTACTTTTTGTTGTTTCTTGTTTATAAAATATTATAATTTTTCTTTTTAGTTTTTTTTATTCCAACATCAAGGGGTTTCTATCACATTCCATCCCACCACAATTAAAATTTTTTTTTGTTGTTTTTTTCTTTTTTTTATTTTGAAAATGTTTTAACCGTTTGTTTTCATGTTCTTCATGTCATCGAATTCAAGTAAAGTTTTCTATATTTGGGATCAATATTGTTGTGTACAACTCCTAAATTTGTAGGTGGTTGGTAAAAACGTTTAATATAAATTTGTTATTTTTTAGTTATAAATTTTATTTACTCAATTTTTTTTTGTTTTCATTACACTTTTAGTTATTAATTTGTGTTAAATTTTTGTTCAATTATATAAAATATTTATTTAGTGAGATTATAAAATGGTTTTGTTATAGGTTATAACTAAGAAGAATATTTATTTCTCTTTTGAAAAATCTTGGTAGAACGACAACGGTGTTTTTTAGTAGTTGTTAAAAATAATCTATTTAAACTTGGATAAGTATCTTTATTCTTACCGTTTTCATCAAGTATTGTTTATAAATATTTATTTAAATACATATAGTAATTTATTGTTTATTTTATTCCTTAAAATAATCATTGATCTCTCACCATATTAGAAATTTTTTTAATTAAACTTTTTTGTGTTTAAAATATATTTTCACATATATATATATTTTTAAATGATTATATGTTTTATATGTATATACAAATTTTTGTATATTTGTGTATATATTTTGATTTAAATTAGTTATATTTTTTATTTTTTTATTCTAAAAAAATCATCTACTTTTGATCTGTGACACATCATAAATAATAAATACCTATATTATATTATTTTAAATTTTATTTTTAATAATTATTAATATTTTATGTATGAGTTCCGATAATTTATATTGTATGTTTTTATGATTAAAATTTATTTTTATATATATATATATTCATAATTATTTGTATATTTTAATATATTCACTAATTATATAATGATCTCAGGTATTGAATGGATCATAATTGGATAAATTTATGAAGATCCAATAATGAATATGAAAATGGTGTTTATGATTTCTTGGAATTTTATAAAACTAGTCTTCAAAACTCAGATTTGAATTTCTATCCATGTGTTAAGTTTTTAAATATGAGAAATTAAAATTCTTTAGAAATCAATGATCAACTCATCTGTAATGGTTTTATCCTTAATTATACATGTTATATCTGTCAGGGTGAAATTACGGTAAATTCAAAATCTAATGTTGATGGAAATATTCATGATGATACAGAGGATCATATTGAATAATTAATTCATGATTTAGTTTATCAAACTATTGAAAAGAATAATCTTTTGAATGATTGTATTGAGATTATGAAAAACCCTAATTCAATGGTTGTAAATATACAATTTTATTAGTAGTTTTTATTTTGGTTAACTTGAAAGAAAAAAATGGATGGGGTGATAAAATGTTTTCCAATTTTCTTGAGATTTTAAAAGAGCTAATTCTAAAAGGTAACGGGCTTCCAGATTCCAATTATGAGTCAAAGAAAATATTATAACCAATAGGATTAGGGTATAATAAGATACATGATTTCCCCAATGAGTGTGTATTGTATATAAAATAATATGAATTTTTATAAAAGTTTTCAACATTTGTAACATCACACTATAAGATGGATGAAAACGTCAATTCATATTCATTATTAGGTACTAACATCTAACCTTAGGAAAAATAAAATAATTTCTTCCAATAATCCCATTATATAATTCCAATAAATTAACTCTAATTTATTATCAGGTTCTGAAATCAAAGATCCTACTAAAAAAATTGGTACCTTCCAATAATTCCTCATTTGAAACATCTATTTTAAAATTTAATTAATTAAAAAAGTTTAATCTGTAATTCAGATGAACGCATCTCTGATGGTAAATTGTGAAACCCTGGTGCCACATCATAATCGAAGATATTTGATAAAAAAATTCATTATTTTTGGAAATGAAGTTAGAAATCTCATAATGGGAGTGTGTACATATGGGAGGAATACATATTAGAGACTAAGTATCCAATATAATTCATGGATTATTTGGTTGGTAGTTTACAACTTATTCCCACGTATATGTAGGATTAAAAAATGTTTTATGATGAGCTTGTTGATTTCTGGACCAAAACATTCAGGAAATGATATTGATGTGTATATTTCACCATTGATTTATTATTTAAAACTTATATTTGTGGATATTTTTAATGTCATTTATGCATAGAATAAAAAGTATTTTCTTTTACGTGCTGTGATAATGTTCAGTATACGTGACTTTTTTGTATATAGAAAATTATATGGATATAGTGTTAAGGGACATAAAGAATTTCCAATTTTTAAATAAGAGTCTTCATATTATCAATTTTAGAATTAAAGAAATACATTGTACATGAGACATCAAAGATTGTTTTAAATTAATCATCCTTGATATAAATTGAAAATGGAATTTAACGGTTTACAAGAATACAATCTTCCCCCACAACCAATTTTTGTTAAATAATATTACAAAAAGGTGAAAAATATTGATTTGAAATTTAGAAAGAAAAGTAGTTCTGGTTCTCAGTAAACATATATAGAAGAAATAGTCTTTTTTAACTACCTTATTAAGTATTTTTAAAGATAAAACCTAATATAGATGTTTTGCATGTTGGGAAAAATATATGTGACAGTTTGATTCGATATTTATTTTACATAAAAGGAAAGATAAAAGATGGATTGAATTATTGATTTCACTTGATAGCAATGGGAATATGTTTGGACTTAACTCCCACTATGAAAGGAAACATAACATATTTACCTTGGTCTTGTCACACATTAAGAAAGAGTGAGAAGTTTATTTTTTGTCTGTGTATGTATGGTATAAAAGTACCCTGTTTATATTCTTCAAACGTGAAGAATTTACTATTATTCAAGGATAAAAAATTAATAGTTATGAAATATCATCACTATTATGTAATGATTTAAAAAATTGTACCTATCACACTTCATGGTATATTGTAAACAGCTTTAAAAAATATTATCATCAAGTTATGTAATTTTTTCAAATCTATTTGTATAAAATTTATTTATCCAAATTTGTTAGATGAGTTGGAGAATAAAACTACTCTTATACTTTGTCAACAAGAAATGTATTTTCCACCTATATTTTTTCATATGATGGTTCATCTAGTGATTCATCTTCTATGTGAGAAATAAATATGCAGGCCTATTTATTTACATTTGATATATCCTTTTGAAAGGTATATGAAAATTTTAAAGGGATATATTAAAAATCCTTATCGGTCGGAGGACTCAATTGTTCAAAAATATTTATCAGAACATGTTATTGAGTTTTTTACTGATTATTTGTATTAAGTGGAGCATATTGGTCTCCCTATATCTCAACATTTTACAATTGATAATGAAGGAAAAGGGATTCGATACTTAAAGGTAATTTTCATTACAGATTATGATGTGATGAAATCACATTTATATATTTTGAACAACACGGATGATGTTCAATCATATATTTCATCACATATTTCTTAATTCAAGAGATTATATCTAGAAAGAAATGAAAAGTGGATGATTATTGAGCATAAAAAGAAATTTTTTCATGGTTTAAAAGGAAAGTGATAATATATGTGTGTGTGTGTGTGTGAATAAAAAAAATTGAAATGGTTGTTAGGGGGGCCATATCTTAATGTGATAACATGGTCTGGTTTTGATATTAATGGTTACACATTTAACACAAAAAAACTAGATGAAAATAGTACTTTTCAAAATATTTGTTTGATGGTTATCACTGAAGCAATGCATTTTTCAAGTGAAAATGATAAAAACCCAATTTATGATTTGTTTTAATATTTTGGAGTTCTTGAGTATATATGGGAAATTTATTATATAAAATTTCGAGTCACTATGTTTAACTATAATGGGGTTGATAGAAATAGTGGTGTGAAACATGATGATTGCAGATTTACACTAGTTTATTTGAAACGATTTAATTACAATGATGAACTATTTATCATGGATACGCATGAAAAGTATATATTTTATGTCATTGATCCATAGAATGATTAGAGTTCCATTGTTTTTCAAGTAAAAGTATACCATTTGGGTGATGATAATGTTGATGAAGATGTTATTGATTTACATGTGTGTTATTCATCTATTATGAAATTTTCGGATGATTAGAATGACTATAACGCAAACATATTTCATGTAGTATGTAATTATCATGATAAATTTATATTGTAAAGGTCTAAATTGTTCTCCAAATTTTTAGAGTGATCATTTATATTTTGTTTCTTTTTTTGAAACATACAAATGCATTCATTTTTTTACTTATTTCTTTCATCCTTGTTTCTAAATATTCAATTTTCTAATGATATGTAGGTAAACAAATTTTTATTACACTTTCTGGTGTAAATGTATGATATAGAGAGATAGGATCAGTTACCGAGTTATATCTATTTTTTCATATTGTTTAATATTTTGTAATATAGTTATTTAATGAAAGAAAACATTGAATTTATAATTTTTATTTTGTAGGACTATTGATGAGTCCTCGGTGGAGAAAACTTTTCCTATTACTACAGAGAAATCAAGTTCTCAAATTGGTTAATATGGTATTACACATTTACCAAAACTTTTACCTGCTCCTAAATATTAGACATTACACATTTGTTTTTATGATAAAAATAATGAAACTGACCCAAATTGTAAGGACCTAACCACTATCTTCCAAAGGTGGTGCCTTATTTGTTTACATTGGAATATAAACAAGGAATATGAATCTTAAAGGACCGAGTATTTTAGTATTATTGGAAGAAATACGCATACATAAGTTCAAAATTACAACTTAAAAATAAATACTACATAGGTTCTCTTTAGGAAACATCTATTACACCTTAGTTATTTCAGCATTTCATTCATTATAAAATTCTTCATGTGCTGAGAAAATGAAAAATAAGAAAGGGGTGGGCTCAAATTCTTAGTATGGATAAGTAATAAAATATAAGGTATATAAACATTAGGCATGTTTAATAACTACAAACATATTCCTTTAAAAAACATGAACACATTATAGCAGGAATAAGAGCTGACTAAGTAATTCCATAATAAAACATAATCATGGGTATTCTACTAGTCGAATAACCGCATGAACCATCAATAATATTTTTCATAATTTGGGAATTAATAATGAAATACACCATCACCATATCATCAAGGCCTCTTTCCAAGACCAATAATAAGCATTTTGTCAAGGCCTTGTGCCAAGACTTTAGTTTGTTTTATGAGACCTACCGATGCTCTAAGGGGATATAGT
Source organism: Viscum album (assembly GCA_963277665.1). Classification (NCBI taxonomy): domain Eukaryota; kingdom Viridiplantae; phylum Streptophyta; class Magnoliopsida; order Santalales; family Viscaceae; genus Viscum; species Viscum album. The sequence goes on along the minus strand of OY728163.1, from coordinate 2,106,257,543 downwards.
GGGCCCCACCTGAAACTTTATATGTCCAATTTATTCCTCATATGAATGGGGATAAATATAAACAACATATACATTCATATAGAAACTTATATATGAAATGTAAATAACTTTCCCCGAACATTAAGTATAAACACTAACCATTCAGAGTAAATTGGTGAATGGTTTTAAGAAAGAAAACCCATGAAACAAATATTAATAAAACATTAAATTAAATATGGTAGATGATACCGTGAAATATTAATCCCAATGATACATAATAATCAAAAAGAGTGTTGAAATAAATTAAGATACTCTTATAATATCTTCGAGCAATTCTTGAGATAAATAACCTTTTACTTTGAAAAGAAGAGTTATTTTTGGAAAATATTTGTACAAAACTAGAAGGGAAATAACATAATATTTTCATTATAAAATGAGTTATTTTATAAATATAATTGTTTCCAAGGACATATTATAGGTTTTTCTTGAATATAGAAAATAATTTTATAAATTCCCTTGAATTGGGCTTGTATTTCGGGAAGGATGTTTAAAATATCCTTTTAGAACATATAACTCCCATTAAATGAAAGTAGGATTCTGGTTTCTAAACATATATATAAAACTCACAAATAATTTATGATGAGTACATAATAATATAAAATATTTTCATTGAGGTAATTATATAATAATAATAACCCAAATGAAAATGGAGGTTTGGGTGGAAAAAACATTACCTTAAGTCCGAATGTGTTCCGCCCATGAACATAATGTCTTGTAATATAAAATTAGAATTATTAATAACTTATTTCAGAAAATATTATAAATTATTTATGTTTATAAAAATTATTTTTAGTTCATTTATGTCCTTACTGATAATTTATTATATTGAATTTCGTCATTTCGGAGTGTTCGTTTTCTTGATGTTTATAAATTGTTCACTTGTTCTTATGTAACAGAGTTTGTGTGGAATGGATATAAATCTACCAAATTGAAATTAAATATTATTTATGAACATAATAAAGTGTTAATGGTCATTTATATAATTTTTTTACATGAAATAATTGGATGAATCAGTAGATGAAATATTAATGACATTAACATAGATTATTTTCGCAGTATTTTAATTATTAGGAACTAGTTTGGTAATATGATTTAATAATACGTATGTATACTAGTTTCTGAATATTAATTATGTTATAATACATATATTATAGTCTGGTTCAACCATAAAAAAGGTTTCATGACCATTAATGAAGGAGAAATTAAAGAACCAAACTTCGTCATCCACGAAGGTTATAAATTGGAACCTCTTGGATGTTGATTTCGTTTATAAAATAAAAGGTAGAGAGTAAGAATATTGATGATGGTTATTCCATTAATGTGATATAATAATATTATATAGATTATAATATAATTATCATGGTAATTTGGATATATGAGGTTAGGATAGGATAACAAAAGTAGATAAATTGAAATGAAACTAAATGAAAAACAGTGGTGTGTTACCTCTAGAAATAACCTCTTTGAAATCCTTTTTAAGGGAAAGGGTTTTCATATTTTGGAAAGAACCAGAGATTCTTGGACGTGGGTAGTGACTAGGGAAGGTTATTTGGTCATATATTTGAGGATATTAAAGTCTTAGAGGAGTGAAGAGAAGAGGGAGTTATGGGGGGTTTATAGTGGAGGAGATGAGTGAGTTTTGAATATTTTATTCATTTTTTATTCAATCTCTCTAGAAAACCAATAGTGTTGTTTGATGAGATGCATAATAGTAATAAGTGAATGTGATTTTTAACCAAGTGTCCTTTAATCACTCATGATGTCATAAATAGTGTATTTAATTGATAATTTGTATATATAATATTTTATCGTATTTCACTATTCATAAAAAATTCAATAATTTCAGAAAAATCCAAAAAAATCACCCCAACCATTTTTAGATGTGTAGAATTCAAAAATGAATTCAATTTTTGAAAAAAAATTATAAATATTATTAATATAATTTCTAAATAAAATTAATGTAAATTTTTGAAATAACAATTTTAAAGGTATAATTAGTTTTATATCAGCCAACGAGCCTATACCCAAGTTGTATAGGCTCCTTCTTGGAATCCAAAAGACCCAAGATAAAATCCGGGCATGGATGAATTTATTAGGGTATTGTAGAAGTACTGTAGTAGGTGGAACTGGAGTATACTGTAGCAGTGAAGATTGTAGGAGCGACGACACTGTAGCGATGGAGGCACTATAGCAGGTACTGTAGCGGTGGCGATAGTGTAGCAGGTATTGTAGTAGTGTGGGTATTATAGAAGTATTGTTCATAGAGGTGTCCTTGGGGAAAAATGGGCTTTCAAACCTTGTATTCAGGCCACTTGTCCTTGGGTCTTTGGGCTATGTGATGGGTCTCCCTCTACCCAGTATTAAAGAGGTCTTTTCTCTAAATAATTAGTTAAGGCTTCAACCCCAACCTTTAAAAAAATTAGTTTTATATCACATTGAAAAATTAATTAAGATATCATTATCTTATTACTATAAGAATATAAAATAATATCATTATTTAATATTAATAAGGGTCATATTACTATTCATAAGGATATGTTACGATTCACCAAAAATCAAGTTTGTTCTATTAGACTCTGAATGACTTACTGATCACAAATCTAGATGTTAATTTTTTAAAATTCAAAAAATAGAAGAGGCAAAGATGTGTTTAATGACTAGATTATAAAACGTGTTGTTTTGTATGGACAGAGTGCTTCTTGCATTCAGTATTTATTTTCAAAACCTTGGGGTGTTACATTTTCTCCTCCTTAGAAAAATTGTGTCCTTGAAATTCAAAAAATGTTACCAAAAAAGATTCGGATATATATTCAACATAAGATCCTAAAGATACCATGTTGATTCCTCTATCTTATGGTTCCTCCAAAGAACCTTTACTAGACGAGTCATCTGATTTCTCAATACTTGTTCTATGGTATCAAGAATCCTGATAAGCTCTTCACAATAAGACAGATCAGGATTAAGTTCTATTTCTTCATTGGTGAGTACATGTGTTGGGTCTGGAATGTATTTCTTTAACATTGATACGCAGAACACATTGTAAAATTTGGTGAGACTTGGCATCATTTAAAAACGGTAAGCTAAGGCTCCAATTAGCTCTAGAATTTCAAAAGGTCTAATGTACCTGGGACTTAATTTTCCCTTCTTATTGAATCATATAATACCCTTCCATGGAGATACCTTTATGAAAACATGATCACCTTCTTGAAATTAAAAATACTTCCTTCGATTATCAACATAGATCTTTTTCCTAATTCGAGTTGTTTTGATATGGGTTTGTAAAATCTTCACCTTTTCCATTGTTTCCTCAATAAGTTCGGGGCTTATGAGCTTTCATTCACCAGCATCATCCTAGCAAGTTGGTGTACGACATTTATTTCCATATAACCCTTCATATGGTGTCATATGAATACTTTAATGGATGTTATTGTTATAGGAAAATTCTATGAGAGGTGAATATTGATCCCACATACCTTGAAATTCAAGTCAATAGGACCTCAACATGTCTTCCAAAGTTTCAATAGTCCATTTTGATTGTCCATCAGTTTGCAGGTGGTAGGTAGTTCTCAAACAAAGATCAGCATATAGGGCCTTATAAAGACTTTTTCGGAATTGGGATATAAAATGGGGATCACAATCAGAAACAATTGATAAGGGTGTACCATTAATTCTTAAAACTTCATTAATATATAGCCTTGTTAAACGTTCAAGTGGTAAATCTTCTCTTATAGAAAGAAAATGTGTTGATTTTGTAAGAAGATCAACAATGAACCATATCACATCATTATTTCTTGGAGTCTTTGGTATCCCCATAGAAACATTCATCATAATAACATCCCATTTCCACATAAAAATAGGACGGGGTTGTATGAATCATCAAGGATGTTGTCTTCTAGCCTTTACTTATTGACAAACCAAACATCTTGACACATAATCAGAAATCTCCATCTTCATGTTTTCCAACCAAAAATGTTCCTTAAGATCTATATACATCTTTGTTCTATCAGGGTGTGTAGAGAAATTAGATCTATGAATATCATCCAATAGTTCCCTCTTCAGGTAATTAAAAATGGGAACACAAATAATCTTTCCAAATATCAAAATTCTATATTCATATATGAAGTCAATCAACATACCTTCATTTAAAGCTTTAAATTCCGTTTGAAACTCCTGATCATCATCCTGAGAACTTATTATCCTTTCCAGAAAAGATGGTTTGGAAACCATTTGAAAATGTAGTTATGTGTTACTGTCCATGATAATTATAATATCCAACATCATTGGATCCATTAACATAGTATCCCTTTCAAGTCTCATCTTGTTTATAATTCTGTAGTATTTTCTACTCAAAGCATCTTCCACCTTAGTTTCCTTCCCTAGGTGGTTGTGTATTGTGAAATCATAATCCTTGAGTATCTCAATCCATCTCCTTGGTCTCTTGTTGATTTATTTTTGTGAGAATATATATTTCAATCTCTTATGATCTGTATACATCTCATATTTTTCACCATAGAGGTAACGTATCCAAATATTCATATCAATGATTAATGTTGATAACTCAATATCATGAGTTAGATAGTTTTGTTTGGGAATTTTTAGCTTTCTAGATGAATAGGCAATCACTCCATCATTCTGCATAAGGACACAACCAAGTCATTTATTTGATGCATTACAATAGATCACAAATCCATAATCCCCTGATAGTAGATTCAATATTGGATCATTCACTAATCTTCTCTTCAATTATTTAAAACATTCTTCACACTACTTTGTCCATATAAACTTAACCTATTTTTTCGTGATCTTGGTCATTGGGTTGGCTAAACGGGAAATGGTCTGAACGAAACAACAATAATAACCTACTAAACTAATAAAACTATGTACCTTAGTTATGTTCATTAGAGTTGGCCATTCTTGAACTGCCTTTGTCTTCTCATGATCAACAGATATTTCATCTTTAGAGACAATGTGGCCAATGAAGGAAACTGATTGAAGCAAAAATTCAAACTTTTTGAACATACCATATAATTTATTTCATCTATGAGTTATTAGAATAGTGCTAAAGTGATTTTCATGATCTAGATAGATTTTAGAGTATACCAATATATCATTAATAAACACCACCACAAATTCATCAAGATATTCCTTGAGAACTCTATTCATTATATCAATAAAAACAGATGGTGGAATAGTTAGTCCAAAAGGTATTACTGTAAACTCGAAATTCCCATACCTGGTTCAAAATGATATTTTTGGAATGTATTATTTCCTCATAAGAAACTATTGATACCTAGATCGAGGATCAATCTTCAAAAAATATTATGCTCAATAAAGTTGATTAAATAAATCATCAACGTGAGGTAGGGGATACTTGTTCTTTATTGTTATAGCATTAATCTCTCTGTAGTCAATTCACAACCTCATATAACCATCTTTATTCTTAATGAAAAGAATAAGGGGATCCCCATATAGAAAATCTAGGAATAATAAATCCTTTATCAGTCAATTACTCTAGTTTTTTCTTCAGTTCCACTAACTCTATAGTGGACATTCTATATGGGGTATTTGATATGAGCCTTGAATCGGGAATTAAGTCAATGGAAAACTCAATTTATTTCTCTCGAGGATGTCTAGGTCAATTATCTAGAAATACATCAATGTATTCTTTAACTATATGCACATATTCAATTTGAATATTTCTTTCCTCTACCATATATATTGGGTTCAATTCCACTCTAATAATTTAATTTAATAGAGCTACTAGGGGTGGATCTAGATGAGATTCAGATGGTGACATTTCTTCCCAAAAGATAAGGGATTCTACATCATCATCAAAAATTTTAACCTCCTTCCTCTGGAAATAAATTTTTGCATCATGGATTGAAATCCAATCCATACCAAAGGTTATATAAAATTCAATCATGGGTATAACAACAAAACCAGCTGATAAAGCACATTTTTAATCCATAATGGGGACTGCCTGACACAACATTGTTGCAATGACACTTCCCTTAAGAGTGTCGACTGACAAACCCCTTATTAAATCAAATTGGAAATATCTTATTTTCTTGGGAAACTGGGAATATATGAAATAATGTGGTCATATATAATTAAATAAAGCATTGTAAAGTTTGATGAAATTTTTAATGTACCTGCCAATACTCTATTTGGAACTTCAACCTCTACAGTTGTGACCGCATAAGCTTGGACTTTCTCCATTTTCCTTCTTTGGGGAACATTTCCCCGACTCTAAGGACATTCATGTGCATAATGTCCCATCTCCCCAAAATTGTAGCATTGAACATTGGTATCTTCTTTCTTCCACTTACAATCTTGAGATAGGTGGCCTTTTTCTCCACACTTGTAACAAACTCCCATTCTCTTCAAGAAAGTGTCAGTGTATTTCTTCCCACAATAACTATAGTATGGATGTTCAAATCTTCCCTTATTCCCCTTTTCATTATTTCCTTTTCTATATTTTTCAGAATCCCTCTTCATCTATTATTTTCCTTTAAATTCATAAGACTTAGAAAATTCCTTTTCTGTCTTTATAGCACTTGAGAAAATAACTTCTTATGATAAGAAAATTTGGAAGATTATAGCCCTTTGGAGGAATGGTTTTAAACCATCAATGAATCAATAAATTTTTATCCTTAAATTACATATGTAGTCCCGTAGCATGCCTTTCCAGCCATGTAAAGTTGGTTTCATACATGGAAACATTTTTATCCTCCCTTGGCCTTAGATTCAAGAATTTCCTCTCCATATCTACTCTCTATTCACGAGGGAAATATTTTTCTAGTAATATTTCTTTAAAATCCCTCTATTCTATCTCTTCTATTTCTTCTTCCTCTTTTTTTTTGGATTCATGACCACCATTGATACACATCTCTCGATAGACGATAAACTTCAATGACAACCATCTCTCTTTTGTTACATCCCAAAGCGAGAAATATCTTTTCTTGAGAACATACCCATTGTACTGCTTCAAATGATATTATAATCCCATTTAATGATGGATGTTTATATTGCATAAAGTGGTCTGACATATCTCATCTACATGGAGGATCCAGATGCTCTATACAGGTAAGGTTATTATTCATAACCTCAGTAATTTGTCCCAATATAGTTATATGTTTCTCAGCACAAGTCAGAGCACTAAAGCCAACATCATTATCTTGCATATGAGGGAAATCCCTAAATGTGACATGCATGTTCAGGCAGATTCCATTCATTCCACTAGGATCCATTTCAAATTAATGGAATACACTAGATTAGGGTATGAATCATAATGTATAATCTCACTATTGAAAAAAAATACATAACATAAATCAAAATTCTATACATAGATAATCTCTTAATCGTAAACAAGGTATCTTTGAGGAAAGTTTATACTTAATAATTCATAATGGATAGTACAAAAAATGTGAATTATCCAAAGAATATCCCCCGGGAGTTTCAATTCCAAGAGTGCGAGAAAGCCCGTTGTCATGTACCAAGATACCCCAGTTCAAGCCCAAAACTTCTTATCTAGGTATTTACTCCTAGGTATATCTGTTCATGAGCCACCTCTACCTATTTGTATCTAGATAAGGATGTATTTTCTAGAGATATCCACATAATCTATTCTTTACCAAACTTCCAAGACGTTCTTGTATGTTTGTCCTCAAATACTACCTTTGGTCTTTGTTCCTTAATCTACATTTTCTAATCTAGTTTCCAATTTTTCTACTAAACTTTTTCTAATACCAACTGTAAGGACCTGAACTCAGTTGCCTTGATCTGGATCCTTATTTTATTAAATTGGAATATAAAAAAGGAATATTCATCCCAAAGGATCAAGTAGTTTAGTATTATTGGATACATGATACATACATGATTTCAACATTACAACATGGAAAGAAATACAATATAGAAACTCCTTAGAAAAAATCCATAACTCCTAGGTTATTTCATCATTTCATTCATAATAAAATTCTTCATGTCATGAGAAAATGAAACATAATAAAGGGGTGAGCTCAAATTCTCAGTAAGGGTAAGTAATATAGTGGAAGATATATAAACATTGGGCAAGTTGAATAACTAAAAAAATATACCTTTAACAAAAACATGAACACATTATAGAAGGAATAAGAGGTGAGTAATTAATGCTATAATACAACATAATCATGAGTATTCTACTATTCAAATAACCACATGAACCATCAATAATATTTTCATGATTAGGTAATTCATAATTTGGTACATCATCACCATACCATTAAGGCCTCGTGCCAAAACCATAAATAATCATTTTGTCAAGGCCTTGTGTTAAGAACGCAGTTTGTCTCATGAGACCTACCAATGTGGAGAGGGGATATAGTGGGCCCCAGCCAACACTTTCTATGTCCAATTCATTCCTCATATGAATAGGGATAAATATAAAAAACATATACATCCATATTGAAACAAATATATGAAATTTAAATAACTTTCCCCAAACATTAATCATAAACACTAACCATTCAGAGTAAAATGGTGAATGGTTTTAGGATATCACGTCCATAGCCAAAATAATCGTAAACCATTAAATTAAATATGTATATGATACCATGAAATATTAATCCAAATAATACATAATAATCAATAATAGTATTGACATAGATAAAGAAACTCTTATAAAAGTTTTGAGTAATTCTTGATATAAATACCCTTTTACCTTGAAAAGAAGAGTTATTTTTTAAATATAATTGTATAAAACCATAATAAAAGTAAGATAATATTATTATAATAAAATTAGTGATTTTAAAAATATAATGGTTTCCAATAACAGATTATAGGGTTCCCTTGAAAATAGGTAAGAATTTTAGAAATTCCCTGGAATCGGGCTTGTATTTCGAGAAGGATTTTTAAACAATCCTTTTAGAACATATAACTCCCCTTAAATGAAAGTAATATTATGGTTGGTAAAAATTTATAGAAAAATCAAACAAAATTTATTAGGATTATATAATAATACACAATAATTTCATTGATTTAATCAGACAATAGAAATAACCTGAATGAAAATGGAAGTTCGAGTGTAAAAACCCTTACCATAAGTCTGAATGTGTTCCAATTTTGAACATAACATCTTGGAATATGAAAATTATAATTAATAATAACTTATTTAAAAACCTATTAGAAATTATTTTAATTTATCATAATTCTTTTTAGTTCATTTATGTGTTTATTGATAAGTTATTATATTGAATTTTGTCATTCAGGAGTTTTCGTTTTCTTGATGTTCATAAACGGTTCACTTGTTTTTAAGTAATGGAGTTTATGTGGAATAGATGTAAATATCATGAATTGAAATTAAATATTATTTATGAACATCCATAAGTTTTAATGGTCATTCCTATCATTTTTTTACATGAAAATAGGATGAATCATTATATGAAATATTACTGACGTTCACTTAAATTATATTAGCGGCCTTTTGATTATTAGGAATTTTTTTGTCATATGAATCATTAATATCTACGTATACTGGTTCATGAATATTAATTTGGTTATAATACATATATTATATTATGGTTCGACCATAAAAATTGTTTCATGACTAGTAAGGAAGGAAAAATTAAAGAACGAAACTTCGCCGTCCATGAAGGTTATAAATTTGAACCTCATTGATGTTGATTTCATTTATAAAATAAAAGAAAGAGAGTAAGAATATTGATGATGGTTATTCCATTCACATGATATAATTCCAGAATATATATCATATGGGAATTATCATGGTAATTTGGATAGAGGAGGTGAGGAGAGTATAACAAAAGAAGACAAATTGAAATGAAACTAAATGAAAAGGAAGGGTGTTTTACCTCTTGAAATAACCTCCTTGAGAACCCCCTTAAGGTAAGTGGTTTTGTCCTTTTGGTAAGACCAATAGCTTATTGGAAATGGGGAGTGACTACGTAAGGGTATTTGGGAAGATATTTGAGGTTATTCAAGGCTTAGAGGAGTGAAGATAAGAGGGAGTGATAGGGGGTGTTTATAGTGGAGGAGAGGAGTGAGTTTTGAATATTTTATTCATTATTTTATTAATTCCTTCAAGACAACCAATAGTGTTGTTTGATGTGACCCCTAATATTAAAAAGTGCATGTGATTTTGAGAGTAATGTACTTGCATCACTCATAATGTCATAAATAGTGTACTTATCTGATAATTTGTATATACGGTATTTTACCTTATTTCATTATTCATCAAAAATTTAGGAATTTCAGAAAAATCCCAAAAATTAACCCCTACCATTTTTCAGCATGTAGAATTAAAAAATGAACTCCATTTTTTCAGAAATAATTTTCTAAATATTATTAATTTAATTTTTAGAAAGAATAATAGTTAATTCAAAAAATAACAATTTTAAAGGTATAATTAGTTTTATATCACATTGAAAAATTAATTATGATCTCAATATCTTATTGCCTTAATAAATTAGATAATATCATTATTTACTATTTATAAGGGTAATATTACTATTTATATTACTATTCATAAGGGTGTGTTACTATTCACCAAAAATCAAGTTTGTTTTATCAAACTCTAAATGACTTACTGATCACAAATCTAGAAGACAGTTCTTTCAAATTAAAAACATAGAAGAAGGATGTTTTGTTTAACAAATATATTATAAAATGTGTTGTTTTTTAGGGACAGAGTGCTTCGTACATTCAATATTTATTTTCAAAACCTTGGGGTGTTACACAAATGCAGTTCATCTTATCAGTTATATATCAATGCAAAGTGGTTGCAGGATTAATATTTTATATCCTGATTGGAAGTCCATGGAAAGGATGGAAAAATAGTAGCTTAGGGAGGCTGTGACAGTAAAATATCTCAATTTATTTATTTTATATAAGTTTTTGAATATTAAATATTTTAAAGGACATATATAATTTTTTCAATTACAGATGACATTCAAATTGGATGAAACAAAAGAAAGTAAGAAAAGATATCTCTTTTTAGAAGTGATTTGATGGAGAGATTTTAAACCAAAACTGACAAAAAATAATGTTTTTGGAAATAAAATGTTTGAAACCCCATGCCTTAAGTATCAGTTTATAGATGAAGATACATGGAAGAAATTTATTGAAATTCATCATGAATAAAAAATTCAGGTCTAATAATTATTTTATATTATAAAATTTATTATATATTTATATAATTACTTAATATATTAGTTTTATATAACCAACCTCCAGGAGATCTCATCAAGATATCCAGTTTAAAAATGTATACCCTCATACATTTTCATATTGAGGGTATCCATTATTGGACCAAAAAATGATTGAGGAAAATTTTGAAGCATTAAGATCGTGAAGTAGTAGCGATTCAGAAGAGGTCCAATTTGGTACACCATCTCCTCCCACTCTCCATGAAAAATAGAAACAAGTGAGAAGAAGGAAAAATGAAAAGTATATTACAGAGGAAGAAAATCTAGTGGTTGATAAAATTGTATGTAAGAATAATTTATTTTTTAGGAACTTATCTATTTTATAAATTATAAACACTAAAATAACATTTTTATTTTTCATTTCAGGATAAACATCAAGTGTAAGAGAAACATGGCTCTTTTATCCCAGAGTATAAGAAGGAAATACTAGCCATTGTTTTAGGAAAGGTAGAATATCATTGATGTGTAAGAGGATATCAGGTAGTTGTTAGTATTTGGAAGGTTTTTGGTCAGAGTAAGATATCCAAATACCTAGATATAGAATCCTTAAAATCCGAGCTGAAATAGATGAAACAGTCTATGGTGATCAAATTCAAGCAGTCGTGCAGAAGGATTTGTTAGAAAACTTGATAATACAATCACAGTCCGTGCATCCTTCCCATCCAGGTTAGCTGTCTATGTAGCCTCTACATTCATCCCAAATAAACTATTCTTCCCAACCTACCTACTTTGATCCTTCACCTCCAAGCTCGGACCAAAATGTATACTATGAGTTGTTTGCTGGAGATCCTCATATATGTATTGTTGCGTTAGTAATCATGAATTTTTTGGGGGATTCTATATATCATCATCCTATTCAGATGGGTCAGGTTAGAGTATCAGTACATGATATTACTAATCCTAAGGCTCTACTACCATTTCCTACTAAGGAGATCACCAGAGTTACGGATTTTATGTGTATATTTTTTACTTTGGCTAACTAGTATTCATTGTTATATTTCATATGAGGTATGAATTTTTTAAATTTTAATTAAATATGATTTAAAATTACTTATAATTTTTTCTAACATTTAACTTTTATAGGATTATCTGAAATAAAAATAAATTGAACAAATGAAATAAAACATCCAGGAACTTTTGACTGTATATACTTCTAAAATTTTGTTATGGTATAAAAAGATTATATCAAGATTTTTATTCCTTGAATTATATCAATGAGTTTCAGATGAAGTATTTTATTTGTTGAATAGATTATCTGTTTAGATTAATCGAAGAATATATCATGCATTTAGTTTATTTGGAAGAGATCGACCTAAATGTGCTACAGTTGTCATCCATGTAAGTATATTGGTGTTTAAATTTTTATTTCTTCAATAAAATATGGTTGTAATTGACTAACTTTATTTCCTTTTTAAATTAGTTATCTACACACGCTTCTTGTAAAAACATTAAAGCACTTGCATTTACAGTTTTATAGATCCAGAATATATTTCCATGGAAGTGAAACATGTGAAGAATGCTAAGAGAGTATCATATATCTATGAAAGATTATCATTGAAAAAGATTAGATGATGGTTTTTTCCATTTCTTGATAAGAAAGAAAAGAAAGTTAATTATGAACTAATGAACATTATAATTTCATTAATTGTGATCTTTTTGTATTATAGGGGGTGTTGGATGTTGAGCATATTTTTTCCATGTGAATGCAAGTTATATTAGTTTTTCTGTTTATTAGGGAATGTTCGTAAAAGATTTTCCACATTATTAGATAGGTTAGTTTTTTTATTTATAAGATCATTATGTTTGATTGTAATTTTTTATAAATATATTATTAGTTCATATATATATATGAAAATGCAGTCCATGGAAAAAATTTAATAAAGAACACAAGTCGATAAAGAACACAAATGCAATCCAATATTTGGAATAAAAGGTAATTAATTATTATAATAGATAGTATTCTAATTTTTTGATATATATTAATATATATTGGTTTTTCTTATCAAGTTAATGTTTTATAATCATAGTTTCATTTTCAACAAGGACATGTTGAATGTGGTTTTTATGTTCTATGATTCAGGTACAAGATAATCACAATTGGGGTAACTACTGAATTTGATAAGCTAGTTTTATTAATTTTATTCTATTTTGTTTCATAGTATTCTATTCTTTTAATTGCGTTTCATTAAAAAAATTTGTATATATTCACTGATGATGATCCTTATACCCAAAATGATCTGACCCATATTTGATCTTTGTTTGTGAACTATTTCTTAAGTCTGATTACGATTTGAGGTATGTATATTTTAATTTTTATGAAAAATATTGCATTTTCTTAAAAACATGTATTCAAAAAACAATTTCTTTCATTATAATAGGTGTTTAAACATAATGATATCAAATGAATTCTTCAACAATAAATTTTCAGATTGAAATATGAATTTATATTCTCAATTACAAGAGGGATGAATTGTAAGTTTAAAAACTTTCATTTTTGACCTTAAGGAAAACTATGTTTGACAAGGTAAAACAGGGTAAATTCACAAGACCACTTTTAGTTCTACAAACTTGCTAGGTTCCAGAAATATGGTATCATAAATGAAACATAAGGAAAGTTTAAAATGAAAAGATTCTACCTTAAAGCATATATAATCTTACTTATCAAAGTATATAAAAGAATAAGAAAGTATAAGAAGGTTATACATTATTATTTTATCAAAATACAAAAGAAATAAATTTGAAACAAAAAAAGTAACAAGTATGAAATATTTTAACCCAAAGAGAAGGGTATCCAACAACCTTGGATAAAGGTCCCTTGATTTATACTTTCAAGAAATTTTATCTTACCCACACCAGGGTAAGCCCTCGATAGGAATATCAAAATCTATCTTTCTATCCTCGCAATCCCTTGAACATTATGTTAGTCGTAACCTTTGTCTTCCTATCCACGGAAGTCCTAGAATATTAAGGTCGTAAAAACCTCTTTCTTTCTATCCCCAGAAGTCCTCGATTGTACACAACAATAATCAGAGTCACATGAATAAATCTGAACAAGATGTTCAGTATGCATAAGTCATGAGAGTATCTCTCTCTAGAAATCACTTCATCAGCATGTAATCTCTAGAGTGATCAAGTCCTTGAGCTCATTTAAATGAAATTCAATTTATAAAAACTTATCCAATGGTTGGCTCCCTTCTCTAACAGTCATATTTTTTCTTGAATTTTGGAGGGAGATGTACACATGTCACTCAAACAATGGTTAGTTTGAAACAGAATGTACAACATCATTTTATAACTATAACAGGTGTAAGTAAAATAAGGTTTCTAAACCAAGTCTATTTTTTCACAATCTAAGGAAAAAACTAATGCTTAGAGTCTAAGAAAATAATAATTAGGATACTATAAATCATGTATATTTAGATTCATTTTTCCAAATAATTAAGAAAATGAATTCTATAGATTTTGGAATATTAATTCTAATAAATTCAAAGTCTGAATTCTTAGGAATTCATGGTCTGAATTATGAGGAATTCGGAGTCACAATTCTGAGGAATTCGGATTCTGGATTCTAAGGAATTTGAAGTCTGAATTATGATGAATTTGGATTCTGAATTCTATTGAATTCAGAGTTTGAATTTCATAGAATTTGGAGTCTGAATTTCAGAGAATTCCGATTCGGAAATTTAGAGAATTTGGAGCATGAATTTTATAGAATTTGGAGTTTAAATTTCAAAAAATTCGGAGACTGTATTTCAGAGAATTTAGTGTCTAATTTTCAGATAATTCGAACTCTGATTTTCAGATAATATGGAGACTGCTTTCTAGAGAATTTGGAGTCTTATTTTCATAGAATTTGGAGTCTGAATTTTAGACAATTCGTAGTCTGAAAATAGAATACTTTATAACCAAGGATTTATAGGAATCTGAGGTTTTATATATGTAACTGAATTTTAACCTTTAGGAATAAAAGAGTATATTTAGAAAAACTATAAAATGAACAATGAAAACATAGGTAAAGATAAATTTCCATGGGGAAGGAAAATTTTCCTTATTTAGATAAATCTTAGAGAAAAAATAATTTTCCTTAAGATAGAGTGTTTGTGATTTTCAAAACATAGAGAAATGGAAAATGCATAAGGAAGCCTTATTGAGTCAACAATATTCCCTTTTTTGGAAAGCACAAACATCCTTATGAAAAATAATATTAGGACTTAGTGTTTTTCTTTATGAACATAAAAGAAAACATACCTCCTTTTACATATGAATCATAGTTAACATGACTAACTCCCCCTTAGCATTTAAAATACCTAAGGATTATATTCTTAATTTTCTGAATGATATTTTACATTTTCCTGAATACTAAAGTACTCTTTGATAAAAAAATTTCCTCAAATGAACTCCCCCTTAGGGAAATATATTTTTTACATGGAATTATTTTTATCATTCCATTCTCCCCCTTTGTGATTTCCAAAAAGGAATAAAAATAATGGAAAAAATATGGTACCTGAAAAATTACTACTAAACAACCAAATATATGATGAACAACCAAAATTTCATTATGATTGAAATAATTTTTACAAAGAAGAAAATACAACAAAAGATCGGAATGGGGTAGAATTATCCTTCTTTCTCTTTCAGTATTAACTTCTTGACAATGGTTTTCAGTTTCTTTATCTCCTTATGGTCTTCTTCTACATGCATGAACAGCTAATCATGATCTTCATTTTTCTTCTCTAAGGCTTTTATATTGTTTTCCTGAGCCTTAATAATATCTTTCGGAGCCTTAAAAACTTCTTCTTGATTAACAATCTTTTCTTAAAACACAATTCTGAGATCCCTCTCTCTCTTCCAATTCATAGCCACGGAATTAAGATTACTATTCAATTCCTTGACTTCTTGCTTCCAGGTTGTCTGTTCCAGAGTCAGATTTTCCTCAAAATTCTTAGTAAGATCATTAAAATTCCCATCTTCAGTGTCAAAAGAATCATTCACATTATATTTAAATTAATTAAAGGCTCTCAAATCTTCGATTGTCTTCCTTGAAAAACTTGTAATCTTATTTCATGATCTTTTATGAGCTTAATATTCAATGAAGAAGTTTTTGAAATCCATCTCAATATTTACAAACCTATCCATAAGAATGGTGATGGAATATGCTTTCTGATTAAATGACTATTGAATCTTCTAGAACCTCAAGTCTATTCTCAGGAATAAGGGAATTGTATCAACCAAATTCTTCAAATATTGTACCACAAAATCATGTCCAAGAGAGGATGATTCCGGATCAGATTGTTTGGTTAGTGAGGATTCTTTTTTTAACTCTTCATCTTTCCTCTTTGATGAAGCACCAACACTTTTCTTTTTCACCAATGATTTCTTAGGTGTATCAACCAACACCTGTTTTACCTTATCTACTCTTAGAATGATCTCCTCTCCTTTGGGTGATTTATGCTCACTATCTGATAACTGAACAATTTTATCTTTCTTTAGGTTTTCTTTTTCAGCACCATCCACAATATCCTCTGGCTGAATAATGTCATGGTTGCTACTTTCTTCTTCAGATATCTTATTCACTTCTTCCTGACCTTTTTCTTCTTTTCCGAGGGTAGCTAGTTTTGAAGATTTAGCTTTAGAGGTTTGGATTGATAGTTTCTTAGAAGGACTCTCCTTCTCATGTTAATCCTCTACTTGCCTTATCATCTCTTTGGTATCACCACTTCATTCTTCTTATTTTTCTTCTTCTACTTCTTATTCTACTTCTTCCTCTTTCACAATTTCTTCTTCATGTTCTAGTTTTAGAATTACTACCTTATTTCCCAGATTCACATGAAGTAATTATTTAAAAAATTATTATGGTTCCTGGATTTTTTCAGATAATTTCTCAACAGACTTAATAAGGGATTAAATGATTTCAGCCTCTGACATCTTCATCATATGCTTCTTTTCTTTCTCCTTCTTATCAAGATATTCAGTAAACTTTATCATTAAAGCTTTTGCCTCAGCAGGGTCGAAGCCAAAAGTTGTCTCCCCTTCCTTCCTTTTATTCTTTTCCTTTATCCACATAGCCACTATTTCATCAGGGTACGTCTTTTTCTTCTTTGGTTTTGGGTGTGATGATTGAATTTTTTTAGTGGTAGAGATTTTTTCTTTGTCTTCCAGTTCATTTTCCTTCCTCTTACATCCACTATTTTTGGACATCTTAGCCACTTCCTGTTTATTTGATAGAGCTTATATTTCTGATTCATAAAATTCATAAAAATTTCTGGATTTACACCTAAAGCCAACCTTCATCCTTTTCAAGGTATCATCTCTAAGCAGAAAAACCATTTATTTTTTTGGAAAAGAACTATAAGAGATTTTGATCAATTAAAGAAAAGGAACAATAATATTGGAGAGAATTGTAGGATGCATGATAATTTGAGACTTAAAATTTCCATTCTTGATATTCTCAATTTTTATCAAGATATACTTCACCAAATTTATCTTCATGAGGTTCACCAAGAAATCCAGAAAATAGATGTCACTTTTCTTCAGGGAATATTTATCCCCTTTTCTCGAAATGATAAAACCTTGAACCCATAATTAAACAATCTGAACGTTTGTATATAGAAGAAAAATGTTTAGAGTCTTTACTTATTTCAGACAAAGGCACTCTGAAGCTTTGTTCTTCTCAAACAAACCTGATACATCTAGTAATTTATGGGTGAAAAATTCATCTCCACCTTCATAAGGAATTACAATTAGACTTGTAGCCTTGGTGTAGGAAAGGGAGTAAGACTTTCTATAGCTCTTAAAGGAAAACATTACTCTCCCTCATTTGTTGAAGAAATGTACTGATTCATAAAATTCATCCAACAAATCTGGATATAACGGATCATGTGCTTTTGGTTTTGATATACGTAGACTTTACCAGCCATTCAGCTTGATGTTCTTTGAAATGATAGAATCATATTTAGTAAAGAAATTATGATCAACTAAACTTTCTCTGTATATATTATTTTCACATATTTCCTTTACATTCGATGTTTTTTTCTATAGAGATTAATCAACAGACATTCAAAACTGAGGAAAACCTGAAGATTTGGAACGACCTTCAGTGGGAGGGAATAACTTCATAACATGAAGGATTTGAAGATCGATGCAGGACAATCAACATGGGGTCCTTATATTAGAGTTTGAGACAACAGTTCAACTTATTTAATTGATCCAACAGCTAAAAAATCCTTGATTTGATCTGACAGTTGAGATGATAGCTGAAAAGGGGATTTGGTAGGTTCAGATCTTTTGATTTTTTTTAAGATAAACATTCGGATTTATGAGAAATTGAATCCAAAAGAGTTTCTTAAATAAGGTAAGAATACCAACATGTAAAAATATGATTACAAAAATTTAAGAAAGAAAAACATGCCTTTTGGATTGCCAGGAAAATTATTCGTAATAAGGAAAAATATTCTTAAATAACTTCAGATTTCAAAAAATTTAAAGTAAATTTAAAGAAAATTTTGATTATGAAAATTTTGATTACAAAAAAATATGAATACGAAAATTTTGATTACAAAAATATTTATTAACAGGAAAATGTACTCCCCCTATGAAAACAATTTCTTACTATAAGGAGATGTGTTTCAACAAGAAGTTAATATGGAAGATTATCTTATGGTTATCCTTCCTAACTTTTGTTTAATGTATTCAAATCTATCAGAGGGTAACGATTTTGTTAAAATATCAGCAAGTTGATCATGTGTTCTGATAAATTGAAGAATGGTATCTCATTTTTGTGTGTGGTCCCTAAGAAATTGATGCCTAATATCTATGTGTTTTTCACAAGAGTGATTTCTAGTGTATTTACATAGGGAAATGGAACTAGTATTATCACAAAATATTTAGGTTTTGGTAAAAATCATACCATACTCTGTGAGTGTGTGTTTCATCTACAATACTTGAGTACAAGAACTTCCAGATGCTACATATTCAGCTTCAGCAATAGAAAATGAAACTTATTGTTTCTTCTTTCATGTCCAAGAAACTAATGAATCTTCTATAAAATGACATGTTATGGATATACTTTTCCTATCCATTCTACATCCACCAAAGTCATCATCCGAAAAGCTTTTTAAAAAAAATCATTTCCACAAGTATAAAAGAGTCTTAAATCCCAGGTTCCCTTTAAGTAAAAAAAATCTTTTCACTAACATTAAATGATATTCCTTAGGATTAGATTAATATCTTTCACATAAACATGCAGAAAACATTAACTTTGTATGACTAGCTGTCAAGTATAGTAAGCTTCCTATCATACCTCTAAATTATGTTTGATCTAATGGTTTCCTAGTTTCATCAAGATCAAGTGAATTTGAGGTACCAATGGGAGTACTAAAACTCTTAGTTTTTTCATATCCATACTTTTTAAGAAGATATTTAATATAATTATGTTGGGATATATCTGTTCCTTCTGGTTTTTGAGAAATTTGAAAACCTAGGAAAAATGTTATTTCACCCATTATTCTCATTTCAAACTCATATTTCATTATATCTGCAAAGGAATCAGTTAAATATTTCTAAGTTGAACCAAATATAATGTCATAAACCTAAATTTGAAAATTTTAAACATTTTTCTTATCTTTCTTTATAATGAGGGTTGGATCAACATTTCCCTTAATGTAATTATTTTGTAACAAAAATATTTTAATTCTATCATACTAGGATCTAGGGGTTTGTTTAAGTCCATATAAATCATTGGTAAGTTTGAAAACATGTTCAAGATGTTTTGTATCTTCAAAAATAAGAGGTTGTTTAACAAAAACTTCCTATTGAACATATCCAGATATAAAAGCAAATTTAACATCCATTTGAAAAAGTTTAATGTTAAAGAATTCTGAAAAGGTAGGTAGAATACAGATATATTCAAATCTAGCTACTAGAGCATAGGTTTATTCATAGTATATTCCTTCATGTTGATTATATCCTTTAGCAACTAGTCTCTCTGTATTTATTACTATGATTCCATTTTCCTTACACTTATTTTTGAAGACCCATTTTACTCCAATAACAGATGTTTCCTTAGGTCTTTCAACCAAGGTCCGGACTTTATTCCTTTTGAATTCATTTATCTCATCTTTCATTACTTTTATCCAATCATTATCACCTAAATATTCATCAGTGATTTTTGGTTCTAATTGAGAAAGTAATTCTAGATGTTCTACTTCATTTCTGAAGGAACTTCTAGTTCATACTATTTGATTTACATCACCAATGATACTCCCACATGGATTATTCTTAAAAAACATCTGATTTGGGTTTTTTAAAACTAGTTCATCAACATATGGTAGGAAATATCTTGGGTAACTATCTCAGAACCATTTTTTTCTCATTTTCCTTATCAGAAGGATCTTCAATTAAGGGTTGATAATCAATTTTTTAAAACACATACGAAGATGTAGGTTGAGGTTGTTTAAAAATAAAAGGATCCGTTTTATGAAATTTAACATGTACTGTTTCTTCAACATTACATGTATTTTTATTAAAAACTCTATAATCCATAGAAGTTGTGGAGTATCCTAAGAAAATTCATTCATCATATTTGGGTATGAATTTGTGTAAATTATCTTTAGTATTCAGAATGAATACTTTTCATCCAAATACCTTGAAGTAGGAAAGTCTTGGTTTTCTACCATTCCATAACTCATAGGGGGTTTTATTAAGAAAAGTTCTAATCAAAAATAGATTTATAGTATAACAAGTAGTACTTACAGCTTCATCCTAGAAATGTTTAGCTACTTAATATTCACTCAACATGATTCTTTTTATATCTTGAAAAATTTTATTTCTTCTTTCAACAACACTATTCTGTTGAGGGGTTTATGCTGATGAAAAGTTATGAGTAATGCCTTTTCTACTACAAAAAGTTTCAAAATCAGAATTTTTATGTTCTCCTCTATGATAACTATGAAAATTTATCAGTGGAAGGTTTTTATCATTTTTAACTTGGGATTTAATGATTTTAAAATAAAAAAAATGCATCATATTTCTTTGCCAAAAAATAGACCCACACAAATCTAGTGTAATCATCAACTAGGACAAAGACATCATATTTTCCTCCAATGCTTCCAGTTTTTGTTGGATCGCAAAGATCCATAGGCACCAACTATAATGAATTAGAAGCTGAGACTTTACCAATTGATATAAATCTTGATTTATGTGGCTTTCTGTATTTACAAGGTTCACCAAATTCTGAAAAATCAAATCTATGCTCTGTTAGATCATTAACAAGTCTTTTCTTAAAGGGTTTTCATAGGTTATTAAGGTTATAATGTCCTAACCATAAATTCTATAACCAATATTTATCTTCCATTGCACTATGAAAAGATAGATCTTGGCTCATAAGGTATTATATTTTTAGTGTCTATACATTATCATGCCTATAGGCCAAAAGAATAAAATATTACTTAGAATTTTTTACTAATCATTTATCATTCCTAAAATTCACAAGGTAACCTTCATCACATAATTGAATTATGCTAATGAGGTTGTTCTTAAGACCTTTAACAAATAAAACATTTGAAATCAATGTTTTTTCAAGAATAGCGTTACCTATACAAATAATTTTCCCTGAGCATTATCTTCAAATGTTAATTTTCCTCCTTTCATCTTGATAATATTTTCAAAGAAGTTTTTTTTACCAGTCATATACTTAGAACATCCACTATCCATGTACCATTTATTTATGTTGGTACTATCTTTATTTTCTTGAAAATAAGAGTGTTAGACTTTTAGAACCCAAACATTCTTGGATCTGGAAACATCAGAAGGAAAAAATTTTGGAATCCACATCTTCATAGAAAAATCAGCATTATGAAAACCTAAAGACTGAGTTTTGTTTTAAGAACAATTTTTTTTCCAATTCCCACACACTGGAATTTAGTGCATATTAGGGCACATTGGGGAGCAAAATTATTATTACTAAAAACCTTTTTAGAATGAGTATAACCAAATCTATAATTATTCCTTAGAGGTAGAATTTTGGAATACATTTTATCAAAGTTTTCCTTAC
Source organism: Viscum album (assembly GCA_963277665.1). Classification (NCBI taxonomy): domain Eukaryota; kingdom Viridiplantae; phylum Streptophyta; class Magnoliopsida; order Santalales; family Viscaceae; genus Viscum; species Viscum album. Next base: position 2,106,235,256 of record OY728163.1, on the reverse strand, counting down.
CTAAGATAAAGTTTGACAAACACTTCCTCTAGTAAAATTTTTCTTGAATTCATTTTAATAACCATTTTTTATCCTAAAAAACATTAGTTTTATCACTAGAGTCAGTCTCTAAAATATTTTTCTTAGAAATTACATTTTCAAGATCTTTAAAAACTTTATCCTTCTCATAATTAACTTCCTCAGGGTTTTTGGAAAAACATTAAAAATCATAAATTTTCATATTATGATATTTAGAAAGATCTGATACCTATTTAGTAAGAATAGAAATTCTAGAATTTTCCTTTTCAATCTTTTTCAAGAGTTTAGAATTTTCATTCTCAAGATGTTTAGAAAACCTAGAAACTTATTTATAATTAATTAATGTATTATCTTCATCAGAAGAAGATTCTTCATCTGAAGATTCATAATATTTATTATAACTATAATTATATATTTAAAGATACATTATTGGTGGATTCAGCATTGTGTACCTTAGCCATTAGATAATGATTATCAATAGGTAGCTTAGCACGTAGACCAATATTCTTCTGACCAGAAGAATCATACTCTGAGAATTCATCATAAGAATCTCCACCACTAGAACTCTAGGTTTCATTAGCTTTCAAAACATTCTTAGCATTATCCTTATTGTACTTCTTTCTATTTTTATCAGAATTATTTTCCTTTCTATCATTTTTCTTAAGCATAGGATAATCTAGCCTTATATTCCCTGCTCTTTTACATTCATAACAAGTGACTTCAGATCCTTCCTTGTCTTTTATTTATTTCTTCTTAAATATATACGGAAAGCATTTATTCTCAATTATATTTTTCATCCTTTGAGTAACATTAGCTAGCTCATTCGGAGAATGTTCAGTTTCACTTGATTCATATAAAACAGTGACTTTCTTTGACTAGGATTTTGTAATACTTTCAGGATTCTTGGATTAAGTACTAGAAAAGGCTACACTCCCTTTTCTATTATTCTTCTTATTCATATCAACATCTCATTTCATTATTGTCTCATGTTGAAGAATATTTCCAAAAAGCTCATCAAGATTAATTTGAGATACTTTCCTATTCTCATCAATAGCTGTTCTCTTAGATTCCCACTCATTAGGCATGATATCAATGATCGTCTCCAAAAGTGCCTCATCATATAAAACATTCTCACCCATGGATTGTAAATTGTTAACAATATCAATAAACCTTTGGTGTACCTTGCACACTGGTTCTTCATAAGGAAATAGAAATCCATGATATTCTGCTCTAAGCACATCTCTTCAAGTTTTTATAACCTTGGATGTACCTAAATGATTAACTTCCAATTTTTCCAGAAATATTTAACATCTTCACAAGAAGAAATATGACTATATATATTCTTGGTCATGGAACACAACAAAGTATTGTGTACCTTGTATTTTAGTGGACATTCTAACTTTCCTTGATTAGTAAATGTTCTAATGTCCTTATCAAGAATATTGTAATCTCCAGTAAGCATAACGAAGTGGTCCACTCCAGTATTCATAACAAAAGTCTTTATACAATATCTTCAATATTCATAATCATTACCATAAAATATAGGTGGTCTAGTGGGATTTAGATTTTCAATCGAACAAAATTTCATTCCTACCATATAAAAGAAATATATTTCCACAAAAACTTTTTAATATTAAAAGTTTGTTAGAAAGGATAAAAATACTATGAAAAAATATTTATAACAATGAAAACTTGAGAAAGAAAAATTATATGTGAATATAAGTATTTCAGAGATCTTTGATACCAATTTTAGGATCAAAATATGAATATAGAAGCCCAATTACAAGAGGGGGTGAATTTTATGTTTAAAAACTTTCATTTTTAACCTTAAGGAAAACAATGTTTAACAAGGTTAAACAAGGTAAATTCACAAGAAAAATTTTAGTTCTACAAACTTTCTAGGTTCTCGAAATATGGTTCCAAAAAGGAAACTTATAGAATGATTACAAGGAAAAGATTCTACCTTAAATAGTATAGAATCTTACTTATCCGAGTATACAAAAGAACAAGAAAGTATAAGAAGGTTGTACATTCTTCCATTATCAAAATACAATGGAAATAATATTGAAACAAAACAAGTAACAAGTATGATATCTTTCAGCCCAAACATTAGGGTATCCAACAACCTTGGATAAAGGTCCCTTTATTTATAAATTCAATAAAGTCTATCTTACCCACACCAAGGTAATCTCTCGATAGGAATATTGAAATCTATATTGTTATCCACGCAAGCCCTTAAACTTTAAGGTAGTCGGAACCTCTATCTTCCTATACACAAAATTCCTCGAACATTAAGGTAGTCGGCACCTCTGTCTTCTTATCCCCAAAATTCCTCGATTATACATAGCAACAATCAGAGTTTCTTGAAGTAAGATGAACAGGATGTTCATTACAAACAAGGAATGAGAGTCTCTCTCTCTCTCTCTATAAATCACTTCAGAAACATGTAATCTCTAGAGTGATCGAGTTCTTGAGCTTGTTCAAATGAAATCCAATTTATAGGCACTTCACCAACAGTCGACTCCCTCCTCCAATGGTCAAATTTTTCCTTGAATTTTGGAGGGACCTATTGTGATGACCCAGACCCCCCTTGGTCCCTTCCTTTGCCAAAATCTGGATCCTTAAGGGGTACGGATCGGTGAGACTTATCGGTGAGACCGATCGGTGAGACCGATCAGTGATACGGATCGGTGAGACTGATTGGTGAGACCGATCGGTGAGACCGATCGGTGAGACCGATCGGTGAGACCGATCAGTGAGACGGATCGGTGAGACCGATCGGTGCGACCGATCGGTGTGACTGATCGGCGGAACCGGCCGACGTCACCCGGCCTTGCCAAGTTGTTCCAGTAACGCGCGCAAAAGTTTAATTAAATACTGAATCGGCTCATGAGTCGGTTTAAACCACTCAGCACCTTTAATGATGATTCGAGCCGCGTGGTCAACCCACGACTTCCACGTCTTACGCGGTTTCGCGTTTTCACCTCAACCGTCCCCGACTCTTATAAATTAAGGGTTAGTCCATGGTTTCCCCCTTCTTCGATCGTGGCTCTTCTGGTGCATCGGGCCCGCCGCATCGTTATCCGTAAAGTTCCGCGCCCCCGGCCTAAACGTCGATCATCTATCAACAGGTAGGGGATTTCTCTCGCCTCCCACTTTTATGTATCTTGCGGGGTGGGTGTTATTTTTGTTCCTATGGAATTGGTTGAACCGGACCTTAATGAAGATAATAAACAAAGTTCTAAAGAAATAAGGGGAAGGGGTTGTGATCGTTGTTTATGCTTTATCTTGTGATCATCCCTTTTTGTTGTGCTGGTTTATGTTTCTGAAAATTGAGGCCGTTGGTTGTTGTTATATGTGCACTGATGAATTCCCCCTCGTGATGTTTTAAATGGGTTGCTGAAATTTTGAACTCCTGCTGTGAAATTGGTTAATCACGTATATCCGGCTGAATAATTGAAGGCACCAGGATCAGCCCTTCTGTGATAACTCCCGGTTAGAACACATGGAATTTGAAATCATGGAGTGTGTTAAGTCGTTTAAATCTGAAAATCTCTGACTTGTGTTGGTAGTGGTGGTTGGTTGTTTTCCTTCTGGGCCGATTGCTGGAAATGTGGGAGGGGATGGGATCCCCTGATCTTTTATACTCTCGGTGATTGTGTGAATTTGGGGATGGGATCTCCTGTTGGTATGGATTCGGTGGTTGTGAGTTTTAAACCTGAGTGGTTACTTGTTGATATCACAAATTGGGGAGAGATCCTCTGTTGACAGAACCGGGTGTGAGTGTTTTGGTTGATCCTTGCTTTTGATGCTTTCCTTTGTTATGCTTATGGTAGTTGCCCAGTAGTGCTTAAAATTAATTGAACATTTTAACTGAACGTGAAATGAGAATGGGACAAATGGTTTTGTGGGCAAGGGTCGTGAACTGTGACTCGGACGCAGTGGTGTTGTGTTCTGTAGGTTGGCTAGGAAAACCTAAGCTTTGGGTGAGTGTTTGTTACCTATATCTATAATTGTAGCTTTGTGTTTCTTATTCGTGCCCCACCCAAGTTGAGCACTCAGTGCCGAACACCCCCATTTATGGGGGAAGGGTGTTTTCCCAACACTATCCTTAGTGGATGGTTATTATCTCCTTTTCTTCTCCCTTTCCCGGATAGCCCAAGTACCTTCGGGCAGGCTGTGATGGCCTAAAGTCTATTATTAGCCCAAGAACCATCGGGTGGGGTGTTGTGGTGGTTGGCCAGGTGTGTGCGGTAGGTGGTTTCCCAAGTGTCTTTGGGATGAGGCCCAGGTGTCTTTGGGTGTGGCAGTGGATCCTTTAGCCCAGGTGTCTTCGGGCGTGGCGGTGGTTGTTCTGGCCTAGGTGTTTGCAGGCATGGTTACATGTGACAGTTGTGGCCCAGGTGTGTGCGGGCGGGATTCGGTAGTGGGACTGCGTGTGGTTGTGGCCCAGGTGTGTGCGGGCGGGTGTGGCAGTGGGACTGCGGTGAGAATGGCGGGATTGGTCCGATGCGTAGGATGTCTCAATAACCAGTGGGAAAGTGGCGCGGGGTACCCAAACATCGATGTGCTCTTACTATATATATTACTTGACTTGCGTTATTTGGGGAGTGAGCCTTGGTGAGGCCTGGGATGGATAGTTTGCCTTGTTAGGTGTTTGGTTTACTCTTTTTTCTCACGGGACTTTAGTACGTTCCCCCACTTATGCACGAGAGTCTTGGTTTTCCCTACTGAGTGTACTTGTATACTCACCCTACGTTTACTTTCAGGTTTCCAGGAGGACTACCAGGGCTGTGCGGGACCCTACTAGTCAGACAGTTGGAGTTGTTGCTGTTGTCGTACCTTTGTTTTCTTTTGGTATTTTACCTTGAGCCTCTTTTTGTACTTGCACCTTGTTGTAAACTGTTTAAACATGCATGGGGGCTTTGTTTGGGTTTATTTATTTACACATGTTTCTTTCCCTTTTTAGGTGGTTGACTTGTCTTATTTCCCGATCCTGAAAAATAAAAAAAATGGTAATGCCTTCCATTTGTGAGAATTTTCTATACCCTTGGTGCTAGTCACCACTCCGGGACCTATTGAAGGCGGATTTCGGGGGTCATTATCTCTCCTTCAACTTAAAGAAGGAAGGGCCTGGCAAACTGCTGACCCTTCCCTCCTTTTAGTGAAGGCGGGTCATGACAGAATGGTATCAGAGCTGGTTGAGAGATAGGACGGAGTCTGGAGTTAGGCACAGTGAGGATTGCATGGGATGGTAAGGCAACGGTGTTGGGTGACCTTGGAGCGTGAATTGGGCCAGGGAAGACTTGCTAGGACACGGGATTTTAGGGCCCCCCGTGATCTGATGCAAGGACTCTGGACCTACCGAACGACCAAGTGAGGCCACACTGATTGCAGGGTAGAGACCCTAGGAAAGGTACATGCATCATAATGACTTGTGTTCTTGTGTTTCTGGGATGTCTTGGGAATTAAGAATAAATTAAATCTTAAGAAGTTTTAAGAACGATATTATGCACTACTTGGGCTTAGGAATTCCTTGTTTACCTTGCAGCTATGGCACCTGGAAGGTGACCACGTGTGGTACAGGCGATCGAGACCCCTGAGACTACTTTGGCCAATCGGTAGAGAGCTGATCGAGAGGAAGAGGACGACCAGTGGCAGTCATCCCCAGCATCTGCCGTAGCAGCAGTTTCCAGCCAGACCCTTCCGACAGCAGCAGCAGGGACAGCGAGCTCCCGCTCCTTCGCAGGCAGACATAGGAGGAGGAGGCCGACCTCAGGGCACTCCCCAGGGACCTCGACCAGGGCGTGGTCGGGGAGGTGGCCGACAGCTGAGGGGCAGGGGAGCTGGGCGTGGACAGCTACACGCCGCAGAGGCAACAGTTCCAACAGGGCCAGAGGTTGTTCGAGGTACGATCAATGTGTTTAGCACTCTTGCTTATGTTTTGTTCGATACCGGAGCTTCGCACTCCTTTGTTGCACCCAGTCTAGCCCGTGCCTTGGGTCTAGATGCCGAGAGACTTCCAGTGCCCCTGGTGTTGAGCACACCAGTTGGAGGTCAGACCGACTTGCTGTTCGTTTGTCGGGGATGTAGACTGATGTTGGGGCCACATCAGTCAGTTAGGGATCTCCTTCTGCTACAGATTCAGCCGTACGATGTCATCCTAGGCATCGACTGGCTATTTTCTGTGTGCGCCGTCATCGACTGTTTCCAAATAAGGGTGGTGTTCTCAGGTTTGGACGGCCAGTGTGTTACCTTCACCGGCGAGCGGAGCTGTCCGAAGGGAAATAGGAGGGAGGAACCTATCCTCTCCTTGTTGACCGAACTGATGGTAGAATAAGTAGATGTGGAAATGGTGGAAGTTCCAGAGATCGTCTGTGAGTTTATAGACATCTTTCCTGAGGAGGTGACGACTCTACCCCCTCGACGTGATATCGAGTTCGGGATAGACCTGCAGCCCGTCTCTCGACCAATCTCGATGGCTCCTTACCGGATGGCACCTTCGGAGCTACGGGAGTAGCGGGTACAGATTGATGATCTGATGAAGAGGGGTTATGTTCGTCCAAGTGCGTCACCGTGGGGTGCTCCGGTCTTGTTCGCAAGGAAGGCGGATGGTGGCCTCAGGTTGTGCATCGACTACAGGAGGTTGAATCAGGTGACGATCAAGAATCGCTACCCTCTTCTGAGGACATATGATCTTTTTGACCAGCTGAAAGGGGCAGGATGGTTCTCGAAGATCAACCTGCGGTCTGGGTACCACCAGCTGAGGGTGAAAGAGAGTGACATCCTGAAGACAGCATTCAGGTGCAGGTATGGGCACTTCGAGTTCGTGGTCATGCCCTTTGGTGTTACGAACGCCCTGGCCGTGTTCATGGGGCTTATGAACTCCATCTTTCGGGAGTCCCTGGATCGGTTTGTGGTGGTATTCATCGACGATATCCTGATCTATTCATGGTCATAAAAGGACCATGCAGAGCACCTGAGGACTGTTTTGGAAGTCCTCCGACAGCACCAGCTCTACGGGAAGTTCTCAAAGTGCAAGTTCTAGACACGAGAAGTGCACTTCCTCGAGCATGTAGTGTCTGAGCAGGGGGTAGCAGTCGCCCATCAAAGTTTGAGGCAGTTGTTTCTCGGGCAGCACCCAAGAATGTGGCGGAAGTCGGGAGTTTCCTCGGACTGGCAGGTTACTACCAGAGATTCGTACCCAACTTCTCCCGAGTAGCAGCCCCTTTGACGGCTTTGACCAAGAAGGACCAGGTTTTCGTGTGGAGCGAGCAATGTGAGTCGTCCTTCAGCTACCTAAAAGAAAAGCTGGTTAGTGCCCCAGTGTTGAGATTACCAGAAGAAGGGATGGCCTATGATGTATTTTGTGATGCTTCAGGACAGGGCCTGGGATGCGTGTTGATGCAGCAACAAGGGGTGATCTCTTATGGGTCCAGGCAGCTACGCCCCCATGAGCGTAACTATGCCACCCATGACCTGGAGCTTGCAGTGGTTGTTTTTGCGCTAAAGTTATGGCGGCACTACCTCATCGGGGAATGCTTTGTGGTCTTCACAGATCACAAAAGCTTAAAGTATATCTTCTCCCAGCGGGACTTGAACTTGCGACAACGGAGATGGTTGGAGTTCCTCCAGGACTACGACTTTGAAATCTCTTATACTGAGGTCAAGGGAAATGTGGTGGCCGATGCCTTGAGCAGGAGGACGTAGAAGGATGCGGTCTGAGAGTCGGAAAATTCCTGGAAGGCAATGGAGGAGTTGTCTGCCTTACACCTGAATGCGAAGATGGATAGTGGCAGAGGCTGCCTATATCAGATGATAGTGCAGTCATCTCTGTTTCGACAAGTGGAGGAGTCTCAGTGGGGAGACCCCGAGTGCGAAGTGATGCGTGATCGGGTTGACCAGGACGATGCTCCAAGAGAATGGACAGAGGACGGTCAGCACCGGATGCTTTTCCAGAAAAGGTTGTTTGTTCCAAGAGTGATGCGTGGCATGGTTCTCAGTGAGTTCCACAACTCACCCCTAGCGGTGCACCCATGAGTTACCAAGATGTACCAGGGGCTGAAAAGGCAGTTATGGTGGCCCGGAGTTAAGCGAGCGGTGGCAGAATTCGTGGCTAAATGCTTAGTATGTCAGCAAGTGAAGGCTGAACACCGGGTTCTAGGCGGCCTACTACAGCCTTTAGCTGTTCCCGAGTGGAAGTGGGACGACGTCTCAATGGATTTCGTCACGGGACTACCCAAGGTCCAAGGAGGGTGCGATGCCATTTGGGTGGTGGTGGACAGGTTGACGAAATCGTCTCACTTTCTGGCGATCAGGGAGTCAAGTACTGTGGATGCTTTGGCACAAAGGTACGTGAATGAGGTGGTGCGGTTCCATGGAGTTCCGAGGTCTATAGTCTTGGATAGGGATGCATGGTTTACCTCACGAATCTGGAGAGGATTACAGCATGCGTTTGGCACCCAGTTACGCCTTAGCACTGCTTTCCATCCCCAGACAGATGGACAAACGGAGCGAACCATCCAGACCTTGGAGGATATGCTACGGGCATGTGTTCTGGACTCAGGAGAGTCATGGGTGCGATACTTGCCTCTAGTAGAGTTTTCCTACAATAATAGCTACCACTCTACCATCGGTATGGCCCCGTTTGAGGCTTTGTACTGGAGGCCATGCCATTCACCTGTGTGTTGGACCGAAGTAGGAGAGGCAGTCATCCTTGGCCCGGAGGTAGTTCAGAACACGACAGAGAAGATTCAGCTCATACAGGAAAGGATGAAGGCGGCCCAGGATCGACAGAAGTCGTATGCTGATACCAGGAGAAGGCCCTTGGAGTTTGAGGTTGGAGACCACGTGTTCTTGAAGGTCTCCCCGTGGCGTGGGCAACGGAGGTTCGGCAAGGGGGGTAAGCTTTCCCCCAGATTCGTCGGACCCTTCGAAGTGTTACGGCGGGTCGGCGAAGTGGCTTATCAGCTAGCGTTACCTCCGCCGCTGCTAAGGATACATAATGTCTTTCATGTATCCCAGCTCCATCATTATCTGCACGATGATTCACACGTCCTTGATTGGGGTGAACTGGACATCGAGGACGACGTAACCTTTGTGGAAAAACCAGTGATGATCGAGGATCGCAAGGAGAAGGTGCTTCGTGGGTGAGCTATTCCCTTGGTTCGTGTGTTGTGGAGACCTGGCGGGCTCGAGGAGAGTACGTGGGAAAGGGAAGCACAGATGCGTGCCCAATACTCCGAGTTGTTTTGAGCTTCGTTCCTTTTGTACCTGCTGTGGTAGAACGTTTGACCTTTGACTATGAAATGTACTGGTTTATTTTCTCTGTTGTGTGTGAAAAGCCCCGGCTAAAGGAAAGAGGGAACCCGACCCCTAATCAAGACGCATTAAGGTGGATGCGATTGAACCCGTGCGGGCGAGTCAGTGCCGCCCAAAGCGGATAATATCTTGACATGGGGGAGGGAAACTCCCCAAACCCACATGACCAGACTGTTTGGCGTGGTATGTTGCTTAGTTCTTGACAGGAGAGTGTTTTTAGTTAGCAGAGGTTCACTCCTAAGAGGTATCTTTCGAAGATGGTTGTTCGGACCCTCTCTTTCCTTCTGGTTTGTTGTGATTCTCGAGGACGAGAATCGTTTAAGAGGTATCTGATGTGATGACCCAGACCCCCCTTGGTCCCTTCCTTTTCCAAAATCCAGATCCTTAAGGGGTACGGATCGGTGAGACCGATCGGTGAGACCAATCGGTGAGACGGATCGGTGAGACGGATCGGTGAGACCGATCGGTGAGACCGATCGGTGAGACCGATCGGTGAGACCGATCGGTGAGACTGATCGGTGAGACGGATCGGTGAGACCGATGGGTGAGACCGATCGGTGAGACCGATCGGTGAGACGGATCAGTGAGACCGATCGGTGAGACCGATCCGTGAGACCGATCGGTGAGACCGATCGGTGAGACCGATCCGTGAGACCGATCGGTGCGACCGATCGGTGTGACTGATCGGCGGAACCGGCCGACGTCACTCGTCCTTGCCAAGTTGTTCCAGTAACGCGCGCAAAAGTTTAATTAAATACTGAATCGGCTCATGAGTCGGTTTAAACCACTCAGCACCTTTAATGATGAGTCGACCCGCGTGGTCAACCCACGACTTCCACGTCTTACGCGGTTTCGCGTTTTCACCTCAACCGTCCCCGACTCTTATAAATTAAGGGTTAGGCCATGGTTTCCCCCTTCTTCGATCGTGGCTCTTCTGGTGCATCGGGACCGCCGCATCGTTATCCGTAAAGTTCCGCGCCCCCGGCCTAAACGTCGATCATCTATCAACAGGTAGGGGATTTCTCTCGCCTCCCACTTTTGTGTATCTTGCGGGGTGGGCGTTATTTTTGTTCCTATGGAATTGGTTGAACCGAACCTTAATGAAGATAATAAACGAAGTTCTAAAGAAAGAAGGGGAAGGGGTTGTGATCGTTGTTTATGCTTTATCTTGTGATCATCCCTTTTTGTTGTGCTGGTTTATGTTTCGGAAAATTGAGGCCGTTGGTGGTCGTTGTATGTGCACTGATGAATTCCCCCTCGTGATGTTTTAAATGGGTTGCTGAAATTGTGAACTCCTGCTATGAAATTGGTTAATCACGTATATCCGGCTGAATAATTGAAGGCACCAGGATCATCCCATCTGTGATAACTCCCGCTTAGAACACACAGAATTTGAAATCTTGGAGTGTGTTAAGTCGTTTAAATCTGAAAATCCCTGACTTGTGTTGGTAGTGGTGGTTGGTTGTTTTCCTTCCGGGCCGATTGCTGGAAATGTGGGAAGGGATGGGATCCCCTGATCTTTTATACTCTCGGTGATTGTGTGAATTTGGGGATGGGATCTCCTGTTGGTATGGATTCGGTGGTTGTGAGTTTTAAACCCGAGTGGTTACTTGTTGATATCACAAATTGGGGAGAGATCCTCTGTTGACATAACCGGGTGTGAGTGTTTTGGTTGATCCTTTCTTTTGACGCTTTCCTTGGTTATGCTTATGGTAGTTGCCCAGTAGTGCTTAAAATTAATTGAACATTTTAACTGAACGTGAAACAAGAATGGGACAAATGGTTTTGTGGGCAAGGGTCGTGAACTGTGACTCGGACGCAGTGGTGTTGTGTTCTGTAGGTTGTCTAGGAAAACCTAAGCTTTGGGTGAGTGTTTGTTACCTATATCTATACTTGTAGCTTTGTGTTTCTTATTCGCGCCCCACCCAAGTTGAGCACTCAGTGCCGAACACCCCCATTTATGGGGGAAGGGTGTTTTTCCCAACACTATCCTTAGTGGCTGGTTATTAGCTCCTTTTCTGCTCCCTTTCCCAGATAGCCCAAGTACCTTCGGGCAGGCTGTGATGGCCTGAAGTCCATTATTATCCCAAGAACCATCGGGCGGGGTGTTGTGGTGGTTGGCCAGGTGTGTGCGGCAGGTGGTTTTCCAAGTTTCTTCGGGATGAGGCCCAAGTGTCTTCGGGCGTGGCAGTGGATCCTTTAGCCTAGGAGTCTTCGGGCGTGGCGGTGGTTGTTCTGGCCTAGGTGTTTGCAGGCATGGTTACATGTGACAGTTGTGGCCCAGGTGTGTGCGGGCGGGATTCGGCAGTGGGACTGCGTGTGGTTGTGGCCCAGGTGTGTGCGGGCGGGTGTGGCAGTGGGACTGCGGTGAGAATGGCGGGATTGGTCCGATGCGTAGGATGTCTCAATAACCAGTGGGAAAGTGGCGCGGGGTACCCAAACATCGATTTGCTCTTACTATATATATTACTTGACTTGCGTTATTTAGGGAGTGAGCCTTGGTGAGGCCTGGGATGGATAGTTTTCCTTGTTAGGTGTTTGGTTTACTCTTTTTCTCACGGGACTTTAGTACGTTCCCCCACTTGTGCACGAGAGTCTTGGTTTTCCCTACTGAGTGTACTTGTATACTCACCCTACGTTTACTTTCAGGTTTCCAGGAGGACTACCAGGGCTGTGCGGGACCCTACTAGTCAGACAGTTGGAGTTGTTTCTGTTGTCGTACCTTTGTTTTCTTTTGGTATTGTACCTTGAGCCTATTTTTGTACTTGCACCTTGTTGTAAACTGTTTAAACATGCATGGGGGCTTTGTTTGGGTTTATTTATTTACACCTGTTTCTTTCCCTTTTTAGGTGGTTGACTTGTCTTATTTCCCGATCCTGAAAAATAAAAAAAAGGGTAATTCCTTCCATTTGCGAGAATTTTCTATACCCTTGGTGCTAGTCGCCACTCTGGAACCTATTGAAGGCGGGTTTCGGGGGTCATTATCTCTCCTTCAACTTAAAGAAGGAAGGTCTTGGCAAACTGCTGACCCTTCCCTCCTTTTGGTGAAGGTGGGTCGTGACACCTGTACACGTGTCACTCATACAATGGTTAGTTATAAACAAAATGTACGACATTGTTTCATTACTATAACAGGCGTAAGTAAAATAAGGTTGCTTAACCAAGTTTATTTTTTCAGAGTCTAAGGAAAAATAAAATTTCAGAGTCTAAGAAAATAATAATTTAGATATTATAAATAATGGATATTCAGATTCAGTTTTCCAATTAATTTAGATCCCGAATTCTATAGATTTTAGAATCTGAATTCTAATGAATTTGGATTCAGAATTCTTAGGAATTGGGAGTCTGAATTTTGAGGAATTCAGAGTCAGAATTATGAGTAATTCAATGTCTAAATTCTAAGGAATTTAGTGTCTGAATTCTGATGAATTCGGAGTCTGAATTCTGGGGAATTCAGAGTCTAAATTCTAAGGAATTAAGAGTCTAAATTCTGAGGAATTCGGAGTCTAAATTCTGAGAAATTCAAGGTCTGAATTCTGAGGAATTAGGAGTCTTGATTTCAGAGAATTCAGAGTCTGAATTACAGAGAATTCGGATTCTAAATTCCAGAGAATTCAAAGTCTGATTTTCAAATAATTAAGAGTCTGAATCTCAATGAATTCAGAGTCTGAAATTCATAGAATTCAGAATCTGATTTTCATAGAATAGATATTCTAATTTTCAAAGAATTTGAACTCTAATTTTTAATGAATTTGGAGTCTGATTTTTAGAGATTCGGAGTCAGAATTTTAGAGAATTTGGAGTTTGAAAATAGAATACTCTCTAACCAAGTATTTATTGGAATATGAGGTTTTATATATGAAACTTGATTTTAACCTTTAGGAATAAAATCTTTAGATTTAGGAAATCTATAAAATAAAAAATAAAACATAGTTAAGGATAAATTTCCTTAGGGAAGGAAAATTTTCATTATTAAGATAAATCTTAGAGAAAAAAACTATTTACCTTAAGATAGAGCGTTTGTGATTTTAAAAACATAGAGGAATGGAAAATTCATAAGGAAGCCTTATTGAATCATTATAACCTATATTGATCAAGATGTAAATTTTAGGTATGTGTATTTTAATTCTACTTTATAATTAAAATTTGCACATAATTTTTTGATTAACTAGATAAAAGAATGTATGTTTATTTAGATTTTTATTCAATAATAAAATCTATTTAATTGTTGTCTACTATTTTTTATTATAGGGATTTTGAATATTTTGGAAGTGTAATATACTGAATTTTCTAAAAAAAAATACCTTTCAACATCATTTTTATTAAAACCAACACCAAAACATTTTTTTAAAAAATAATAGGTTTTCAGTGTGGGTTTTCTAGAAAACCAACGCTAAAAACTGACTCATCTATAATTTTTAGTGCTAGTTTATAACAAACTGAAGCGTAAAACCAGCTAAAAGTAAATTTTTAGTGTCATTTTTTATAAAAAATGATGCTGAAAATTGGTTTTATGCATCAGTTTATTTATAAAACCGGTGTGGATATCCAAGACAGTATAATTTTCAGCATCAATTTTTGAAAACTGACACCGAAAAGATTGTTTTTTATGTCGACTTTATAAACATTGGATAAAAACAATGTCAAAAATTCAAAATAACTAATGTGAAGTTCATTATTATCACTAGTGACTTGTAAACATATTAAATCATTTTCAAAAAGACATAATTCTCAACCATAAGGTATCATATACATACTTTGTGAAACATGATATTTTCCTAAAACATAAAACCATAAGGGTATCTTAGGAAATTAATTACCTAATATTTTAACCCTCATGACAACCTTTGTGATTTTTAACCCTCACAGCTAACTTACAATGTAACCCTCATGGATTACTTATGGTGTAACCATCATAGTTACAATTGCAGTAACCATATGTCCAACCTCTAAATTACACATACCCAATTATTTTTAAATAGATATAGGTCCCACCATTTTTCACAAACAATTCTTAATAATTATAGAATAATCATTAAATAATAATACTTACATCATATAAATCATTCCCTTAAAAAATGAAAAGAGTGTTTTTAAAAGGTACATCCCTTACAAATATCATATATTTGATGTGAGAATTAATAAAATGAATGTAATAAGTGTATAAGTTGTAAATCTACATACTAAAACATAATATAATCAATATTCCATTTCACAAATAATATTAGAACCATATAATCCATAAAGTATAATATTAACCCAAAGAATGCAAATTTGGTTAACAATTCCCTTACCTCAGGTTTGTCTTATTTTAAATGCATTTAAACCTCCTGTATAATGGTTAAAAGAGTGATATTAATATTTTACAGAAACATAATCAGGTTTATAACAACTTATATGATAATTTTATAACATCATTCCACGCATTTATTAATAATTTTTTGTTATTTCTATTGTTTCTTGTGCATGATTTGCATGGTTTCCATGGTCAATTCTTAATAGATTTTCTTATCGAATGGAAAAGAAAATCTATAAGTGCAATGAAATGGAATTAATATGTTTAAGGAATATTAAATAATACCATAAATATTTTTTTTGGATATGATTATGAATCATTAGATAAAACATTAATGGTATTCTTAAAGATCATTTTGGTGGTTCTTTGATAATCATGAAATAGTTTCATTATAAAATTTAATATTATGTATATATTTTAATTACAGTACCTAAAAAAGGTTATAAAATAAACATTAAAATCTATTTCAACCATTAAAATAGTTTTATGACTATTTATGATGGTGGTAATGTAAATTTAAAACATGTCATTTATAATTTTGGTAAATCAACACATCACAGACGATGTTTTTATTTTTAGAATAAGTAGCAGAGGAGAAGAAGTATGATGATAAATTTTTCCATAAAAATGATAAAATTAAAGAATATATAAGATAATTTAGTTTTAATTCATCTTGGATAGGGGGTTTTAATAGAGTATAAGAAAATAAAAAGAATTATGAAGGAAATAAAAGGAAATAAAAGAGGATTTTTACCTCTGGAATCTGCCTCCTTGAGAACATCTTTAAGGCCTTTGGTTTTGGACTTTTGATGAGGCCATTAGGTTTTGGAAATGGGAAAGAATATTATGAATATAATTGGTAAGAATTTGGGAAATTCTCAAATATTAATATGTGTGTGGAGAAGAGGTGATGAGGGGTGGTATTTATAGTAGAGGATATGGGAATTTTCCATTATTTTAATCGTTATTTTATTATTTTTCTCAATATAAGCAATAGTGTTTGTTATTGTGACCAAAAATAATAATTAGTGCATGTGAGTTTGAACCAAGGGTGATTAACTTAGCAGAACATTATATATGACTCAATAATCCATGTATTTATATTGTTTTGTAAATTATCATATTTCACTATTCACAAAAAAAATCATGTATTTTAGAAAAATCCCAACAATTCACCCCCACTATTTTTCAATGTATAGAATTTAAAAATGAACTCAATTTTATCAAATATAATTTTCTAAATATGATATATTTAATTTTTAAATAAAATTGTAATTTATTCTAAAAATATCAATTTTAAAACTATAAATGATTTTATAACACCTTGAAAATTTAATCAAGGTATCATATAAATATCCTATGACTATGAAGAAAAAAAATATTACATTTTATAAAAATAAATTTTCATTTAAATTGTTAAATTATTCATAAAATTGTAAGTAAATATTTATGAATCTCAAAAATACCAACACTTAATTTATAATTTCTAGAAAAATTATTTACTTTTTAATTGATATAAATATATCATATTTTCACTTTTGGTGTGGATAACTTTTATTTGACTTTATCAAGTGAGGTTAATATTCTATTGAGCATATTACTATTCCTATGGTCAACTTACTATTCTATAAGTATAAATTCTTTAATTTTTATAAATATCAATTATTTCGTTATAAATTTATTAAGAATTTAAATATTTAATTCTTGAATGAAAAAAAATTATAAGTACTTTGGTTGTTACACTTTTTCCACCTTCGGGAAATTATGTACTCGTAATTTTTATTTTCTTATTAAATAAGTGAGGGTTCCTTTTGAGCCGATTATTTTCAGATTCCCATGTAGCTTCTTCAATGATTTGGTTTCACCACAAAACCTTAACCTAGTGGATTACCTTATTATGAAATACTTTCTCTCTATTATCAAGAATCTGAATAGGTTTCTCTTTATAAGAAAGGTTCTCTTCCAGTTGAACTACTTCTAGGCTCAAAATATGATATGAATCTGGCACATACTTTCTCAACATCAAAACATGGAAAGCATTGTGCACCTGAGATAAACTCAGAGGCAAATCTACTCGGTAGGCGACTGGTCTAACTTTCTCTAGTATTTTATAAGGTCTAATGAACAATGGACTTAACATTAATTTCTTACCAAAATGCACAACACTTTTCCCATTTGAGATTCTAAGAAAAACATGATCACAAACCTTGAAAGAAAAGTCTTTCCTCCTATGATCTACATAACTTTTCAGCCTTCTCTCAACTGTCCTAATGTGTTTTTGGATCATATTTAATTTCCAATCTACTTCCTTAACTAAATATGGTCCCATCAGCATTCTTTCCCCAACTTCATCCAAACATGCTAGAGTTCGACATCATTTCCCATATAATTCATCAAGATGTGAAATCTATGTATTGGAATGGAAACTGCTATTATAAGAAACTCAAATAAAGAAATAGGATGATCCCCACATCCCTAGTAACCAATTGAATATGATCAAAGCATATCCTCTAATTTATGAATTGTTCGCTCTAAGTATCCATCAGATTAAGGATGAAAGGTTGTGCTGAAATTTAATTCTATGCCTAACAACGTCTAAAGGCCTTCCAAAAATTTATAAGTGAAACTAGGATCAAGGTCAGATATATCAAAAAGAGTAACTCTAATTGACCTTAAAATATCATTAAGGTACAGTCGACAAAGATGATCCAAAGACATAATATCTCAAATAGGAAGGAAATGTGAAGATTTAATTAGTTGATCAAAAATAACCCAAATAACATTGTTACATCATGAAGTCTTCAGTAGTACCACCACTAAGTACATGGATATATTTACCCACTTCTACTCTATCACTGGAAAAGGCTAAATCATCCCCTTTTTAAATTGTCTCTCTACCTTAAACTGTTGAAAACGAAAACATTTCATGGTAATATCTACAATATATCTTCTCATTTCATATCATAAATAATACATATAAAGGTCTCTATACATCATATTAACTCCAAGATGAACTGAAAAATGGAAAACTATGAGCTTCACTAAACAAATCCTTCTTCAATTGTGAAACCCTGGGTACACAAAATTTATTCCCAAATAATAAAACATAGTATTTATCAATTTGAAATTCAAAAAACATACCATTTTTAACCAATTCTGCCTTTCTCAGAAACTCACTATCTTCCTTATGTACTTGTTTAATTCTGTCTGATTGAGACGACTACACTGACACCTGAAACAAAATAGATGAATTTTATGCACCAATAACTTCCAATCCAAAATTCATCAAATCAACAATCAAGGGGAAATGTTCCAAATGTAACATGGTTGATGTAGAATGATGTTTTTGTCTCATGGAATCTGTTACTTTTAATTATTTTCCAGGATTGTAATTAATTATGAAATCGTAATTTTTTATTAGTACAAGTCATCTTCTAGGCATCATATTTAATTCCTTATGAGTGAATATATACTTCAGACTTTTATACTCAATATATATTTCACATTTCACTCTTTATAAATGATACCTTCATATTTTTAAAGGAAAAAACCACACCTGGTAATTCTAGATCATTTCTAGGATAGTAAAAATCACGAGGTTTCATTTTTCTAGAATCATAAGAAATTACCTGATCATTCTGCATCAGAATACAACCAAGTCCCTTCAATGAAACATCATTATAGATGAAAAACTCACCATTTTTGGAAGGCAAGGCCAAAAATGGATCATTCAACAGTATATTCTTCAATTAATGAAAAAAATATCACATTATTCTATACAAAAAAAATTAACCTCTTTTCATGTTAACTTAATTATAGGGATACATATCCATGAAAGGTTTTTAACAAACCATCAGTAAAAAC
Source organism: Viscum album (assembly GCA_963277665.1). Taxonomy (NCBI): domain Eukaryota; kingdom Viridiplantae; phylum Streptophyta; class Magnoliopsida; order Santalales; family Viscaceae; genus Viscum; species Viscum album. Next base: position 2,106,216,757 of record OY728163.1, on the reverse strand, counting down.
ACACTAATACAAGAAAACTACAAATCTCTATAACATTCTTCGGTATTAGATATTCGTGAACCACTTTTGTTTTGGTGGGACTAGCTATTATTCTATCCTTATTTATGACGTTCCCAAGAAAAGAAATTTTCTATAACCAAAAATAAAGTTTTCTAAATTTTCCATATAACTTCTTTTCTTTGAGCTTTTAAGAAAATCCTCAAATGTTTTTCTTGATCCTCATAACTATTTTAAAAAACCAAAATATCATCAATAAAAACAACAAGAATCTTATCTAAATATTCATTGAATATTCTATTCATAAGATCCATTAATATAGTAAGGGAATTTTTTAAAACAAATGTCGTAAAAAACACAAAATTCCCATATCTTGAAAGAAAAGTTTTTTTTGGAATGTTATCATCTTTCACCTTTAGATGATGGTACCCAGATATTAGGTCAATCTTGTAAAAATACTGAGCTCCCAGGATCCAATCAAACAAGTCATCGTTATGGGGAAATGGATACTTATTCTAAAAATTAATTTTATTCAAGTATCTATAATCATTGAATAGTCTCATGGAAAAATTTTCTTTTCAATGAATAAAAGAGGAGAACCCTACAATACCAAAAAACTGAGATTCTGTAGCTTCACCCTTTATCAGCACTAAACAAAGTGCTGATAAAGGGGGTGTCTTTATCAGGGATAAAAAAATACCTGATAAAGGGCACTTTTAACAGCGCTAAAAAAATGCTGTTAAAAGTTGCATATTATCAGCGCTTTTTTAACGCTGTTAAAAGGGACCCCTTTATCGGTGCTTTTTTTAGTAGCTCTGATAAAGGGGGGATTTAAGGATGCTTTTTCCTAGTGTTGATAATGTTTATATTTAAAAAAATTAAAAACAATATATTGTTATATAAGTATATTTATATAGATATAAATATAATATATATTTTTAAAATATGTATTAGATAAGTATAAATAGACTATTACATATAATATATAAAAAAAATTAGTGAAAATGGATTTAAAATATTTTAAACAATATTATTAATTACTAATTTTCAAATTATCATCGATTAATAATCATTTAATAACAATTTAAAGACACAAAAAATCAAAAAACAATTAATAAAAGATCTAAAATAAGGTGAAAATGTAACTCAAACTTCGAACTGCTATAACTTTTGATTCGGGTTTCCATTTGAGCTCTAAAACATATCAAATGAAATCTTGACAAGATCTCTACATACAAGATTGATATGGGAACCTCATGTCACATTTTTTGAAGCCCAAAAAGGCCTATAAGGCCTCCAAAATTGAGTTTTTAGTCTGGATACCACAATTTGTTAACATTCAAACAGGTATAACTTCTGATTCGGATGTCTTCTAGGATTGTACTACATTTCATATCAAATATTATTTCATTTTCTTTTATTTTACTGGTTTTGGAGTTGAAACAGACTTCTAGATTAGAATTTATAGTCATTTTAACATTCTACGGCTTTTCAAATACACATATATTAGTATTTATTTGTAAATATGTGTGTGTGTGTGTTTGTGTTGTATATATGTTTGTATGTATTTACATATTTATTTATAAACATACATAAAAAATATTTTATAAATTTATTTAAAACTAATCTTATAAGTATATATTAATATAAAAATAAATATAAGGATAAAACATTATAACTAAAATATTTATATATATAAATATAAATATAAATATAAATTAATATACGAATAAATATATATACTAATATATGAATAAATATATATGTATTAATATAACTAAATATATTTATAATAATATGAATCCATATTAATATACGAATAAATATATATATATATATTAATATATTAATATATAAATAAATATATATGTATTAGTATAACTAAATGTATTTATATTAATTTGAATATATATTAATATATGAATAAATATAACTATATATATAAAAATAAATAGATATATCATTAAATAGAGAGAAAACTAAATAACATAGTGGTAAATGTACTGACGCGCAAGGGGGAGGTCTCGGGTTCAAGTTTGGGTGGAAGTAGGGAGGGGTGCATGAGCAAGTGCAGGATTTGTGGGCGCAAGTGGAGTGCACGGGAGAGTGGGAGGGGGTCCGACTAGCACTGATAAAAGGGGGTGCAAGCACTCTTAAAAGCTCCTCGACCATTTTTATTTTTTTTATTTTTTTACTTTTATAAGGGATGATAAAAAGGTTCTTTTATCAGCGCTAAAAAATGTTGATAAAGAACCTTTTTATCAGCACCTTTTTTAACGCTGATAATAGGGACCCCCTTTCTTCGCCTCGATTAACAGTTCTTTTCTAGAGCAGTTAATACCCTTTTCTAGCACTAATAAAGGGCATATTTGCAGTAGTGATATGGTGAAGTTCTAGGATGAATGAATCCTTTATTAAGAAACTCATGCTTCTAGTTTTTTAATTCAATAATTTCCATTTGCACCATTCTATAAGGGGGTTTTAAAATTGGAGTATAATTAGGAACTAAGTCAACTATAAATTAAACTTCTCAATCTAGTATAAAACTAGGAAACTCTTTAGAAAAAACATCATGATATTCATTTACCCCTATAATATCATTAATCTGAACAGTTCGATTGTTTTCAATAATGTGAGCAAGATAACATTCATTTACATCTATTAAAAGTTTCTCAGCTTCTTTATATGTTATCAATTGTAAGGTTTCTTTCTTATATACAAACTAAAACTCTTTCTGAAAAACAACTTATTTAGCTCTACAACCAATTTTAGTATGATAAACAGAAATCTAATCTATACCCAAAATGACCTCAAACACTACTTAGGGTAAAAAAACATGGTTTTAAAGTAATTTATTTCCACAAACAACAATAGAAAGATTCTTATAATGTATTTTCCATAAATATTTCCCCCGTGGTGTTTTAACCATATGTTCCTGTCTCATTTATGGAGGTGAAATTTTTAGTTTAATTGAAAATTTCATAGAAATAATAGAATGTGTAGGCCCTGGATCAAACATCACATTATAAAAATATGAGTAGATAGAAAATGTATATGATAACACTTCATTAGATGGCCCGAAATCTACTTAGTCACAAAAGATATTACTTCACATTTATTCTAATAATCTTCCTACTTTACAGCATTCATATCTTTCTTTCGGAAAGTGTTTGCTTAATGGATCATATCACCACATTTAAAACACCTTATAGTTTTATTATCAGGATTAATCTTAATATCATTTTCACTACAATATCGGGCCATATGTCCAAACCTACCACAGCAAAAAACAACTATGTTTTTTAAGGCATTCACCAGGGTTCTTTTTACTACACTTTTCACAAACTGGAAAATGAACTTTCTTACTTTATGATTTCTTTAATTTATTCTTAACCATATCTTTCCATATATTCATATTACTTTTCTTTCTTTCAAAGTAAACATGATCATTAGAAAACTCTATATATACCCTCTCATCACATTAGACAAGTTTCTCATAATTTTTGAATTCATGAGAAGATAATGCCCTTTGATATCTTGGCTTCAATCTTGAGTAAAAATGGTTGATTTCTCTATCAAGATCCCAAATAATATTTCATGTGTACCTTTCCAATCAGGTGATTTTTTCTTCATTCACTATCACTTAATCCTCCTCATTTTTCTTCAATTTGAGGAATTACTTTTCCATCCTAAGTCAAACCACCTTGGGAAAATATTTTTCAAGGAAAATATTTTCAATTTCATCTCATTCTAAGGCATTAATATCCTTTATATCCTTGATATTCTTGACCATTGACCACCACTAGTCAGCTTCACCTTCGAAATTATAATTATAAAGACTAAACTTTTGATTATCAAAACACCCTATGACATAAGATATCTTTTCAAAAAAATTAATCCATCATTTAGCCGCCACTGGGTCAGACGTTCCACTGAAAGCAGGAGGGTGTTGCCTCATAAAATGTTCCACTATCATCATGTTTCTTTATGGTGGTTCTGGTTGTTCTCTTCCATGGATAAAAACACCATTTATTTCTTATGTCAGCTGATCAATTACTATCAAAAACTTATCAGTTCTAATACCTACCATTCTAGGTTGCGGATCCATAAAGATATTAGCCTCTTAGTTCCTTATAACATTATCTTCCCTATTTATTCTATGGAAAATCATTCGGAACAGAAATATCTTAGATAACAAAAATGGTAATATTAAAATTCTATATCATTTCAATATACACATATGGTAACAATATTTTAATGTATTTTATTAATGTCATTTTAACCCCTAATATTATTTAAACCATGCTCTGATACCAACTATAAGAACTCGGTCTTAAACATTACATAGTCTAGCAAATTCAATTAGAATTCACCTTTTACATTCACATAGATATTTTTAGTTTAATGTTTTAAAAAGTTATGAAATAATTCATACATAACAAACCACATACATACAAAGTGGGTACAACTAAAACAATATACATTTTTCCATAATATAAAATCTTTTATTATAAACAAAAAATATTTTTATGAAAATAATTCACAATATTTATCTTGGATTCTCTTTTTCACTTACCAATACTTAAACCCTATGAAAAACAATTCAAAATGTAGGATGAGAACAAAAATATCTGTAATGGATATAAAAATAAGGAGATAAACTTTTAGTATATAAATACTTAAAAACATATGAAATCATTTTCACAAAGACATACTTCTCAACCATAAAGTATCATATACATACCTTTTAAAACATGATATTTCCATAAAATTAAAATCCATATTGGTATAAGGGGGAATTAAATTCTAAATATTCTAACCCTCACAGATATAATATGATTTTAACCCTTATGGCTACCTTAAAATGTAACCCTCACAGATACATTATGGTGCAACCATCACAGTTACACTTAGAGTAACAACACAGTCGACCTCCAAATTACACATACCCAATTCTTTTGAGGGATATATAGGTCCCAACCATCATCATAAACAATTACCAAGAACCATAAAATATTCATAAAATAATAATAGTTACATCATATAAATCATTCCCTTTAAAAAAGTAATGAAAAAAATATTTTTTAAATGAAAGTCCCATAAAAATATCATATATTAGAAGGGAGAATTAAAAAAAATGAATGGAATATGTTTATAAACTATAAATAAACATACTAAAACATAATATAATCAAAATTCAATTTTTCAAATAATCTTAGTTCCACATAATCAATATAGTATAAGGTTGACCCAAATAATGGAAATTGGGTTATGAATCCTCTAACATTGTGTCTTACTTCAAATGTGATTAAACATTCTATATAATGGTTAATAAAGTGTTATTAATATTTTTTAGAAAAATAATAATTCTTATAAAATATTATATAATCATTTTATAACATCATTAAACCTATTTATTAATAATATTTTATTATTTCTATTAATTTGGGTGTTTTCTTTACATGGTTTCCATGGTAAGTTCATAATAGATTTTCTTATCGAATGGAAGAAAAAATAAAAAATTGGAATGAAACGGTATTAATAATTTTCAATAATATTGAACGATACAATAAATAATTTTTATTTAAGATGTAATGATGAATCGTTAGATAAAACATTAATGATATTTGTTTAGATCATTTTGGCGGTTCTTTGATAATCATGAACGAGTTTCGCTATCTAATTTAATATTATGTATATATGTGAATTATAGAATATAAAATTAATAGAATATAAAAATTACAATGTATTTAAAATATTAAAAAAATATGAATATCCATGAATGCAGTAATAAAAATTGAAAACACATTGTCCACGATATGGGTAAATCGACACATCACATATGGTGCTTTTATTTTCAGAAAATGTGGGAGAGGAGAAGAAGAATGATGATGAAATTTCCCGTAAACATGATAAAATTATAGTATATATAAGATATTATAGTTTTATTTCCTCTTGTAAATGGGAAGCATAAAATATTATAACAAAGAAATAATTAAAAACGAAATAAAAGAAAATGAAAGAGGATTTTTACCTCTGGAATTATCTTCTTTGAGAACATCCTTGTGACCTTTGTTTTTGGTCTTTTGGTGAGACCAGTAGGTCTTGGACATGGATAAGATGAATGGTAATAGGATTGGGAAGAATTTGGGCAATTCTCAAAGATTGAGAGATGTGAGGGGAAGAGTGGGTGAGGGCTTGTATTTATAGAGGAGGAGAGGGGGGGGGGGGGGGGGGGGGGTTTCCCATTATTTTAATCATTATTTTATTTTCTTGATCAAGATAAAAGAAGTGTTAGTTATTATAACCAAAAATATGAATTAGTGCATTTGAGTTCGAAACATGTGTTATTACCTCAATAGAACATCATCCATGACTCAATAATTCATGTATTTAGCATATTTTGTAAATTATCATATTTCACTATTCACAAAAAAATCATGTATTTTCGAAAAATTCCAAAAAAATCACTCCAACAATTTTTCAACATGTATAATTAAAAAATTAACATCATTTTATCAAAATAATTTCATAAATATGAGAAATTTAATTTTTTTAATAAAATCATAATTTATTTGAAAACACAACAATTTCAAAACTATAACTGTTTTTATAACACATTAAAAAATTAATAAAGGTCTCACAAAATTATCTTATACCATAAGAAAACAAAATAATAATTTATTATTACATTTATTTAAAATAAATATTTATTTAAATTATTAAATTTTTCATAAAATTGTAATTAAATATTTATAGCTCACAGAAATACTAACACTTAATTTATAATTTTTAGAAAATTTATTTACTTATTCACTGATATAAATATATCCTATTTTCACTTACAGGATGTATGAATTTTGTTAATACCTTATTAGGTGAGGTTAATACTCAATTGGGAAGATTACTATTCATAAGGTCAAGTTACTATTCCATCAGTATAAATTCCTTAATTTCAATAAATATCTATTATTCTGTTATAAATTTATAATAAATTTAAATATTTTATTCTATGATGAAAAAAATAAGTTTATAAGTACCTGGGTTGTTACAAAAATACTCAAATTAGATTATTTTACTGAATATTTCTACCCTCTCAACTGTAACTCTTTGTTGATCGATCATAAGCCATCTATGATCACTTCAATCATAAAATATGAGTATAAAAATGGTTTTTAAATAACAACCAATATGTTTTGAACACCCAATATGAGTCCTCTAACATTAGGTTGCAAGAAATCTATCCAACTCGTTATTCTAATGAATTTTTATTTTCCATTTATTACTAATGGAGTTAACTCTTCTTAAATGGGTGGATTCGTACAATTTTACTCCAGACATCATATTTTCATTATCAAACTAAAAAACCTATTTGACAACAAATATAATAAACAAGTCCATTTTACACTTTAGTTATTAGAATTTAATGTGACTATACTGACCCTCTAGGTATATAACCTCCAAAAAAATAATCCACTAATCTTAGTCACTTAGATAGTTAACTACTAATCCATGTTTTGTTTTATTTATTTTGAAGAAACGTGAATTTGTTTAAAAAAATGGTCTGTAAACCATGTCAACATTCATCAACTCAATAGTCTCTATGAACATTAAGTCAGATAGTCTCATGGATATCCCATCTATTTTTTTTAATATATTTATGGTACTTTTTCATGAATTCCTCTTCAAACTGGTTTTTCTTTCTATCATGATGCTTGTAAAATATTCTTCTACTATCTTAATCAATCCAATATCCTATTATTCATTTTAATAAAGATTTATTCTCTTAATAAGGTCAAGAAAACTTCTATGTAATTTATCTCATTCCTTTAATTTTGAACTATAATTGAAATTAGACAATACTAGGTCTTGTAATAACCTATTTATTCGTTGCATGATTCTCGTTACCTTATTTAATAACTAATTCAAAGTATTTCTATTATAGACGTAAAAATGGTGTGAAACTTCCCTCCAAGGTGTGTATTCAGTAACCAATAGATCTCATGGATAAAAAAATAATAAAAACATCATGTAAAAGAACTCATAAGTATACATTCAACTATCACGCCATGTAATTACTCTTCTCATCACATTGTGAGAAAAATTAAAAACTCCAAACAACAATGGTCTTATCTTTTATGAGGCCTAATTTATGTTAAAGGGCCCCAACATTGAAATATATCTTAACATCTTAATAGTGTGGCCATCCTTCTCATGGAATGACCCTTATATTGTGATGTAGTGGTAAAAGGAGTTATAGTTACACATAATGTTTCATACCGACATATCCATACACATGATCCCATGAAATAATTGTAATTTATAATTTTCATATACAGATATGCTCCTTCATACTTCAAGTAATTTCTACTCTTATATATGGGACTTTATATTTTCTTTAGAATATAGTATTCACAACATTAGTTACCCATAAATATGGAATTTTCCATTTTATCAACCCACATAATCCCTTAAGTATATTAATGATGCCACTCGAGGACTTTTCAATATAGAATCATCTATAGTGTAACTGAAATGTATTATCTTGGATGAATCTAATTTTATAACCTTTCATTCATAGTGTGAACCTCACATATGAATTTTTTATTTCTCTTTCCTTTATTTTACTTATTTTTCCTATAATATTTTATTTATTGAGGTGACCCTATGCCTTTTTCAATTAGTTATGAACAAAACTCATGATGTGATCATTGTAATCACCTCATGGTTCCTTATTTAAACCTCTAGAATACCTCAAAACCTAATAACTCTCCTCCGGCCTAATTGTTAATAGTTTTTCACAACTCTTTAATCTATTTTATAAGTTTCTCCAAAAACCTTCTCAATAAACACCACCCAAAAATGCACAGAGGGGGTTTTCTAATTATATTCCCTTAGAGTTTGTTGATAGCTAATTCTTAATAGTTTAACCACTTCTTGATATGAAAACTAAGAAACATACCATTTATCATGTTATAAAACCAATTTTCTTTAGATATTTAATAAATGATTCACTAATCACCTATTCTAATCCAATACGATTCGATATTGTCGTATAATACAATAGTTAAATGAAATTTTACCCATGAAAACACTTAATAAATCTTTATTCCATTAAAAATTTTCCCCTTCAATTAAAATTCAATAAATATCCCCCTTTATAAAACATAATAATTAGAAGGTCCCATTTTTTTAAAAGGAAGGAACATTTTTGTACTTATTCATCTCAAATCATAGGAAGCTCATCCCAGGAAACTAATAGACAACTTATACACCTTTGTTAATGAACTTGTGGAACAAATCTTTTAATGTTCACAAGTGAGGGTTATAAATACTAATACTTAATTCAAGAGAAGTAAAATACCATTTTATACGTATAATTACAAATTTTTGTGTGGTTACCTTATCTAAACTATTTTTTTATATGGAAACAAATGGAATCAAAGCGCCAACTATCTCAAAAGCATCTTTGAGTAGGGGATTTTTCAAGATGTCCAAATCCAAATCTTATATAGACACATAATCCAAATTTAATAGCTTTTTTTCAACCTTCACTATGATGAAATGATATTTTATATTTATTTTATTGGTGTTTAATTGATGAACATGATTTTTTAAGGCTAATAGAACTTGATTTATCGTAGTTAATAATATTAAGAGTTATCAAATAAACTCCAAAATACCCAAGATATTTATTTATCCATAAAACATGAGTTCATGATTGAGTGACTATAATATACTCATCTTTTATAGTTCTTAGATAAAACAATTCTTACTTCTTTCTTATCCAATAATTTTAAAAAACTTCAACATAGAATGGACCACATTATATTGATTGACGATCAACTTCTAAACTATACCAATCCCCATTTATGTATTTCAATAACCACTAATATGATGTTTAATGATAAAATAGTCTTAAATATTCCACGTAATTATGTAATAAAGAACTATTGTCCTTAGTAGAAAGTGTATTTTTTATAGTAATGCTACCATGTGACTTGACAAGTGGAAAACAAAAAAATGGGTTATGTCACAATTATATATAATACAATGGAAAGGATTTTCCAATATTTCATTACATGAACCTTTTTTATAGTGTCATATCTTGAATTCCTCATCTTGATTAACCTCTGTATTTTCATCAACTATAAGTACTCCATCACAAACTTCTTCAGTATCTCTTATTCATATTTTTCAAGCATCTTTCATTGTTCATAAATCAATCCTCAAAAAATCATGATATCTACATAAATAAATACCAATACTCTTTGATCATTAAATTTATTGATGTAGGAATTGTGATCAACTCTAGCTCACTAGAATCAAATATTTATTAGTTATTGATCATACCTATAATACTATTCTCTTGGTTCTTTTATTATCATGCAAAAAACCATTTTAAACTATTATAATTTTTTTCATTGTAATATATTAGACAACTATCATGTTGTGTGATTTAAAATTCTATATCAAGTAACATATTAAGGGATACTGATATTTTTTTCATTTGGTTCACCTTGAAGTTTATTAGGAATGAAATATCTAGGAATAACTAAATAGTTTCAAATTGGTCTACTAGGGTAAATTTTTCATCAATATCAATTCATTTAGTTGTAGAATACCCCTTTCACACCATCATTGACTTTTCAGAGTTTCATTGTCTTATTCATTGGGTTTTTATGGAACACCCACATGGTTAAAATTAAATTTTTATATTTTACCTTGATAAAATTTCTTATGTATTATTCAATGAAAAATTTTCAGGATATTCATGAATTAACTAAAAACAATTTTTATCTTTTGAATCCTTAAAAAATATTAAATTCAAATAATAGATAATTTTTTATAGAGAATCCAAAATTCATTTTTTAACTAGATTTCTCTAATAACTAGTGATATTTTAACAATTTATTTAATCCTTTATGCCTTCCACCAATGAAAAAAGTTGATCCTTCTTCGATTTCATAATCATTAATATCATTTTTTGAATCTATTTCATATCCATGAGGATCATTTTATCTTCTCACTTTATTATCACTTTCTAATAAAATTTCATTATTGATATTCTATGAAAAATACTCTAAGGATTATGAAATCTTCTCATTTTTTCATAATAACTACATATATTCTTTTGATTATTTTTAATATAATTTTAATACATAATTTTCATGAATTTATTTTAGATAAAAATCGAAGGAAAATTCCTTTATCCCCATGAGATTCAAACTCTCACTTATAACAACTAAAAATAATTTTACTGTTTTATTATTACCAAAACAATTAAATAAAATGTATTCTATTTATTGGGACATAAAAATACGTATTAGATATATATAATTATGTAAGTATTTCATCATTCCATTCATCTGTCATATATGTTACTCAATGAGCATCATCCAATCTATGTTAACTATGATCCATTTCCTCCACTGAATTACAACATTATATTGAGGATTATTCACTACTAATACATGGTTTTATAACATATGTTTCTTGAGATGTAATTCCACAATATTATTGGCGAATTTCCTACTACTAAAGATATATAACTTTTAAATTTTTAGCTTGAACTTATTTTCCACCAAAATCTAAAAACATTTAATATGCCTGAATACATTGAATTTCTGAATGATCACTATTATCCATAGTATCCTACTATAATACTCAATTAATATAAAATTTTACATCTTTAAATTTAGAAATTTGTGAGATATTATCCCACAAATATTAATGTGAATCAACTAAATTAAATTAATATATTTATTATCATAAGAGTTTTAAGTATTTTGAATGATTTTGCCTTTAATAAATGTATCACACATGTGAACATGATCCTGTGATATTTTTGGGATATCACGAGCTCTTTCATCCTTAACTAAATACTCTCTAGAGTTTTTTCTGAAATAGAAAATTCTATTTTTTAAAACTTTATTACTTATTTCTAGGCGAGAAAAAAATACTTTTTCTTAGAAAATAATGTAGATATTACCATTTTTGAGATTTATTTGAAATAAAATTAATCATTCTCATACAATAATAATGCATTATTTCTTATTTAAATTGAACACAGTCCCCAAGTCACATAGTTGACTCGCTATTATCATATTCTTACCAAATAATCCATATAGTAAGACATCTATGCACCTAAAGTATTTAAATCTAATTTTTTATTTTCCAAATCCAATTATTAATAAAAATAATTATTTACAAAGATAATAACATAATATTTAACATACTTGATGCCCATAGTGAGATATTTGTAACCAATCATATGTTAAGTACAACCATAGTTTGGAAACCATACCCCATCTCAATAAATTACTCTTAAAACAATTTCCATGAAATTATACTTTTAATATGTCACGCTCTGACCCCAGACTTCCCTGGAGCCGGTGCGGTTTCAATAAAACCTGGTGTGTAATTTTTTTTATAAAAGTAAAATATAATTATTAGATATCATGTTCCACTAAAGAGGTTCTCTTTGCTTTAGATTTTGGAAAACCAAATACAAATATTACAATCCTTCAAAAACTATGAGATAAAATAATCTTCACAATGCTACAACCAATCAGTGTAACTCAAATCTATTAAACCTATAAAATTTATGTTAAAACGTAGGGTGAGAATATGAATGCCCAATAAGGGGTTTTTAAATAAAATAGTATTTCAATTAAAACATTTTGAAAACATTCCTTTAAAATAATTCATAAAACATTTTCTTAAGGAAAGCTATAAAACATGAATTATAATATAAAACTTTGTCCAAGAATTATTAGTGAACATTAAAAGGAATACTAATTGGGTCACAATGAAATATGTTCCAATAATAATCATTCTCATAAAAAATATAGGGTGTACATTATATAAAGTAAGAGTCATTATAACTTTCATAAGTGTGACATGCAAAAGTGGAAGTACAAAATTTATAACTAACAGTAATAAATGATCAGAGTTGCGCATAAAATGCTGAATTAAATTCCTTTATTTATTAACTATAAATCATAAACTGCTAGATAAAACTCATAATTCTGAATAAACATTATGCCATAAGCATTTACTTCTTTTGAAACTCATAAGAACAGGCTCTTAAACAAGTATATTCTACTAGTTGAACATTTACTTGGTTAATTAAATATCATAAACATAACGAGGGAATGTATAATGTTGGATTGTTTCAAGGCCTCGTGCCATGACCTAATTTGTCTCATGAGAACTACAGATGCATCATGGGGCTTTCATTAACTGGTTCCCAACCCATAGGGCTTTCATTACCCAGTCCCCAACCCATAGGGATTTCATTAATCAGTCCCCAACTTGTTTCATATTGAGTCTAATGCATTTCTCATATTCCAAGTAAGGTCATATATTCAAAGTTTCACATATCGCTTTTTATATTTAATTTCTCATTTCATATTATTCATTATGTCACATACCACTTTGAATAATTTAGTTTCTTAATCTATAAATGGTCATAACAGTTTAATTACATTCTTTAGCATTTAAATTTATATAGTAAATCAAGTACATAAGTGTCAAAACCAACAACTACATGGAAACTTAATAAATAACAAGTTTGGTAGGTAGATTATAGCACAATTGATGATAACTAATACACCTACAGAAATACATGTTTTGTCTCATGAAATGATAACCCTTTAATTACAAAACCTTATTACAAAAGTAAGTAAAATGCATAATGTAAATTCATCATGGATTTAATATATAAATAATTTAAAGGTTAAAAATATATTTCATGTGAGGTATTAAACACATAGTTTTCTAAACATTCATTACATGCATGTTTATGTATAACATACCACAAGGGTACTCTCAATTATTTACACACAATGTTAAGAATTGAAAACATGAAAATCAATTACACCACTTACTTACATAACTAATACCATTTAAATACCTATGAAAATAAGTGAGTTATACATATGTATATATATTCATACCCACAAAATTTACATCTAAATAATATTTTTGAAAATCCTAAAATTTTCTAGGATTGAGTATTGTATAATTTTTGTATTCACAAAAGTGTATATAAAGGATTGTATTTTTAAATTGTTCATTCTATGCCTTTCACACTCCAAAAACATATTTGGAAAATTTAAAATTAGATTTAGTATCAAATTATATATATATAAACACACATGATTAACTTCATATACATAGTGTATATAAGGGTTTTACACCAAAAATTTAATGACACGTACATGTTTTAAACATATTAGGAACATTAGTTAAACAAGGGTTCATTAATTTAAATTCATGCCATAAAATATAAAATGTTTTTTTATAAAACATATAAATATATATATACATATTTATACTTCAATTTATAGAATCACAAAACATCACACGTCCTTGCATGATGAAAAATTATGAACATCATTTAGGACCAAAAATTCACCGCCATTGAAGAAACTAGTAGATCTCATTATCAACCATTTATATATATATGTGTGTGTATATATATATATATATTCAAACCCTAAAAAGGAAAGAAAAACTAGGTCCCTTACCTGGTTCAAAGAAGGAGAAGAAGTTCGAAAGAGCTTGATGGTGGTGCTGGAAAGAGGAGAACCCATAGGGTTCAATTGAAAAAATGTGTTATATATATAAACTGTATATAATATACTATTTAATGAATCTTTCAAGGAAAACTGAGGTTCATCGGTTTAAAATAAGACCAAGCACATCGGTCTTGTGGAAAATGTGAAGGAGGGGCCTTCCAAGGTCACGGGTGTGGAAAAAAAGAAAATGAGAGTAGCGAGTTACTAGTGCAGTGCACGTAGGAAAAAGAAGAAGAATAAGGTGACGAGTTAGGTTCCTAAATAATGGATGGTCGGGTTTTAACTGAAAAATATCCAATATATGAGGTGCATCTTCTGGTTTTAAAATGTATGAATGGTTTAAATCTGATATGGATCATATCATATGGCTACGGAAGATTCAGTGTTTTAAAAAATGGACAAACGGACACGATTAGATCAGATTTGATCAGATGGCTATGAGTGAAACGGAGTTGTAAAAAGTAATGTACGGTAAAGATTAGACCTAATGGGATCATATAGCGGATAAAAATGTGGTGGAGAAACCATGGATTTGGGAAGTCTATGATTGAACCGATCAGACGGCACATATCTCGCGTGGTGAGATCTAACAGCTTAGATGTGATCCCACTTAAAAAATTATGTCCCACATCAAAATAGGAAGGGTTTTTTAAATTTCTTATAACTCAGGGGCTCTTGGGATTAGTCCATGAATCCCCCTCCCCTACCCTAGTACCGCCCTATACCGTGTATTTGCATACATGCTTCTGCGTCCACCCTTTTCATCGTGTTGCTCCACATGGTGGTGTGATCTGGTACCCATACACATGCATGCACATGTGAATTCGGGCCTGACTATGCATACTTGTTTGCGCGATAAAGCACGCACCATGCGTGCACATCCCTGGGCCATTTTCCAGGGGTTCGGTAAGATTACCACCAAGACCTTGTGTGGATTGGCCTATTATGCTTCCCTCACCTAGGTGGTGTACTCGCCCATTTTTTAACAAAGTAAGGTTATAAATTTACTATATTTATAAAAACATAATATAATTTCCTTATCATGATTAAACAAAATCCTTAAACCGAAATTTTTATTAGTTTATAAACCTTTAAGTTTAAAAACATTAAGTTTAATGTATCATAAAATAAATCTAAACAAGTATTATATTTAAAATACAAACATACATTTAATTAAAACATTGTTTTTATTCATATAAGGATTAAAAATATTTCAAGGTAAAATTATAGAACACTTAAATTTTTAATTTAATATGTAAAGGGAAATACAACCATTGTTATTAATTCCATTTTCCCAAAGGTATGATTTCAAACTCAAAAATATTTTTCTTTGAACTAAAACCAAGTAGTATCAAATGTGTGCTTATCCTGGTATTTCTTTTGAAACACAAGGGTTATGATTCAAAACCCATTTTAAACTTTAAATAATTATCCTTTTAAAATATATGAAAGGAATTTGTTACAAACATGTTTATAGTAATAACTTCAATGCACACTTTAAACACTTGAAAACTCATTATAACTAAACACTTTAAATTAAACCACTCGAAAACCCAACGACTATATAGTCTTATGGCCATTAGAGACTCAACGGTCACCTAAAAGAGGCACCATTCAGGTTATCTTTAAGGCCTTATAAAAATGTGACTAAGGTGTTCCAACATCAAGAAAACTTGGAGAAGATGGTTCTCATCATTCCTCTAATGCTTAACATAGTTGTTGTGGTTCTAGTTATACTAATGTTCATCGTGAAGTATCCGAAGGACCCCTGCTATTTCCTTGGGATTTTTTATGTATTGGGTGGTCTCCCTATGATTTTAATAGGTCTTTTAGTAGTAATCCTAGGGTAGTGACGTTTTCTAGTCTTGTTTTAAGGTAATCATTTTCATTTATTCATTGAATAAATTATTTCTTGTGTTTATTTTCAAGTATTGTTTGGGACAACATGGGAATGAAGTAAAACCATAAAATATTTTTATTATAGAAGAAATAAGTTTGGGGAATCACATTATTACCCCCATATAATAATTGTGTCCTAATAATTCTAAAACACTCATACGCGCCTACCAACAAAATTATACACACATCACCTTCAAAGTCCCCTCACAAAGTCAGCCAATGTGGAAAATCTTCCGATTACCCCCAGGTGGATCCCTAGATTGGTTTCCAGTCCCTCGACTTATTTGACCCAAATACACTGAGAGCATCTAGGATAATCTTTATGTATAAAGAATTCAGATTTCCAAAGGCATGAGTGGTGTGGAGATTAGAGATTGAAGAGTGGAATAGATCTCTATAAATCCCTCGAACTACATCATTCTTAAAAATATCAAAGTTATAGAGTATCCCATACATAGTAAAACTTAGGATTTGGATCATATAGTATGCTCGATGGTCACCCTCCAAAGCATATTCTTGAAACATTCTCAATGCTTGATAGTTCTCAGATAAGCTCAAATATAAGAAAAGACCTTCATAGTAATTCTCACTCTTCCCAAACTCTGAAAAATGATCATTTTCCATATAGTCATAGATATAGCTCTCTCCTTTGTAGGAACGGAGGATATTTGAGCTGAGGGACACTTTATAAAGGCATTTCAGTTCAAGAGTAGGTTTTTGAAAGGGTTATAGTCTTCTGAACATGACTTTACAATTATACATTCTTGTAATTCGGTGGGGTGTGATAATAGGTTTATTGGTGAACTCATGTCTTCCATCTAAAAATTTAAGGGATATTTTTTTCTCAGTAAGGCATAACCATATTAAAATAGAGGTGTTATTTTTTAAAATCATGTAAAATTACCAAAATATAAATATAACATTATCCATTTATACAAGGTTCATAAAACCCAAGGTGTTACATAACCATTCTCTCCCTCTAATAACTCACTAGTAAGGATTTTCTAACATCCTACAAGGTGACTCTTCACCAGTTTCACCGGTGTTGGATATTTCCCTAGTTTTTAGTTAAGTGGATCCCCCAAGTGGTTCCAAATTCTTAAATCTCTTTGGTCCGGATACAATGCGGGAAACTAGGATCAACCGCATGTGGACATCAAAATGTCAGTGTGAGATAAGAATGATGTGAATCAAGTAGAGAGACATCAGTAAGAACTTTTCTTTAATAAAACGAACATAAAGACTTTTCCCTAAAAATTTAAAAGTCCATAACTTTACCACAGAGACCGTAGGTAATGATTTGACATAGGTACACTACTCGGAGGTCACCCTCTTGGGAAGCCTCTTGGAAGTCATCTTGAGATGAAGCATTCCTACCTAGTGTAAGGCATTTAAAAACCCCTCAATGTATTTTCCCCTTCATACATAGAATGGAAATTGGATGTTCATTAAAAGAAAATAGTTGAAACCTCCCTCTAGGTGAAGTTGGAGTACATGAGGAGAATTGGATGTATGGTAGAGGTGTTTTCAAGACAAACAAATGTTTTCAAAAAACTCGTTGCTTTCTAAACATGATTTTCCCACTATAGTTTATAATACTTTTGTGGGAAGAGATAAAAGGCTTGATTCATCTTCCATCTGAAAATTTCAAGAAAACTTATACTTATTAAGACATAATCATGTTTTTAATGTTTTTCTAATTTTCTATGGTTGTCTAAACCAATCCTCAGATACCAACTATCACGTACCAACCCTAGACTGCCCCGGATCCGGTGCGGTTTCAATAAAACATGGTGTGTAATTTTTTTTATAAAATGAAAAGATGATTATTACACATCATGTTCCACTAAAGAGAATATTTTTGGTTTAGATTTTAGAAAACAAGATAAAAATATTACAATCCTTTAAAAACTACGAGATAAAAGAATCTTCACAGTGCTTCTAACAATCTGTGTAACTCAAATCTACTAAAACTCTAAAATAAAATTTAAAATGTTGGGTGGGCATACTAATTCCCTGTAAGGGGTTTTAAAATAAAATAATATTTCAATTAAATCCTTTTGAAAACATGACATTAAAATAATTCATAAAACATTTTCATAAGGAATGTTGTTATACATGAATAATAACATAACATTTTCTCTAAGAATTATAAGTGAGAATTACGAGGAATACTAACAGGGTCACAATGAAACATGTTCCAATCATAATCATGCTCATACAAAATATAGGGTGTGCAGCATATAAATTAAGAGTCATTATAACTTTAATATATGTGACATGAAAAAGTGAAAGAATAGAATTTACAGCTAAGAATAATACAAGATCAGATTTTTTCATAAAATGTTGACTTAAATTCCTTTTCTTATTATCTATAAATCATAAACTGGTAGATGAAATTCTAAATGCTGAATAAACATTATGCCATAAGCTTTTACTTCTTTTGATACTCAAAAATACAGTCTCTTAACCAAGTATATTCTACTAGTATAATATTCACCTGGTTAATTAAATATCATAAAAATAATGAGGGAATATATAATGTGGTACTGTCTCAAGGCCTTGTTCCATGAACTAAATTGTCTCATGATAACTATCGACGCATCATGGGGCTTTCATTAACCAGTCCCCAACCCATAGGAATTTCATTAATTGGTCCCCAACCTATTTCATACTAAGTATAATACATTCCTCATATTCCAAGTATGTTCATATATTCAAAGTGTCTCATACCACTTTGAATATTTAATTTTTCATTTCATATTATTCAAGATGTCCCAAACCACTTTGAATAATTTATTTTATTAATCCATAATTGGTCATAACAATTTAATTGAATTCTTTAGCATTTAAATTTATATAGTGAATCAAGTACTTAAGTGTCCAAACTAACAAATGCATGGAAATTTAATAAATGACAAGTATGGTAGGTAGATTATAGCACATGTGAGGATAACTAATGCACAAAAATAAATACAGGTTTTTTCCCATAAAATGATAACCCTTTAATTCCAAAACCTTATTAAAAAAGTAAACAAAATGCATAATGGAAATCCATCATGGATTAAATACATAACTAATTTAAAGGTAAAAAATATATTTCATGTGAGGTATTAAACACATATTTATCTAAACATTCATTACTTTCATTTTTATGTATAATATACCACAAGGGTACTCTCAATTATTTACACACAATGTTAAGAATTAAAAATCATGAAAATCAACCATACCACTTACTTACACAACTAATACCATTTAAATTCCTATAAAAATAAGTGATTCATGCATATGTATATATATTCATACATAGAAAATTTACATCTAAATAATATTGGTAAAGTCTTAAAATTATCTAGTATTGAGTATTTAATAATATGTGTATTCACAAAAGTGTATATAAAGGATTGTATTTTTAAAATTATTCATTCTAATCCATTCACACTCCAAAAACATCTTTGTAAAAATTAAAATTAGATTTAGGAAAAAATATTATATATATATATATATATATACGATTAACCAAATATACATAGTGTATATAAGGGTCTTACACCAAAAATTTAATGACACTTACATGTTTTAAACATATTAGGAACATTAGTAGAACAAGGTTTCATTAATTTCAATTCATTCCATAAAATATAAAAGGTTTTTTTATAAAACATACACACACACACATATATATATATATATATATGTGTGTGTTCTTATGTATACTTAAATATATAGAATCAAAAAACATCACACGTCCTTGCATGATGAAGAATTAAGGACATCATTTAGGACCAAAAATTCACCATCATTGAAGAAACCAGTTGATCCCATACTCAACTGTATATATACTTATGTGTATACACACACACACACTCATATATATATATATATATATTCAAATTGTAACAAGGAAAGAAAAACTAGGTCCCTTACCTGGTCTGAAGAAGGAGAAGAAGTCCAGAGAAGCTTGACGGTGGCACTGGAAAGAGGATAACCCATAGGGTTCAGGTGATGTTTTATACATATAAAACTTATATAAAAAACTATTTAATGAAATTTGGATGGAAAACCAAGGCTCCTCATTTTAAAATAAGACTGAGTACATTGGACTTTTATAAAATGAGAAGGAAGGAGGGGCCTCCTGATGTCACGGGTGTGGAAAAAAAGAAAAGGAGAGTAGCGAGTTACTGGTGCAGCGCACACAGTAATAAGAAGAAGAAGAAGGCGACGGGTAAAGAGTGGAAAACAAAACATGTTCAGGATTCAACCAAAAATGATCTAGCAGCTGAGGTTTATTCCTAGGTTTTAAAATGGATGAATAGTTGAGATCTGATGTGGATGAGATCAAAAGGATATAAAAGATTCAGATTTTTTAGAAACAGATGAACGGTCACGATTAGATCAGATTTGATCGGAAGGATACGAGGGACACCAAATTTTAAAAAGGAATGAACGGTCAAGATTATATTTGATGGGATTTAATTATAGATAAAAATGTGGTGGAGAAATCGCGGTTGTAGGGATTCGATGACCGAACCAATCGGATGGCTCAGATATCACACGGTGATATCTGATGGCTTAGATGTGATCCTACTTTAAAAATTCTATTCTGTATCGAAATGCGATGGGTTTCACAGATTCTTTATAACCCAGGGGCTCCTAGCATTAGTCCATAAATCCCCCTCCCTCTCACCAGTACCGCCCCGTACTGGGTCTCTGTGAGTGCGCTTCTATGCCCACCCCTACCACTATGCCACCATGCATGGTGGGATATAAGATTATAATCTAATTCATTTTCTCCATAAACATCACAAAAAATAATAAATCTTAAAAACATACAGAGTGTAAGAAGATACTCTTTTTTGATTTTATTGGACTTGTGATTTTAAATTCTTTTTTGATATGGAACACACGTACTATGTATTCCCACATTTCTAGAATAATAAAATTGGATTAATTTTATATTTTTTTCTTTTCTACTTAACCTATATTCATTTTAGTAATTTGAGAGTTATTTAAATCAAAATTCTTTAAGGGTGTAAGTGCTTAAGGTTTTTTATATACCACCACTATTTTTTTGTTTGGAAAAATAACCTGAATATGTTTCACATTATTCTTGAACTAATTCAGTATTGGATAATTATGTATTTTTTTTATTTAATCCATGTGATCCAAATTAGAATCAATATAATTCCATTCAAACCAACTCACTGATGTCATACTGGGAGTTAGAAGTATATCTTGATCATTGATCTTTTATTTCACCTATATATCCACACCTTCAAGCTCCCTAATCCTTTTGACATCATATTTCATGGACATGGTTAAAAAATAAATAACCTAAACTCACTCTTGATAAAATATCATAATCCATTTTATTTTTTCTATAATCAACATAAAAAACAATAAATATTAGAAACATATAGAGTGTAAGAAGATACGCTTGTTTTATTTCATTAATCTTGTGATTTTAAATACTTTTTTGATATGGAACACACATAATATGTGTGTCTCACATTTATAGAAAAATAAAACTGGATTAATTTTATAATTTTTTTCTTTTCTACTTAACCCATATTAATTTTAGTCATTTGAGAGTTATCGAAATCAAAATTCCTTAAGGGTGTAAGTGATGTTGGTTTTTTATATACCACCACTAGTTTTTTCTTTGGATAAATAACCTCAATATAATTCAAATTATACTTATAATGATTCGGTTTTGGATTATTATGTAATTTTTTTATTTAATCCCTGTGATCCAAACTATCTTCAATATAATCTTATTCAAACCAACTCCCTAATGTCATACTGGGAGTTAAAAGTATATCTGGATCATTGATCTTTCATTTCATCTTCATAGCCACACCTTCAAGCTCCGCAATCCATTTGAAATCATATTTTATGTACATGGTTAAAAAATAAATAACCTAAACTCACTAATGATTTTTTATCTTGAGATCAATTTCATTCCATATATATCTATGATTTTTTATTTGATTTATTCAATTTCATATTTTAACTCAGATTTTCCCCTTCTTTCTACTACATATAATATTTGAAATGATATAAAACTCTATTTGAGATCTTTTTTTATCCAAGAAAAAAATTATTCTAGATAACCTTATAGATAAATTTTGAGATCTAATATTCCCTATGTATTTGTGTTTTGATAATCACTGTCCTCAAATTGGGTATTGTCTATGAAATCCACAAGGAAATACACAGTGTACTCCCTATAGTACTCAATTTCCTCCATCATTGTTACCTATAATATAAAATATTATTATGAAAGAAACTAGTTAAAGGATCATTCGATAGTTAATAATAAATCGATTAAATAAATGGAATTTTTCGTATTTATGGGGTGTTATTATGATAATGAAAGGTAAATAATCTAGAAAAATATGTAAAATTTTATATCAATGTTTTAAAAGAAGTTTAAATCACTTATAATGAACATTAAATGGGGAAACACTTATTTTATGTATCCCCATTGTGAAAAAATGTCATTTAATTATTTAAAGTAATTTAATACTTATTTATATTATTTTATTCACCTTTCAATTATAGGTTTGGTTGATGAAATTCATATGATACAATAACAATTATTTTATGTATTAGTGTTTTTTCAATTCACAATTTTTATATTATGAAATATTGAAGTAGTTAATATATTATTATAATTTATTTCATGATTGAATATATAACACAAAATATGATTTTTTTAATAAGTTAAATGTTAATTTTAACATAAGAAATTGCATATTTAATCTTTATATAAAACATTTTACTACACTCATCATTCCCTTTTAAAATTTATCATTCTTCCATTATATGTAGAAATATATATTTAAAAAAAATATTTATATGAATGAATTAATTTTATTCTCTATTATTTTTTCTTATTTTATTTTATTTAAGGTATGTGGTCTATATACATATTTTTTAATGAAAAAAATGTAGTATTATCTAATTTAATTTAAAATTAACTTTTTTTTTATTTTTTTACAAAACTCAAACATGATTCATAATTGATAAATTTGATATAAAAGATGGAGTTATGTACCAATGGAATAAATATTAAAAAATAACATTATATTTTGTAATGATGCATATATTTTGAGTGAGAATTTAATGTTTTTAATATAATTTTAACAAATAATGATTTTAATTTTTATGAAATTGGGATCATAAATATATTGAAGGTGATTAAAAGGAGAATAAAAATAAATAGATTATTTTGAATATTACACAAAAACATGAGAACCCAAGTGGGATCTAACAATGCAACATTGATGTTTGATCGAGGTTTTTTTATACCCATACTAGAATACTGAATTTCAACCAGTTACTTAATGTCACATGCCTCAGGTTATCACACAGATATTCTAGATGATACCAAATTATGCGGACTACTAAAATGACAATTTTTGGGGAGAATTTGCACTTATAGTTTAAAAAAAACCAAACATGTCAATATTATTAAAAATTCTTGAATTATTCCTTTAAATAAAAAAATATGGAAATAAAGACCCCATAAATAAAACACATTATGCTACCTATTTTTTAATTAACTTCCATTATTAGTCTTAGTGGGATACATACACAGTAATAAAACTAAAACTATACAATAAATGTATGAAAATAATTATTTAAAATATCTATATAAGTTCTAAATAAAAAAATATTTAATAATAAATATGGATAAATGACCATTATATAAATCAATATATAATTGTAGTTAACCTATGAACCAATAGGCAATATCCACTAACACTAGTAATACCTCCCTATAAATGGTAAATTAAACCCATATTATTTATATTATAGTAGTACCTATACATTTGAAAATCAATATAAATGACTTTTGACCCATGTATTCCAAGAAAACATACCACTTGTGTATAGAAAAACTTCCATTAACCCAATATGATTTCCCCTATCATAACCCCCCCCCCCCCCCGACTTATTGAATTTTATAAGCATTAATACCTGATAAAGAAAAATAGATGACACTCCACCATACATTAAATAATAATATAATAATACTAATAATAATAATTGATATTGTTAAATAATCCAAGGGTCAAAATTTATAAATAAAATATATAATAAAAAGAATACAGAAGAAACCTGTGTAAACTAATTATACAACCATCATATACCTTTCTCGAAACTCAAAAATTCCACCAATGATAAAGGTATAAGAATTTAAACTAACTCAATTTCTTACTAATCATATATAAAAATACAAATACAAATATATTACAAAACTACCTGAGAGAAGGCCACTCTCCCCAATATTCTCCCCAATGAGGGAAATCTTATAGAATTTATAATTATATCTCCTTCTATCCCTTTAAAATAATCAACTATCATGAATATTTACATACAAAACACACTATAAAGGAGAGGTAAAAATTCACATGTTTGATATGAACAAATAATATTAAATCTACTTAGATTATATAACCCATCCTAATGAATAGAACTATCTTTTCATACGTTTTTTGTCCCATCATAGACTATGGGAGAAGACTATGTGAAAATATATAATCCAGAGATATCCTATTTAGTTTCATGACCTAAAATGATTATGGACTCCTTGGGATATATTTATTCCCATTAGTAATAGAAGAAAACAAAAAAATGATGATGGTATTTTTAAAGAGAATAATAAAAAGGATATATTTCAAAAAATGTGAAATTATCATACCTTATGATCTAATATTTAGATCTTCATTTGAAGTTAGAATTATTTAGTTCCAAAAAATATAAGTTCATGCCTCTTATAGTATCCACCTACTATTAGATTCACTGAATTCTTTCATAGGTAATTATTTTCCCCTATCATTATACTAGCACCTCTTCGTCCATGGAAAATATAGAATTAATGTTGAGAGAGTTCTAGATATGTTAAAATAATATCCTTTATCATAATGAATTTCTCAAACTTCTATTTATAAAATACTTACATCACTTGAAATGTCCTTTTGGAGTTCATAATGTTACAAACATTTTAAAGAAAAAATATATTTTATCTCCCACTTTATATATTAAATAGAATGTTAAAACTCTTTGAACGTTAAAATTTAGTTTACACATTATCTCATGATTTGTATCAAACTAGAGATGAATAATAATATCTCTTAGTGAATTGATTGTATTCTATCAAACAAAATCTTTTGATGGAATATGATGTAGTTCTAATCTCCATAAAAAGATACTTACCATGGAATAATTATTTTCACCATAAATTTGTTTTTTTCATTAATTCAAAATTTTTCATAATATTCTACTTTATATAAATCCTCGTAAACATTATAAACAACTTCACATATCACCTTGAATTTATCCATCCTTGTTTGGAGATTATTATCATTATCTTTTTCAAATTATATAAAAAACTTCAAAATAAAAACTATCCTAAATTATTAGACATTATATGTTTCCCTATGATCTATTATTTCATTCAATACTATTATAAATACATAAATTTATAATCGTATGAAAATATTTATCTATTTTAATGAAGAAACCCAAGAAATTCATCTGTAAATATTATGTCATTTAAGATGAATATTTAATACTTATCATAATAATAAAAAACCCAAAACCATAAAGGTTTATTATCATTGGATACAAGATACATAATCATATTACTAAATAAATTATCATTAAAATATCCCAAAGTTTTCTTCTAACATAATACCCTTCCTAGAAATTCCCCATTTAAAAAAAAATTATGTATCTAGAGGAAAATGGGAAAAAATAGTGTGTGGACTCAAATGTTTAATAAGGTTAATAATAGGTGATATCAACCAATGATAACAAGTTAACATAAGATAATCATAATATAATGATATCATGTTCATAACTTATGAAATACATGACCAGTATACAAAATATCATTAAACACGGGTCATGTAATAAGGATTTTTTCATAAAAAAATAAATAAGTATTTAAAGTACTTAATCTTGAATAATCAATCATGGTGTATGAGAACATATATTAAGGTTAATACATAAGTTTTTTGGAATAAAAATAATTATAGAAAATAATTTATTTATTCAATTTTCACTTCCAAGACAATCATAGTGGAAATATTGACATTGTGTATTTAGTTTACTCTATATTCTCATAAATTACTTAGTCAAGGTTCACTTTCAAGATTATAAAAGTGGAAAGTGTCTTATATTAGAATTTAGTTTACACACCATTCCATATTTTTGATATTCAAGGACCAATTCTAAGACTATTAGAGATTTCATATTTTTTGTTGAACTAGATTCACTCCCCATTATAGTATATATTTTATGTTGAGAATATCAATATATATCAACTTCATTATGGGGATATATAATTCTAGGCCAAACAATCAAAAAATGAAAACCAAACATAGTAAGTCCAAAATACCATAAAAAAATTATCATTCCATCATATCATAATCCATGGAAAGTAAAAGGGTTTCATAAACATTTAATCATTATATAAGAATAAGGTATCAATATGAAGAAATGGATGGTTTCAGAAAAATATTCACTATTTCATCAAAGACCAATTGATCAATGGAAAGACATGAGTTTCATAAAAAATTACTATAAAATCATCATCATAATAAAACTATATAAATAACATATGTGGTACCATTAGTATATATCTCTTGTTAATAACAAGAAACTTCGGATGATATTTATATAGTTTAAAATACCATTTAAAGATAATTTTAACATATCTTTCAAAATTGAGCGATGATATTATTTTCCATTGGTATATTTAAAAAATGAAAATATTTAAAATTATAAAAAATGATTTTATATGAATATAACATGGTAAAATTATACGAAAAGTTTCAATGAAATTACTATAAGTGATACGGGGAAAATCTAATCATTTAGAAAATGTTAAAACAAATATTCCTTTCACACTTATTCTGAAAAGTTAAAAATTTCCAATTCATAAAAAAAATCACACAATTTTTTTAAATGAAAATTATGTTTAATATAGATGAAAATGAATTTAAAAAATAATTTTATCCTAGAAAATATTATTCTTCAAAAAAACATAGTAATAAACATGGACATTAATGAAAAAGTTCACAGGACAAAGTGGATAATTAATGATAAATTGTATTAAAAACATTTTATTGATCATTTTACTTACCAAATATATTATAATTAATATAAAACATGGAAATTCCTAAAATAAATAGAATATAATAAAATATTTTGTTATTACAAGATAAGGATCATGTAATTTCCCTCAATATAATTTTAACATATGCAATCTAAAGAAAAAAATATTGCATCATAAACTCTTAACTTAATGGTAACATTTGAATCATAAACCCCTTGAAACAAAATATATTCAAATGGAACATTAAATATAATTAATATAAAGGTATTCAAGATATAATATAATAATTTGGAATTATATTCAGAAAAAAACCAAAATCTATGCAAAACATGAAACATGCCTCGATGAAAAAAAAATATTTAGATGAAGAACCACTTACTTAAGGCATGTCATACTGAATATGAATTAAAAAATAAAATATAATAAATATATATATTATAAATAAATTTATTTACCCTATTCTTAGATAATATAATATATATCATTAATTTTATATTTCAAAATTACCCTTTTATTAAAAATTCTTCAATAAGAAGAATAATCAGGTAAAGATTAGTGTTTTCCCCAAACATGTTTATGTTATTCATTTTTTTTAATGCATATTAGTTATGTTTTTATCATATATATTGTCATAATCAACTAAATATTTTCATATTTATTCATTATATACAATTTTATAAGCAAAAATATAATTTAGTTATGAAAAATCACATGTATCTCATCGTGGAGAGGGTAGTTCGTATGTAAGCATGGGGGATGTTTTCACTTTTCAATGGATCAAATGAAATAAGGTAGATAATATTTATTCTTTATATAATAATAAATATTCTATAAAAATTATATTTATATATATATATTAATTTTTTCAATATAACCATCCATGAGAGGTTGTGATGAAAAATGAAACACATCTATTTGTCGAGGTAGTAGTATAGATGTACACAGAGATGTTTTTTTTTCATTTCCCATATGATGGAAAAGGAGTTTAAAAAGGGGTGTGACATAAAAATAATAAAATTATAGTAAATTTTATATAATTATATTATTATAAATTAATGCCTATGATTGTTTTTGTAGAATTATAAAGAAAAATAAACCTAAAATATATAGATTAAGAGTTATACTTATTCTTTGAAAAAATATCTTTTATAATACAAATTTAGCCTTATAAGATAGAATTTTTAGGAGACAATAACATCTAGGTACTGAGGATAAACGTTGAGAGGTTATTTGGGAAGATAATTTTTGAGATAAGGGGCTTAATCTATGTGGGTAGTGGGAAGAGGAGATTCTTTTTTATAAGTCAGGATAGTGGAACACTTGTAATTATACATAACTTTGAAATATTATATCTATCATACTCTGGAGGAAGTGACACTAAAAAAATTATATTCCAAAGATAAGTGATTACGTTTCAAACCCCATCATATAATAAGAATTAAGATGATATTTTTCAACTTTATCACTAAGTTTTAACTATAATAGACATGTTCCGCCCTTTTACCAGAGTTACAAAAGTTTTACCAAAATTAGAATTCATAATGACGAACAATTAAGTTAAAATTACAACCTAATAATAATTATGTTGATTCCCAATATTGAATATATTTTATAAGATTCAGTTTCAATATGTTTTTGAAATTTATTATTATATTCTTGGAAAAATTGCAAAGAAACCATTTTTAGACAAAAAATTATTTTGACGCATACAATTGATTTTTTATCCTTACTTTGTTATTAACAACCATTAGATGAACATTAAAATATTTCATTGACTACATGATCTAGAAAATAAATTTAAATAATTCAGAATTATTTATTAATTTCATTTAACAAGATAAAAATACTTTTTGAACATGAAAACAGTATTCTAAAAGATAATTATGTTTACCATGAGGTGATTTCATCTTTTCTTCTAAACAAATTATAATCATTATATTAATAGTTATTCATTTGTTTCATTCAATACCAATATATTTCATCAGAATAAATGTTTTTTAATAATAAAAATACATAATTAATATATTAATACAATACATAGAAAAATTGATCTTTTAACATATAATGACATAATCTGTAACATTTATAATTGAGTTCTTATTTATAAGGAATTATTAAACAAAATTTCATTAAGGAAAAAAATTATACATGTTTTTTAATAATTTATTTTTTTCTATTCATGACCACTAATTGAACAGCTTAGTAAAATAAATCACATTTAATAATAATATTTTAATATCATATAATGGTTTTATTAATCTTTATGTTGCGTGTAAAGAAAGATATCAAGAACATGAAATTTATTATATATATATATATCATAATATAAAAAATGTCACATCCTACCGTATTATAATAATGTATTCATCAAAATTCTAAAACTCTAACATAAACAAGTGAGGGTAATTCTATCTTATCACATGAACGGTTTACCACATAGCATCCTCTAATTTATATTTTAACCAAAAAAACATTAACTATGTGACTCGTCTTATTCTACATAGCATTATCTCTTTGACCCCAAGTCTTCATATATTGTTTCTCGAAAGAAATACCATGCTCTAGAAGTATATCCTTTGAGTTTAGTAAATGTTAAGGATTTGGTTTTTACTTCCACATGAGATATATATTAAACACATCATGAACTTAGGTAATGTTTGGTGGATTATCAAAGTGTTAATATACCTTCCTGATATAATCTATAAATTCAAATGGGATGATATATATTGGGATTATAATTCCATTCTTTATAAATATCATGAAATTATTCCAAGGACATATTTTTACAATTACCTTGTAACCAAATTTTCACTCTATATATCATAGAAGAATCACTAAAACAATAATTTACTACAAGAAATCACAATGTTTTGTTGAATGGATTTTACATGATCTTCCATATCCTTGGATAAAATATGTCCCAATAGCTTTCATTATCTTACTACATCACAAAATTATGGAGTTCATGTACTTCCATTTATATAAGTATTAAAAAGGTTCCATATGAATGATCTAGTAAAATATACTATTTAATAAAATTTCAAATAGGGAAGGTGTTAATCCCAACAACCTTTTTAAACCTTCAATTAATATCTCAATATATCTTATATGTCTTGAATTTTCTTTTATATTTCCCATCTATCTGAAGATTATATAGAATGCTAAATTTTATCTCTATATTCAAATCCAGTTGAGGAATTCTATATAACATCAAGGTAATCCTTGAATTGTTATTAGAAAAAAAAATTAGTACTCTGTTAAAACTTGCCACATCCTTAATTTATATTATGGAATGTTGATCAAGAGTTAAATTATATTGACTCTTTACTTTACCAACCCATAAATAAGATTTTAATATGAAGTATTTTTCATTTTTTTATTCCCATGAAATTTTGGGTTTATAAATTTATAGAATTATGAAAAACATTACAAAAAATGGACACTTACACATAGTGTACATTTTTTTACACAAATAAATAGCTTTACATTTACACCCCTATTTCATTGAATATCCATTTTTAGTTATTATAGAGAGACCAATATGAAACATTTGACCTTTATTTATGTAAATACCCTAACCCTAGTAGCCTACTATTGGGGCCTTACATTATTATAGTGTCATATATACATGATTAAAATCCTAAAGGACCATAAAATTTAGCAATTTTGGAAAACGATAATATATACATGTTAACCATATTACATTTGGAAAATAAAATGAAGCATAAAAAAGTAAAATATCATCATCCCCCAAACTCATTTTAATAATTAATATTCACATCTGGGGGAAAGGATAAAAAATATGGTTGATCTCCGATGCTCCGAAATTTTTAATTACAGTGGAATATATCATAAATCAATAATTATAATCAACATGGTAAGCTAAATAATATAAAACACATGAAATTTAAATAATTAGATAATCCATATCCAATATTTAAAGGTAAATAACCAAACACACATTCTGTTTATATAATTGGATAATTATTAATCAATATGTAAAAGCTAAATAACTGAACGCACATTCTATTTAATCAATAATATTAGAATGAAATGCTTGTAGATATTTTTATCATAGTGACAATCTCATGGGTAATAATAAATTAATTCTAAATATAGGATATTCTTAATTATTGGATGTCATGTTTCTTAAGAAAATGATACATTTACCATCAAGATCTATTCTCAATATAGTTAAAAACTATTGGGTAAAATCCTAGATGATTTAGACAACTAATTCATCCCATTATACTACTGGTACATTAAAGACCAACCATTAACTGGGTCACACCCTTTCTATAGGTCCTAATAATCCCTAATATATAAAATCACTGATTTAATTAATAAATAATATGCCTTATCAAATATCCTTATTGAGTAAAGGATATGGATTTACCAATATTTCTCCATTTAATAAAATAAATTACAGAGTAAACATCATATGTAAAAATAATATACAGTTTATGAAATATTCATATAAATTAAACAATAATATATATTTTTAAGATAAATTTAATTTACAATAAAAAATGATTACAATAAATTGATTTATTCTAGATAATGTTAACAATCCTAAATAAATGTGAGGTTGCACAATAACATTTACCAATCATTAATTTTCAAGTCAAATACCATTGGGTGAGATAATTAAAATTGAAACATAGAATGCCATGAATAATATAGTATTAGTGATATTACATGTAAATGGGGTAGTTTATAAACCACATAAAAGTTAATGGGTTCATAATAACAGTTAAGTTTCAATGGAAAGTAAATTCAGACGAAATCCCTTAAAATTGAGATTTCCTTTTGATCAAAATTTATTTAACCACTTGTATAGTGGTTTTGAACATGTTATTAAATTATAAAAAAACATATTAATATATATATGATATCATTTGTGGTTCTTTTTATAATATCTTATAACTCATTTGTTAATAATTTTTCATTATTTTCAGCGTTAGGGTGTTTAATGCCGTATTTTTTTAGTATGTTTTAACTTGTTATTTTTTTCCTCTTACTCGGATAAAGATTTAATCATTTCTATAATGTAAATAATTTTTTTCATATCATATATATTCATCATATATTTATTTATAATAGTCTATAATATTTTTTGATAGCAAATGAAATACACCATTCATTGAGACGATAGGTCGTACGTATGCATGAATGTTGATTCCATTTTACTATCATATTAAAATAAATGAATGTAAATTATATATAAATATATTATAATTATATTATAATATTTATCAAATATATCATATATTTTTATAAAAATATTCCTTAATACATTCCATGTAAATCGTGAGGGAATCACATCGCTTCCCGAGGTGGTAGTCTGTCATACACACGAGGGACGTTATCGTATTCCCAAAAATGAAAACAATGAATGTAATTGTAATATAATAATTAAAAATACATAAAAAAATATGATTAACTTATATATAATATATAAATAGTATGTCCATAATTATACCCAACCTTAAATAATGCTAATGGGAAAATGAACAACACTGATTCAGGAGACGGTATCCCGCCATACACAAGATAGATAATGTTGCAACCCATTTAATGAAATTATATGATGTTTTAGTTCATACCATTAACAAACAAAAATATTATTATTTTAAATATATATATTTTATTATATAATCATGGTATAATTATAATTGAAGGGGTGGAGAAGGAAATATTATAAAAATGCTTGTAGAAAAACATTGCCTCTTCTTTGGGTATCCTCATTTGGTTTTCACTAATACCTTCATAAGATTTATTAATGTCTAAGATAAGGATTATATGTTTGGATTAGGGATTTGGATAGGTTATTTGGGTAGTTATTTTCTGAACTGAATAGTTTTTAAGGTGTTAATATATGGGAAGAGGGGTGGCCTTTTATAAGGGAGGTGAGTGGCACTTTTGAAATTTTCTGAAATGAAAAAATTCTACCCACGTTTTTGCATGTGATGTGGCTCCAATAATAGACCTAGATCTATCTATAAGAAATAATTTCTATATATGTACATAAAATAGGGTTTTGATAAGTTTCTAGGTTAGTTGGCCCCTTTAGTTTACAGTTTAGTCCCTTGGTAAACTCATCTTTTTCTTAACCACAATAATTGATTTTAACTATTTTAACTAATTATATTTTAAAAAATATATTTTTTAATTATTATATATTATAATTTATTATGATTAAAAATATTTAATCCATTTTTACAAATTTAGTTCATATAAATTCAAAAATAATAATTTAAAATTAATCTCATAGGCGGAATGAGGAAATAGAGTTTAAAGTGAAAATGTTTAGAATTTTACAATGTTTTTTATCTAAATTAAGTATAAAAATGATTAAAATAACCAAAATTAGATTAATATATTTATAATAGATTTAATTATTCATTAAAATCAACAAAAATTAATTTAACATTGTAAATTATTTAGAAGAAAACCCATTTTTGAATTAAAATTTAGTATTTTTCACCATTCATCAAAAAATGGAACTTTTTTCAAAAATACAAAAACTTCACCCTAAGATAATTTTTTCACTAATCATTTAAAATGAAATTAGTTTTGTAAATAAAATTTATAAAAGTGTTAGAATTTTCTTTCGAAAAAAGTGCACTATTAAAAGGCGGAAAAATCAAAATACATCTTTTTATTCATTAGATTGGATTAGTTCTTATCTTATGACTATAAAATCTATTATATGAAAGTAAAAAAATTATTCAATATATAAATATTATTAATATTATACAACAATAGTAATTAATATAATTTATTAGTATAAAAATTCATTAGGTGCATAAAAATAGTTATTTATAAAAATGTTTCTTTTATATTCAATTGGTTTTTATTCTAATTTACTATTAATTGGTAACCAATGAATTCAACCATATTTTTCATAAGTTACTTAATCCTATTTCTAACATCCAATTTAATTTTTATGAGATAATTTTAATTTTAAATAATAATATTAATAGTATCTGGTAAAAACTGGTCTTGTGTGTCACACAATCCATCGAATAAAGTCATTGATTCATATAATGAAAAGACAACTCAATATTTCATGCATTGTAAGATATATAATATGTTAAATTTACATAAAATAGTAAATATATCATAAAGTCTTGGGATTTTTAATTTTTTTATACTCTTGGTGTAGTGTGTCAAATATGAAATTGAATATCATGTTCATATTTAAAAATTGAGGGGTGTTACATTATCCCCACAATAAATAAATTGTGTTCTCAAAAATTAAACATGATATCAATAATAAAAGGGTTTTTAATTTAGAAATAATGTTTTTTAAAATACCACATCTTAAAAAGAGTTAATAAGATACCATCATTATAAGAGAGAATGGGAATTAAAAAAAATTTCTAGAGTAATCACATATCTATGTTTCCAGATATTATAACATAGGTATGGGAAACGAAGATAAAACTAACACCAAAATACTAAGAGATATAGATTGATAAATTGTTCTGGATAAAGTTAATGACCATAAATCCATAAACTATAACTATGTGGAAGGTCAATGATATTATAAAAAATGATGATCATAGGACAAAATTTCTTATTTTAGGATAATTTTTTCATAGTTGATGAATTATCCTTCTCTAATAATACAAGGAGATATAATTAATTGATATATTTTTATTTCATAAAAAAAACTTATGAATTGGTTGTGGATTTAACTATTTCTACTTCATCTATTAGAATAATTTTCCTCATATAGTTATTTAAACATTAATTTCATAATACTTTTCCAAATATACAATTAATCCACCTCATAAATAATTAACCTTATTTCCATTCCAAAATATCAAGATCCAAAACATTATATGGTAATAGAATTTAAAAAAATGAACTTATCATTAATCCAAACAACATGAAGTGCCTCTAAATCGTAACATACCAAACATGTGAATACATTTATCATATATTCTCTGAAACATCATAATATCATGAAGAACAATAAAACCTTACTAAAAAATGCATGCTTCGTTATTACTTAAGTAAAAAAATATATTGTGGGATTTCTTCATTATATTTGAATAATGTTGTAAACTCCATCACTGATTCCATAAACCATTTTGTTAACAAATCATTAATCACTTCCATTGTAGTTAGTAATATCCAATTTACATTATTTGAATCAATAATATATTAATTCATAAATCATTATCTCAATATTAGAAACATATTAAGGGTTATATTTCTCTCAGTAATGTGTTTTCTAGGAATTCCAATATATCACAAAAATTAATTTTCTATGTACCATTAAGTACATCCATTAAGAAATAATAAATATGTACAATCCTTAAACATTTCATAATTCTTATAATAATTATATTATCAATAAAATACTTTTACAAAAAAATTCAAAGGATCCAAATACATAATAATGTTAATCAGTCCACTTTGGATGTGTCAATTTCATAATCTTGACCGTGATCCCTTAGTTATTCTACGTGAAATTAACTTAATGCTTGGGTAATTCATTTCAATAGTTCCCTATGTCCTTATAGATTAAACACTTAATAGTAGTGTTTTCTTTCTTCCCTTTTCATTATTTTATTAGTGACCCTTTTTTATTAATTTATAACAAAATCCCAATATCATCAATCATTTTCATGGGTGATTCTTTCCACAATTATCACATGTGGGGAAATCCTTCTTTCCCTTCTTCCTTTTATCCATTATTTTCTCTAACATCCTATTTTTTCTTTAACCCCTTGGAATCCATATAATTTGGAGAGTTATTTCTTTGTCTTCATCGTATAGAAAACAACATCATAGTATGAAGATAAAATTTTAGATACCTTTTCCCTTCAGTGACTTGGATTAATAACATCAAATAAGTGAATAATATTTAACTCCATGTTGTATAAGTAATTTATATCATACCTATCTAGCCTTGTAAAGGTATCCTCAAAATATGAAAAAAATTCTTCTTCTAGTTCTTTTAATTTAATAGACATTTTTATCATCATAGTTTTTTTCTCATGAGGAAAATATTAATCATATAATGTCTCCTTAAAATATGTATAGTTCATGAGTTTTATTTCATCTTTTTCCCTATTGTTCTGGATCAAGAACCACAATTTATCATATTCACCATTTTGATAATACACTATAAGTGTAACCCTTTCCTTTTAATCACATTCTAATTCCCTGAAAATCTTCTACAAATAATTAATCCATTTCTCAACAACTATTGGATTAGTAGCCCCACTAAATAATGGAGGCCTCTTTCAAAGAAAGAGATAAATCCTCTGAGAATATCATTTTAGAATAGGGTTCTCCATCTAGGAAAGATTATTTATCATAAAATGATTAAGATTCCAGAATATATTCGTAAAACACACAGTTCCAATACAAGCTATATTAGTTTTCTCAGCTGGGAAACCTCTACTATGTCCAGAAGTATTAATACCCTTCATCCTTTCAGGTTCTATTTCTAAACAATGGAATACTCTAGATTATATCATAACATTAAATAACATAATGTGTAATCCCCAAACTAGTGAAATATTTTTCATAAATTGAAATAATTATCCATAACTAATATCATAATAATAAAAATGGTTTTTATGAGACATCTTAACATTCAAGTCATTTATGATGGTTTGTAAATAAATTGAAAATTATCCTATGCATATCCCTTGATAGTGTCAAACCATGTGCACAGTAAGACCCATTTTCATATACTATGATACTATTGAGTAATACTCGACACACCCTTTTCAGAGTTATTACCCCTCGGTACATCTATTCTAGAACTGGGTCCACTTGTAGTATCCATAATGTGATGTATTTCTAAGAAGCCCCACAGAATATTTACATTACCAAAATGATAGAATGTTATTCTATATTGATCCTCAAATTCATTCATAGGGTTATCTCCAATACTTAATGTTTTCCTAAATAAGGCTCTAACGGTTTCTAATAATATTTCTTTAATATCCAAATATAGGTACCCTGACCTAAGTATCCCAAAGTTGGTACCATACATTATTACATTGGAATATATATAAGATTTTAATACTAATGTACTGAAAATTTTAGTAGTTTTGGAAATATATATTACAAA
The DNA here is from genome assembly GCA_963277665.1 of Viscum album. Lineage (NCBI taxonomy): Eukaryota > Viridiplantae > Streptophyta > Magnoliopsida > Santalales > Viscaceae > Viscum > Viscum album. The sequence continues at coordinate 2,106,179,040 of OY728163.1, read as the reverse complement.
CTTTCTTCCTGTATTACATTGGGAAAATAAAATCCAGAATAAAAAAATAATATATTATCATCCTTGAAACGCATTCCAATAATTCATCGTTATGTATTATGGAATGGAAAAACAATAAAGGTGAGCTCATTTTCTTAGTAAATATTTTGTACAGTGGAAGCTATCATGAATCAAAAATCATAATCCATATGGGAAATTAAATAACTAAACACACATGAAATTTAAATAACTAGATAATTCATAATCCATATAGAATGGTAAATAACTGAACACACATTCCATTTAAATAACTAGATAAGGAATAATCATTATTTCAAGGTAAAAAAATGAACACACAAGACATTTATTGAATAATATGATATTGAAATTAATCCATATATTTTTTCATAGTGAAAATATCATAGATAATAATAACTAAATTATAAATTCAATAAATTTTTAATTATTGTATTATATTTTTTATAGGGAAATTATAGTTTTATAGCTAAGATCTATTTTCAAGATATTATAAAACTACTTGGTAAAACCCATCCTATTTGGCCAACATATTCATTTCATGAGACTACCAATTCATAGAGGGGATATCATTAACTACACCCCACCTATTTATTTAGGTGATAATCATTCCACATATATCCAATAATCAATTTATTTCATAAAACAATGTGCCTTATCAAATATCTATATTGATTAAAGGATGTAGATTTATCACTATTTTTCTAGTTAATCAAATAACATCTACAGTAAACAAAATATGTAAAAAGTGTATACATTTAGTAAATAATCATATAAATTACACAATAATATTTATATTTAAAAAAAATTAATGTATAATGAAAATTTATTATAAAAATTTCTTTATTTCAAGATAAATTCTATAATCATAAAATTGAGTGAGATTGCACAATAACATTAACCATTCAGTAATTTTAAAGTAAAATCAAATTGTGTGACATAAAAATAATCGAAACATAAAATATAGTGAATAATAAATTATTCATCATATTACCTGTAAAAGGGGAAGTATATACACCACAAACAAAGTAAATCAGTGCATAATAACTATTAAATCTCAATGGAATGTAAATTGAGATTAAATCCCTTACCTCACGCTTTCCTTTTAGTTATACTTGAATTAATCTCTTGTATAGTGTTTTTAAACATTTTATTAGCTTATTATAGAACCATGTTAATATTTATTATTCTAATTATTATTATTTTATACAATATTACCACATGTTTGTTGATAATCATTCATTATTTTCATTGTTTTGGCAATTAAATGCATTTTTTATTATGTTTTCACTTGTATTTTTTTTCTTACTTCAGTAATCAGATAATAATATGCTAAATTTAAAACAATGTGTAAATATCATATATATTAATTATATATTTATTAATTTTAATACATAAAAGGGATTTGTGCGCCATACACATGAGTGACATTATCATATACCTGCAAAAATTGAAAGCATAAAGGTATGTGTTATATAATAATAAAAGAAATTTAAAAATATCATAAAAATAATATATATCATATATAAACATTATTTACATCATTATTCTGAACCATGAAAGGTGGTAATGGAAAAACAAACGACTTCTATTCGCAAGGCGGTAGTCCGACGTACACACCAACGATGATTTCGTAACCCATTTGATGGATGTTTGAGAATTTTTAGGTTATAAAATTAACATAACAACATATAATTATATGTATTATATTGTGATTATTATATAATCATGGTATAATGACAATATAATTAAGTGTAAAAGGAAATAAAATAAAAATACTTTTAAAAAAACATTACCTCTTCTTCAAGTATTCTACTTTGGATTACCCTAATGCCTTCCTAAGTTGGATGTATTCTCAATATAAGTATTATATTATAAGTTTATGGAATTTTAGAATTATTTTGGTTAGGTATTTTATGAACCAATTGGTTTTGAAGGTGTTAATAGAGGGGCGTAGGGGTGGCCATTTATAAGGGATGTTAGTGGAACTTCTATAAGATTTTGAAAATAGAGAATTCTGTCAACATTTTATTCATGTAAATAGGGTCCCATGAGGGAAAAATATATATATAGTATAATTTTTAAATTCAAAATTTATCCGTTCAATTTTTTAAAAAAATTAAAGATCATTTTTACACTTAAGTGAAAAGTTTAGTCCCTTGGTATACTTGTTTTTCGCTTAATCACTCTAATTAATTTTAAATATTTTCACTAATTACTTTGGTAAATGAATCATATGGACTAATTAGACATTATAAATTATTCTGATTCCAAATATTGAATCATTTTGGAAAAATTAAATTTACATATGTGGAAAAAATAATAATTTAAAATTAATCTCATAGACAGCACGAGGATGCTGGTTTTTAAAGTGAAAATGTTCCAAAATGTTTACTATGTTTTTAAATCTAAATTAAGCAAAAAAATTATTATATTGACCTAAATTGTTTTATTAGATGTATAATTTATCTAATTTTACTTTTCAACTAGTTTCAAATATAACATATCATTATAAATTATTTAGAGGAAAAATTATGTTTCACTTAAAATTCGGTATTTTTAACTATTCATAAAAAAATAAAAATTCTCATAAAAATACCAAAAATTATTGAAAATATGTTTTGTAAATTAATATTCTAAAACTAAATTTAATTTTTTAAAATAAAATTTTGAAATGTGTCTAAATTTATTTTTAAAAGATGTGCGTCATTAAAAGGAAATAAAACTACCTTTAGAAAAATACAACTTTTTATGCATAAAATTAGATTTGTTAATTTATTAAACCTATGAAATCAATTGTATGAATTAAAAAATATAGAATATTTAATATTTAAATTTTAGTAATATAATTCAATAATATTAATTAATTTAATTTATTAGGATAAAACACCATTGGGTGCATAAAAATTGTTTCTCTATAAATACAATTCCTTAATATTTAATTGGTCTTTATTCTCATTTTAATTATTTGGTTACTAATTAATTAAATAATATATTTTCACAAATTATTAAATCCTATTTATAACTCACCATTTAATGACAAGAAGATAATTTTCATTTTAAATAATAATATTAATTTTATTTAGTAAAACTTGGTTTTGTGTGTAACACATGCCATCAAATAAAGTCATTGTTGTGAGTAGTAAAAGATGACTTATTATTGAATGAATTTAAAGCTATGTAATAGATTTAATTTATATAAAATATTAAATATATCCTAAAGTCTCAGTTTTTTATATTTCTTTCTTTTCTTTTTGTTATTGTTCACATACACAATTGAATTTTATGTTCATATTTTAAAATTTTGGGTTGTTATAATATACTTCATACTCATCCATAAATACATTGAATTTTTTTAACACATCATATATGAATATAAATATTAGTAAGGGATATAAAAATAAATTAATCCTCTTATTCAAGTGAAAACATGAACAAATATGTAAATGATTACATTTTACAAATTAAACACTAAGAATGTAAACAAAACATTTCCCAAAATATGAAAATAAAACGATTCTCAAATAATTTTTTTTAGAACAAATTATTAATAATATTAAAAACCTGAAATAAAAAGATGATTTATATGGGAACTCATGAAAAAAAATTATTTTTAAAGAAATCATTTAGAATTTAAAAGTTCATAAACTTTCCTTATAACATAAAATTTAAAAAAATCAATAAAAACCTTTTTGTAATACTTATATATTTATCTTGGATAATCATATACATAACATGTGTTCACTTGTGTTTATCCTGTGTAAGAATAACTGAAGTGATTTTAATTACATAGGAGTAACCAACCCTAGTTATCTCCCTAATTTTTAACCTTTTAGACAAAATCATTATACAATGTATTGGAGTGTTGTATTAGGCTCAACCATCAAAATAAACTATATCAGGATCACCTATTGTAATCTATAAAGCTCATCTACTATATTATCAAGGAAAAAATTTGAAAAAAAAATTAACATCCTCTTTATTGAATGAAAATAGTTTTATAGATAAAAATATATATAATTTTAAAATAAATGAATTCTTGAAAAGGTAATGAAGTTATCCAAATTCATTGAAAATATTGTTAAAAGTTTGTATATTTATTGTTTTAATTATGTAAATTTTCTTGAGATTATTTTATATTTCTTTTTAGAACAAAATTTACTGATTTATAATAAAAATTAAAAATAATGAAATTAATTTTGGTTCTTGAAAGAATTATTATTAGAAATTCTTTATTTTAATTTAATAATTTTTTTGGAGTTCATTCTATAAGTCACATTCTTAAATTTAAAATAAAAATTATGTGTTTAATGCTATGAATTTATTATTGGAATTGTGTTTCTATAAGGCAGTGAATCAATGTGTTTAGGTACTACAATAATCCCGGATTGACCATGCATTTAAACCATGGTGGTTCGACCATGCATGATAAAAATTTAGAAATGGGTATGTGACAATTTCATTTCTACAACTGATCCCTCCTATAACTATTCTCTGCAACCATTTCTTGTTCTTGGATATTTTAATTAACCGTGAGGGGGTTTTGTTGTTAGAACCTTTAATGAACGGATCTATATTATATCTCAATTAATTTTTACATGATTAAATTGAATAATATAAAAACAAGATGAAACATAATATATGGTTCATGATTGAAAGAGATCAACCATTTCAAAGGATCTTTAAAACTGAATCAATACAACTCATGATCCAATGTTTGAATAATCCAAATCAAATCTCTGAAAGAAAACTATTCTAGAAGAAGATGAATCATTTCTCAATTAAAATATTTTGGGCATTCTATTTGAAAATGAAATCCTACATTTGACCAAATTCAGATGAATATTGAGGGTTGAGGTTTATTTCTAGATGTTAATGTAGTACTAATACATGCTTTAAAGGATCTATGAGAATCATTGAAAAATATAAAAATTCTTTCACAAGAATATTGATGTTAAATATACAATGGGTTGAATTTTGGGATTATAAACTATGATTATAAAAAATCAATTGATGATAAAGATTAGGTGTAAGATCTCAAAGATAGGAATTAGAAGAGATAAATTTTTTGACTGAAGAATGTAATAAATGAGAGCGACAATGTATCTTGGGTATAGGGTTTGTCCTAGAATTGGTTTGATAATGTAGCTGATCTAAGATTGATGAATATTTTTAATCATTGGGAAATCATATATTTATAGGCTCAAAGAAAAAGATGTAAATGGTTGAGGGAATCACTGATACCCATGGAATTTGTTGTTAAGATAAATGTAACTGCACACATAATGTTTTATGAAGTGTATAGATGAGATGCACTTAAACTATATCAATGAAAGTTGTCTATTAAATCTTAATTATGTTAATATGAGTGCTATTGTTAAAGCTGGCCTCAACCCAAGCTATGTATATGTCATAATGTTAGTGTAATATGACTAAATCTCAAATATATAATTTATTAAATCAATATGAAGAATTATGGGTGTTATGGATTTAAATTTTATTGTCCCTTAAAATTTATGGAATTCCAAGTAATAGTAAGAACTGTGTGAAAGAGTTCAGATGAACTACCACTATTTTGGAGTTTTCTTGGAGATGTTGTTGGGTTGAGGATCCAGACTATCAATGTTTCCAATGAAGTTTAAGATGAATGGTAGATGGTCAGTACCATTTATGAATACATAATTTTTTCAATTTTTAATCATATGGGTTCCTATGATTTGGTTGAGTGAGCTCATATAAGGACGTCTTATTTAATCTTTTGGAAGATAATGGATGGCATGGATAAAAAAGTAAGGTATATGTGATACAATACATTCGTAAATTTAAATAAAAGAAAAATTAATCCCAAGGGGGGTATCCAAAGAAATAATGGGAGCTCATGTAAAATTAAATCCAAGTAAATTGATTAATTTCAAGGTCATTTATAACAGACAAAAAAAGATATTAAAATTTGATTTCCAAACTACAAAATGGAAGGAATTTAAATTTAAATAAGGTATTCCTTAAAACATATTATTTTAAAAAATAATTATAAAAGAATTAATCTAAATTGGGTGAATGAAGATATTGAAAAAATTCTTGAGAAATAAATATTTTCAAAATTGGGACTCTTTCGAGCTATGAATTTGAGCTCAGTGATGTTGTTTCTTATAGGGTGGAAACCCCAAGCACTAGAAGGAATTCAGTTGGGTGAACTTTTCTCTATTCATGCAAGGAGAAATATTAATGATAATAGCCTCACCATATGGATTACATTTAGGATAATATATATTATCTTGTTCATGATGAAAGGAATTAGAGAACAATCTATAGATGAAGATTCTATAGATAAAGGGAATGGACCAAGAGAGAAATTTATTAGAGAATGAGATATATAGGGAGAGAGTCTCCAAATCACTAATAGATCCCCAACTATCACACTATTAAAAACATATAATCCGATTATCATTGATCACCCCATTGACATGAAACAAAGAAGAGTACTAGACAATGTATTCTAGAACATTTAGTGTAGCAGACTAGTGGAACTAGAGTTCGAAAGACAGGTTGATATCAACAGGGAATATATTTCTTCAAATATCTTATTTTTTGACTTCAATATTGAGATATTATCATTGAAATATATTTTTATTATTTTATATAATATAATTTTATTAATAGATTATGGATTTGTATCATATTGTCTAAACCGTATATCATTCTTAATGTTCTTTTATTCATATCAATTATAGAAGGATGATGTATTCCATCTGAGGATCTCTTTTTTCATCTTTGTGAGAATCTTTTCTCTCTACCCTATGTATCAACTGGAGAATGGTAGCATGTATTTTTTCATTCCTAACCAAAATCTAATTACAATCTTCAAAGGTTTTTAGTCTTCTCTTCACCATGAGTATGCATCATTATCATGGGTAATGTTAAAGATAATAGTTATAAAGAGAGATATCTTGAGATTTTGATTTGATAAATTATAGTTAAGAATTTCATTCCTATCTATATATCTTTTCTAACACTATGGTTTTTTACATGAAATGGTAGTGAAATTTCAATCAATTCTATCCAATATTGTTCTCATAACTCAATCCAGTGTCTACTCTCACCCTATATTTTTATATTTACCTATATTTAAAGCATTCTACAATCACGTCATTATTCACATTTGGCTATTTCAGGTATATTTTCGTTTTTTAAATGTATTTTGGCCACACAACTTCATTTTTCATGTGGTTATAACCTTCTTACCAAAATACCAATGGTAAGTAGGTTTGTAAATATTAATTTTTTTATCACATCTATGATTATGGGATATCAAATTTTTGAATAATTTATTAGGAAGGAGCAAATGATTGATAAAATAAATATAACTAAATAATAATAATAATAATGGAAATAAATATTTGTTTATTACTAAATTGTTCTCAAATAAACCTTTTTTGAAATACTTTTCATTCCAACTACGGATTTAGCTTCTAAATTTAAACCAATACACTTGAAATTGAGAAATATTTTAGATCAATTAAAAGAAGAAAGAAAACTAAAATGGAAAATTTGAAATTAAAAAAAGTTGAAAATGAAAATCTAAAAAACCCACCATAGCCAAAAATAATAATTCCCTTGAGATTACTATATATATAGTTTCATTTTCCATCATCTTATAATAATCATTCTTTTATATGGTATTCCCCTAGGTCTATGAACTATGAAATTAAATAGTACCACCTGACTATGTTTCAATCCTTCACTAACAAAACTAGTGAGTATTATATTAAGTTCATCATATATTTCTATTTATCTATCCATAAATTACTTCTACATTAGTTTAATAAGGAGGATCATAGGTATAGGGTGTTCTCATTCCTTCTCAAGGGATATGATAAGATTTTCCTCTAGAATTTGGATGAAGATATCATTGACACATGGTACAAAATGTTAAATTCATTTATTGTTAAATTTATCCTAGGAACACCACTATTGAATTTAAGAACATGGTCATTTTACTTTTCTATGAATTGGTAGGATTCTTTCACGAGACAATAGATATATTTCTAGCTTTATTTTGGAAATTTATCAACCCAAATCATGCACCACATCTTCTGATGAAAACATTTTATAACCATATCACACCTTATATTGAAAATATTTTATATATTTTTTCTGGACGTGATTTTTTAGATTATATAGCTCAAGGAATTAGAGAAATGTTTTATAAACATGCTCAAAAATAGCAACACAGGTCCACAAGGAAGAGAGTGATTTATAAGGCCAAGACAAACACTTGTACTGTTGTAGTTTACACTAAAAACACAATTAGGGGGTGTTTTACTAACTATGGGATGTATGGACATTATCAGAACTATTGTCCCAAATTTCATCTCCCTATTTAGACAGAGTAGAGTGTTCAATTTTTGGATTTTTTAGAAAGTAAACTTATAAATGATGAACAGATTTCAATTCATTGTAAGTTTAGCTAAAAAATATCCAATATTATCTTGGAAAGATATAGTGATGATCATATAACCTTATACTAGCCTAAAAAATTTAATGAACCATTGAATCATGTTAAATATGTTTCCAGGCCTATAAAATAAAAAACAAATTTAGATTAATTTTTTTGGAAATTGATAATAATGATATAATCCCAATAATGATGCATTGAAATATTTACCCCCAAATTTGAAAATTGATAACGATCTAAAAATAAAACAAAATTTTATGTTTCATGTCATAACAATTATAATACACAATGAGAATATGATGGATTTCAAAAAATTAAGTGGCTAAACAACTCAATACCCAATCATAGTGAATCATTGTGAATATAACATTAAGGGTTTAATAGAACCCAATAACCTAAATCTGGAAAATGAAAAAAATAGAAATTTGGAAAAAAATTCCTATTATAACCAAAATGATAAAACCACACTTAAAAAATAATAAAAACTAATGAAAATGAAGTGGGAAAATTTTTCAAAAGAAGGCATGTTTTTTGTAGAAGGTGAAAAATCACCCAATTTTAAAACATTATTCCATTCCTATCAATTTAAATCAAAGAGATAGTCAAAGAAATTATCACCTAGACAATTTTAAATTCCTTTAAATTCTTATAACCTTTAGTATAAACATTCCCCTTATATAATTGTTAGATAATATTCCATATTATGGATAATTTATCATAAGTTTCAATGATAATGAAAATTATTGGAATAAATTGGCCACCATAAATCTTACTGAGTAGTGTAGTGTTGTTATATAGAGGAATGTACCTTGAAAGATGAAGAAAAATAATATATATTTTGTTCATTAAATATCAAGATGATGTAGGGTAATTAATTTCTTATGAGATAAGGGTTTTATTATCACATTATTTTGATAATTTTTAATTCAAAATTACGATCCTAGAGATTAAAATACAACCTATATGTATTTATAACTGGATGATAGATCAGTCTGTTATCCTTAAAGAAGGTTTAATGACTTATTAAGTAGGGAATATTGCCTTTCCTTGCTTTCCTATATATTTTAATATTCTTTATATGGAGTGTTATGATAAGGTTCCAATGATCTTGGTTATAAATTTATCATATAATGGTGGTTCAGTCATTTATGTTTCCAAGGGAAAAATTACCCTCCATGTTGTGGATGATGGTGAAGAAATTCTTATGATTGATAAAACCAAAGTTTAGGTCAGCTACAATATGATATATTTTGTTTAATAAGTTTTTATATAGTTACAAAATCCTTTAAGACATATTAATTTATTATTTTTCAAATAATTTTCCAATATATACAGACTAAGGATCGATAGGTCTAATGTATTGGGACGATTACATAAATAAAAAATCATATTTATTTAAAACAATGTATAGTTATACTAACTCCAAAATATTTCCTAAGACATCATAGGGTACCCTGAGGAAAATATATATTAAAAATGGTGAACTATAAAAAATATTAAGGGAATAAACATTGTAATAAAGCATTACATGAGTGTCAAGAGGCATAACACGATATCATAAAAATAATAACTACATGAATGGAATCATGACATAGGGAAATGAAATAATTCGATCCTAGAATCCTAGATTATGTGTTAATAATATAATACATGAAATAATAAACATAAGTCAAGGTCCACTCTCAAGGACATCAATATAAAGTATATAAAGTCCCATAATGGATTCAGTTCACTCATCAATCCCAGAACTGTAGTGGACAATGTCACATAGTGGATTAAGTATACTCCCCATTCCCATGAACATAGTGTAAAGTTTCCCACATTTAATTAGGTTTTCTATCTATTACCATTCATAAAATCAACTAAGATATAATACATTACCCAATTAATTGGAGGGATATGTCACGACCCATCCTCGGGGCTCGTGTCGTGACTACCCCAAGCCCGCCTTCCATAGGCCAGGGGTTGGAGACTAGCACCAAAGGTGTAAATCCCAATAAAAAGGGAAGGAATTTCCTTTAAGAAATGAAAACACACACAAACAGATTACAAGAAGAAGCTACACTAAGTAAAGCAGTATAACAAACGTGCTAAAAGTACAAGTGGTCGGAAATACAAGCCCAAAGAAAGGTACAGCTACAACTGAAAGTAAATTACAACTCAAAGGACAACAGCTGAAAGGTGACAAGAAGATCCTGGATCATCCTCCGGGTTCCTACCTGAAGGGTAGGTACAGATGTCCTCCTCAGCACTCCACGTCCGTCTCTCTCCTCTGGGTACCGACTTGTCGTGAGATCCACCTCCGGGTACCAACCAGCTCCACAAGCCTCAACCACGATCAGTGATGTCCTTCATCTACAACCAACACAATGAGGTGCGGGCAAAGCTCATTTAGGGGTGAGTATACGATACTTAGTAGGGACCTCGAGACCCTCAAGGTCTCAATAAATCCAACAAGGATAATCACAAAGAAAGTTCTCAACAGATAACCCTTACTTAGGTATAAGCCTATACTTATACCTAAGTTACCAAGTGAACCATCTCTGCCATCAGGTATCACATAGATATGAAGACGACGGATAATCACTACTTAGGTATATGCCCATACGTATACGTAAGTTATCAAGTGACCCATCTCAATCATGAGGAAAACACAAAGGTCATTGACTTAGCTCGAACCAGGATTTTCATTATCGAAACTATAACTACTGAAGAACTTCATCTCTGAAGAGTACAGTGATCCTATCATGACTCCGAGGTACTGCTCACTAACCTAAGACTGCTGAGGTACTCCTCCTGTCGAGTACTGCGGGTCTGCCACCTCACAAAGTAGTGCTCCTCCGCCATGAGTCTGCCACCTCACACAGTAGTACTCCCCCTCATAGCCTACAGAGGTACTCCTCCTGTCGATTATCGCGGGTTTTCCACCTCACAAAGTAGTGCTTCTCCGCCATGGGTCTTCCACCTCACAAAGTAGTTCCACCCACTGGGCTATGCAAGTCACTCTGAATCGAATCGGACAAGCAGTCATCAGGTCTCAACCAGCTATATAGTCTTCATACTCCGTATGCTCGTCTCCGGAAGGGTCCGCTCCACGAGCTATAGGTCGATAATCCAATTATCACAAAGTCCCACGAAGAATTATCTCAAAGTACCACCTCATCATAGGGGTCTCAACGCAACAGATGGTGCTTCATTCGGACGCCCGGTCTGTGAGTTATTAGCCTTTTCGTCCTAGGGGACCGGTTGGTTTCGTGTACGAACCAACCCAACCGTATCTCAATTGTACCCTGAACTCACATAGGGTATACTCCTAGGGACCGTTTCTCAACATGATCACCAACGCTACTGACGGTTCGTCAAACGGACGTCCGGTCTGAAAGTTATCAGCTTTTCCATTCTAGGGGCCCGGTTGGATTTCGGGTACAATCCAACCCAGTAATACTCCAACTACGTCCAAAACTCGAGCGGAGTAATCCAAAAGGTCCGTCTCACTAATAGGAATCCAACAAAGTCGACGGAACGTAAATCCGACATCCGGAGCTCAAGTTATAGGTGTTTCCGCTCCGAAGGCCCGGTTGGTTTCGGGTTCGAACTAACCCGGACATACCCAAAGTTCTCCAAAACCTTGACTGTAATGTACCGAAACGACTGTCTCGATCCAAGAATCTCATCTCAACTGACGGTGCATCGGTCGGAAGTCTGTAGCCCATGTTATGGGCGTTTGAACGAAACTTCCCAAGAATAGGGGGTTCGGGGCCGGTCCGACCCGGCCCGATACCCCTGGGTCGGCCTGAACCGGGTCGACCCGACCTGGGTCCAGGTCCGGCCCATTAGGGCGCGGCACGGCCCGGCCCGGCCTAGTGCGTCCGGTCCATGTGGTGCGGCCAGTTGGCCTGGTGCGGGCGTGGCCCGCATGGCCAGTTAGCTCGGCCGTTTCGGCTAAGTGGGAAACGGGGGGGGAGGCGCTACCCCCACTAATTGAAACGGTGTGGCTTTAATGGCGCGACCTCCCCCAAAACACGGAACGGCATTGCCATTCCGGTCCGCCGCGACTCAGCCGAGGCGATCTCCTCCGGCGGCGCACCACCGCCGCCGGTCGCCGGCACCGCCGCACCGTGGTGGTGTGCCACTGCCTCTCTCCGCGGACCACCGGACGCGCACAGGTGGTCTGTTTCGGCCTTCGTCTGCGTCTAAGGTCATTACGGGACCCAAAGTTCACTGTTGAGTCTTCAAATTGCCTCTACGGCCCGTTCCAAAATTGCCCGTCGATCCGCACATCAATAAACAAATCTGCGGAGGGTTGACGGGTCATGTTTGTTCGGCCCGCACCCTTCGTGTTAGGTGTTTTCAAAAGGTAGTAATTAAAAAACATGATTTTAGTATCGATAAGGGAATAATTTATTCAAGTATAAATTATACTAACTTCATACCATTAAACGCTTTAGCATGTGAGATTAAATCACTCGAAGAGTATTAAACAAAATCCTCCTATGTTTTTTCCCACAATCAAATATTCCCAACCCGCAAACATATTCTTTCGTGAATCAACTTAATATTGTGTTGATTCGCGCTTTTTGATTTAGAATGAAATAAACATGGTTTTATTAATATTCACAAATTAATTCCCCACATCATGTCGTTCGTTGTCTTGTCGACGTCGTCCTAAGGGAGGAGATGAAGATGACGATAGTCGATGGCATTCGTCGCTTCCGTCGTTGTCGGTGTGCACCCGAGGAAGTGATGTATCCTCTCTTTTTGTGAAGGAAGAAGAGGATGGAGAATCTTTCTTCGTCGAGGGAGGAAGTCGTTTCTTCATGGACGAAGGGAACTCTCCTCAAATCCTCCCAAAGTATTAGCCAACCCCCAAAATATCATAAAGCTTCCCGCCTTTAAAATATCTCTAATAAATTAAAAAGGAGTCAAGAGGTGAGACCAATAAATTTATAAGGTTATTAATTATCCTAGTTGGCCTTATTAATCTTGGGAGGTGGAGAGGCTCCACCACAATAAATCTGTGGAGTCTCCAAGCATTTAAACATGGGGTGAGTTATGCAGAGGTCAAGGGAGTTATGGGGGAGGTGAGGAGTTAGGGTCTCATGTGGGCCCTACCACACTAAACTCTCCCATGGGAGGTTAGGTGGGTGTGGGCCCCACATATAACTCCCCCTTTGTTGAAAATAATCACCTTCCATGAATAAAATTTGTTCACGATAAATTTTATTTAATTCAACTAAACCCTAAAAATTAAACCTCAACCCGCTCAAAACGTAACTACAGCAAAGGTCCCCTTAAAAAATTACCGGCATTGCAGTTTCATCGGTGCCCTAGGATTTCAATTCTGAGCACCGGTTAAAGAGATAAGAAAACCCACTCGTTCGTTCACTGAACGTACCCAAGCCAATCTTCCGAAATTGATTTTGGGAACACCAGGCCTCGGAATCAGGTGTCGTCAGAAACTGTGGGCTCGTAAAATTCAAAATAAATTATGAAAAAAATTTCCCTGACATTCTTGGGTCTTTACCTTACTCCCACCTCAGGGATTTACGTCCTCATAAAGCTATAACACAAACTAGTGAAACAAAAGTGGTACTGAGCACACATCTGAGCCTTCCGCTCCCATGTGCTCTCCTAGAGGTTCTCGTGCTGCCAGTGAAAGCACACCTGAGTAATCGACCGTTAATGTAGGACCCGCTCCTGTCAATCCTCGATCTCCACTAGAACCTTTGTTCATGTCGCCCTGTCATCGACGTCCAACTCCCTGAGGTCGATGAGGTGTGAAGGATCATGCACGTATCTCCTCAGCCAAGGTACGTGGATGTTTTCATGCACCCGGTGCAACTAAGGTGGAATGATCAAGTGGTAAACCACCCCTCCTACATTGCTGAGGGACTAGAAAGTTCCGTTGAACCTCAGAGATAACTTGCCTCCTTGGCCACATCTCCATAAACCTCATCGAGGTGAGACCCGTATAAGGATGTGGTCATCATCCTCGAACTCAAGAGGCCTCCATTTTCTGATTATAATAGAAACTCAAAACTCCCGCTGCCACGAGGGTAATGTTGAGTGACTTAAGAGTGATCAACCCCACCCTCCTGTGCATGAGTTTATCCTGTGCTGCCTGGGGTTTCCTTTTCGCCGACCAAGGAAAACCCATCACAATGTTGTAGATTAACCCCAACCTTTTTTTCTAATACAGTCAATCTGTGTATGAACTATGGATCCAATCCATACTCAGACCAACGTCGTATGTCCTCAATGCTGTCACCAAGAGATTCCGACAGAAACTCTCGCCTTGAGGGTCAGATCACACTGTCTGCGTAAGTGTGATTATCGAGTCTCCTCCCAAAGGTATCTCTAGACGAAAGGGCCAAGTCTACGGCTGACCGGAAACTCTAGGTCTGGGATAAGATTCATAGAAGGAAGGAATGATTTGTATCAACGTATGTTACTATGGAAGCTAGTAGTGGACACAAACTGTCCCTCGAATCATTCTTAGAGTCATTGGGTCACACTACTTGACCGCATGCAGCTACTCTTTTTCCCTTCCCTCCAGCTCCCTGAACCTGACGGGGATAACAAGGGCGGGTGGTTGTAACATTTGGATATGTGCACCACCTCATGCTACTCTCCAAGCTCTGCCTCCACGTCTGCTACTCCGTAGACTCATCTGACCTTAATGCTTCCTCTTCTTGAAACATTTTACATGCCCGAGTCTCTGAGACTGACACCAGTTTCTTGTTTCTTACTGCATTGTGCAGTCTTCATCCACTCCTGGATGATCTGCACCTTCTCTGCCTACGATCTATAAGAGCTGCTCTGATTTTCTCCTTTGCCGAGAGGAGAAACTCAGTCTCATCCTGTGGATGAACCTCACCCATTTCCTAATATAGTCAATCCTGACATGAATGATGTATTCATGCCATGGACGACGTCATAAGGCCTCGACTTTACTACCAAGAGATCCAACTGTCGCTCTCGCCTCCAAGGGTCGAGTCACACTTTCGGCATCAGTGTGAGGTCACTGGGTCTCCTCCAGTAGAAATCTCAAAAGTGAGGGTCAAGTCAATAGTTTTTAACTGGGACCTCTCAATATCAACCAAACAAATGGACCTGATAGTAATTATCACAAAGATAAGTGTCTTTTATTATTGCAGCTCATAGTACAAAGACACAAATGCAACAACAACATGGAACTAGAAGTACGAAGAACAAAAAGAATCCACTAGTTCCACTCCTGTCCACCTGCTTCCGGAGCTCTACTGCCTTGTCCACCGCTCATCTATCGCTCAATCACTCACCGCTGCTTCTGTCTCGGTGGCTCCTCCAATGCCTGCGGATCAACTGTGCAGGGAGTCGGACAGTCACGTGCCATGTGACCCTTCCTGCCGCATTCATAACACTTCCTGCTCCTCATATGTATGGATCTGTTTCGCGTGCCTCGCAAAACCAAACCTGTATCCCGAGGTCTCCCACCTACTATTCCGGTCCTCTTGGATCCCTGCATCATCTGTCTACTTCCAAAAGATGACTCGTCTACTAATGGAAAATCTTGCGGCAAAGGTAGCAACTCCTGAGCATGCTCGGAGTGTAGAGTCACTGGTATGAACTCTACCCTGAAGAAGGTCTCGAAGTCTCCCCATGTGAAGGTCATCTCATCACAAAACTGGAGCATGCGGCTCCACCATCTGCTTGCTGCTGCATGAAGGAGGATGGAAAAAAAGGTCACCATGAAGTCCGCTGGTGTACCCACTATCCTGAAAACTCTCACCACAACCTCCAACCAATCCTCAGCCGTATGCGGGTCCATCTCTCACCGGAACCTGGGTGGCCTCTGGCGCTAGAACTCGTGCAGCGTGCTCAAACGACGTGCACTCTATGCTACTGGGGCTGGTGGCATCGGTGGCTCAACGGGTGGTAATACCGCTAGTGCCTCCGCTGGTGCCTCAACTCGAAGATAGCCATGTACTGAGGCCTCGTCGCTCGGCAGGCTGTCAGTACGTACATCTCTCGGGGATCTAGCTGATCGTCTGTTTAAATACATCCTGAAAGAAATAGATGTGACACGGTCAAACGATTATACCTGGTGAGCTGACTTGGTTTGAGCTGTTTTATGGAAAAACCCATGAAAACACACAGGAAAATAGTGTTTTCATGCACTGAGTCGGAAATCAGAAGTCAGGGTCCTGGTGTATGGATATGACGGCCGCCCGAACCAACACTGGACTCCCTGAACTGAAAACCACACTCGTTAACCTTAACACTATTTCTTCACAGTAACGAAAAATCAGAGTTATAAGTTATGCGATATAACCTCCCTCTGATACCAAATGTGACAACCGGGCCCCAGTGACAGCACAACCACCAAACCGTAGTACAACCGTCAGGTCCTGGCCCACCAGGTACCACTATTTTCCCCACAGACATGTGGTCCCCACCCTGTGGTCCACCCACGTGCCTGAATGGGTCATCTGACTAATAATAGTCCCCACAGGCCAACACTTGTCCTTTCCAGTGTGTTTTTTCCTCACTCACATACACCATGAGAAACTTCCCAAAAGTTCACCCATCCTGATCACTACTCCAGTCCAAGCACGCTTAACTGTGGAGTTCTAATCAGACAAGCTCTCGAAAAGGAAGGTGCACCTTGTTGACATGAGTCATATCATTTAGTCATTTAACTCTTTATCATTTGGGGGTGTTACAATCACCCCCCCTTTAGAGAAGAACTTCCTCATTGTGGGCCCTATAACTCAACCCAGGCAGTGCACCGCACTTAAGGTTGTCGTGACTACCCCAAGACTGCCTTCCATAGGCCAGGGGATGGCGACTAGCACCAAAGGTGTTAATCCCAAAAAAAGGGAAGGCATTGCCTTTATGAAATGAAAACACACACAAACAGAGTACAAGAAGATGCTACACTAAGTAAAGCAGTATAACAAACGTGATGAAAGTACAAGGGGCCGAAAATACATGCCCAAAGAAAGGTATAGCTACAACTGAAATTGAAGTAAAAATCAAAGGACAACAGCTAAAAGGTGACAAGAAGATCCTAGATCGTCCTCTGGGTTCCTACTTTAAGGGTAAGTATATATGTCCTCCTCAGCACTTCATGTCCGTCTCTCTCCTCCGGGTACCGACTCGTCGTGAGATCCACCTTCGGGTACCGACTAGCTCCACAAGCCTCAACCATGATCAGTGATGTTTGTCGTCTGCAACCAACACAACATGGTGCGGGAAAATCCTGTGCAGGGGTGAGTATATGATACTTAGTAGAGACCCTGAGACCCTCACGGTCTCACTAAATCCAACAAGGATAATCACAAAGAAAGTTTTCAACAGATAACCCTTACTTAGGTATAAGTCTATACTTATACCTAAGTTACCAAGTGACCCATCTCAGCCACGAGGTATCACACAGATATGAAGTCGACGGATAACCACTACTTAGGTATATTCCCATACATATACGTAAGTTATCTAGTGACCCATCTCAATCATGAGGAAAACACAAAGGTCATTGACTCAGCTCAAACCAGTATTTTCATTATCAAAACAGTAACTACTGAAGAGATTCATCTCTGATGAGTACAATGATCCTCTCATGACTCCGAGGTACTGCTCACTAACCTAAGACTGCTGAGGTACTCCTCCTGTCGAGTACCGCAGGTCTGCCACCTCACAAATTAGTGCTCCTCCTCCATGAGTCTTCCACCTCACACACTAGTGCTCCCCCTCATAGCCTACAGAGGTACTCCTCCTGTCGAGTACCACGGGTCTGCCACCTCACAATGTAGTGCTCCTCCACCATGGGTCTGCCACCTCCCAAAGTAGTGCTCCCCACTGGGCTATGCAAGTCACTCCGAATCGAATCGGACAAGCAGTCATCAGGTCTCAACCAGCTTCACGGTCTCCATACTCCATAGGCTCGTCTCCGGGAGGGTCCGCTCCACGAGCTACAGGTCAATACTCCAAGTATCACAAAGTCCCATGAAGAATTATCTCAAAGGACCGCCTCGTCATAGGGGTCTCAACTCAATAGACGGCGCGTCAATCGGACGCCCGGTCTATGAGTTATTAGCCTTTTCGTCCCAGAGACCCGGTTGGTTTCGTGTATGAACCAACCCGACCGTATCTCAACTGTACCCCGAACTCACATTTGGTATCAGAGGAGGAACCCAGCCTTAAGTGTGGTGCACTGCCTGGGTTGAGTTATAGGGCCCACAATGAGAATGTTCTGCTCTAAAGGGGGGGTGATTGTAACACCCCCAAATGATAAAGGGTTAAATGACTAAATGATATGACTCATGTCAACAAGGTGCACCTTCTTTTTCAGGAGCCTGTCTGATTAGAACTCCACAGTTAACCGTTCTTGGCCTGGAGTAGTGATCAGGATGGGTGACCTTCTGGGAAGTTTCTCATGGTGTGTGTGAGTGAGGACAAAACACACTGGAAAGGACAATTGTTGGCCTGTGGGCCTATCATTAGTCAGATGACTCATTCAGGCACGTGGGTGGACCACAGGGTGGGGACCACGTGTCTGCGGGGCAACTGGTGGTACCTGGTGGGCCAGGACCCGACGGTTGTACTAAGGCAGGGTGGTTGGGCTATCATCGGGGCCCAGTTGTCACAGGATATATAATTCTGGGCCACCTATTACATAACATAGTGTGCTTAAGACTGCGACTCATACACCTTACATGGAATATCATGAGATGAGAATATTACTCAATATATAGGATAGATACATAATTTTTGTTTTTTATATCTTATAATGAAATATAGTTCTTGATCATTTATTGGATATACAAGGATTTTATACAAAGGATCCAAGAGAATATTTAATAAACAACATAAAATTTGGTTGCAATTTTATGAAATAAGTCAAGGATATTTTTCAAGAATGACAGAGAACATTGTTTTTCATAAAAAAACATATATTTTATGGTTAAAAATAACTAATTAGGGGTTTTATAAGCTATTAATGGTTCAAACACATGTAATGGCGTGATATTGAAAAAGAGACCAGAAATAGAAAAATTTCCTTCAGTTGGGTTTACTTAAAAGTTATAATTTTAAAGGGAAATAAAATCATGTTTAACCCAGTGAATTATAATTATTTTTAACTAGTTATATATGTGATGTACATATATATAAATATAATAATTTAAAGAGAGTAATATTTCATAAATGGAGGAAAATAAAGTGAATGTGTAACCAGAAAGTCAATAAGGTTCCCTAATATTTATATTTGTAAACAATGTTATTGAAATAAAACATTGTAAAGATAATAATAAAATAATATTTTCAAAATATGATAATTAGAATGTGACTTTTACTTAAGATAAAACCTAATTAGGTTTCCAATTAAAAAAAGAACCTTAGTAGGAAGGAAAATTTTGGAAAAGGATCAAAAACCAAATTTAAGAGGATGAAAATTATTCTTAACATATTTAAAATTTTTAAGAAGTATTAGAACTCATAAATAAATCATATTTCAATAAAAAGTGATCTCTCAAGATATAAATAGGTTATATAATATGAAACAGAAGGAAAAAATCAAAGAGAAACATTATAACTTAAGAAAACATATTGAGTTATAAAAGACCATTATATATTATGGAATATATCAATCATGTCTTATTAAAAGGAATATTATAAATTTAAGGGAATTTTAATTTTTCAATAATTATTTATGATATTACAAATAAAGGGGCCAGTATTTACACCATACAGATGAATATTGATCTATAAAATCAAAGCATGCCTTAATGAAGGGTGATTTAGATGAAAATCATTAAGGTTTGTGATAAATTCTAATAAACACACCTTGAAATAGAGAACGATTAAATTTGAAGTGAAAATATCATGAATAAATATTATTCATGATATTATATATCTACTTTATAGAATACACACTATTTAAATGAAATTATATGGATTAAAGAACATGTGTATCAAAAAATAGGTTTTTGAGATGAAATGCTTGACTCGTGTTAAATGCTCTCTTAACATGAAATAAGCATCCTAAATAGTAAAATAATGTTCATTAAATATATATATACATGAAAATTATTCATATATATTTAATTTTCAAAGCTCTTTATATTATCTCATGGTAGTAATATTTAATATAGTTTTCGACTATGTAAGTTACTCGGGTTTGTTTGGTTAATTTGATCAAAACACATTTCATTTGTTGACCATAGTCAAATTTGTTGTAAAATAACTTCATTATATCCACACTTGTGTATTTTTATGTGATTTATTATTATATTGGGATAATATTTATACATTTTTAAATGTTATCCCAAAATAGATAAAAATTATGAAATGTTCTTTGATAAGTCCATTTAATGCAGTTAAAGTTACATTAACCATTTTTTATTCTAATTACTTATATATTTTCATTTATTATCCTTCTAGAATACTAATGTAGTAAATAATATCCTTTTTAAAACACAATTAAATTTTTAACTTCATTGATTTTAGGTGTTTATGGAAATCAAAACATGTCATTCATGGATGTGGTAGTCCACACACATGCAAGATTGAGTTTTTGTTTTTCTCGGGGATTTTGGAGGAATGTATGAAATTGATACTCCATTAGTATAATAAAACTTAATCATAGTAAAAAAAAAAATTTCATTCATTCATGGATAGTTGTATTTTATGGGATTACAAAAATAAAATACTTGAGAAGTTGGGTTAAGAGTATTACCTCTCCCTTGAAAGTTATCCCTCAGAAAACACATTAAGACTCATTATCAATGTTTTTTGTAGTAATAAGGATTCAAATTTACAATTAGGGTGTTCAGGAGACACTAGGGTGTATTTTTGGTATATCCAATTCTTTGGAATGGGTGTATAAAAAGTTAGTATGTAATGTCTCACCCCTTCCTCATTGGATTGAGAAGGTGGTGAGATGATACTTGTCCATAAGCGATGTTCCCAAGGCACCAAAGGCTGGTTATTAATGTAGAGCGATTCATGAATAAGTGGGGAATGATTTTCCCTTAGAATGAAAACAATTAACAAAATAATTAACAACCAACCAAACTACATGATGCATGTAAACAAAGTTTACAACTCAACAAACCAAAAGACCAATACAATCAATCCACAAGAATCCATAGTCAGAGTACCAATCAGAAAAATACAAAACCAAAAACCAAGAAGTTAAGACACAATTCCACAATTACAAGGTAAGATCCATGATCCCAGAACAACAAAACCATCCAAGAATTGTGATTAACTGCAAGAAAAGTGAGATGATTTACCCTGAACTGTGCCCCAAAAAACTACATCTACAAAAGTAACAACATGAAATGAAGGGGGTGAGTAAAAATACTAAGTAGTTTTTTCCCAAATAAATTCCCAAAAAATTATACTATGATAAAACCATTTTAACATTTATAAAAATAGTTTACACAAACAATTAAATAGTGAAACAATTACAAAAATCCAAACATGCCCTTACCGATACACTTTTACCCATATCCTCAAAAAACAAAGGAAAGACAAAAAAACCATTCCATAAGACATTTCACCAACACAAATTATCACAACCATTTCCATATTTTATAACAACACATACAACGCAACTAAACACGGTTGAAATTCTCATCCAATGCATTTCACTACATTCCTAATTTAGTGGTACTTCCCAACCAATTATAATTAATGGTGTCCCTTCCTTCAACTATAAATCACCTTTTATAGTGTGAATTCTTTCCCACTTAACATACAATCAACACAATTCATAATACTTTCCCAACCAATAAGCATAAATCACACCAAGGCCATACATTATACAAAAAACCATTTCCAACACATACCGAATCACTTCAATAAATCACCAATTTATTGAAAACACCATTTTACCATTTTCCATGACAAACTACATTTCAATAAAAAAAATCTTTATTGAAAATCATATTTTATAAAAAATATTCTATAATTCAAATCACTATCAATTTTAAAATCAAAATTTTAAAATCACCCAACAAAACCCCTTTCGAAATAATATCCCATTTTACCCAAAATACCCAAATCATCATCAAATGGGTTTTCAGAAATATTTTCACATCATATTCAGAATTAATTTCAAGAAATACAAATTAATTACAAATTTAGCCTTAAGTTCTTGCAACGTGGATTCGAGAGAGAGGCCACCTACCATAGGGTTCTCATGAAATTGACCCAACACACAACTGCCCACCCAATCTAGGTGAAAAGTACACTAAACTGCCTTAGATCTCCTTCCCTATGATCAACAAGCCAAAATAATACCACATAAGGAAACAACAACCCCTGATCTACATGTAAAGGGTTTTGATCTAGAAAACCAGGGGAGAGGGAGAACTAGATCTAAGGAAAACCAAGAGAGAACCAAGAGTGGATACTTACCAGACGAGAATCACCTTCAATACATCCTGAAAACCCATCGAATCACTTACGGAATGAGTGGAAGAGTTCCTCTAACCATTGAGAACCAAAAATACTGATTGAGTCTTTAGTGGGAGGAAGAATAGAGGGTTTAAGTTAAATTCTGACCAAGCCGGATATAAAAACCCTATTTTTATTGCCACACATGGTTAGCTCTCAGAGTTAGGAAAATCTTGTGCGAACTATCCACATGTTACTTCCTAGAAGGGAACTTCACATAGACTCATCACATGGTTAGACATCCCATACACAAACCATGCGTAGGGCCACTATCTCAGGTTTCATGGTTACCTGGGGATTCTGCAGGGTTTCCCCTAACCGTTCTCAATCTATGTGCCCTTTAAAAAGCTTCTAAAATTTTATAAAACCTTACCAAACTCTACCAAAAATTACCCAAAAACTTTAAACACACAAAAATTCATAAATAAGGGTTACATACCTCAAATATAGGGTGATACATTCTCCCCAAAATTAGACTTTTCATCCTCAAAAAGTAGAGTACCATTTTTTTCTGAAAGAGTTTTGGCCATTTCTCGGCCATATCATTATCCCACTCCCAGGTATCCTTCTGAATCTGACCATGCTACCAAAAAACCTAAAATAGATCAATTTTTTTACCACGCAACACTTTCTCTTTCCTATCCACAATCTTCACTGGAATTTTCACCAAAGAAACATTCATCTCCAACTCAACATGAAACCATCGAATCACATGGTCACGATCTGGCTGATACTTCTTAAACTAAGAAACATGGAACATATTGTACATCGTACTACACCTTGGTGGAAAAGTATACATATATTCCACCTCTTTAACCCACTCAAGTATCTCCAAAGGCCCAATATACCATGGACATAACTTTCCTTTCTTCCCAAACCGACGATGTCCAAGCCTAGGAGAGATTCTCAAGAACACATGATCACCCACCTCTAATGACAACAGCTGTTGATGATGGTCGATATATGATATCTGATGACTCTAAGTCATATCCATTCTCTTCTTGATCAACTTGATCTTCTTCATGGTCTATTGTACAAGGCTTCGCCCAACCATTGAAGTTTAACCTATTTCCACCCAACAAAGGGGAGAACGACACGAACACACATATAGTGCTTCAAATGGAGCCATCTCTATTGAAGTATGATAACTGGTATTATATGAGAACAAAACCAATGGAAAGTGATCCTCCTAAGATCCATCAAAATATATCACACAAGACTGTAACATATCTTCGAAATTTCCTATCATCTTCTCAGATTGTCCATTCATATGAGGATGATACACTGTACTCATCGTCAACTATGTTTTGAGGGTTTACTGTAAGGATTTCAAAAAATGAGATGTGAAATTTAGATATCTATCTAATACAATCATAACTATAATGACATTCCTATTTACCACCTCTCAGATATAGATTTGGGAAAAATACTCTACCGTATGAGATACACGAATCTGGTTGAAATGGGACGACTTTGTGAACTGATCCACTATCACACATATGGAATCGTGCTTCCAGACCATTCTTGGTTGACCTGTAAAAAAATACATCATTATATGTTCCCACTTCCATACAGGGATAGGTAAATATTTCAACATTTCTACTGAACATTGATGCTCTACCTTGACTTTCTGACAATTCAAGCATCTCGAAACAAACTCATCCACTTTCGTTTTCATACCAGCCCACCAAAATTGAACTTTAAACACCTTATACATTTTAGGAAATACATTATGCACTTCCAACCTAGAATTATGATGATCCATGATAATTTCCTCTTAAAATCCATGGGTACAACCATATAATTATGAAAACACAAAACATCATTCCCATTCAGTTCCCAGCCCTTAATGGTCTCCCTGCCATTGAGTTTTTACCACATCGTAAAGCACTCAAAATTAGACACCTGTTCCTATTTGACCAAACAAATCAAGTTAGGAACCAACAAAACTAGAAAGAATACCACTCTATCACCCTGGTTGTAACACCCCGAAATTTTATGAAAAATATTATTTTAATTTCATTAATGTCTTGTGTTGTATTCTACACCAAGATTACCTTGCGCTATACGCAACGCCGTATTAGCTTGCAGTATACGCAACACTATTCTTGGATCGTGTTACACACAATTTTGATAATAGTTATTCTACGCAACATTGAGTATATATATATATATATATATATTCAATGTATAAATGAAATATGGTTGGATTATGTTATATGAAACAATGAAGGATTCTTTCACAACACGCAACCCTAACTTGTCTTGCATTACACGCAATTGCGACCTTCCTCGATAGCGTGTGTTGTACGCAATACCGGGTTTTAATAAACAATGATATATTATTATAATATTTTCATGAACTAGACGTTATGAATAGTATTAACTAAATTTTAAATTTTATAACATTATTATTCATCTTACACATTTTCTAGAACATGGTATAAGAACAAAATAAATTTTTCGGGTAAAATAAGTATTTTTCAAAAAATGCAGTTTTGCCGCCTTTTGATGGTGCACCCACTTTAAATATAGTTTTTGACATGTTTATATGTTCAATTTGAAAAAAATAAAATTCTTCTTTTGAATCAGAATATAAAAATTTACATTAGATAAAGTTTTTATATTTTCTGATAACTTTCATATTTTAATGAATAGTAAAAACACGCTATATTTTAATTAAAAACAATTTTTTTCATCGTAATATCTTATGTGGTTAAATTATAATATTGAATGGTTTTAAAGTATAAATAGAATATATTTTTACCATTTAATATAATGTATGTCATTAGCATTGATTTTACCTTGAATTCGTAGGTTAAAACAATTCAATCTTTTGCAATGTTTTAAAGAAAACCCCGTTTTCTTTCGACAACGGGATTAATTTTAATTTAATTTCTGCATATTTTTTGTATTGAATTTGGAAAAATGGATTCCATATTTAGAATCAGTGGGTACAAATTATGTTAATAAGTTACTTTTTATTTTTGGGCATTGTGAATAGTAACTACGGTAAATTTTATTTACTATAGTTAAAGGTAAATCGGGTAATTAAGGGTAAATATAAGATTATAAAATTACCCTAACACTTGGAAAAAATACTATTGGATGGCTAAAATTAGACCCATATAACCTAAGGGTCGGATTAGATTCATTTTATGGACTTTTGTCCATGAAAATAATTTAATTATTATTAAAACCAAAGAATGTGACAACATGTCACTTTCTTAAATATTATAAGTATAATAATTTTAATTTAGTGATAAACATCATGAAACTTTGAACATGAATAGTCTCCAGAAATCTAATACAATTCTCTACATCATAGGAATTAATTTATAATTTTTCGGGATTAAATAATTATCATTTATTATGACACAATGATGATGCAGTAATTATCTTATTAATGAAATATTGACATAATTGATGTTATAAATGCCCAAATAAATGTAATTTGAGACTTTTTATGACTTAAATTAATTTTATAGGTTAATATGACATATTATTGTTGATATAAGTAACTTGGTTAGAACTTATCATTCTGTTATGAATTTCATAAAAATCATGTACCAAATAGTGTCAAAATTGACATAAATTAGTTTTTAAAACAAATATTATATTATTAATTGTTATTTTATTCCTAAAAATCTAAGGTTAGGCCAAATGACTTATATAAGGTTATATATATTAATAATAAACAACTTGGGGTTCGTTTGTCTTGATATAGTAAGTTTATTAACCATATAGTGTAAGAAAACAAAAAGACACGGTAAAAGATAAATTATTTAACTTAGAGTTAAATCTAATTGATAAGGTTAAAATAATAATCTAAACTTGTCTAAATCCTATTGGATTAGGGGATTTCGACCCATCCCCACTTTAGCTTCGAAATAAGACCCTTTCGAACCATTATAAACCGAATTTGACCTTAATATAAAATAATATTTTGAGACTTTCCTAAGGTGCCCCTCTCCTCCCTTATAAAAGGGCACCTCCTCCCTCTCCTCCTCACACCAATTTGAGCATTCAATCTTGGAAAACCCCTGCCAAAATCTCTTATGCACTTCCCTAGTATCATCCTAGATGTCCTGGTCTTCTTCAAAGACAATCCTTAGTTCTTTAAGTGGATGTTAAGAAAAGGTGCGTCAAAAAGAGGTAATATCCATTACCGATCTTTTCCAATTTCTTTCTTCTTCAACTTATTCTTCTTTAGTTGTTTCATGATAAAGTAATAACATCAGTATTTCTTATATACTGATATGTTATTATAAATATGAAACAACTCTAATTAACCTTCTATCCATCCTACGGAAAAAGGAAATCCCCGCGCGTGCGTACGTACGGAATACCGTCTCCACGCCGTGGTGTAATCTATTTTCCGCCACCACCTTAATTGGATGGGTATAATGGTGTAATGAGTAACTATATATGATTATTATAAAGTGATATTGATACTGAAATAGTATACATACACTTAAACACAAGTTCACGATCATGAGAACGATATCATCGCTCGTGCGTACGTACGGACTACCGTCTCCACGACGCGATGAGATTCATTCTCCATGTTAACCATTTAAGAATGATTATAAAGTATATATAAGCAATAATAATGAAATATATGACATTATAAAGATAATGGATTTATGTATATATTTATGTCATCTACTTACTTCCATTCAAGACAATAAGGAAAGGAAAACAGCGTTCATGCGTACGTACGGACTACCGTCTCCATGAACGGTGTGTTTCATTTCATTTATCTATCTATTATATATATATATATACTGAATATATATGATATATAAATCATTTTTTATACTCTGGAAGTAAGTAAATCATGATATAAGTAATAATAATGTCAATAACAACAAGTCCAAACACCTACGATAAATGAAACGATTTTACCCAAAACGCTTCTTTAACATGGAATTTACAAAAGAACGGGTAATATAAAGTCATAAGTGAACCATATATGATATCATAACAATGAATATGATTCTGTAATAAGTTAATGACATTATTTAAATCATTATACAGGAGGTTCGGACACTTACGAAGCAAATCGGACTTAAGGTAAGGGAAAATCTCGCAATCTCAATTTTTATCCGAGATTGTTTATACTTTGAAATTTACTGGGGTGTATTTTATCATCCACATACATGTTTAATCAATATTTAATATTATTTCCATCCACCTACAATTGTTTAAATCAATTTTTACCCTTCGGCAAGTTTTTAGTAAAAGATATGAAAGGAATCTTTTGTCGTTTTTCGTACGAGGTACTTTTTAACTTTTCCGAAAAAAGTACGAGAAGAATGTTTTTTTTAACTTATACAACATGAATGGATTTTTAAAACATTATTTACAAGAAGATTCCCTTACAAGTTTTCAAGTTTATTTTTAATCAACTTCTCTTAGTTTAGAATTGAATGACATGTTAAGAAAGGAAAAGTATTTTTGAAGTAGAAAGGATATTTTCTTCAAGAATGGAGTTCAAGTGTTTTATCAAAATTATTTTCCATTTAAGATAAAAAAGGGTTCTGTTTATATCCCTATTATTACATGGATTTTATTATGTTGTGATGGAAATATTTTTATGAATTCCTTTATCCTATATGAATTTTTTTATGATTTCATGATGTTTGAGATTCCCATTTTTATTACATGGGTTATGAAATGATGTATGATTTATGTGGAACACATAAGAATGGTATCATTATGAGATGGGTGGGACCTATATCTCCCTCCAATGCGTTGGGTAAAGATTTTATATCTCATGAGACAGACATGGCTGGAACGGTAGGTTATACCGGTTCAGTGAAACAGGACTGAAACGAGGAATGAACTCGGTTCAGAAAGGGACTTTGTCCACAAAGATAGTATTGGCAATGAGTCTTGACTAACAAGAAATGATTCTCTATGATTATGTGTGTATTCCACAAAGTTTCATGTTTTAAGTTATGATTATTGGGATTACATTTCACTATTATGATTTATCCCATGTTATGAAATTATGATCTCTTTTGCAGGTTAAGATTTCCAAAAGATATGTTCTTATGAATATGACGTGATTTATATTT
The DNA here is from genome assembly GCA_963277665.1 of Viscum album. Classification (NCBI taxonomy): domain Eukaryota; kingdom Viridiplantae; phylum Streptophyta; class Magnoliopsida; order Santalales; family Viscaceae; genus Viscum; species Viscum album. The sequence goes on along the minus strand of OY728163.1, from coordinate 2,106,150,039 downwards.
CTTTTGTTTACCCTTACAGAGCATTTGAGCTCACCCTTTTATGTTTTCTTTTCCCCAGGACATAAAGAATGGATTTAGGTTTAGAAAAAAAAAAGATCTTTATGGGAGATGTTGAATATCTTTTACCACGATTAGAAGATTATATTCCGAGTTTCCAAAGATACTAAACTATTACGGTCCTTGTGTGTGTGTTTTTTTATATACTAAGTATTCCGCAAAAGTAATGTAATGTCCATGTACGTCAGGCTTCGGGTCTCTATAGTTGGTATCAGAGGAAAGGTTTAGTCAACCTTTGGAAACTAGGATATGAAAACGTTAGTGAGATCCCTAGAGATATTTCTAAGGTATGTCTAGGGATGTCTCTAAGGATAAGTATACGTATAGTATATAGTCCTAGAACTATGGTAAAGATATTATATTAAACCAAAGATGTTAGATATTGAAGTTACTCCCCTTTTATTATGATTTTTTCCTCTCACACTATTCTTTTTGGGTTTTAGAAAATGGCTGGAAACAAGATGATTCACGATAATGGAGGATATGATGGACAATGGAATGATATTATTCATGAGAAACCAAATTAAATGGGATTTGGAGGTCCAAACATCATTATTATGACGAATCAGAAATCTCATAATATGATCAATAAAGTAAAATTTGGTAAGTTTCCTGACTCGGCTAATAAGAGAAAGATGGAGTTTCATGATGATCATAGAGGAAAGAAAGTTCAATTTCCCCTATGTAAATCATGTGGGAAGAGGCATCAAGGAGAATGTTTCAAAGGAACTGGAAGATGCTTTGGGTGTGGAAAAAAAGGACACAAAGCCAGTAAGTGCAAAGGAAAAGGTTCAGTTAACACCAGGGATGAGGATAATGGTATTGCTACGACATCAACAATGGTTAAATGTTTTAAATGTGGAATGTACGGGCATTATGCAAACCAATTCCCTAAGGGAAAGTCTCATGAAGAGAATCAGTATGGTCGTATGGGTAGTATTTATGTTGATGATGATGACGAGACTACAAATGATATGTGAGATGAAAGAATTGTTGAAGATCGGTCAATGGTTTAAGAATGTAGTGGAATGATTACATGTTTATCAAGTGTAATGTTGTATAAGTAATCTCATGGTACTATGAAATAAAGAGATATCTAAGGATTGTTACACTGTTGTCTTTCCTTAAGTTTTGAAAGTATGTGATGAATGGTACCAGAATTTTTGGAAAGTAGATGATATGCGCATAATGAAGGGATAAGGAGAAAATTAAATGTTTGATAGTATTCATGAGCTCATGACTGATATAAGGAGAAGGTTATATCAAGGTTTGACTATATAGACTTTTTGGATTTTGGTATGTGGAAAGAGTTAACTTTTGACAGCATTCATGTTTTCACTAAGGTTTAATGGGTATTTATTTTTCAAGAGAATACATGATTACGGTATTCACATGATTGGAATATGACCAACAAGATAATGGGAGATAAATGATGGTTGGTTGATGACATTTCAAGTAATCATTTTCTTTATACTATGAGCTTGGACTGAAGTATTTTAGATAAGCCTAAATATTGGAATGGATTATGTTGGAAATAAGTTAGGATAGAACTTTTTTCGATATTATTGATGGGATGTTATAGTAATATAACTTTAGAAAAAGGACAACCTGCAGGACGGGCGACAGCCCATCGTGTCGGACAAGGCTGTTTGAATCGAACCCACAACCGAAGTGCGACTGGCCTTTATCGCCTACCACTGGCCTATAGGAAGTCCCTGTTTAGTAGAAACTAGTTTTATTTTATTATGCGGTATGATATATGAAGTATAGGTTCATTCTTAGAATCGTATACGATTAACCTCTCCATAGATGGACTTATGTATATTTGATAAATTTTGCTAACCTTTTGTTTGAAACAGATGGAATGACCCATCATTATATCACGTGATCAATTAACACTTCATGAATAACAAATTCAACTTCATTTCTTTAAGAGATGAAGTGGAAATTGTTCAAAGTACGAACAACAGTGAGATTGTACCAAAATAATGTAAGTATTTATTCTAATTCAAATTCATCAACTTTAGGGAAATGATTTTGAAAACCAATAATGTTGTCCTAGTGATCTTATATCTGATTAATCAGATGGTACCCTAGATCATCACAAATTTATGGCTTTGCGATTGTTGGCTTTTTCATAGCCATGTTCTCTACCACTCTCCATCAGAACTTGATGGTTAGATTTTTCTTCCATATCCATATTTTCACCTATGTTCTACTACGTGGAAACCCAGTGATGAGTTAATTTGGGTAACCGTTACATTTCATAATTTAGTTTTTAAATCCATATTTTGGTATTTCTTTTTACGATGTGGGTTTCTATTAAACAAAATTTCGAGTAGTAAACCATTTATAACCCTGACGAATTTCGAGGGAGAAATTCATTTTAAGGGGGGGTAGAATGTAACACCCCGAGATTTTATGAAAAATATTATTTTAATTTCATTAATGTCTTGTGTTGTATTCCACACCAAGATTACCTTGCGCTATACGCAACACCGTATTAGCTTGCAGTATACGCAACACTATTCTTGGATCGTGTTACACACAATTTTGATAATAGTTATTCTACGCAACATTGAGTATATATATATATATATATATATATATATTCAATGTATAAATGAAATATGGTTGGATACTGTTATACGAAACAACGAAGGATTCTTTCACAACACGCAACCCTGACTTGGCTTGCATTACACGCAATCGCGACCTTCCTCGATAGCGTGTGTTGTACGCAATACCAGGTTTTAATAAAAAATGATATATTATTATAATATTGTCATGAACTAACCGTTATGAATATTATTAACTAAATTTTGAATTTTATAACATTATTATTCATCTTACACATTTTCTATAACATGGTATAAGAACAAAATAAATTTTTCAGGTAAAATAAGTATTTTTCAAAAAATGCAGTTTTGCCGCCTTTTGATGGCGCACCCACTTTAAATCTAGTTTTTGACATGTTTATAAGTTCAATTTGACAAAATAAAATTCTTCTTTTGAATCAGGATATAAAAATTTACATTAGATAAAGTTTTGATATTTTTCCGATAACTTTCATATTTTAATGAATAGTAAAAACACGCTATATTTTAATTAAAAATAATTTTTTTCGTTGTAATATCTTATGTGGTTAAATTATAATATTGAATGGTTTTAAAGTATAAATAGAATATATTTTTACCATTTAATATAATGTATGTCATTAGCATTGATTTTACCTTGAATTCGTAGGTTAAAACAATTCAATCTTTTGTAATGTTTTAAAGAAAAACCCATTTTCTTTCAACAACGGGATTAATTTTAATTTAATTTCTACATATTTTGTGTATTGAATTTGGAAAAATTTATTCCATATTTGGAATCAGTGGGTCCAAATTATGTTAATAAGCTACTTTTTATTTTTGGGCATTGTGAATAGTAACTACGGTAAATTTTATTTACTATAGTTAAAGGTAAATCGGGTAATTAAGGGTAAATATAAGATTATAAAATTACCCTAACACTTGTAAAAATCCTATTGGATGGCTAAAAGTAGACCCATATAACCTAAGGGTCGGATTAGATTCATTTTATGGACTTTTTTCCATGAAAATAATTTAATTATCAATAAAACCAAAGAATGTGACAACATGTCACTTTCTTAAATATTATAAGTATAATAATTTTAATTTAGTGATAAACTTCATGAAAATTCAACCATAAATAGTATCCAGAAAGCTAATAGAATTCTATACATCATAGGAATTTATTTAGAATTTTTGGGGATTAAATAATTATCATTTATTATGACACAAAGATGATGCAGTAATTGTCTTATTAATGAAATATTGATATAATTGATGTTATAAATGCCCAAATAAATGTAATTTGAGACTTTTTATGACTTAAATTAATTTTATAGGTTAATATGACATGTTATTGTTGATATAAGTAACTTGGTTCTAACTTATCATTCTTTTATGAATTTAAAAAAAAGCATGTACCAAATAGTGTCAAAATTGACATAAATTAGTTTTTAAAACAAATATTATATTATTAATTGTTATTTTATTCCTAAAAATCTAAGGTTCGGCCAAATGAATTATATAAGGTTATATATATTAATAATAAACAACTTGGGGTTAGTTTGGCTTGATATAGTAATTTTATTAACCATATAGTGTAAGAAAACAAAAAGACACGGTAAAAGTTAAATTATTTAACTTAGAGTTAAATCTAATTGATAAGGTTAAAATAATAACCTAAACTTCTCTAAATCCTATTGGATGAGAGTATTTAGACCCATCCTCACTTTAGATTATAAATAAGAGCCTTTTGAACCATTATAAACCGAATTTGACCTTAATATAAAATAATATTTTGAGATTTTCCTAAGGTGCCTCTCTCCTCCCTTATAAAAGGGAACCTCCTCCCTCTCCTCCTCACACAAATTTGAGAATTCAAGCTCGTCCAAACCCTGAAAAATATCTTCTCCAATTCCCTAGTATCATCCTAGAGGTCCTGGTCTTCTTATAAGACCATCCATAGTTCTTTGAGTGAAGGTTAAGAAAAGGCGCGTCAAAAGTGGTAATATCCATTACCGATCTTTTTCAATTTCTTTCTTCTTCAACTTCTTCTTCTTTAGTTGTTTCATGATAAAGTAATAACATCAGTATTTCTTATATACTGATATGTTATTATAAATATGAAACAACTCTAATTAACCTTATATCCATCCTATGGAAAAAGGAAATCACCGCGCGTGCGTACGTACGGAATACCGTCTCCACGTCGTGGTGTAATCTATTTTCCGGCACCACCTTAATTGGATGGGTGTAATGGTGTAATGAGTAACTATATATGATTATTATAAAGTTATATTGATACTTAAATAGTATACATACACTTCAACACAATTTCACGATCATGAGAACGATATCATCGCTCGTGCGTACGTACGGACTACCGTCTCCACGACGCGATGAGATTCATTCTCCGTGTTAACCATTTAAGAATGATTATAAAGTATATATAAGAAATAATAATGAAATATATGAAATTATAAAGCTAATGGATTTATTTATATTTTTATGTCATCTACTTACTTCCATTCAAGACAATAAGGAAAGGAAAACAGTGTTTATGCGTACGTATGGACTACCGTCTCCATGAACGGTGTGTTTCATTTCATTTATCTATCTATTATATATATATATACTGAATATATATGATATATAAATCATGTTTTATATTATGGAAGTAATTAAATCATGATATAAGTAATAATAATGTCAAGAACAACAAGTCCAAACACCTACGATAAATGAAACGATTTTACCCAAAACGCTTCTTTAACATGGAATTTACAAAAGAACGGGTAATATAAAGTCATAAGTGAACCATATATGATATCATAACAATGAATATGATTATTTAATAAGTTAATGACATTATTTAAATCATTATACAGGAGTTTCGGACACTTACGAAGCAAATCGGACTTAAGGTAAGGGAAAATCTCGCAATCTCAATTTTTATCCGAGATTGTTTATACTTTGAAATTTACTGGGGTGTATTTTATCATCCACATCCATGTTTCATCAATATGTAATATTATTTCCATCCACCTACAATTGTTTAAATCCATTTTTCCCCTTCGGCGAGTTTTTAGTAAAAGATATGAAAGGAATCATTTGTCGTTTTTCGTACGAGGTACTTTTTAACTTTTCCGAAAAAAGTACGAGAAGAATGTTTTTTTAACTTATACGGCATGAATGGATTTTTAAAACATTATTTCCAAGAAGATTTCCTTACAATTTTTCAAGTTTATTTTTAATCAACTTCTTTTAGTTTAGAATTGAATGACATGTTAAGAAAGGAAAAGTATTTTTAAAGTAGAAAGGATATTTTCCTCAAGAATGGAGTTCAAGTGTTTTATCAAAATTATTTTACATTTAAGATAAAAAAGGGTTCTGTTTATATCCCTATTATTACATGGATTTTATTATGTTGTGATGGAAATATTTTTATGAATTCTTTTATCCTATATGAATTGTTTTATGATGTCATGATGTTTGAGATTCCCATTTTTATTACATGGGTTATGCAATGTTGTATGATTTGTGTGGCACACATAAGAATGGTATAATTATGAGATGGGTGGGACCTCTGTCTCCCTCCAATGCATTGGGTAAAGATTTTATATCTCATGAGACAGACATGGCTGGAACGGTAGGTTATACCGGTTCAGTGAAACAGGACTGAAACAAGGAATGAACTCGGTTCAGAAAGGGACTTTGTCCACTAAGATAGTCTTGGAAATGAGTCTTGACTAACAAGAAATTATTCTCTATGATTATGTGTGTATGCCACAAAGTTTCATGTTTTAAGTTATGATTATTGAGATTACATTTCACTACAATGATTTATCCCATGTTATGAAATTATGATCTCTTTTGCAGGTTAAGATTTCTAAAAGATAAGTTCTTATGAATATGACGTGATTGATATTTCTTTTGTTTACCCTTACTGAGAATTTGAGCTCACCCTTTTATGTTTTCTTTTCCCCAGGACATAAAGAAAGGATTTAGGTTTAGAAAAAAAAAGAAGATCTTTATGAGAGATGTTGAAGATCTTTCACCACGATTAGAAGATTATATTCCGAGTTTCCAAAGACACTAAACTATTACGGTCCTTGTGTGTGTGTTTTTGTTATGTACTAAGTATTCCGCAAAAGTAATGTAATGTCCATGTACGTTAGGATTCGGGTCTCTACACTGGTCCCCACATTCCAACTGCATTCCGACTTTGACATACATAAACTTCCACTAATATGGAAACTATTTCACCATATGAGCATATGATTTCCTACTTAATGTATCTACCACCGAATTTCCCATACCATATGTGTACATTAATTCAAAATAAAACTTTAATAGATACTCTATCCATATCCTTTGCCTCAAGTTCAAATATCTTTGTATGGAAATATGATTTAAACTCTTATGATCAGAAAACACCATGAATTTCTCACTGGAGAGATATTGATGATACATTTTCAAAGCATGAACCACTACTGCCAACTCTAAATCATGTATTGAGTATTTGTTCTCATGCACCCTAAACTGTCTTGAGCCATATGAAACCAAATGATCACCTTTCATGAGAACACATCCCAACCCTAGTCTTGATGCATCACAATACACCATGTACCCTTTCCCTAGTTTTGGAAAAACCAATATTGGTGATGATGTAAGATGACCCTTAAGATCTTCAAAATATTTCTGACACTGCTCATCCCATTGAAATGAAACACTCTTCCTTGTCAAAGCTATCATTGTTTACGCTAATCAGGGGAAATAACGAACAAAAATCTATTAATACCCAGCTAGACCAAGGATGGTCTGTATCTCAAAAACATTATTTGGCAGTTTCTATGAAATAATAGCCTCTATCATTTCTGGATCAACTAAAACACCCGTCTCAAAAATCACATGTCTAATAAAATGAACTTCCTGTATCTAGAAATCACCCTTTGACAATTTTTCCTAAAACCTATGATCTCTAAAGATCCCCAACACTATCTCCAAATTTTTCTCATGTTCCACCCTTTTCCTTGAATACACCAGTTTATCATCAAGGAATACCACCATGAAAGAATCTATATATCTCTGAAATTTCAGATTCATAAATTAAATGAACACCACTGGTTCATTATTCAGACCAATGGGCATAACCATATACTCGTAATGGCCATATCTACTCCTAAAGAATATTTTTTGAATATATTCATTTTGCACTTTCAATTGATGATTTTCTGAACGCAAGTAAATCTTAGAGAACCAATGAGATCCCCCTAATCGATCGAACAGATCATCAATGCATGGAAGTGGATATCAGTTCTTTATCATAACATGATTCAGCCTACGATAATCAAAATATAGCTATAAGGTTCCATCCTCCTTCTTAACAAACAAGACAGGCGTTGCCCATGGAAATGTGCTAGGCTAGATGAACCCTTTTTTCTCTAACTCCTAGAACTATAATTTCAATTAACTCAATTTTGTTGGAGTCATATGATAATATGGACATGAGATAGGACTAGTCATCAAAAGGAGATCAATCAAAAACTCCACTTCTCTCATGGGTGGCAACATTGATAATTCTTTGGGAAATACATCCAGAAACTGATCAACCACTGTCGGAAAGATTCTCTATTTCATTCCTTCAATTGATACCAATGATAATTCCACTAACTAATATGAGATCGTTCTAATATATGGGGACAATAAATCTCTTGCACCCATATTTTCATTCTTCTCCCCTCTATTCAGATGTGTGACTCTATCATATTACATAAAACTAACCATTCATGCATAATAGTTGATGTGGGACTTTAAAATTACCAACCAATACATTTACAGGATTACATCATAAGAATCCATCTCAAGCACTGATAAATCCCACATCAAATAAAACTCATCTATAACTAAACATCATGCTCCACACATGAAGGCTCGATAATCTCTTTGACCTAGAGGTGTTTGAAGTTTCAAAATAGAAGGAATAACTTCCACATGTAAACCCGATAAACTAACAGAACGGGAAGAAATAAATGAATATAAATCACCTATATCAAACAAATCTTACATAAATGTTGAATTTAAAACAACCACACCTCACACCATCGATGGTCTTGACTGGTCATCCATCATAACTTGTTTAGCTCCAGACAACTACTTTCTTACAACACATTTCTCTTTATTTCCCTACTGAAGAGTCGTGGTGTTTTTTAATCTCCATTACTAAATTTGTTCTTCTAGGGAGGGGTGTGCTGCGTCCCCTACCCTATCGAGGCAGGGGACGCCTGCAACCCCTGAGCAGTGTCACAAACACCCGACCTCAAAGAATTATGGATATACAGTTGAATATGACCCATCTTCTTATAGTTATGGAATGATCGAGGTTGTGCAGTACAATCCCACTTCATATGTCCCATAGAACAACAAAGAAAATATCTCATCTTCCTCTGAGACTTCGAAGGAAGATTCATGGATCCTACCATCGGATTATAATTCATACTTCCACCCTGGGAATAATTTTCCCTCTTCTTCTTAAATATAGAATTAGAGTTCTCACTATTTCCCTATGGGTACTAACATAAATCTCCCACATATATCACCCAAAATATCTCATTCATCTATTGTTTCTCTATTCCCCATTTCCATGTAATCATTTATACACAACACCACTATTTTTTATCAAATTTCCTACCTCAACCCAACTTCAAAAATATGTTCCTTCAATGATGTACTACTCACTACCTTGGGTATAGATTACACTAAGTTCATAAACATATCCACATATTCCATTACCGAAAGGTTCTCTTACTTCAGGCTAAATAAATTTTTGTGCGCTGAATTCTAAAAGTATGAGGGTAGAATTGTTTATTAAACAATTATTCAAAATCATACCATGTCATACCTTATTCTATTCCATCTTGGACCACCAAATCCCTCTAAATAGGGAAATATCTTCCAACATATACATGGATAACCTCACTTTTATCTCTACTTAAGTTCCCAAGAATTCAAATATCCTATTTATTCTGTTCATCCATGCATCTTCCTTTTTTGGCTTCAAATCACCCCTAAAGATGGGTGGATTCAACTTTTTAAACTAAACCAGAAGATCCACATTCTTTGTCTTATCTACTTTATTTCCACTTTCCACGGCTTAGAAATCATTAACTATACCCTACACTATTTGTTAGTTCACTTGGGGCTCATGTGCAACAACATTTTTAGTAGCCTCCTACGGTTGGTCTCTATGACGCCTACCCGATGCCATTTATATCAAAACCAAACAACCATAAGTCTCACTCCTTATCAAGAATAGGTTTACAATTAATATTTAATTACATTGACACTATCAAAACCATAATTTTCCACAATTTCAAATTTCCCATATTGCACCATTTTTGAAAAAAAATACACCATATTTTGAAAATTTTCCCAGTTTCAAAATACCACAACTATCCATGTTTCAAATCTATCCATTTTAAAATAATTTTTGAATTTCAAAAATTCACATATTCATATCACACCATAAATCATTATACCCCAATAAAATATAAATCTTAGTGGGAATTAATTTCTACCATGCATTTCATGCTCATCTCATTAGTTATACCCATTACAATAAGACTTCAAATTCCAATAAGTATCTCCAAAAAACTTATGTACCTAACTCCCTAGTAACTTTAAGATCAGCAGAAAATGGTTAGCTACAATTTTTTATGTTATACATTTCAAGTTCTGACAATCCTACGCCTTTCTACCATCCCGACTCAACGAATAGACCAAGAACGAATGTCAACACCAAGACCAATAATCAACACCAAAGTACCAGAAAACTTATTTCACTTGAAATTCAAGGACCAAAAAAATAGAGACCACTTGTAATGTCTCTCCCCTTCTTCATTGGATTAATAATGTGGTGAGATGATACTTAGCCTTAGGTGACATTCCCAAGGCACCAAAGGCTGGAAATTATTGTTGAGGGCTTCATGAACAAGTGGGGAATTATTTTCCCTTCGAATGAAAACACCAACCAAACGAGTCACAAACAACCAAACTACATGATGCATGTCAATAAATTTCACAACTCAACAAACCAAAATACCAATATAACTCAACCACAAAAATCCATGGTCACAGTACCAAGAAGAATAATGAAAAACCAAAACCCAAAATGCTATGACACAATTTCACAATTCCATGCCCTGCTCTATGCTCTCAGTACCACGAAACCATCCCATCATTATGATTAACCACTAGAAAAATTAGATTCTTTATCCTTACCTATGTCCCAGAAAATGACATCAGCAAAATCACCAACGTTCCAAAGCATTTGTTGAGTACAAATACTAAGTAGATTTTCCCCAAATGTCTTCCCTACACATGCCACTAGGATAAAATCATTACTAAATTTATATAAACATTTTATACAAATAATTAAATAGTGCAACAATTACCACAAGACAAACATGCCCTTACTAAGACACCTTTACCCATATGCACACAAAACAAGGGAAATCCAAACAACCATGCCATAATCCATTTAACTATCACATAATAGCACAACCATTTACATCTTGTATAACAACACACACAAGGAAACTAAACGCGATGGAACTTCTAATCCAAGTTCGTTCACTACATTCCAAATCTAGTGGTGCTTCTTGAACACTAATATTTAATAGTGGCCCTTCCATCCACTATCCATCACCTTTTATAGTGATAATTCCCACCCACTTCACACACAATCAACACATGCCATAATAATTACCCAACCAACAAGAATAAATCAAACCAAGGCCACACATTATGCCCACAACCATTTCTAACACATTCCAAATCACTTAAATAAATCACCCATTTATTGAAAACATCCTTTATTAATTTTCCATGATAACCCACATTTTAATAAAACAACAAATTTATTGAAATTCAACTTTTGTAAAACATTTTTATAATTCAAACCATTATTGATTTTAAAGTCAACATTTTAAAATCACCCAACAAAACCCATTTTGCAACAATATCCCATTTTACCCAAAATCTCCAAATCATCACCAAATGGGTCTCTACCAATATATGTAGATCATACTCACAATTAATTTCAAGAAAAACAAATTAATTTCAAACAAGGACTTAAGTTATAGAAAAGTGGAGTCTATGGAAAATCCACATACCTTAGGGTTCTAGTGAAATCAACCCATCGCACAACCACACACCGAATCTGGGTGAAAACTCAATGAAATCACCATAGATCCCATTACTTATCATCAAAAAGACAAAATATTACCACTTTCGGAAAAAAAACCCTAGATAAACATGAAACAGGTGTAGATATAGAAAACTAGGGGAGAGAGAGAACTAGATATAAGGAAAACAAGAGAGAACCAAGAGTAGAGACTTACCGGAAGATAATCGCCTTCATCGCACCTTGAAACCCCTTAGAATATCTTTCAAAATGAGTGGAAGATCTCCTCTAAACCTTGAGAACCAAAAATACTGAGTGAGGCTTGAGTGGGATGAATAATGGAGGGTTTATTAAAAATCTACACCAATCTTAGATTTAAAATCCCTATTTTTATTATCGCCCACAATTAGCTCGCTCACTTAGGAAAACTGTGTGCTAACTGTGTGGATGCTACTGCCTCGAAGGGAACTTCGCATGGAATCCTGCATTGGTTAGAAAAGCATTGTGTAAACCATGCTTAGGCCCATAGTCTCATGTTGCATAGTTACCTAGGAATTTTTCACGGTTTCTTCTAATCGTTCTCAAATTGTGCGCCCTTTAAAAAAATTCCAAACATTTATAAAACCATCAAAAACTCTCAAAAACATTACCGCATAACTTTAAAAACATAAAAATTCATAAAAAAAAGGGTTACATACCTCAAACTGAGGGTTCTATAGAGTATTTGGACTTCTTTTATAAGTGATGAAAATAACACTTTTGTAAAAAAATATTCCCAAATAATATTTATCCATTAACCAAGGAAAAAATATATAAAAAGAACCATAAGGGAACATGGATAGGGATAAGCATGATACACCCTCCAACATCCAATTTCAATCAATTTTTAATGTGTTTTTACATTTTCACTATGTTAAACAACTTTTACTCTAATTTACCCTTATTTCCGAAACTTCACTTTCACACTTAAAAATTAATTATAATAGGAAAATTTTAAATAAAATTATTTAGTAATTTCAAAGTGCCTATTTTAAATATTTACATAATTTCATAAAATATAATTTGAATGATTTAGAGAAATTAACATTAGTATTAGTGCGCATAATGCATAAAAATTATTTATTAGAAAAAGTTAATTGTAAACATAAAATTTAAGTGTGAGATAATATTATCATGGATTTCTATTTCAAATAAATAAATTGATTAATTATAAAAAAATTATTATGTGGCTTTCATCTCATGAAAAATCGGACTTTTAGTTAAATAATGTTTAATTAAATGAAAAGACTAAAAACCATTATTAAAATTAAAATATTGTTTTATTTCATTGGTTCTACTAGATTAAAAAATATAATTAAAATTGATAAAATTATTCATTAAATAAATAATTTACCGATTAAAAGGTTTTATAAAATTCAGGGTCATAGTTGTATTTTTATAAAGTAATAAAAGTCAACATTTTAGTAAAAAATGTATTTTGTACTATTCATTAAAAAATCCATTATTTTATAAAACAAAGTTATCCTTAAGATCCTTTTTATAATATGAATCTAAAATTGGAAGTAATTTTATTATATTAAACTTATATAAGTGATAAAAATTAACTTTAAAATATTTATTGTATAATTTATTAGAAAAAATTATTTTTTAAAAAATATAACTTAAGTTATAAAATTTCAAATATGGGTTTTTAAATTAAAATTGAAGTTATCTAGTTCGGATGAACCACTTAAAGGGATTTGGGTGAATTAATAGTTTCTTTTTCTTTTGAATTCTCCTTATTTATAATTCAACCTCTTGAACCTATTAAGGTTATAAATCCACTCAATATTATCTATCAATCTCACATCATATACAGTTTTAATATAATAGATAATATCTCATAGTATTTAAATGGATTAATATAAAATCTTACTCCTTATTGTGTTTGTTAGACCTCCCATCGTAGATTCTTCATTATAAAATAAGTGATTACATGCAGAAACAATCTTAGTATGACCAATAAAGAGTCCCACAATGTTTCTCCACTTTTATCGTGAAATAAAAGACTTTGTTACATCTTTAAGGTAGATTCAAAACTAGAAAAATCTTCAACCTATTAGATGAAATTCTTCCTCCATGATCCTATATAAATAGGTTTTCTCATGTATAATTCATCAAGGTTTTCAATAGCTACATGAATCAAGCCTATTGGACTTGAAACTCTTCTCATGTCATGAATGGGATGATTCTCTCAATCTTAGAATACTCATAAGTATCACTATCAGGGTCCCCATGCTTAGACATTATTTATTTCTATGATACATTGGTGTATCAGGTTCCATTAGATTTTATTACAATTTTCACAATAGTTGTCCCTTATTTTCATTACAAATATTCATCACCCTCACTTATAATTTTTATTCATAACAATAATATCATGAATATAAACTTCATTTCATCATCACAAATATTTAAACATCTATTTATTATTATTATAATTATTTCATAACTTATAAACCATAGTAATTTCTCATTAATTCGATAATAATTAATCCTCATAACCTTATATAATTCCTCATTAATACCATGGGTATTATTTCTTATTTAATACCCCTTATTTAATATACTAAGAGTTTAGTTAGTATTCATTATTCTTCATAAAGTTAATGATTAAACCGCATTCTCATAAATTCTTCTTGAACTGTGTCATGCATCACATACATGCATCAAAACTATATCATGAATTCATTTTATATATAGATTCTTCATGGATTCTTAAATACATTCATGTTTCTGCTAATTATTCTTTATTCATTCATTATGAACATGACCTTGAGATGCATGCATTATGAACATTGAATGGTTGAAACCTTTAATTTCATAATAACCCAAGAAATATAAAACAAAACATGAACTCTCTTTTGGACTTAAATTAAAAAAAAGATATCCAAACTTTTCTTTACATGGTTTGAAAACATGTGGCTCATAATTCATGTAAGCATCAATCACATCTTTTTCAATGAGAATAGAACTCTAATATGTAAAATAATGTACCAAAATCCATTTCTTCACATCATAACTAAATTATAACACATGAAAGGGAATCTGCAAGAATTCTTTGATAAATCAAACACACTCATCACCTTTAATCATACTAGAATGTATACTCTATTTTTCATAACATACATCTTTATATGTGTGAATGGTATTTTATTGATGTGGATCACTACTGGAAATCCTAGTTTTACCAATGGTTATATCCCAACGGTTCTCAAAAACTGTTGGTATAGATGGTTTTATAAACACTTTTACCAACGGTTCATTACAACTGTTGGTATAGAGGAGTTTTTACCAACGGTTCTATGAGAACCGTTGGTAAAAGTTGGATTTCGGTGACCTTTCACCAACGGTTCTCATTGAACTGTTGGTAAAGGTTTGGGCTGAATGTATATACCAACGGTTTTTAAAAACTGTTGGTAAAAATTTCCCCCAAATTGGCAGTAGCCCGTCCTCTCCCCCATTCGCAATCCAGATCCCTAAACGGGAGCTATCAGCGATTTTGGAGATGCTTCTGGTTCTCTTCCTCCATCCCATCCAAGGTGAGTTATTTACTTTAACTTTTAGTTTTTATTTTCAATTTTGATGTGTATATGTTTCTCTTTAGGATGAGACCAATTTCTATTCTCATATTCCCACCCAATTTATGTTCCATCCCTATTTATGTTTCGGTTCTTTATTAAATTCCATGCATATTCCAGCCCATATAGATTGAATTAGACGGTTGTCTAATTTTTTGATGTGCCTTTCATGTTTCATTACCAAGAAATTTTTATTATATGTTATAAAATTCAATCACATGTTTAGTTTTAACATTCATAGTTAATTTATTATCTTTTGTCAATAATTTATATTAATAATATTTTCATATATTCCATCGTTGAGTGTTTTTACTTGTGCAATAGAATTCCAAGCTCATGTTACTTCATAGTGATTATTTAGATTTCAATGTTTTTTATTTTTCATGTTAAATTTATTAAAAAAAATTTGGGGACTAATTAAAGTTATTAGATTCCAATTTCCATGCTTCTATGCTTGTTAAGAATTAAATAAAATATTATGGTTTTAATTAAATTAAATTCAATGTTCAATTTTTCTCATGTATGGGTGATTAATAAATTGGAATGTGATGAACCATATAATTGAACCATTGTTGATGAAAATTATATACGAAAAGGTTGTTGAATAAAATTTATTCTTGTAAATTTTGTTACATCATAGATAAAATGGTTGTGGTTATATGAGAGATACCTCCAATGGTTCTTTGATCATTGTTTTATGGAGAATTAATGGTTTAGGTCCGGTATTAATAGTAGCTTCAAGTGAGACCATTTTCGTATAAGGGAAAACGAGATTATGATCTACAAAGGGGTGATTGAGTTGGTAGAGACTAAACATTGTTTGTTCCTTGTGTTCAAGAACCATAAATAGAGTGTCCCAATTAGGTGGTCATCAGTAAAGTCGTAGGTAAGATTTACAAGTCCTGTTTCATGAAGTTGAATATGTGGTGCTATAGTGGTTTTGGATTGTTTGAGGTACTCTTAGTGTATTATAAACCCTCATTTGTTCCATATTCATTTAAACTGATTTAATATCATTTTTTTCACACACACCATTATATCCTCTCAAACTATATTTAGAGTGTATTTTCATTCGTATGGTGTTAAATATTTTAGTAAATGTCCATACTAGCTTATTTTATGTGTTCTAGGGGTTTAGACTAATGAAAGGGCTGCATGATTATGTGGGGGTATTCTTTTCATATAAATATACCTATACACCCCGAACCCCTTGGACAACCTGACCACCCCTATGGAAAACCCGCCCACCTGGACACCCCGACCCCCTAGACAGCCCCCCACCCCCTGGACACCTCTGACCCCCCGGACGACCCCACCACTCCCTAGACACCCCGCACCCCCCTGGACACGCCACACCCCCCTTGGACAGTCCCGCCACTCCCATGATCCTCATCCTACTCCTCATCCTGATCTACTTAAAGAAGTTAAATTATAAAACTCATATACTCCCAACAAGACCCTTAAGGATTATGTATTCCTTGACCCACTTCCAATATCTTACTGGTCAATCCTTGAATATAGGAATTAGAAATTTTGTATCTTATTTTCTTATATACACTGTATTTTGTTGTATTTCTTAATATGATTCTCATATAGAGTAATGTGTCAGTTATGCTTTTATATAGAGTAAACAATTGTCATTTACGTAAATATTTTTTTGATTAAACTTTAATATTATTGAATTGCTTTGAAATGACTTATTGCGATTTTTTTACAGAATGGATAGAAGTTGGATGTACGAAACTGATCGGATTTCAACCGATTTTCAAAATAATTTGAACAGCTTTCTAGATTTTGCATTTGACAAGGCTTCAGATAGTGGTCGCATACACTGCCCATGTTTTAATTGTGTTGGAAGACCTTGGTTGAGCCATGAAGCAGTTAGCTATCATATAACCAAATATGGTTTCCAAACAAACTATTATGTGTCGTATCAGAATGGAGAGAAAATGGAATCTCAAAATGTTGATGATCTAAATGATAGGACTGAATTGGAGAGTTTGATATATGATCGGTTTCCATTTATTTGACATCATGAGAAGGAAAGGATGTCCAGCCAACAAGATTTCAATACAAGCACACATGATGCGTCCAATGAAAATGATGATGTTGATAGGGTGAAAAATTGAATGATTCTGTGAAGGCTCTAGTATATCGGCAATGTGATAAAATGAAAAAGTTGGAATTTTTAATCCGATTGTTTCATGGGAAAACTATGTATGGAATTTCAAATACTGAAATTGATTACATTCTTACCTTCTTGAAGGAATTACTTCCAGATGATGTAGATATTCCCTCAAACCACTATATGGCATGGAAGTTGGTTGATGAACATGGATTCTCAAAAAAAAAATCATGCTTGCCCGAATGATTGCAGCTTATTTTGGGAGGAAACTTCTGAAAGAAATGATTGTATAAAATGCGGAACCTCCCGATGGAAGCCAAAAGATGATGGAACACCATATCGTGTTCCACAAAAAGTAATGTGGCACTTTCCATTGATCCCCAGATTACAGAACCTTTTCATGTCTAATGAAATATCCGTAAAAATGCGATGGCATGACATCGAGAGAAAAAACAATAATGAAGAGTTTGTTCACCCTGCAGATAGATTTGCATGGCAGAGATTTGATGCTCGATATCCTGAATTTGCATCTAACGTGCGTAATGTGAGACTGGGTCTTTCATGTGATGGTTTTAATCCATTTGGGTAGATTCTTACTTTGCACAGCACATGGCCGGTTTTCATACACATTTATAACCTTCCCCCTCGGTTGTGTATGAAAAAGCCTTACACTTTCTTGAGTATACTGATATCTGGCCCTTCTGATCCCGGAAATGATATAGATGTATACATGAAACCTTTAATAAAATAGTTTAAACTTCTTTGGGATGTGGGTGTTCCCACATACGATGCATGTTCGAAGGACATATTTCAGATGTGTGCTGCACTTATGTGGACTATCAATGATTTTCCTGCTTATGCAATGATGTTTGGATGGAGCACAAAAGGAAAATTGTCCTGACCTTTTTGTATGAAGAATACTCGATTGAGAAGACTAAAATATCATCGTAGTTTTAGTTTTATGGGACATCGACGATTCTTGCCAATGAACCATCCATATAGAAACAATCGTCAAAGATTTGACAATACCATGGAGAATGACGATCCACCTCAGCGTATGTCTGGAACTGATGTGCTTAATGAATTGAAAGATTTCAGTTATTCATTTGGGAAGAGTGTAATGAAATCTAGAAAGAGGAAAAATGTTTCCAATTATACCTGTTACAATTGGAAGAAGAAGATTATATTCTTTGAGTTGTCATATTGGTCAACCAACTTATTACGTCATTGCTTAGACGTAATGCACATTGAAAAGAATATATGTGAAATGTTGCTTTCGATTCTTCTAAATGTCAATGGGAACACAAAATATGATTTACGATCTCGGCGCGACTTGGTAGATTAGGGGATCAGACCAGAATTGCAT
Source organism: Viscum album (assembly GCA_963277665.1). Classification (NCBI taxonomy): domain Eukaryota; kingdom Viridiplantae; phylum Streptophyta; class Magnoliopsida; order Santalales; family Viscaceae; genus Viscum; species Viscum album. Next base: position 2,106,131,111 of record OY728163.1, on the reverse strand, counting down.
CCTCTCTGTATCAGTGAAAATAAATGGCAAGTTCCATGTGCTTCTTATGTGATGACTCCTACTGAAAAAAATCAATTTCTGGAAGTGCTAGAGACTATTAATGTTCCTAATGGCTATTAAAGCAATATATCAAAATGGGAAAATAGAAAAGAGTTGAAGTTGAAATCTTTGAAGACTCCTGATTATCATGTCCTTTTGCATGAGTTGATTCCAATAGAAATCCGTCATCTCTTGTCCAATAATGTTAGAGTCTCATTTATTCAGTTGTGATATTTGTTTAGAGATCTTTTTGCTAAGAGGTTATCCAAATCCCTCGTACAAAAATTGTTCGCAGAGACACCATTAATTTTGTGTGAGTTAGAGAAAATATTCCCTCCATCATTTTTTACATGCATGTTGCATCTGACTGTCCATATTCCGAATGAAATACTTCTTGGAGGACCCGTTGCTTTCCGTTGGATGTATCCAACTGAAAGAAACATGTTCACATTGAAATCATATGTTCGGAACAGGAATTATCCCGAAGGTTCTATTTTGAATGGTTACTTGGCTCAAGAATGTATGGATTTCTGCTCAATGTATTTGTCTGATCATACTACGAGAATAAACAGACCAATGAGAAATGAAGAAGAATAGTATGGGCAAATTGAACCCAGTTTTCCATCACTTCCTCAGATAGGAGGAATTTCGGGATCATATACATTGACAAAGTTAAGCCTTGAAGAGCGAGAGATGGCACATCGCACAGTATTGTTCAATTGTGATTTGTTCAATGAGTATATCAAGTAAGTTAATTGTACATGTATCTCTTATCTTATCTCTTGTAATTTTAAATATTTGTTAAACTATTATTATTTTTATCTACAGGGAACATAAAGAATTGATATATAGAAAGCATCGTTCTTTATATTTGAGAAAGAAGGAGACTTTTCATAGCAAAGGGTTTTCTTCTTGGTTGAAATTGAAGGTAAAAATATTTCTGTAATAACTAAATAAAAATAATATTTAATTAAGTTTACTATTTGTTTATATTTCAGGTATCGAGTTTGCCTACAGACTCTGTTTCTGAGGAAATAGGAGCTTTGGCATTTGGTCCTAATACCATGGTTCGTGCTTGTAAATCACTTGTGATCAATGGATACAAATTTATTATCACTGAACGAGAAAGAAACATGAGAATACAGCATAATGGTGTTATGCTAACTGCCACAACAGACTATTATGCCAGTTCATCAGATACTAGACCTCGTTCTGAAAATGTTTCTTATTATGGTGTTGTGGAGAAAATAATAATTTTGGATTATTACTCGCATGGTCGAGTCACGATGATGAAATGTCAATGGTTTGATTCAATGACGAGGCAAGGCACCTTTATTGATGATTGTGGATTTCGAGTTATTGACATGACTCGCACTCTTGCCACTGTTGAACCATATGTATTGGAATCAATGGTAAAACAAGTTTTTTATGTCAAAGATCATCATCATCTTAAATTCAGTGTAATTATTGAAGTAAATCCCAGAAATGTTTTTGATGATGGTGATGATGAAGTTGACACTATCCCTACTGCAATTGGAAGCAATTCGTTTATTACTTATGATGACCCCAACAGCTCAATTGTCAGAGTTGATTGTGAACCCGAAGTTGTGGTGGGAAATATATAGAATCATACAGTCGTGTTCTCACCTGCATGTTTCACCTACATCATTCAAAGTGTGTATCCTAGTACTTACCTTCATAACACCATAAATCTTCTGTTTCATTGTGTTCTTTTTATCATAATGGTTTTTCTATATTTTGTTTTTTGGGTTACACATTAGTTATCTGTTTCTAATTACTTCCATATTTGTTTTCATTACAGGAAATGACACCCATTGAAGAGAGGCGGTGGAAAAAGATGACAGATAATAATAGTCGCATGGTACAGATGGGTGTTCCTCCACTCATCCCTGTTTTGAGTATTTTATTCCAAATATAAATATTTCAATAACTTATAATATCATGTGTTTACTTTTCTGTCAAACTTTGTTTCAGGATCCACCCCTAGATGACTGATATCTGACGAGGAGCCTGATATTGCTCTCAGTAGAGAGGTTGGTGGTAGGAGGGGGGTGGTGTCAGAGATGGAAGATTATCTAGTGGTCCCGGTACTGAGGCCGGTGGTACGAGGGCTCGTGGGGAGAGAGTTAGACGACCCACTACCACAGACGTATCTTCTACGCCCTATTTTGATCCTGGCGTGTCTTCAGGGACATATGAGATATTTAGACCTCCGATGTTTACACTACCAGCTGGCCAGACGTCTATGCCATCATCTTTTGCTTCTGGTTCATTATCTCTGGGCTATTATATTCCACCTTCTTCGACTCCTACTGCGACATAGTATGTGGCTGAGGAGAATACACTGAGGGACACTCCATCTGTATAGGATATTCCTTCAGCTTCATCACCCACTGATCCGACTACCACAGGTATATTTATATAAATCTATCAAATTTTTATACCAAAATTTATTTTTATTATAACTTGTATTGATATTATTTTTCTTTAATAACAGATTCATCTACATATAGGAGGCGAGGGAGGGGGCGTACTCGCTTGCGTGCAGTATGGAACCGCCAGACACAGTTGATGGTTGAATACAATGTTGATGGAAAAATGATTGAGAAATATGGGCAGCAATGTCGGGGTATTTTGGTGACGCTAGCCAAATACTCCGATATCATTCTGGTCATCCCTCTCTCTTGGAGACATCTGCCACCTGAAGTCAAGGATAACGTGTGGGCACAAATATGGGTAAAAAATCTATTGGATTTAATGTAGTATATTTTTGTATTTAAATGAACTAATCAATTTGGTTTCAGCTTCGGTTTAACTTCCCTGATGGCGAAGGTGCACGATCAGTGCATTTAAAAGAGCTAGGAGAGCTTTGGAGAGCTTATAAGCATGAGCTGTATGTTGGCTGGTGTGATAGAGTGGGCACGGAGTTAGAGACATTACCTATCGTGGATGACTGCCCGATAGAGCAATATCACCAAATGATTACCCATTGGGCGACTGCCAAATTTAACGTATTAATCTCATTTGAGTTATTTAAATGAGAGTTTTCATATTTTGCATTAATATAATCTTATTAATTATTAATCATTATTTAGGAATATTCTGAAAAAAACAAAAAAAAACATTGATTCAAAGCAATACCTCCACACTTTGGGGCGCACAACTGTGTCAGATCATGAGAGGCAGCAGGTACGATATAGTTGTTTATAATTTTTCTTTAGGACTTTCCCTTTTTAGTGGATCATACTTAAATTATGTGATTTATTGAATAGTGAATATATGATTATACTTTCACTTTATATTTTTTCAATGTCATTACAAAATCACAAAATGAATATTGAAGGACGTATCCCTGGAGAAAAATTGTTTTTCTTGAGTAGAAGAAAAAAAGATGGAACTGCGGTAAATGAACCGACCCAAGAGAAGATTGTAAGTTTTAATTTGTTTATTTAAAAGTTTAATATCTAATTTGAAATTTAATAATCTATTAATATTTTTTACAGGCTACTTTAGAGGCTCTTGATTCCCAGGAGCCTGACAATTTTGGGCCACACGATCATTTATATCAGGTTTTGGGAGATGAGCACTCTGGTCGAGTACGCTGCCGACCTGGTAAGAATATAGTCCTGACGAGGTATTGGTCATCTCCAGGTATCCATTCTAGTACCACCGAGTTGGAACAGGTCAAGGATCATGCAATACAGTCTAATAAAAGGGTCATAGAGTTGGAAGTACAAGTTCAAAAAAGAGACAGAGAATTTATGAAACTGATGAAAGTATTATCTTCATCACTTCCACAAGAGGCTAGTGCGGCTTGTCAGACATTTATGTCGTCGATGGGTGCATCATCCAATGCACCAGGCGGTAGCTATAGTGGCGATCGAGATGATGACGTTCCTGGTGATGACGAGGATGCTGAAGAGGAATAGGGCGAGGATGAGGCTGTGGACGAGGGTGAGGATGGGGCCGAGGGTGAGGATGGTGCCGAGGTTGAGGATGATGCTGAGGACGAGGATAAGGCCGAAGATGAGCATGGGGACAATGATGAGGACGACGGCGAGGACAGAGATGGTGGTGAGGATGAGGCTGATGATGATAGTGGTGATAGTGATGGTGATCAGAGGTAGATTGATCCATTACATTTTTGAATTCTGTATAACTCTTTATTTTTGAACATGGTTTTCCACTTTGGGGTTTTCGCCTGCTTCATAGGGACGTTGCATTCGGATTCTATTTTTTGCACTTGATTCTTATTGTATGATTAGTCTACTACCTAGACCTTTAGTATTCCTTGGTACTGTGATACTCATTTTTCTATTTTTTTACCTATCTTTCTTAGTTAGCCATGTATTTCATGTTTATGCATGTGGAAAATGATATGGAAAATGTGCTTTGAAGTAGTGGCCAGCACCACTCAAAGTGTCTAACTTTTATTTTAAATGGACGGGATTTTAAGTGAAAACTACAACTGGAATACGGAAAACAGACCAAAAGCATTCGGATTCTGTTTAAACTATAGAAAAAAGATACATGGGTCATATGTGACATGTAAGAGTCAACCCCGCCTCAATCTGAGGGCCGGTGTGGCCGGTACCACTCAAAGTGTCTTTCTTTTTGTTTAAAATGGATGTGCTTTTAAGTAAAAAAACCCACATACGTAAAATGGACCAAACACATTCGGATACTGTTGATACTTTAGTACATGTATCCATGGGTCATATGTGATGTGTACGAGTCAACCCCGCCTCAATCCGAGGCGCGGTGTGGCCGGCACCACTCAAAGTGTCTAACTTTTATTTGAGATGGACAGGATTTTAAGTGAAAACAACAATTGGCATACGGAAAACAGACCAAATGAATTTGGATTATGTTTAAACTATAGGAAAACAATCCATGGGTCATATGTGATGTGTACGAGTCAACCCCACCTCAATCCAAGGGCCGGTGTGTCCGGTACCACTCAAAGTGTCTTTCTTTTGTTTAAAATGGATACGCTTTTAAGTAAAAAAAACCACATACGGAAAACAGACCAAAGGCATTCAGATATTGTTGATACTTTAGGACATGTATCCATGGGTCATTTGTGGCGTGTAGGAGTCAACCCCGCCTCAATCTGAGGCGTGGTGTGGCCAGCACCACTCAAAGTGTCTAACTTTTATTTGAAATGGACAGGATTTTAAGTGAAAACAACAACTAGCATACGGAAAATAGATCAAACACATTCATATTCTGTTTAAACTATAGGACAAGGATCCATGGTTCATATGTGACGTGTATGAGTCAACCCCGCTTCAATCCGAGGGCCGGTGTGGCTGGTACCACTCAAAGTGTATTTCTTTTGTTTAAAATGGATGCGCTTTTAAGTAAAAAAAACCACATACGGAAAACGGACCAAAGGCATTCAGATACTGTTGATACATTAGTACATGTATCCATGGGTCATTTTTGACGTTTACGAGTCAACCCAGCCTCAATCCGAGGCGCGGTGTGGCCGACACCACTCAAAGTGTCTAACTTTTCTTTGAAATGGACAACAGTTTAAGTAAAAACAACAACTGACATACGAAAAACCGACCAAACCCATTCAGATTCTGTTGAAACTGTAGGACAATGATCCATGTGTCATTTTTGACTTTTACGAGTCAACCCCGCCACAATATGAGGTGTGTTGTGTCCGACACCACTCAAAGTGTCTAACTTTTCTTTGAAATGGACAACAGTTTAAGTAAAAACAACAACTAACATACAGAAAACCCACCAAAGGCATTCAGATTCTGTTGAAACTTTAGTAAACGATCCATGCGTCATATGTGACGTGTACGAGTCAATCCTGCCTCAATCCGAGGGCCAGTGTGGCCGGCACCACTCAAAGTGTGTCACTTTTCTTTGAAATGGACAACAGTTTAAGTTAAAAAAACCAACTTCCATACGGAAAATGGACCAAAGGCATTCAGATACTGTTGATACTTAAGGACATGTATCCATGGGTCATTTGTGACGTGTAAGAGTCAACCCCGCCTCAATCTGAGGGCCGGTGTGGCCAGTACCACTCAAAATGTCTTTCTTTTGTTTAAAATGGATGTGCTTTTAAGTAAAAAAAACCACATATGGAAAACCGACCAAACGCATTTGGATTCTATTTAAACTTTAGGAAAACGATCCATGGGTCATTTTTGACGTGTAGGAATCAACCCCGCCTCAATCTGAGGTGAGGTGTGGGTGGCACCACTCAAAGTGTCTAACTATTTTTTGAAATGGACAATAGTTTAAGTAAAAACAGCAACTGACATACGGAAAACGGACCAAACACATTCAGATACTGTTGATACTTTAGGACAAGGATCTATGGGTCATTTGTGATGTGTACGAGTCAACCCTGCCTCAATCTGAGGCATGGTGTGGTCGGTATCACTCAAAGTGTATTTATTTTGTTTAAAATGGATACGCTTTTATGTAAAAACAACCGGCATACGGGAAACCAACCAAACGCATTCGTATTGTGTTTATACTTTAGGAAAATGATCCATGGGTCATTTTTGACGTGTACGAGTCAACTCCACCTCAATACGAGGCGCGGTGTGGACGACACCACTCAAATTCTCTCTTTTATTTCAAAAGGAAATCATTTTAAGTGAATACAACTGAAATTTACACTCATCAACGATAGTCGCAAACTATTTTTCATGAGTTGGGTAGTTTCACTAATGGGGTCATAAGTGACGAGACTCCTAAGAAAATACCTTTTCACCATATATTATAAACAATACAAGTTCAATGAAAAATTCATCCCAAATCATTACATACCCAAACCTAGGATCACAAAAAAAGGGATTTTAGCCAATTTGAAATTATTATTCAACTCTAACAGATATTTATCATACTATTATGCCTATTAGAATTTGATGGGGAGGTGTGCTGGTTGGGGGGTTGTGCATGGGTGAGGTGAATTACCACCGGATTATTGTTGTCATATGTGTTTTTTGGGATATTTTCGGTGTTTTTTATACTGTTTGAAATATGTATGTGGTTTTTGTGATATTTTTTATACAGGTTTATAGTGGAGGGTATATTGAGGGCTGTTGTGCAATGTTTTTTTATGCAGGTGGATGGTAGGGCTACTGGAGGGCTTCTAGTGGTCTGCTGTGTAGCAGCTCTGGAAAAGGTTATACCAACGGTTCAGAACCGTTGGTATATCTTTTTCCAAAATTCTGGAAAAGGCTATACCAACGGTTCTGAACCGTTGGTATAATATTTTCCAGAAAAAAGCTATCCCAACGGTTTAGAACCATTGGTATATCCTTTTCCAGAATTCTGGAAATCTTATACCAACGGTTCAGAACCGTTGGTATAGACTTTTCCAGAATTCTGGAACACCTATACCAACGGTTTAAGTGCAACTGTTGGTATAGGGATTTCCTCACGGCTTACTAGCCAATGGTTTGGAAAACCGTTGGTATAGTCTATACCAATGGTTTGGAAAACCGTTGGTATAGTCTATACCAATGGTTTTCCAGCCTATACCAACGGTTTTAAACCATTGGTATAGCCTACTTTTCCAGTAGTGGATGATCAAGATGATGATACAATCACTTTCTTGTTCATTTTATAGCTCATAACTTATAGGGTCAATCCAACCAGATATGATCAATCCAAATAATACGTGTTCGAACTGAAGATTTCATGTAGAAACTTTGAGTGTTTATACACAACAAACCCACATAAACAGTCAATCTTGAATGTTCGGATGATCCTCCTCATCACATTTGATCCAAAATAATCACGCAGTTGATCCCTAATAGGTGGGTTCTTTGAGTTTTTATAAAGCTAATCCTTCAGAGTTTGATCAACTCATATTGTCCACTAAATCCATGGAAAACATACATTTAATAAATGTGTTTGTGTGAAGATGGTTCATGAGGAAGAAGATGAAATAAAATTGGTAAAATAATAGAGAAATATTGCATCAGATGGTTGGTGTTATATCCACATTTATTAAATGACTCTTTAGTGTTATAAATCCTTTTTCCCACATTTATAGACTACAAGAAATTCTAATACATTATAAAAAAACTCATCACTTTATCTAATCAATGAGTGTAAATAGGATTATTTAGGAATAATGCACTGAATGACCATAGTGTGTGCCACCTCGTGTGCATCATTCACCTCTTGTACATCCACTCATAAATTTTCAAGACTTCCCATAGAGATAGTGGACCTCAATGACACCCATCCTCATAAGACTATCTTTATGGGCTAGCTCTTGCATGGTGATCCATGATCCCATAAGTTCAGTTGACTTAGCCTCCTAAATATCTTTGTTCTATCCATTTTTCTTATTTAATGGAAGAACAACATAATAAAAAAACTTTTTATGATATTTTACTAATATATACTTGAACAAAAAAAATCAAATCTATCGTAATTAAAACTCTTCATTGAATAAAATAATTTACATGGCCTCTATAATTCCACTTATGAAAAAATATTCCTCAAAATGAATCCTGAAAATATTCTAAATTAATAATAAAAAAAAGAAGTTTTCATGGACTTTTTAATCCATTAAATATCTAAATCATGTTCCAAGAAGTATTTCATCTTTTCAACACCATTGACACATGTCTTTGAGCATTAAGACTAGTTTGAAAATCATCATATTTAAAAATTTGAATAAACTTTTATCAAGTATGATATTTAATTACATTAAACAAATCCATAAAAATTCTCCAAATATCATTACATAAATTGAACTCACCAAAAATAGTGAATTATGAATCGGAAAAACATGAAACACTTGTGCTCATGAAAAATAATAATAATTTCAAAATTTTAAATTTACTTATGAAATACATATTTGGTCTTATGAAAAAATTTTGTGAATTAAAAAATCATACTTATATAATAATAATGTCATAAATGTCATGTTAAGTATACAAAAACAAGTATTCACTATTCACCTAAAATCAATCTTTTTTGGAAAAACCCAAAAAAATTAACATAAATAAATATTGAAATTACAAATCCAAAAAAGAAAATAATATTTCAAATTCAAATTATAGATTTTTTCGCTTTTATTTTTAATTAAATTGTTTGAACATAATAAATAAATATTTTTATAGTAAAATAACTTTTAAAATAATAGTTTTTCATAGTCCTAATTCTTATAAAACAATAATAAAGCTTTAATTAATCAATTATATTATATTTTTTTAAATCATAATTTAACTATAATATACATGTTTTTATTTAAGAAAATTGGAATGAATAAAAATATATATTCATAAATACAATAACAAATTAGATAATTTTTTGTAAAATAACATTTATATAAACATATAAGTTAATATATTTCAAAAAAAACCACTATTATTAATAACTATTGATTAAGTTGATAGGTTTTAATGGTCTAAAATGTCAAAGTTTTGTTATGGTTCGGTGTTGAATTTTGAAAAAAAATTAAACATGTTTATTCAATTAGAGGATAACATATATTAAAATATCAGTTCCTTACATTCTCCCTCCTTAAATAAGCGGTATCGTAAAAATTTCAAAAATCATACTATGATAATAATTTACATATGAAGATATTAATTAACCATACACTGGTAGTAGATCACGGGATTATTTATGATATAATGTTACATTTCCTTATAGGAAATTTGATGTGAGCTCTAGGAAAATAGAGTTAATCAGTTATTAATAGAATCATAGTATGTGAATAAGAGACAAAACCTAAATGTTGTATGTTTCCTCAAAACTCAATGATGTTTGATACATTATGGATATAATATTTTTAACACCCAATTTTTTTTATATCTCCCAACTAAATTAGAGAAATACAACATGATATATGGTGTTGAGAATCCTTGAGAAAAAAATCACAATCTAGCTCAAAAAAAATCATCATATAGGATTTTATTATTCTCGTGATTTAAGAGGTGGTTTGTGTTAGTTATCTCATTTAACCATTAAGTTGGTATATTAGGTTTTATGGTAGATAAATTACTAAAAAATCATCAAATCCTTGGTGGATCGTTAGGAAGAACGTTATTTTACTTCATTGTATCCACATATTTTCCTCGGTAGCATGTTTCCCGATTTCTTACGTTACCGCAAGTAATGCATATTATGGTCCCCTTGATTAATTTACATTAGTGTTTCTTCCCACATTTTATAGGTGGTATTTTTTATATTATTTCCCTCATTTGTTTCTCACATATATTCCCATGAGGCACCATCCTTATCTTCTTTTGTGGGTTTTATATTTCAACTATTCTCAATTGTATAATCATATATCATGACGGTTGGTTTGGTATAATCACTAAATTTCTTAATCAAAATACCACTTCAATGGTTTGATCATTTGTACATTCACAAAAATTTCCCTCTCTCCTATTTTTATTTCAATTCATCCTAGTAATAGCTAAGACTAAAAACAAAAATTGGTTAACTTGAGTGATGAAAAATTATCATCATGAGAGAAGATTCCTAAAAAAATAAAAAACTTTAACATAAAGATGTCTCAATTTTTAATACCTTATTATTAGATTATAATTATTTTAGTTCATGAAATATCACTCTTTATTAACCTCAATCATTCATTGTTTAACATATATAATTATAATCTCAACTTTTATTATCCTTGGTTCGAAATATATCATTTTAAGTTTAACTTAATTTTCAGTATGATGGGTTAACTTTTACAACTCAACCTAGTCTATCAATGAAACTAGAAAATCAATCATTTATAGTGCTTCATAATGAGAATATAATTTTTCAATGAATATCTCGTGATAGCTTCTATTCTGGTGTCCATTTTGGCCTATTTTTCTTACAATAGGCAATGACTGAGTTAATACCCAACAACAATTCCTTGGGGTTATAACCCTTGGTACAACTTTTATAGAGCCTTCATCCAATTTATCGTATCGAGATAGAGATTTTAATATAAGTAAACCTATAAAATCTCCACTTTTTGAGATTTTAGTATATTATAATATACTTAGACGTATCACTTAGACTTCCCCTATGTTTCTCACTCTGCTTCTGTCATCCTGATCGCTAATTATAACTAGAACTTCCTTTGATACTCACTAGGGAAACTGAAGAATTAAAACACATTTTTTCATGATTTCTCAAATAATTTTACATCAAATACAAACTCATGATTGATAGGTATAATGTCTTTTAAATATCAGATACATGGATACATCACCTTACATGTAAAAACATTATCTTCATTTAAAAATGTGTTGTGTGATCGTAAATCTATAAAATATTTTAAAACTACATAAGATACCCTAAGGATTAATATAATGAAAAGTATATTATAAAAATTCTATTAATGTCATAAACATGTCAATATAGCATAAAATGCATGTGAATATTCATAAAACCTTATCATAAGTAAAATAATCACAAGCATGGAAACATGAAATAATGAAATGAAATCATAAGAACATTGAATCATATAATATGTGTCAGAAACATAAAACTTGACAAATAAACAAGGGTCAAGGGTCACTTTCAATTCTAACATATAAAATTGGATAGAGTACCATGGTGTATTTGATGCACTCCTCATTCCCATAAACATAGTGAAAAATTCCCACGGTAAATTTGTTTCACTCCCCAATCCCTCAAACAGAGTGGAAGAATTCCCATGTTTTATTATGTTCACTCCAAAATACCTCACCTAATATATCATGAAATATAATTCTTTAACTAATTCATTGGAGGACTATATAATTCCATCCCCATATGTATCATAACATAGTGTGCTTAGGCTAACCGCCCAGGCACTATAAATAATAGCTCATAAAATAGAAATATTAACCGATGAAATGGAGTTATATATAATTCCAAGAACACCCATAACATAATTAAAGTCAATATTATGCATTATATTATAGTAAAAGTAACCATACATACAATATAAGAATTATCAAACTCATGAGAAGGAAGTCGGCTTCAAAATGACAATTCAAGGAACCACCAAAATATAAATCATAAGGATTCCCTAGATAATATAAAATTAAATCATTTTTATGTTTATATTTTTAAATGAAACATAGGTATTTATAACTTTATTCCAATATAAATATTCCATGGTAAGTATATAGGTGAAGAAATAATAAAAATCACACCATGTGGGTGAATAATTATGAAATAAATATTGTATCCTTTAGGGAAGGAAAGGGCATATTGTTTTCCATAAAACCAAAATTTAACTAAGATGGTTCTCCATAAAATAAAGACTAGTTTTATAAAGTATACTTATTTAAAAAATTAATAAGGGGAATTATTGGAATCAGACTAAAAAGAGTAAAATTTCCCTAAATCAAGTATACACAAAATTTGGAATTTCTAAAGGGAATTAAAATTATGTATAACCCTAGAAATGATAAATATATTTAACTGGGTATATATATCAGAAATATATTAAAAATATTATAATTTCATGAAGATAATATAGGATAAAATATAGAAAAATAAAGATAATTCATAACCAGAAATTAATGGTGGGGGTTTAGATGATTCCTTAATTTTATTTTTTTAAAACACATTTTTATGTCACACATCATAAAAAATAATAATAAAACTATATTTATCAAATAGGAGAAGGTAAATATAATGGCTACATGATACAACACAAAATTAGGATTCTAATTAAGAATTAGAACATTTGTGGGAAGGGAAATTAAGGTTGAGTATTATAAAACGTCATTTAAGTGAAGGATAATTATTCTTAACATAGTTTAATTTTCAAAGAATTATTATAAATCATAAATAAATAATATTTAAACTAAAAGTTATATCTCATCATATAAAGATGGTATACCATATAAAATAAAAATGAAAAACTAAAGGAGTAACATTATATATCTTGAAAATTGATTGAGATTTGAAAGAACCTTATATTTTATGGAAGCCATCAATCATGGCCCACAAAAAAAAGGAACATGAATTGAAGTGAATTTTTATTTTTCAATAATAATACATGATATAAAAATCATGATGATAGTAGATACAATTTAAAAATGAATATAGGTTCATGAAATCAAATATTTCTTAAATAAAGGGCGATTGAGATAGAAACCATTACGACGTATGATTTATTCTAATAAAAACCCCTTGAAAGAGATAAATATTAAAGTTTAATTTCATTTACCATGAATAAATATAATTAATTATAGTTTATATCTAGTTGTAAGTATAAAAACAATTAAATGAAATTAAGTTCATAAAATAAATGTGTATCAAGGAAGTGGGTTTTAAGATGAAACCCACACCTTATGTCTGAATATGCCTTAAACATGAAATAAACATCATGAATAATAATATTAAATTCAATAAATATATAAAAAATAACATTATTTATCTATATTTAATTTCAAAAGTTCTATCTATTGTATTTTTGTGCTTATTTTTAATTTAGTTTTTTCTTACATCAGTTACTCATGGTTGTTTGGTTAATTTAGTTGCAACACATTCGTATTGTTGAATATGGTCAAATGTATGTTAAAATAAATTCATTATCACTAGAATTGTGGTTTTTTATTTTCATTATTATTCTATTAGGATAATTCATATACAGCTTAAAAGTTAATCCCAAAGTGGATCCAAATTATGAATCATTCCATGATAAGTCTATTTAAGGAAGTGAAAGATTCTAAAATTGTTTATTATTATTTTTACTTATATACATTATTATTCTATTATTATAGGATATAAATAGTGCAAAAATAGTAATTATTTCATAATAAATATGCTTTAATGTCATCTATGTTATATCATCTTGGAAAATAAAACATGTCTTTCGTAGAGGAGATGGTCGAGACACACGCATGACGACATTTTCATTATTCTAAATTATTTTAGAGGAACTTATAAAATGGATATTACATTACTATAATAACACGTTAGTATAGTAATAATGATGGTTTTATAATACCTTCATGGATATTGGGAATTTTAGTGGTGTAAAAGAAAAAAATAGCTTTAGAATTTGGGTTCAAAGTATTAACTCTCCCATGGACGTTCTCAATTGGGTAACTCATTGAGACTCCTTATTTTAGAATTTTGGTGCAAACAAGGCTTAAATTTCATAGGGAGGGTGTTGAAAAGAGGCTTGTGTGGGTTTTTTCTACCCAATGGTTTGGAATGTGCGGAGTATTTGGGAGGAGGTGCTCTCCTTTTATAATTGAGGAAAATGGAACTTTTGTTAAAAATCATTATTTTTCAATAATATCCCTCCATTAGTTATGGACAATGGCTCCAAATAAAGAAAAATACTGTTGTGGGGATTTTGATATAGTAGATACATCATCAACAATCCAATATGACACATTTTTTCACATGAATTACCATTTTTAACTATGTTAAACAACTTCTAACCTAAATTATCCATACTGTAGTAACTCCACATTCAGTGTTGCAAGCTAATTTGAATGGAAAAAAATAATAAACAAAACATATCATTAATTTGAACATTATTATTATAAAATTTTAAATAAATTTATAAAATAAAATTTTTATGGGTTATAGAAATTAATTTTTTTATTAGTACACATTCTATATAAAAATGGTTTCATAGAAAAAATTAATTTTAAAAATAAAATTTATTTGTAGGATAATAGTATCAATATATTTTATTTTAAATACATATTTCGGTTTATTATAAATAAAAAAATTCTATTGTTTTAAACTAAATCAAAAACTTTATTTTTCAAAAATAACATTAAATTATATTAAATGACCAAAAATTTATTTATATTAAAATATTTGTTTTTTCTAGTATTTGTAAGTTTACAAATATCTTTAAAAATTATAACATTATTTCAAAAAATATATTTTAAAAATTAAAATGTTTTATAAAATTATATCTATCACATTTATTATGATTCAGTGATAAAATTCATCGCTTGGAAAAAATATTATTTTACACTATTCTTCTAAAAAATTTATTTTTGAAAATTAAAAAAAAATTAATCATAAGATAATTATAATTATGTGAATATAAAAACTAAAGTAATTTTATTATATTTAACATATATTAGTGTAAAAAACTCATTTTAAAATACTGAATGTTTAATGTTTTAAAAAAAATTAAAAATATAACTTAAGTTACAAAATGTCAAATATGTGTTTATAATTTTTTAAAAAAATTAACATTTTAATGTAATTTATAAAGTAAATATTTGTTTCTATAAAAATATTTCAAAAAATTAAAATCATACTTATATTCTAAAAATTTCACTAAAGTCAAAATATTTATAAAATCTATATTTTGCACTATACACTTAAAATCATTCATTTTAGATAAAACGCAAAATTAAATATTAAAGAATATTGTCATTAAAAATAAATAAATTAAGATTATTTATTAAAATTAAATTTGTAGAATTTTCTATTTTACATTTTATTGATATTATAAAATATATTACAAAAATATTTTCCTAAAAATAAATTTTTAAAATACTAGTTGTTTGTATTCTTAATTTCTATAAGACACTAATAATTTATTCATTAATCAATCTATATTTTATTTAAAATAATAATTTGATAATATTATATATAAATTTATTTAATAAAAATTACAATTTATAATAATATTGATTCTTAAACACAATAATAAATTATGTAACTTTGTGTGCAATAACCTTTATGTAATCATATATTTTAATATAAGTCATAATTTGGATTCCCCTATTCATATATAATAATTTAATGTATAGGTGTTAAGTTTATTAACATATCATGGTAACATTTTGGTTCTATTTTGCATATAGAGAATGATATCAAACATATTTCACTTAATTAGAGGAAAACATATATTAAAATCTTTGATCGTCATAGTTTAATGTTGGGATTAAGAATAATTTCCATCACCCACCCCTAGAGTCTTGCAAGCCTATTGTATTAGTTATTGATGAGTTTTTTAATCTTGAGGAAAAATTAAATAATGGTTCTTTCCCCTTTAAGGTGATAGATAATTTGATTCACCAACCAACACAGAGTAATACTTAGACTATAGTTCCACCCACACAACTACTTATGTTTGTGGAAATTGTTTTCATAGTCCCCAAACTGGATCTAGATTAAAAAATCCTTTTTCATGATATTTTTTATCATATATATGATACATTTACATATTATATTGTGTGTTTACAAGTATTTAATGCCGGGGAGAGTACTGGGTGAAAACCATCTAAAACATTTTAATATTTCCAGTCAAAACACATCTAGTTTCTTGAAAGTAACACACATATTATATTCTGAGTGATGTGTTTGAAAATAAAATTAAAAATTAAAAATTTCATCCCTTTTAAGTTAATAATGAACTCTAAGAGGCACATCATGGAAGCTGAATTTGATTTATTCACATGGGATTCTTCTGAGTTAAATATATTAAAATATTCTCCTAAATATGGTTGTAAGATAGTAGAAACCATTCATTATAAATCTGAGTCCTTCAGTACCTCATGTGTAGGGAAAGAATGGATATATCTTTTGGTCATATTGCTGAACATTATCTTTTTTGTGTTTATTCAATGTTATTTCTAGTGAGATTCTCGGGATATATAATGTTGTAGACAATATTATTACTCAGAGAAACATAGATGTATTTGGGAACACATTGGTAGAATATGGGGTTCTATAAAAATTTAGTGAATTCCATCCAAAAAATCAAATGAAAATCATCAATAAATCATAATCACTAAATGATCATGGTTTGATTGGATATAAGGGTATAATTTTTCGATGAATCAATATTTAGTGCTTCGTGGGAGTCAACCCAAGAATTCTTGTTTCTATTTTTTATTTTATTTTTTCACATAATTTTCTCAAACCCTATTTCATGAAATATTTGATCAATTTTTCCTCTAGACAATCAATGAAAAGTTTTAGCTATTCATAAGGATAATAGGATCTACTAGATTGAATCATAGTGGATCAAAACCTCATAAAATCAAACATTGCGTCATTTCACATAAATTTAAAAAAAATCTATAGTTTAAAAATATTTGAAATTAATTAGGACTTCAACAGTTTGAACATGGAACATTGTCAAGAGAAAATGGTGTATATAATCAACTAAGTCAAATGATAAAGCCTCTCCATTCAGGGGAGTAATGTTTTAAATTAAATATTCATTACTCTACTAATAAAAATATTTTTACCAAATATTTTTTAGGAATTATGTGTTGGGGAATATTCCTTTTTAAGTTGAATTTTTAAAATCAATTTTCTTATCCAAGAGTCTCACTTTTTGGTATTTTGGTTTTTGAAAATTAAATTGAACCAATGTTTTTTAAACATAGGTATCACCCCAAAATTAATTTACCTTCAAATATTGTTATTTCATTTCTCATCATGCTACTTTATTAAGTCGAATTATTAATACATGTTTCATATTATAAAAATAATTGTGTATTGACCATTTCACATGATCTATAATTTTCTACTTTCTTATGTTGTGTAGTAATGTGATTTTAAAATATAACTTTAAACCACTTAAACAATATGTGAACTACTCAAACATCTAATCTATTTTGAACCAAATTCTTTGAAATGTTTTTCCACATTAGGTTTTAAGTGGAGGGTGGTGAGTGGTCAATAATTTTTTATGATAAACTTATCTATTTCAATCATCATTTTAGGATATTCCCTATTTCAACAAATGAAATCTACATCAAGATTTTAGAAATTTAAATTCAATGTATACTTCCCAGAAGAATATTTTATATTAATTTTTAGGGATACTAATGGTTCTAAAGATTCTATATTTTCATGAATTATGTGTGATGATACCCAATATTTATGGAAATCATATTTTGGAATAAGGAATAGGTGTTTGTTAGGATTGATCATTGTGTAACTAAGATTATAACTTGAAGGAACTATATGTTCGAACATAAACCTAATTACTTATATTTGTGAAGTAAAACACGCTAGGAAGAGAACCCAAAATATTTTCATATAAGTCCTTTTACAATTGAGTAAAATTAAAAATTGGGATCCCAAAGTCAATATTTGAAACATTAGGCACTACAAAAAGTTAAAATAAACACATTTGTAAATTCAATAAGTGTTTTTCACATACACAACTACAAATAAATTCATATAAAAGTGCCTCATTTTCAAAAAACAATATCATAAAGGTGAGGGGAATATAGAGACCAAATAATAAAGGGTGAAATTAACTTATAATAAAATATTTTTAGTTGTATCAATTAATTTTAAGGTAGATATTCAGTTTGAAAAAACATAATATGGAGTGAAAAATAAATGTAATTCTTTTTAAAGTTGAAATTATACTTAAACATAATTTTTTTCACTCTTGATATTTTACCTTAAATTAGAGTGTAATTAGGGAAATTCAGTGGATTAACATTATCAGAAAGTCAATTTTTGGTAATGTAGGAAGCTATTATTTTCATTAATTCTAGTATTTTTATTTAAACATGTAATTATAATCCATTTTTTGGTTTCTTTTTAAATAAATAAAATATACTATATTTAATGGGACTAAAATTTATTAAGTGTGGGTTAATTTGATATATCCATAATTTCATACATTTTTCTTTGTTCAATTGATTGAATAAAATGAGTTTTATAATTTGAAAAGTGCTAAAATAGATAATCATTGACTATTTTATAAATTGAGGTTGAAATACACATTCATTTAAAATATTGTTATAAATGTGTATATTTAGTGTTTAAATTAAAGAATTACTTTTGATTTTATTTTCCAACTATTTTAAGAAAAATATTATTTGATTTATAATTAATCATTCAAATGATTGAAATTAATTTTGGGTATCTTAAGAATTATTCTTCCAAATTCCTTATTTTCATTTTTTTTCTTTTGGAATTAATTATTTATATCTCAATTTTAAATGTTATAACTTAATTAGGTGTTTAATTCTATGAAATTTTTATTATAATTTTTATTTATATTTTTTTAATAAATCCTCATGTTTAAGTTCTATGACTATCCATATGTGACTCTGTGTTTCTACCATGATGGTTTGATCATTCAAACAAAAAAATTTACAAATGTGTCTTCTATGACCTTGACCCTATGATCATGCCCACATATGACAATTCGATTCATATTACCTTGAAATTACTATGATTTTACCCTTTTTGCAAAATTTTCATACCTTTATCATTATCTCCTATAACTTTTAACCACACCCCACAAATATAAATGAATATTTCTTTCAACCAAAGGGGTTTTTATTGTTCAACAGTTATGTCAAAGGATTCCTCTTACACTTCCATTTTTATGTGTATTATAAACCTATATATCCTAAAATCATTATGAAGCCTAACATATAGTGATTGAATAATTTAGATAAACCTCATATATGATTATATAAAACTAATTTAGTATGACATGATATTTAATGTTTGAAGATATTGAACTAAATTTTTGAAGGACGACCATTCAAAAGTAGAAAAACCATGTGATCAGATAAAGATCCTAAGATCATTATTCAATTATGACATACCAAATTTGACCAATACCATATAATTTTTTAGGATGAATTTGATTTCATAAATTTGAAGTAGTTTTGAGACGCACATGGTTGGATCTAAGAGAATCGTTTTGTGAGTTTTTGGTTATTTCTTGTGAAGATTTATGATAAAAAATGTGAGTTTACATATGGTATGATGAACCAAAATTAACCAAAAATTCATTTAAAATTATGGAAAGGTGATGGATCTTGAATATACTAATTGAAAAATATGAATTTACTAACTGAATATTTTAATAAAATAGAATGACATTTTCCCTTAGGAAGATGGTTTTTCTATGTTGTGGGTTATTGATAAACCTGATTCATGATTCATGAATATGCTTTAGTATGTGGTAATTATTTGTTTTCTAGATTAATGAAAAATAAGGTAATGGTGGAGGGAATACTTTTTATACATTGCCTTTGTTTTTAGGATGATGGAAACCACAAGTCTAGTGTTAAATGAACTAAAGGGATGATATAGACCTTAAATATTTTTATGAAATTGATCTCTGAAATCCAAATAAAGTCATCCAATTTCTTTCAATAAAACCGACCTCAACCCGATATATATATATATATATATATATATATCTTTGTGTTTGTGTGTGTGAAAGGAAGTTAGTGGAATAATACCCAAGCCCAAACAAACCATTAAATAAATCAATATAAACTATAAATGGTATTAATGAATTAAAAATTGTTTTTCTTGAAGATATGGTTCATTCTATGGAAGAGTATGAACCATGTGATTGAGTTCAAATACACTACCACTATATTATACTATGAATGTCACACCCAATTCATGGAATTGGGTACATATCCACTTGAAAACATTAATTTTTTATTTTTAGGATGTTCATAATATGAGATTGGGTTTTGGGATTGTTGAGGATAATAGGAGGACATTGACTAGCAGATGAAGGGAACCAGCAAGCCAATGAAGTTTAAAAGAAAACCTATAATTTAGTATGTTAAAATGTCCACATAATAGAATAACCATAGGATTGGACCCACTGCTTAACCCACCATCTATCCAATTGTCCATCAACGACCAATGGATGGAACACCAGTTAGTCGATGCACCACTAGTGGCTAGATGAAAATGATATGGGGAATGGGGTTAATGTGAATTATAGTCAATTTTTTATTTATCTCATTTAATTGTACTTGATTAAACCTAATACAATTTCATTCAATTAAAATGCTCCAAGGTTATGTTTTTATCCCTCTCCCCCATTCTGTTGGTGGTTCTTGGGTGGGATGAATGATTGAATCTCTGTTAGCTACAGTCCGATAAGATGAATCCATTGAAATATAGTTTCTTATATTCTTATTCATGGATTAAATTTATTATTAGAAATGATCATAGGATATATGATCAATAAACATAATTGATATGGTATTCTTAATATTTAGGTTCTCTAAGATTAAATCACTTCTTCTACCATCACTTTTCTTGAAGGAAATGTGGTTTTCATTTTTATTGAGGTAGGTGCTACTATTATTTGGTCAATCCCGTAGCATTATTTGTCTAATTATGATTTCCTTTCTTTTATTTGTGAAATAAATTATTTAATGTAAATTAAAGGTGCATATAATCCTTAATGGATACATATATGATTTCTAAAAATGGGTTATTGTTGGAAACTTTTTTGATTCACATGTTGTGGTCAATGAATTTCCTCAAAGAAGAATTTGATTTGAAAAGGGGGTTTTACGCATGGAAATGGAACAAATTTCCTTGTAATATTTTTATAAAATTTTTATTTGGTTTCTCGACTATAATTACGATACAATATCACATTTTTAAGACCTTTGGGTATGGGGGAGTATTGAATATATTCGATTCCAAGTAGAGTAATCTATCACTATGGTAGCTTCCCATGATACCATAGAGCTAGTGGGTATCCTTTTCTAGGAAACCAAGGAACATAAAGTTTGATTTAACTTATTCTATCTAGTATTTATTGTTTTTATTAGTTTTTTACACCCTTGTGTTGTGATTTCCCCCTTAGTGTATTGTAGATAAATTACATGAAAGTTTATTTTATATTTGATTTCCTATATGATTTATTAATTCATGATAACTTAGTTACTAACATTTATTATTCCTTATGGATAGTATTCAATATTTTCTTGATATATTGAATGTGTATTTTTTTTAAAAAAATAAACCCAATGATTATTTTGAATTGAAATTTTTTAAAGGAAATGATTTATTTAATAAATATTTTATAAATTAGACATTGAGTTTAGAAATTTTATAGATTCTTTATTAAATTATTAAAAAACATTAGTGATTACACATAGTGTTTTACTTTGGGTATTTGTTTTCATGGGTCTTTAAGATTAGTGTAAAAATAAATTCATCATATAGAAGACATCTACCCTTTTAGTGGGATTGGAAGGTGGTGAAATATTATCATGAAGAGATGGACCAATGAGTTGATTCATGATCAATGTTGATGGTCTTTTAGTTGTTTATCTATAACTTGTTATCCAGTTATTGAATGTTAACATTTTTTATTATTTTTTGAAAAATGATTTTTTTGTATAACTATTATCATACTTTTACTTCTTCTATCTTATCGTTAGTTTTTAGGGTGAAATCATCACTCTATTTTATTGTATAATACCCTGGTTCATTTCTCTAGCATGTGGTTGTTAGAAATTCACTTTGAACCTTGTGGAAGGCCAATTCAGATTAAATTATGGGTTGAACTGGGTTTTTCTATTACAAAATTGTATTAGATATGGTAATTATTAAGGCTTGGGATCATGATTTTTTATCAACCTCTGGTTTTGGAGGTGTTGATAGATTATAGGTAGGACCATCAGATCCCAAGAGGTATTGTGGGAGTGTTACTGGCCAACTCACTTTCATGAAAATCCTAAAACTACCATTGGAAGTTTGAGATTCTATAAAACCCTTAATTATATGAGTATCTATTAGGATTCAAACCTCCAAAATTCATTTTATGATAAAGTAATTTAGTATTTTTCTTTATGGGTTTCACACTCCTCATATTATAGAATATAGCCCCTTTAATAATTCTATCTTAGAATTATAGAGATAAGCCTGGAGTGAAATACCCATAGTAGGATCCTCCAACTAACTTATTATTGGTGTAAAATATAGTCCTAATGATCTAGTCTATGTTCCATGTCCTAAATTTCGAACCAAAATGGAAGGTAGAACTTGTTTTAGAGTTCAGTAAGTAGTATCCACCAGTTTTTCATGGTGACAAGGGTCCATGGTAATCCAAAGAATATTTTGATATGATTGAGATTTTTTTACACTTCATAAATGCTATAAAAATCCAAGGTTGGTTTATATACTTGTATATTTTGGGTTATAAAAAGTAATTTGTGGGAATATATTTTGTAAGACATGTTTCATGAAAGTATTACCCAGAATAATTTAATGAAAACCTTCAAAAATAGTTTTTAATATAATTTTGGGAGGGAAAACACATTTCAATTCTAAATCATGGAGTATGGGTAGTGTTTGATTTTGGAGTATGATAATCGGTTTTCTGAGTTGGTGAACATATCTTTAGTACTTGTCTTCAATGACTATATCAAGGAGTAGAGTTTTGAGGTATATTTGTTCTAGATATTTAGTCAATGTTGATTGCTATATTCCTAACCACATTTATATAGGTTACATGTTATGAAAAATATGTATTATGTGAATATATCTTGGAATACGTGACTCTATAGAGAATAAAAAACAACCATAGGTATCCATATTTTGTCTTATAGTTAGAAGATAAATAAAGGTGGCCAACACCAAGGTGGAGAAAGGAGTGCACAACATAGGACTTCTTAGAGTCAGGTGTTCTATTATCAGTGTGGGAGAAAGGGAAACATTAAACCTAATTATAAGGCGGGACCCTTGTAAAGTCACATGTTTTGAATATCAAGTCATCATAAATGTTTTTTTAAACGAAATTCTATGGTAGTAAATATGGATTTACCTTCACTAAGGGATCTTAGTTTCGATCCAAAAAAACAAAAAGAGTGAAATTTAAGCTTTATGCCAATTTTTTATCCTAGGTTCTGAAGAAAAAGGTAGGATGAGTCTAGGAATTTGTTTGAAATAAAGTGTTCACTAGAGTATTAAAAGGTAATACCATATACCATGATATGTATAATTATTATCGCAACTTTTAAAGAATTAGAAGTATTTGAAACTGGTGAAACTCACTCCATTATCTCAGCCAAGATCATTGGTGAATTCGGAATGTGTTTGAAGCTTATCCCTTTCATAAATCTTATTTACACTACATTATAAATAAAGTAGGAATAATTTTAAAATGTCTAGAATGTTGGGTGAGTTATATCCTATATCTATGGGAGTAGGTCCAATTTTCCCGGTTTCAAATATGATATCATTATAGATGTTACAGTTGTTTCTTAAGGATGTTGGTACACATCTTACTATCACTATATCTTTAGTGGAGTGTGAGTATCCTAAAGTTTCTATAGATTATTTCTATAGTTAAAGCCCTAGAGGGAATACATGCCTTCTATATACTATCTTCTAGGGATGAGCCTCATTTCTTTACCTTCATACTATATTGAACCCACATAATTAAAATAATTAATGTCTAGGCTTGAGGATAGTGAGGCTATGAGATTTATTCATTATATAATTTCATCTTGGTAATATCTAGTTATTCTTGAAAAGAAGGAAAAATACAAGTCTTAATCTTTGTATTGGTTTCCGGAAAATCAATGAAGTGGAAGTTAAGAAATAATATCACTCATCTAGGATTTATCACCTTTTTGAATAGCTCAATCAAGCCTAGCAGTTTTCAAAATTTATTTGAGATCAGTGTATCGTATTCTAAGGGTTTTATAGGAAGATATTACTAATACAATTTATAACACCAATATATTTTAGAATATATTTCTCTTTAAATTTAATTTGATTTCTTAAGTTGATTTAATTAAACATAACACAATGTTTAAAAGAACCATGATATTCTATTAAAATGATATTAATTAATGTGATAGTTATAACATAGCCATTAAATTGGTGGGAATGAATATGAATTACTATATTAGGAAATTAATAAGGTTTAAACATGAATAAAAAAATTCATTGGTTATCAATTTTTTAGAACTTAAAATAAAAATCATTTTGATGTTAAAGAAATATTTCTATGAAAAACTATTTTTATGCTCATGTTATTTTTTTATCCTAATAAATTAAAGTAGTCACTATTTTTTGTCGATATTCATGTAATTTAAATATCAAGTATTCAATAATATTTTTTATTATTCATCTAGTATTTGTTCAAGGCATTAGATATGATTAAATACTTTTTTGTGCTTAAAATGTATTTTTTTCTAGAAAGAGGGTGGTCGTGTTTTGTGCACTTAGTTTTGAATTAATCATTTCAACTTTTATAAAAAAAATGAAAAAATAAATTTAATTTTTTCAATAAAATTTTAAAATTTACCATAGTGTTAATCTTTTCTTATTTTATGAAAAGAACTTTTTTTGATGAATAGTGAGAAAGAATATTTTCTATTGAAAAAAATCGTTTTCATTTAATGCATTTACAAAATTAAATTTTCTTTTAAATTTGTTTTAAAATATAAATTAGTTAAATTATATCATTATTAATCCAATTTATATCATTTTAATCAATATCATGTTTTGTTTTGATATAATTTCTTTTTATACTTATGAAAACTTTTCTTTGGAATACTGATTATTTATCACATTTAAGTGTTTCATTTTAAAATAAATACTTCCATTTATGATAATTCAATTTGGTAAAACAAAATAAACATTTAGAATCAAAAAAATTAATATTTTTAATAAGGTCAACATAATTTTTTGTAATAATTAATAGTAATAATATAAGAAATTAATTATCGCGGTTAAGGTTAAAACATGGTTTTTCACGTTACATGCGCCTATGTTAAAATTAATTTACCACACACATAGTACATTTATTTGATAAATTATATTTCATATTTATAATAAATCTATCCAGATTATCAAATGAGGATAATTTATTTTTAGTCTTAATTGATAAATTTCCTAGGTAAATATAAAAACTAGTTACCATGATGAAAATAAATTGTTAAAATTATGTAATATTAGAAGTAAATGAAAAACATGGTTAAAACATGTGTATTTTTATATTTTGGGTGTTTCATGGCCATTGAATACCATAAATCCTTTATTTATCAATTTTGAGTCACTTTGGTTGAGGGTGACTTCCCATTATTGAATAGTATTGGGTATTTACAATAATACCACTCTTCCCCAGTTATAAAAGGGCACCTTTTCACCTCACTTATTCACTCCTCGTAAGTCATTTTGATCAAATAAACCTTGAAAAAATATATCCCCAACATACTTATCCACATATAGTGTTTTTGGACTTCCCAAAAGACCAACTCATGTGTCTTTAATAATATATCCAAATGAGGTTTTTCTAAGAGAAGATAATTGTATTCACTATGATGTTTCTTTTAATTATTATTTTACAACATTAATTATTGTATTTATAATTAAAATATAAAAAAATATAAAATATACTAATATTTTATTATATTTGTGGAATAACCTAAATTCACATCCTCTTCCATCAAATCAGAAATGAAATTGTTGATGGTGTGTATGGGGGACTACCACCTTACGAACAGATGTAATTCATTTTATAGCACCATCTATAATGGCTAGAGATAAAAATGGATTTATTTTTTATATATGATATTTATGGAACATTTATAATCATATAATTATAATATAACATCCATCTTCTTACCTTCCATCCCATTATAATATGATATCATCATTCGTGAGTACGTGTGGACTATCGCCATCACAGAGCAATGTGATTCATTTTTCATTTTTTTAAATGGATTGTGATAAGGATATATTTGATGAATATATATGATAAACATGACATAAAAATTATTTTTTAACTATGATATAATTTTTTCATTTCTTTTGTTCCATCTTTAAAGTGAAATGAAACGGCATTCTAGTGTATGTATGACCTACCATCTCAACGAACTGTGTAATTCATTTTCAATATATAAATTTCATGGATTACTCTAAAAACATAATATATATATATATATATATTATCATGATTAAAATTATTAATATTATGGATCTATTATCAATGTAAAATTAATGAAAATACTAAACAAAAACATACAAGGAAAACGATGTAGTTATTTCCCAAAACGTGATTTTAACAAGGAATTGTTAATAAATGGGTGATAAAATGTATTATTAAATAATATATGGTATGAAATATATATTTATTTTTAATTAATATAAGTATAATAAAACTATATTTATTATATTGGGATTTCAACATTTAGGATAATAGTTGAGACTTTAGGTAAGGGATTTCGATATCAAATTGTCTTCTTTGGGACCTATGTTATGATATTCGCTTATCTAGTTGTATGAGGTGTATATATAACCCATTATACACATTATATAATTAATATAAATTATTAAATGATTTTTAATTTTTTATTTTATTTTATTATTTAATTGGTTCTATAATTTATAAGTTACTCAATTAGTAATGGATTTTCATCTCATATTTATTTCTTTGGTACACATGCCATATTCACCACTTATTTATTTTTTTTGGTTTATATACCTCCCATGAATTTTTTTAATGGTTATTATCTTGAAATAATGAGATATAAATATCCATATAATTTTCCTTATTTCATGGGTAATATGATTAAAAATACCAAAGTGGTGAAGTGTATATGTTACAATCTCATTGTTTATCAGGATTGTTCATGATTAAGATTCAATGATGGAATTTTATGATATATCTCTCAAGAAACTCATGAATTTTTTTGCCTATTATAATTTAATTAAAATAATTTCTTTCCCTTTTATTTTCCTCTATTTATATAATCAAAATTCTAAAATATTTTTTTAAGGAAATAAAAATTTATTTCTATCTTTAGTTGAAAATCATTTTTACTCCACGTTAAGGGCTTTTACAAATATTTTAATAAAATTTTTTAAAATTATAAAATGAAAATTTAAATAAATTCTTAACCTTGTTATATTTTTTTAAGAATGTTTAAAATTAATCATTTTTTCATTTTCCAAATAAGTATATTTTTAATTCTTATTAAAAATGTGAAATAAATCATCATTTTAACATGTATAAAATAAATCAGATTTTACATTTTCATGAATACTCAATGATTTAAATCTTCTTTTAAATTTTTCACCGGTTAATTACAATGGGAATATTTTTCTTTTATATTTGGGATATTTTTAGATTTTATATAATTATTTTCAATATGGAAAGATGATTTTCCTCAATAAATGTTCTGTGTAATCTTTCAAAATCATATTCAATGTAAGATGGAATCATTTGATATTACTTAATATTTAATGGGGATATGATCAAATTAAACCATCCCTATTATTTCTATGGATGATTTATGATTATGATGACAAATGTATATGAAACATGCTTCTTTACCACATGTTATTCTATGATGGGTTGTTTTTTAATCACATTTCCTTTTAATGGTGTATGATTTGATGAATATTTTATAATCCTATAACTAAAAAAATTATGTATTATTTAATAGGTGTAAGTTATATTTCACTCAAATTTATTGCATAAATATTAATTTTGGAAGACATTAAAGGGTATGCAAGAGGTTATACCAAGCCCAAAAAAGGGTTCATGGGAGGTTATCCCAAGCCCAAAAATAAGGGTTTATGGGAGGTTATCTCAATATAAAAATAGAGTGAACAAGGGAGGTTATCCTAATAACAAAAATGGTTACATGGTAGGCTATGCTAAGACTAAAGTAGGTACATGGGTTGTTATCCCAAGAATAACATGTTTTGAATGTCTTAGTGGGTATCCTTGACACATGGCTTTCCATGCTTATGTATATGTCACAAATCCATGTCTTATTCCAATATTATTCTATCATTACTTATTTTCTTTTATTCCATTATGATTTATGTCTTATGAAATTACACAATTAATTCCATGAGTCATGTTTTTGGTCAATGATATGCAGGGTATGGTTTTAAAATGTTTTTCTCAGGTTATGTTGATATATCCCATGTTTAAACGTACTGAACATCTTAGTTCACCATTCTTATCTTTACTTATCTAGGATATGAATTAATGTATTATGTATGAAATGTATATGAAGGGTTCTAGTAATTAATAACTTACTAGGAGATGATGTAGTTCACCTATGAACCAGTTGTTTATGTATCCATGTTCTTAAAGGCACTAGGCCTATAGAATTTTGGAATGGATCATTATGTTTTGTAGTGAACATTCATCTAAAAATAATTAATATCTATATATGAAAAGTGTGATTCATTATAATTGGTATTGGATAAAGGATTAGTAAACCTTTATAATCTAGTATGGGAAAGCTTCAGTGATAACCATAAGGATAATTATATGTATAGGAAAATATCCTAATGTTTTTGTGAATCATATAGAAAAAGGTTTCTATATAAGTATATCCCTATTAGGATACTACTAGTGCATATTGATTAGAAATAGTTAAACCAAGGGATAATAACTCTAAAAAGGGTATATTTTTCTTCGACTCAATCATCACTCGGTGCATGACAACATTCCTTATTGTACATAAGGTTCAACACTCTCAGGGGATATTTTTTAGAGATTCAAAAACTATATATAAACTATAGTGAAGGATATGAATAAATGATAATCATGGATAACCTAGGATAAACCTAAGGTATTATATTATTAAAAGTATGATTCAGGGCCTAGACATCCTATAATGTATTATGTGGTTTCCCTCCATTATTATTGTTGCTCAAACTATAATTTTGTGTTTTAGTAAATGAATAATACTAGGAGGAGCCGTGATAATAATAAATATGATGTAAAATTTAGTTATGATGAGCCACATTTTTAGATTATGAAATTTAATAAGGATATGTTGATTATCCTTATTTATTTATCAAACTATATGATTAACAACCTGAAAATTGACAACCTCTAAAACTCACCAAATAAGAGGATTATAGTGTTTTCTAAGAGATAATATAGTATAGACCATATAAAAAAGAAGGCTTAATTTTATTCATGTAAAAAATGTGGAGTAAGAAAACTATAAGAATGTCTCAAAGGAAGGGGAAATGTTTTTTTGTGTGAAATAAGGTATTAGAGAAATAATTTTCCAAGGAGTTCAATGACTTATGTGTGAGGAAATTGGGAATTATCTAATTTAATTCCTTAATACAAGAGTTATATTTTATGCCAAATGAGGGATTATTACATTAAAATCATTTAATTAGAATGATTGATGTATTTTTTTATTGGTATTCAATAATTATGTGTTGGACCCTCTATGCTATAGTAGTTTTCATAATCATAAATAATGTCAATATACAGATTCTACTATTTCATGTCATTTAATATCTTTAAGTAAATCAATTATGTCATAGAGAACAATATATTTCAATAAGTCAATGAACTATATTTATAAATATATATGTTTACAAGTTTATATTTACATGTATTTTTAGATGTCACTTAATCTAGTAACGTTATGTGTAAGATAGACACTTCATAAGTTTCTCAGAGTCCCTGGCAATGATACGATGTTCAACACACCGATGTTTGACACACTGATGTTCGACACACTGATGTTATAAAAACTATTATTCAACACACTAATATTCGACACACTGATGTTTGACACACCGATGTTCGACACACCGATGTTTGACACACCGATGTTCGACACACCAATGTTCGACACACTGATGTTCGACACACCGATGCTGACACACCAATGCTAACAAACCAATGTGGATAAACCGATGACACACTGATGTAGGAAAAACAATGCTAACACACCGATGCTAACAAACTGATGTCGATAGACCAATGCTGACACACTGATGCTAACAAACCGATGATGACAGACCGATGTTGACACACTGATGCTAACAAACTGATGCTGATAGACCAATTCTGACACACTAATGCTAACAGACCAATGAAAATGACTCACTGATAGTCATAAATAACTGTTTCAAATTTATTAATTCAAATTTATTTCTAACGGTCATATTTATACAAATTAATGTTTCTGGAATTCTTTAATGTTGTCTATAGAACTATCCGTAGACAGTACGAGGTACATGAACAAGGGGAGATCTCCATGCCTACTAAACCTTTATGTATAAAAGGATTACAAGTTCAAACTAAAAGATATACTCAGAACCCATGAGAAGAACAAAAAATAAAATGGTGTGAATATGAAAGATATTGAAAACAGAAGAACTCTAAGCTTGAGTACACAATAAGTTTTATATTAAAAGCTTGAAACTGATGAAGCTCACTGAACATTCTAACATCAATGAGCTAAACCTTTTCACAATTGGACGCTAGATTACAAAGACTGTGATACTCTATTCTGAATCCAACTTCTAGAATAGGACTCGAATTACATCTTCTCTACATTCATTGATTATAGGGCTTTACTGCACAACACATAGAGATTTCTAAACTCTATTCTCCTTTTATAACTCTGTTGTGATCTTGTGTTTACTTTTTGAGAAGTGTGTGCGTCTATTTGATTCACACATTGTCTCCTAAGAATAACTAAAGGATACAAAAATATCCTCACACTAAAAATATTTTTACTCTTGTAGAACAGTGGAAGAGATCATGTGTGATTTGTTTGTTAGTTTTCCCATGAAAAACAGTTGTAAAGGTCAAGTGTGACCTGGACAGCCTTGTCGGCTGTTGTAAACCCCGATCCAGGGTGTGGATCAAAATTTTATTAATTTAAACTATTGGGTGGCAGGTGATCACCAAGTGGAGAGGAATAAGTCTCAGCTTGAGACTGAACCTCTTGTTTTTATCTATTGTGTAGTTTTTCTTCTGTTTTAATCTGATATGTGTTTAATTCATTTCACATTAAGATAAATTAAACTTTTATAGATGGTTTAGAAAGTATTTATATCTATTTTGAATCATTATATTAGTTTCAAAAGTTTGACTAATCTCAAGATTGGTAAAGCTGAGAACAAATAAATCTTCTGAGAAATTAATTGAACATTCCAGACTTTTATAAATTCACTACAAACCGAATTTGATTATATTTTTAATTGGGGGTTGTTATTTTAAAGAACCAATTTTAACAGAAATTTTTATAGATACTCAATTCACCCCCCCCCCCCCCCCCTCTTGAGTCATCTACTCTTACCAACATTTGGTATCCTAGGGAATTGAAAGTTATTTTCAGTTTTTAAAAAATCTTTCCAACTGCGATTATAGTTGTTTTTCAAAGATCTCAAAAATTTCTGTTACTTATAAATTTTTATCTCTTTGAAATTCTCTCACAATCTATATCTTGGATAATAGATAAGAAGGTTATACTAACAATAGAACACCTTTCTTTAATGGAACTAATTATGCTTGGTGGAATCTTAAAATGAAAATACATCTAGAAATCATGTAATTTGAAATCCGGACTGCTATTGAAAGTAAATAAGAAATTCCTGAAACTTCTAGAAACACTTGGGATGAACCAACCAAGACTAAATACAACAATAACTTCAAAGAAATTAATACTCTGTACAGTTCACTAAGAGATGAATAGTTTAATTGTATCTCTTTTTGTAAAACTACACATGTGATTTGGGACACTCTTTCTGTTTCTAATGATGGAACATCTAATGTTAAAGAGATAAGATTAAATACTTATACTATAATATTTGATAACTTTAGAATGAATCCTGGTGGGTCTATTTCTGATATGTATCTCAGGTTCAATGAAATTGTGAATTCCATGATTTATTTAGGAAGAGAAGTAACAACCAAATAGCAAATTATGAGGCTTCTGTGATGCTTACCAGAGAGATGGTGTGGAACATCTGTGTCTATTAGGGAATCATGTGATATCTATAAGATGCCAGTGAAGGAATTGACTGGAAAATTATTGATGTATGAAGATGAATTGAAGGTAAATCAAGAAGAAGATGAACCAAAACGAATGTCTGTATCCTTCAATATAACTGTATATAAAATTAAATACAATTAGAAAGTTCAAGATGCTATTTAAATCTTCAGTAGTGATGACGTAGCTTCAGATAGTGATGAAGAAGTGGCCCAGTTGGCTAGAAGATTCAAGAAATTTTATAGGAAAAATTAGTTTTTCAAAAATCCCAATTACAAAGGAAAGGATGATAAATATGGAAATTGGAAAAAGGATTGGAAGAGAAATGATAATCCAGAATAGATAATTTGCTACGAATATAAAAGGAAAATACATGTTAAGGCTGACTATCCAAAGATGAAATACAAGAAAATGTATGAAAATAAAGATAAAAAGTATAAGAAAGTAATGAAGCCAACCTGGAGTGCCTCCAAGGATAGCTCAATTGAATATACCTCTTCCCAAATGAGACAGATGATATGGATAATATGTGTTTTATGAAAAACACAACTGAGGTAACCTTAGACTCTCCTGTGTATAATTCTTATTATTCTTAAAGTGAGTCTTAGAATATAAAAAATGATGAATTATTAGAATATTGCATCATGATAGAAGAAAAATGTAATGAGTTGAAAAATAAGTATAAATCTTTGAAGAAACAACATTCTCTTACTCTGACTATTAATTCTGAACTTATAACTGAAAAAGAGAAAAATACTCAACTAATCAAGGAGAACAATGAGTTAAAAATGTCTAATGAGCAATTGAATAAAGAATTAGAAAAGTTTACCAATAGGTAAAAATAATTTGACTCAAATTCCTGGTAAAAAAAATAACTTCTATGTATACTTCTGGGATAAAATATCAACTAGGTCAAAGGAATTTATCCAAATCACATTTTATAACCAAATCTGGAAAATCTGTTTCTTTTTTAAGAAACCAGAATTTTGTTGCAAGTTCTAGTTCTAAGAATTCTTTTACTGTATCTAATTCTTCAGAACCAAATAGTGTTTATTTTTAAAACACTCTATATTATGCATATAGGAATCCCATAAGACATTTGTGGGTTTCTAAATCTTATATCACTAATTTATTGGACCTAGAAAAATATGGGTACCAAAGTTGTTTCTTGGATGAACTATTTTGTTGGTAAACTTTCTAACGAGCTCTTGTAATAAGTTTTGGTACTTGGACAGTGGATATTCAAGATATATGTTAGGGGATTATTCAATATTTAAAATTCTTATCAATATTGATGGAGGAAATGCCACATTTGGTGACAATGGTAAAGGAAAAATCATCGGCCTAGGCCAGATTGGAAACCCTAACTCTATTTCAATTTCTAAAGTATTGTATGTTGATGGACTAAAGTATAACCTACTCAGCTTATCTCAATTGTGTGATTATATATTTAATGTTAAATTCAAAAATGAGTCATGCCATGTTTTTATGCCAATAATAACTTAGTATTTACTGCCTTTAGAAATGATAATGTATATGCTATAAATCTAGACACACTAGCCTCACAGAATGTCTCTTATCTAAATTCCTTTCATAGAGAGTCTTGGCTCTGGCATAGAAGACTAGAACATTGCAACATACACTCTCTTATGAAATTATCTAGAAAAGGTTTAGTTAAAGACTTTCCCAAATTATAGTTTCTAGTCAACAATGTGTGTAATCCTTTTCAAAAATGAAATCAACATAAAATATATTTCAAACCAAAGAAAGAAGTAACTACTTATCAACCCATTCAGTTGGTTCACATAAACTTGTTTGGACCATCTGCAGTTTCGAGTCTCAATGGGAAGCATTATGTTTATGTTATTATAGATTATTTCTCTAGGTACACCTAGACTGTTTTCTTAGCTCACAATAGTGTAGCTTGTTTTCACTTTACCAAGTATTCTAGGACTGTAGAAAATCTTAGTGGACTTAAGATTACATCCTTAAGAAGTGATCATGGCCATGAGTTTGAGAATCAAGATTTGGAAGCTTGTTTCTCACAAAATGGCTATAATCATAATTTATCTACTCCTAGGAAACCTCAACATAATGGTGTGGTAGAAAGAAGGAATAGAACCTTAACGAAAATTTCCTAAACTATGCTTAGTGAGTATGACCTACCCATTTATTTCTTGGCTGAAGTTTTTAATATATCTTGTTACATAATATATAGAGTCTTAATTAGATCCATCTTGAAGAAAACTTCTTATGAGTTGTGAAATAATAGGAAACCCAAAGTAAGTTATTTTAAAGTGTTTAGATGTAAAGTTTATATTCTGAATACTAAAGATAATTTATATAAATTTGCCTCCAAAAGTGATGATGGAATATTTCTGGGATATTCTACATCAAGCAGTTCCTATAGATTCTTTAATGAGAAAACCAAATGCATGGAGGAATCTGTACATATCAAGTTTGATGAATCAAACCCATATGATCCCAATACATCACTAGAAAATATTTAAGAGGATATGTACAATATGAACATTAATGATAAAGCCTCAAATCATCATGTGAAGGAATCTATGAAAACATCGGACATACTCCATATCCTAATAGTAATAAATCATATAAACTTGACTAACCTAAAATATCAAGTCCTACCTTTTCTAGACCAACTAGGAAACTTAAAAATCATCTCCAAGATGTTTTTGTTGGATATTTAGATAGAGGAACACAAACGATAGATTCTTTGAGAAACCAGGTTGATCATCAAGAATTCTTGTCATAGATTGAACCTAAAAATATCAATGATGTGATCAATGATGAGTTTCGGGTAATGACCATGCAAGAAGAACTTAATCAATTTGAAATAACTAAAGTTTGGAAACTTGTAGATAGACTGAAGGATAATTTGACCATAGGAACCAAATGGGTGTTTAGAAAAAAAGTAGATGAAGTTGGAAATATAGTTAGAAACAAAGCTATACTGGTTTCACAATGATATAATCATGAAGAAGGAATTGATTATGAAGAGACCTTTGCACCAGTATCTAGACATGAAGCAATTAGGATCTTACTTGCCTGTGTAGTACAATTGGATTTCAAACTTTATCAAATGGATGTCAAAAGTTCATTCTTAAATAGATATATAATTGAGGATGTTTTTTCTGAACAACCCCCAGGTTTTACAAATCCACACTTTCCAAATCATTTGTTTAGATTATCTAAAGTCTTATATGGTTTGAAACAAGCTCCAAGTGCTTGATATGAAAGGAAGAATAATTTTATAATTTCTGAAGTCTTTACAAATGGACTTGAAGATCCTACTTTATTTATAAAAATAATTTCAAAAGAAGTGTTAATAGATCAAATATATGTTGATGATATTATCTTTGGATATTCTAAAAATTCTTTATTTAATGATTTTTCAAAAATAATGCAAAGGGAGTTTGAAATGATATTAATGGGTGAACTTAAGTATTTTCTTGGATTTCAAATATTTAAAAATAAAGAAGGTATTGTTTTAAATCAAAGTATGTATACTAAAGATATTTTGAAAAGGTATGGATTTGGTAGAATTAAGAGTAGTGGAACCCATATGAGTTCTATCACAAACCAACCCGGGTCGACCCTGAACCGGTCACCCGAGTCGGTCCACGACATGGCTCGAAGGGCGTTCTCGATCCCCACGGGCTGACAACTAGTGTCGGGCATCAAAATTAACCAGTTGGGAATGATTTTTCCCATAAAAAATATGAATAAAACTAAACTAAATAAGCAGATAAATAAAGGGAAATAGACCAAACAACTTGGCAGTGGAAAAGGGAATAAAAGAAGAGACGTGACATACCTCAGGTGACCCCGTGGGTCACCATGGAACGTAAACCACACTCATTCCCAAAAGCAATCCAAGACTGAATCCTGCAACTGAAAAGTAAAGTAGGCATGAGCACCGATATTCTCACTAGGAATTCCAAAATATAACCACAACCTATACCCCTGCATTTAGTAAGAAATCCAATTATGCCAGTTTGAAAATAAGATATAATAAAATAATGCTTCTCCTTTTTTTCATATTCAAGTAATGAGTTTGCATTTTCAGGTAAATCATTTAACTCCCAATATATTTTCAAAATATGTTCTAAGCATGCATTAACGTTTCAAAATGAAAAGAAACCAATTTGGATTAAAATACGGTTTTCACAAACAAGACATCAAGTATGAAGCAACTGAAAAAAAAATTTACATCGCAAGTAGCATGTCACAAATGAGTACCATGGGTAATCCCTGTAGGTAGCTAGAACAAGTGGGAACCTAGAGACCTAATACCTTTGTGAAACGTGTCTTAGAAGCCATGAACCTCAAAAAAAACTTTTCTTAGAAGATCACGACCCTCAGAAAACGTGGCTTAAAAGACCACAACCCTCAGAAAACGTGTCTTAGAAGACCACGAACCTCAGTAATTCATATGTTTAGTTAGTGATGTTGTGTCAATCCTACTAGACGAACCAGGATGAACCCTGAACATGTCATCTAGCTTACTTGTCCTGGTCACCTACCTAGATATCCAGGTTTCTCCATCGTGCTCGATTTCAATTGGTGGTGAGTTTTCTTTATCAAGCACACATATATGTACCTAACACATTATCTAAAAATCATTCATCCTCTCACCACCGATCTCCCTCCTTAAGAGCATTCCACCTCTTTACATCACACAACCACGCACAAGCCTTTTCACTAGGCACATATCACAAACCACACATTAACACTTGCATCACATTTTTCAAATTAAGGGGAATGTCTCAAGAGGGGTTTCCATTTTCGTAAACCAATATCAAAGTGCCAAACGGGCCTCATCACTTTAGAAGGAGTATTCGTCATTTTAGAACACATAAAGGTACTATATATTTAAAACTACCTTTAAACCAAACATAAAATTAAGTAATACTTTTAAGGATATCAACCCATCATTTAATCTCATGTTCACACCAAAACCCATTTTGAAAATCACTTTGGAACCCCTTTTTTAAAAATAATGTATGTCGTTACACTTTCATAACCAAATCGAACGAAAGGCCACACGTCTTTTGGAAATAACCATTTCATGTTCGACCCCTATGAAACCACTTTTTAAGAACCACAACCATATATATATTGTGCATATGGATTTCACATAAAAAACAAGGAAATACTTTTAAAGAAACATCAAGAAAAAATGGAAATTCTAATTAAAGATTAGGGCATAGGGGACCTACCTCGAACTTGCCACTATTTGTCGATGACCACTCAAACCAACCCTTTTAACTTCTATGAACATGAATTTCTACACATGTATATAAATACTCCTAGCTACATTTCACATATTCCCCGTTCTATGAGAGAATATGTTCAAACGGGGCATTTATATGTATATGTATTACCTTATGCATGCACATGTAGGCGTTCTTGACACCCGCAACTTGAAACCATCGTAGCATGGTCCAACGCACTACACATATAATTTAATAAAACAATTTAAACACTTATAAAATCTACAAAACATTTCAAAATAACACATAAAGGGTTTTCCCCAAAAGAAAAACATTCAAAATCCCCTTTAAGGGAAAAGTCCCAACCAATACCACACGCAACCAGATTTCACATCCTTAAAGTTGTTAAATAAATCAATTCGAGAAGTCATAAAACAACCATGAATAATGCAACATAAGACACACCTCAAAACACCTAAATTACTTTTCTTTTTAAAATAAAATTCACACTAAAAACCTTTCCAAACATTATTCGCATCACTTACAAAATTCCAAATAACCAAATTCATGATTTATAAATTAACATCAAATAACACAACATGAGTTTTCATCAAAAACACACCCCATTATATATAAACATTCTATAAAATATCAAAGGCATACTAAACTTATTTAATACTAGTTTCACACCAAACGGATCAATCACATAACACCAAATTTATTTAAGCAAGTAAAATAATTCACCAAATAAACACAATTCGCACTCAAAAATTTTATTAAATAATTTCCTAAATTAATTAAACAAGAAAATCAATTCATCAAACAAAACTTATATACAGAAACACTTACCATGGGTATCGAAACTTCGAATTATGACGCAAAACTTTGATCACGCACCAATCACACCACAAGCAATCACAATTTGACCCTAATTCAAGCATTTGAACCAAAATAAACAAAATCAAACCAAAATAGAGAACCTGAAAACATAAAACCCTAATCAACAACTCTACTACAGGAAGAAAACAACCGGTCAGAGTGGAACACACCTGCAGAAGGAATTGTTGGGGATTGGTTGAGTGCGATAAGGAGGATTCTGTGTTGGGGGTCGCGCGTGCAAGGGGAGTTCGGTTGGAGGTGTTGTGTACTGGTGGGAATCACGCGAGGGGGAGGGTTTCTCACGAGTATGAGGGGGATCCATCTAAGTAGGAGAACGCCAGTGAGATCATGGTCGCCACGAGAGGGAGTTAGGTGGGTGGAGGGTTGTGTGCAGGTTTATCGGGCGTGGTAGGGTGAGGTCATCAGTCGTAGGGCCACTAGAAAGAGAGAAGTAAAGGGGAGGAAGGGTGCACTGGTGGTGGCTCGCTGGAGGCAGGCTATGGGGGGGAGGGCGAACGAAGGGATGGTTCGCCAGACAAGGGTATGCAGGAGAGGAAGGGCGCGCTTGCTAGGGTTGGCAAGGTGGTAGGGTCGTGCGCAGGGAGGGAAGGGGGAATAGGGCGGGTCACATGGAGAGGGTAAAGGGGGGGAATAATAAAAGAAATAAAAAAATGAAAGAAGAGAAAAAACGAAGAAAAAAAAAGAAAACTAAATATCATAATAATAATAATAAGATAAAAATAGTTGTAAATAAATCAGTAAGAACAATATTAATATTATTAATAATAATCATAATAAATATTATAATAAACTTAATATGATATTAATAAACTTAATATACTTAACAAAATTAGTAGAAAATTAATAATAATAACCTAATCATAATAACCCTATATTAATAAACTTGGAGAACATAATAATAATAAAAATAATAACCATTATTATAATTATTAAAAAAACTCATTAAAACTCATTTTATTTATATGTCTTAAACATGGGGAAGGCCACATGGTGACTCCATCAAATCTGTGTGGCTTTGAACAGGCCATGCCCATGCACCGGACGCTGTCAAGGGCAAAGCATTCATTCATCAACAAAATGAAAAATTCCAAACAGGCTTGGCTCGCAGCTCGATAGAAAGTTTCAAAATATTATAAAATAATAAAATAATATTATCTTAAAAGTTCAGGAGTGACAATTCTCCCCAACATAAAAACTTTCTACCCCAAGAAAGTCACCCATCCAAATGAGGAAACAAACTCAAGTTTGAAATTGAACGAGGCTAACAAAAACACAAACTTGGTGTGGCTTTTTACTCCATCAGTCACACCTGACCAAATCTAAGGGAAACTACAAAGAGAAAAGCCATCAAGAAATGAAGAGGGTTCTCCCCACCACAAGAACCCAACTAGAACAACCAACATTGAGACTCTTAGCATGGGCTAACTCTGGAACTGCTAACTTGATCCAAGAGGAAACCACCACACAGACCAAGCCTCGAAGAAGGAACTACAAGATCCATGGTGGGTCTCCCCACCATTTAAGAACTGACCAGCGTAATCCAATTAGCATGGACAGACACGAGAAACCCAACACAAACTAACCCATGAACTCTCCACATAAACGAGACCCCCACCACATTGGTTCATCAATGAAAGACCCCAAACTGAATAGTGGACCAAACCCCTATTCATTATTAACCAAGACGCATGTGTCTCCAAAATGAGCACATCATAAAACAAGAAAATGTCACCAATTGAGCTAGCCACACAAGAGATACACTCATCTTGAGACTCATAGCCATAAGGAGACAAACATCAAAGCTCATATTTGAGGAGGCACAACTACTGGAATTACAAGAAAACAAGATTACCATTATTTTTTACAACCAAGGTGGGATATTCAAAGAACAAAACCACGACAAGAAGAAGAGACGTATGCACCTCTTATAGCAAAACAGAACCTTCAAATATGAGGAAGCTACAACAAAGGGATTCAAACCGTCCCTATTTTAGCACTGAAGACAAAAGTTAGTCCAAGGTTCCCCACACCCAGCGATTCCTAACTGCGTGAAGAGCTTCACTCTGAGACCTGTGGTTGGATCTCTAATGTCTTGAAGCATCTTCTACCCTACAGTCAGGAGATGACATCCTTCAGTCGAGACTCCCACTAACGATGCCACTAGTAGAACCTATTCAATTGTCCCAAATGGCTATACTGATGGCAAGCCTTCGGAGGATGATGACAACGCAACTTAAAGTACCCAAATTAAGAACACTATAAGTAAAAAAGGGTGTGGCCCAACTAATAGAAGATTGAATTGACAAGAATACTTGCCTAAGATAGGTTCCTCCGATTTTTCTTGTCACCAGATGGGGAACCTTCTCGAACACCAAAAAGAAACGGTCCTGTAACCCTGGTCGAAGACCCCACACAAGAGAAACTTTAATTGATTCCACGACGCTAACTCTAGAGAAAATGGAATCAACCCCTTGTAATTCCCCACGTAGGCCTTCACTACTCATTGGCCTTACTCGACACTCACTAGTTCTGTCACTTTCCTCACCTTCACTTCATCATGTATAAAGCATCGGATGAGAGTGGTCTTAAACACCTTCCAAGACATACCATCATGCAATGACACTAGGATTATCCCCTCCACCAATCTAAAGTTGCACCTTCAAATGGACCTAAACCAAAATGGACTCTCATAGCTTTGGGAGATTCCAATAACCTGAAAACACCAATGATTTCACCAATCCAATCTGATGCCTTTGATAGATCACGATCACCACGGAAGATAGACAACAACCGAAAAGAATTCAATTCCACCGCCCCTATAAGAGTCTAGGTAGAACCAAAAACTAGAAGAGGGTCACTAGAAACTTATGGGACTTTTCTGGGAAGTATACTCAAAAACAAGAGGCACAAATCCAAATCAAAACTCATCATAAATCACAATTCCACACCTCAATCACAAATAAAAGCTCAAACTCAAATCACTATTCCAACCACAATTCCGTATGTCAAAACCAAGAACCCACAAAAAATGATACCAAACATGAAAATAGAACACTAAAATATTTCTCACTCACTTTTCTAAACATTTGAAAAACCCTTTTTGAAAACCATTTATCAGAAAACAAAACAACTCAAATATCAACCATTGGTATCCCAGGAAGTATTACACAAATATATCCATGTGCTTGCTCAAGCTCTCATCCACTCACATCACCAATTTATCCACTTTCCACATGTGCACCTCAATATATTTTATCACTAATATGAATACCAAGGGTAAATTCAAGACACTTCTCATTTCCAAAACAGACCATTCATCACAAAGCACAAATTCCCAACCAATTTGTGAAAGTCACTTATCATTAAAGAAACACATTTCCAAATTCCAAAATGTTTTCCATTTCAAAAACCATTTTCTAATCCAACAACCATATTCCCTTTTGAAAATACGTTCACAAAAATCTATTTTAATTTTTGAGATCTACTCACACCAGCCAAAACGAAGGTCAAACAAAACTCACATCAAAATTTCCAAAAATAAGGGACTAGTGGCTATGCCAACCCGGTAATATGGCTTAGAAGAACATTCTCCAAGAAGGAATCCACCATCGGAAGTATCTTTAATTGTTCACTCAGGCTGTACATGGGTCTCTACTCCATGCAGGCACGTTGCATAACACCAGATCACTTCCCTTGTCATCCCTCATCCACACAAACCCAGAAAAAAAAACTCAAATCCCATACTACCCCTGGAAACTCGAGTCTCGGGATGGGAAAGGGTTCATGACGTCCTTCCCGAACTGGCCTCTCGAGTCCCAACACACCTAATCACCAACCTCCTCTGATACCATTTTTTCATGAACCAATCCGGGTCGACCCTGAACCGGTCACCTCAGCCAATCTGCGACATGGCCCGAAGGGCGTTCCCTATTCCCATGGGCTGGCAACTAGTGTCGGGCATCAAAATAAACCAGTTGGGAATGATTTGGCCCATAACAAAGATAAATAAACCTAAACTAAAAAAGCAGATAAATAAATGGAAATAAACCAAACAACTTGGCAGTGAAAAAGGAATTAAAGAAGTGACGTGGCATACCTCAGGTGACCCTGTGGGTCACCGCGGAATGTAAACCCCACTCGCTCCCAAAATAAATCCAAGACTGAAACCTATGACTAAAAAGTAAAGTAGGAATGAGCACCGAGATGCTCAGTAGGAATGGCAAAATATAACCACGACCTATGCACCTTCCTTTAGTAAGAAATCCAATTATGCCAGTTTTAAAATAAGATATAATAAAATAATGCTTCTCCTTCTTTTCGAATTCAAGTAACAAGTTTTCATTTTCAGGTAAAGCATTTCACTCCCACTACATTTTCAAAATAGGTTCCAAGCATGCATTAACATTTCAAAATTAAAAGAAACCAGTTTGGATTAAAATATGGTTTTCACAAACAAGACATCAAGTATGAAATAACTGAAAAGAAAGTTACATTGCAAGAATCATGTCACAAATGAGCTCCATCGGTAATCCCTATTGGTATCTAGAAATAGGGGGAACCTAGAGACCCATACCTCAGTGAAACATGGCTTAGAAACCAAAGCCCTTAGAAAAACGTGGCTTTGAAGACCACAACCCTTAGAAAACATGGATTAGAAGAACATGGCCCTCAGAAAATTTGGATTGGAAGACCATTAACCTCATTAATTCATATGTTTATTTAGTGTTGTTGTGTCAATCCTGCTAGAAGAACCGAGACGAATCCCAGCCGTGTCATATACTGTACTAGTCCTGGTCACCTACCTAGATACCCAGGTTTTCCCATCATGCTCTATTTCAATTGGTGGTGAGTTTTCTTTATCAATCACACATATATGTACATAACACTTTCCTTATCTAAAACTCATTCAACCTCTCACCATCGATCCCCCTCCTTAAGCGCATTCCCCCTCCTTACATCACACAACCAAGCAAAATATTTTGCACTAAGCACATATCACAAACCACAAATTAACTCTTGCATCAAATTTTTCAAATTAAGGGCAATGTCTCAAGAGGGGTTTTTCATTTTCGCAAACCAATCTAAAAGTTCCAATTGGGCCTCATTGCTTTAGAAGGAGTATTCTTCATTTTAGAACACAAAAGGTACTATGTATTTAAAACCATCTTAAAACCACACTTAAAATGAATTAATGCTTTTAAGGAGATCAAACCATCCTTTAATCTCGTGTTCACACCAAAACCCATTTTGAAAATCACTTTGGAACCCCTTTTTAAAAAATAATGCACGCTGTTACACTTTCATAACAAAATCGAATGAAAGGCCACACATCTTTTGGAAATACCCATTTCATGTTCAACCCCTATGAAACCAATTTTTAAGAACCAAAACCATATATATATAGTGAATACGGATTTTACATAAAAA
Source organism: Viscum album (assembly GCA_963277665.1). Lineage (NCBI taxonomy): Eukaryota > Viridiplantae > Streptophyta > Magnoliopsida > Santalales > Viscaceae > Viscum > Viscum album. The sequence continues at coordinate 2,106,087,013 of OY728163.1, read as the reverse complement.
ACAAGGAAATAGTTTTAAAGAAACATCAAGAAAAATGGAAATTCTAATTAAAGATTAGGGTATAGGGGACCTACCTCAAACCTGTCGCTATTTGTCGACGACAACTCGAATTGACCTGGCGCACTTCCATGCACATGCATTTATACACATATATATAAATACCCCTAGCTGCAATGCACATATTCCCCACACCATGAGTGAATATGTACAAAGGGGGCATTTATATGTATATGTCTAACCTTATGCACGTACATGTAGGCGTTCTTGACACCAGAAACTTGAAACCATCGTAGCGAGGTCCAACGCACTACACATATAATTTAATAAAACAATTTAAACACTTAAACAATCTACAAAACATTTAAAAATAACTCATCAAGTGTTTTCACCAAAAGAAAAACATTCAAAATCCCCTTTTTAGGGAAAAGTTCCCAACAATACCAGAGGAAACCAGATTTGTCAGCCTTAAAGTCCATAAATAAATCAATACCAGAAGTCATAAAACAACCATGAATTATGAAACATAGGACACACCTCAAAACACCCAAATTCATTTTCTTTTTAAAATCAAATTCACACTAAAAACCTTTCAAAACATCATTCACATCACTTACAAAATATCAAATAACCAACTTCATGATTTATAAATTAACATCAAATAGAATAAAATGAGTTTTCCTAAAAAACACACCCCATTATATACAAACATGCTATAAAATATCAAAGGAATACTAAAATTCTTTAACACTAGTTTCACACCAAACGGACCCATTACAGAACACAAAATTTATTTAAGCAAGTAAAATAATTCACTAAATAAACACAATTCGCACTCAAAAAATTAATTAAAGAACATCCTAAATTAATTAAACAAGAAAATTAATTTATCAAACAAAACTTATATGCGGAAACACTTACCATTGGTGTCTAAACATCAAATTTCGATGCAAAACTTTGATCGTGTTCCAATCGCACCACAAGAAACCACAATTTGACCCTAATTCAATCATTTTGGCCAAAATCAACAAAATCAAACCAATATAGAGACCCTAAAAACATAAAACCCTAATCTTCAACTCTACTACAGGAAGAAAACAACCCGTCAGAGTGGAACACACCTATAGAAGGAATTTTTGGAGGTTGGTCAAGTGCGACAAGGAGAGTTCTGTGCTAGGGGTTTCATGCACAAGGGGAGTCCGGCCGGTGGTGTGGCATGCTGGTGGGAGTCGCGCAAGTGGGAGGGTGTCTCATGAGTAGGAGGGGATTCATCCGAGGAGGAGAACACCCGCAATATCTCGGTCACTAGAGGAGAGAGGTAGGTCGATGGAGGGTTGCGCACAGGGTAGCAGGGCGCGGTAGGGAAAATTCGTTGGTCGTAGGGCCGCCGAAAAGTGATAAGGAAAGGGGAGGAAGGGTGCCCTGGTGGCGGCTTGCCGGAGGCAGGCCGTAGGAGGGAGGGCAGCTGAAGGGAGGGTTTTCCATAGAAGGGTACACAGGGGAGGAAGGGCGCGTTGGCTAGGGTTGGCTAGAGGGGTAGGGTCGCGTGCAGGGAGGGAAGGGGGAAGAGGGCAGGTCGCGTGGAGAGGCTAAAGGGGGAGGGAAAAATAATAAAGAAAATAAAAAAGGAAAGAAGAGAAAATAAGAAGAAGAAAAATAAAAACTAAATATCATAATAATAATAATGATGATAATAAGATAAAAATAGTTGTAAATAAATTAGTAAGAACAATATTAATATTACTAATAACAATCAATATAAAAATTATAATAAACTTAATTTGATATTAATAAACTTAATATACTTAACAAAATCAGTATAAAGTTAATAATAATAACTTTATTATAATAACCCTATATTAATAAACTTGGTGAACATAATAATAATAACAATTATTACAATTATTATAATTATTAAACAAACTCATTAAAACTCATTTTATTTATTTGTCTTGAACATGAGGCAAGCCGCACGGTGACCCAAGAAAAGTTGCGTGGCTTTGAACATGCCCTGCCCATGCACTGGAAGCTGTCAAGGGAAAATAATTCATTCATCAACAAGATGAAAAAATTTCAAACAGGCTTGGCTCGCAACTTGATAGAAATTTTCAAAATCTAGTAAAATAATAAAATAATTTTATCTTAAACGTTCGGGTGTGACAATTATCCCCACCATAAAAACTTTCTTCCCTTATAAAGTAACCCATACAAACGAGGAAACAAACTCGAGTTTGAAACTGAATGAGGCTAACAAAAACAAAAACTCGGTGTGACTTTTCACACCATCAGTCACACCCAACCAAGTCTAAGGGAAACTTCTAAGAGAGGAGCCATAAAAAATGAGGATTGTTCTCCCCGCTACAAGAACCTTACTAGAATAACCAACATTGAAACTCTCAGCATGGGCTAACTCTGGAACTGATAACTTGATCCAAGAGGAAACCGCCACACAGACTAATCCTTGAAGAAGGCATGATAAGATTCATGGTGGGTCTCCCCACCATTTAAGAACTGAACAGCTTAAGCCAATTAGCACAGACCGACACGAGAAACCCAACATAAACTGACCCATGAACTCTCTACATAAACCAGATCCCCACAACATGGGGTCATCGAAGAAAGACCCCAAACCAAATAGCGGATAAAACCCCAATTCATTATTTCCCAAGATGCATGTCTCTCTAAAACGAGCACATACGAAAACAAGAGCAGGTCACAAATGGAGCAAGCCACACAAGAGAGACAATCATCTTGATACTCATAGCCATAAGGAGACAAACTTCAAAGCACATATTTGAGGAGGTAAAACTAATGTAATTACAAGAAATCAAGATTACCACACTTTTTTTACAACCAAGGTGGGGTATTCAAAGAACAAAGACCACAACGAGAAAAAGAGACCTCTGTGCCTCTTACAGCAAAACAAAACCTTCCAAGACAAGGAAGCTAGAGAAAAGGGATTCAAACCGTACTTATTTTAGAATTGAAGAAAAAAGTTAGACAAAGTTTCCCCACACCCAACAATTCTTGAATGCATGAAGAGATTCACTCCAAGACCTATGGGTGGAGCTCTGATGTCTTGAAGCATCTGATGCCCCGTAGTCAAGAGCTGACATCCTTCGGTCGAGACTCCCGCTGACGATGTTGCTAGCGGAACCTATCCAATTGTCCCAAATTTCTATACTGACGGCAACCCTTTAGAGGATGATGACAAGGCGACTTAAAGTACCCAAACTGAGCATACTAGAAGCAAACAAGGGGGTGGACCAACTAATAAAATATGGAATTGACAAGAAGACTTGTCTGAGACATGTTCCTTTGATTCGCTCTCATCACCGGATGTGGAACCTTCCTGAAAACCAAAATGAAACGGTCCGGGAACCCTGGACGAAGACCCCACACAAGAGAAACATTAATTTATTCCATGATGCTACCTCTGGAGAAAATAGATTCAACCCCTTGGAATGCCCCCACGAAGGCCTTCACTACTCGTTGGCCTTACTCAACACTCACTAGTTCTGCCACTTTCCTTACCTTCACTTCCTCAGGTATAAACCATCGGATGAGAGTGGTCTTAAACACCTTCCAATACATACCATCATGCAATCATGCTGGGATTATCTCCTCCACCAATCCAAAGTTGCACCTTCAAATGAACCCAAACCAACACGGACTCTCATAGCTTTGAGAGCTTCCAATAACCTGAAAACACCAACGATTTCACCACGCCAGTCTGCTACCTTCGATAGATCACGATCACCACAGTAGGTGGAAAAAAACCGAAAAGAATTCAATTCCACTGCCCCGCTAAGAGTCTAGGTAGAACCAACAACTATAAGAGACTCACTAGAAACTTTTGGGACTTTTCTGGGTAGCATACTCAAAAACAAGAGGCAAAAATCCGAATAAAAAATCATCATAAATCAAAATTCCACACCTCAATCACAAACGAAAGATAAAACTCAAATCAAAATTACAACCACAATTCAGTATGTCAAAACCAAGAACCCAAGAAAAATGATATCAAACATGATAATAGAACACTAAACAATTTCTCACTCACTTTTCTAAACATTTGAAAAACCCTTTTTGAAAACCATTTTTCAGCAAACAAAACAACTTAAATATCCACCATTGGTATCCCATGATGTATTACACATACATATCCATGTGCTAGCTCAAGAACCCATCCACTCACATCACCAATTTCTCCAATTTCCACATGCGCACCTCAATGTATGTGGTCACTCATAGGAATACCAAGGGTCAATTCAAGACACTTCTCATTTCCAAAACAGACCTTTCAGCACAAAGCACAAATTCCCAACCAATTTGTGAAAGTCACATATCATTAAAGAAACACATTTCCAAATTCCAAAATGTTTTCCATTTCAAAAACCATTTTCCACTCAAACAACCATATTCCATTTTGAAAACACCTTCACAAAAATCCATTTTCATTTTTGAGATCTACTCACACCAACCAAAACGAAGGTCAAAGATAATTCACATCAAAATTTCCAAAAATAAGGGACTAGTGGCTATGTAAACCTAGTAACATGGCTTAGAAGACCATGCTCCGAGCAAGAATCCACCACAGGAAGTATCTTGAACTGTGCACTCAGGTTGTACATGGGTCTCTACTTCATGCAGGCTTGTCGCGTAACACTGGATCACTTCCCTTGTCATCCCTCATCCACACAGACCAAGGAAAAGAAAAACTCAAATCCCATACTACCCCTGGAAACTCGATTCCTGGGATGGGAAAGGGTTCATGAAATCCTTCTCGCACCTACCTATTGAGTCCTGACACACCTAATCACCAACCTCCTTTGATACCATTTTGTCATGAACCAACCTAGGTCGACCATGAACCAGTCACCCGATCTGGTCTGCGACAAGGCACGAAGGGCATTCATGATCCCCACGGGATGGCAACTAGTGTCGGGCATCAAAATAAACTAGTTGGGAACGATTTAGTCCATAACAAAGATGAATAAACCTAAACTAAACAAGAAGATAAATAAAGGGAAATAAACCAACCACTTGGTAATAGAAAAAGGAATTAAAGAATCGGTGTGACATACCTTAGGTGACCCCATGGGTCACCGTAGAATGTAAACCACACTCGCTCCCAAAAGAAATCCAAGACTAAAACCTGAAAATAAAAAGTAAATTAGGCATGAGCACCGAGATGCTCAGTAGGAATGCCAAAATATAACCACGACCTATGTCCCCACATTTAGTAAAAAAATCCAATTATACCGGTTTCAAAAAAAATATATAATAAAATAATGATTCTCCTTCTTTTAAAATTAAAGTAACGAGTTTTTATTTTCAGGTAAATCATTTGACTCCCATTACATTTTCAAAATATCTTCCAAGAATTCATTAACGTTTCCAAATGAGAAGAAACCAGTTTTGGTTAAAATATGGTTTTCACAAACAAGAAATCAAGTATGAAACAACTAAAAAGAAAGTTACATCGCAAGTAGCATGTCACAAATAAGCACCATGGGTAATCCCTATAGCTAGCTAGAACAAGTGGGAACCTAGATACCCCGTACCTCAGTGAAACATAGCTTAGAAGCCACAACCCTCTGAAAAATGTTTCTTAGAAGACCACAACCCTCAAAAAATGTGGCTTAGAAGACCACGACCCTCAGAAAATGTGGCTTAGAAGACCACAAACCTCAGTAATTCATATGTTTAGTTAGTGTTGTTGCGTCAATCTTTCTAGAAGAACTGGGACGAACCCCGGCTATGTCATCTAGCATACTAGTCCTGGTCACCCACCTAGATACCCAGGTTTCCCCATCGTGATCTATTTTAATTGGTGTTGAGTTTTCTTTATCAATCACACATATATGTACATAACACTTTCCTTATCTAAAACTCATTCAACCTCTCACCACTGATCTCTCTCCTTAAGCGCATTCCCCCTCTTTACATCACACAACCACGCACAAGCCTTTGCACTAGGCACATATCACAAACCACACATTAACACTTGCATCACATTTTTCAAATTAAGGGGAATGTCTCAAGAGGGGTTTTCCATTTTCGCAAACCAATCTCAAAGTTTTAGACGGGCCTCATCACTTTAGAAGGAGTTTTCATCATTTTAGAACACATAAAGGTACTATATATTTAAAACAAGTGTAAAACCAGACTTAAAATGAATTAATACTTTTAAGAAGATCAAACCATCCTTTAATCTCGTGTTCACACCAAAACCCATTTTGAAAATCACTTTGGAACGCCTTTTTTAAAAATAATTTATGTCGTTACACTTTCATAACAAAATCGAAGGAAAGGCCACACATCTTTTGGAAATACCCATTTCATGTTCAACCCCTATGAAACCACTTTTTATGAACCACAACCATATATATAGTGTATATGGATTTCACATAAAAACAAGGAAATAATTTTAAAGATACATCAACCAAAAATGGAAATTCTAATTAAAGATTAGGGAATAGGGGACCTACCTCAAACTTGTCGCTATTTGTTGACGACCACTCAAACTGACCATGTGCCCTTACATGCACATGAATTTATACACATATATATAAATACCCTTAGCTACATTGCACATATTACCCACACCATGAAGGAATATGTACAAAGGGGGAATTTATATGTATATGTCTTACCTTATGCATGCACATGTAGGTGTTCTTGACACCCGCAACTTGAAACCATCATAGAGAGGTCCAACGCACTACACATATAATGTAATAAAATAATTTAAACATTTGAAAAATCTACAAAACATTTCAAAATAGCACATCAAGGGTTTTCACTGAAATAAAAACATTCAAAATCCCGTTTTTAGGGAAAAGTTCCCAACAATACCACATGCAACCAGATTTCCCATCCTTAATGTCCTTAAATAAGTCAATTCAAGAATTCATAAAACAATGATGAATGATGCAACATAGGACACACCTCAAAATACCCAAATTCCTTTTCTTTTTAAAATCAAATTCACACTAAAAACCTTTCCAAACATCATTCTCATCACTTAAAAAATTTCAAATAACCAACATCACGATTTATAAATTGACATAAAATATCACAACATGAGTTTTCCTCAAAATAACACCCCATTATATAAAAAATTCTATAAAATATCAAAGGCTTACTAAACTTCTTTAATACTAGTTTCGCACCAAATGGATCAATCACAGAACACCAAATTTATTTAAACAAGTAAAATAATTCACCAAATAAACACAATTCGCAATCAACAAATTAATTAAAGAACATCCTAAATTAATTGAACAAGCAAATTAATTCATCAAAAAAACATATATATAGAAACACTTACCATCAGTGTCGAAACTTCAAATTCTGATGTAAAACTTTGATCGTGTGCCAATCGCACCACAAGAAACCACAATTTGACCCTAATTCAAGCATTTGAACCAAAATCAACAAAAGCAAACCAAAATAGAGACCCTAAAATCATAAAACCCTAATCTGCAAGTCTACTACAGGAAGAAAACAGCCTGTCAAAGAGGAATACACCTAGGGAAGGAATTGTTGGGGTTCGGTCGAGTGTGACAAGGAGGATTCTATGATGGGGGTCGTGCACGCAAGGGGAGTCTGACCGGATGTGTTGTGTGCAGGTGGGAGTCACGCGAGGGGGAGGGTGACTCGTGAGCAGGAGTGGGAGTCATCCGAGGAGGAGATTTCGGTGAGATTTCGGTCCCCGGAGGAGGGAGGTCGGCGGGTGGATGGTTGCGCGTAGGGTAGTACGGCGCGGTAGGGTGAGTTCTTCAGTCATAGGGCTGTTGGAAAGTGATAAGGAAAGGGGAGGAAGGGTGCGTCGGTGGTGGATCATAAAAGGTAGGTTGCAGGAGGGAGGGTAGCCGAAGGGAGGGTTCGCCGAAGAAAGGTACGTAGGGGAGGAAGGGCATGCCGGCTAGGGATGGAAAGGGGGTAGGGTCACGCGCAGGGAGGGAAGGGGGAAGAGAGAGGGTCACGTGGAGAGGGTAAAGGGGGAGGGAAAAATAATAAAGGAAATAAAAAATGAAATAAGAGAAAATAAGAAGAAAAAAAAGAACTAAATATCATAATAATAATAATAACAAGATAAAAATAGTTATAAATAAATTAGTAAGAACAATATTAATATTATTAATAATAATCAGAATAAAAATTCGAATAAACTTAATATGATATTAATAAATTTAATATACTTAACAAAATTAATAGAAAGTTAATAATAATAACTTAATTATAATAACCCTATATTAATAAACTTGGCGAGCATAATAATAATAACAATAATTATCATTATTATAATTATTAAATTAACTCATTAAAACTCATTTTATTTATTTGTCTTGAACATGAGGCAGGTCGTACAGTGACCCGAGCAAAGCTGAACGGCTTTGAACACACCCTGCCCATGCACCGAACGTTGTCAAAGGAAAATCATTCATTCATCAACAAAATGAAAAAATTTAAAACAGGCTTGGCTCGTAGCTCGATAGAAAGTTTCAAAATATGATAAAATAATAAAATAATATTATCTTAAAAGTTTGGTTGTGAAAAGTTCTACAAGAAAGTTAGATCTTGATGAAAATGGAAAATTAGTTGATCAAACTACTTACAGAAAATGATTGGGAGTTTGTTGTACTTAACTACTAGTATGCCAGATATTATTTTTAGTGTGTTTATATGTGTAAGATTTCAAGAAAACCCAAAAAGAGTCACATTTAAATGTTGTTAAAAGAATTTTCAAATACCTCAAGTATACAAATAATTTAGGATTATTCTATCCTAAAAGGAAACCTTTTGATTTAGTTAGCTATTCAGATGCTGAATTTGGTGGATGTAAATTAGATAGAAAGAGTACCTTTGGAACATGTCACTTTTTGGGAATGTCTCTAATATCATTGTGTAGTAAAAAAGAAAAATTTAGTTGTGTTATCAACTGCTGAAGAAGAATACATTGCTACTGGTAGTTGTTGTGCACAAATTTTGTGGATGAAACACACCTTATTTGACTATGGATTTCAATCATACATATCCCCATAAACTGTGACAACACAAGTGATATTAACATTTCTAAGAATCCAATTTATCATAATAGAACAAATCATATTGATGTAAGACATCACTTTTTCAGAGATCATTATCAAAAAGGTGATATAAGTCTTGAGTTTATTGGGACTGAGCATCATCTTGCTAATATATTCACTAAACACGTAAACTCTGAGATAATGATAAACATCATACATGTACTAGGAATGATAAATCTCTAAAATCCTTTAAATAGACCCTTGAAACTGATCTGTGAAACTGATTCATGAAATCAATCCTTGAAACTGATCCTTGAAACCAATCCTTGAAACTGATCCTTGATACTGATCCTTGAAACCAATCCTTTAAACTGATCCTTGAAACATATCCTTAAAACATATAACATGAAACCGATCTCATGAAACCAATCTCCTGAAACTAATCTCTTGAAACCGATCACTTGAAATTGATCGTGTAAAACAAATTATATGAAACCAATGAATTTAAGGACTCTTTTGTAATTATGTATGTTTTAATTAAAATGATGATGTTTTGTGTTCTTTTTCCCTATATTAAATTTTATGATTTAGGATTTAAAATCCCTAAATGATATAATAATTTCAATCCATCCCTACCTTTCACCTACCCACAGTCGTAAAACCTTTTACCCTTTGTCACTCTATCTCTCGACCCTCGACCTCTTAAATCCTTTGGAATCTAAATCCTCAAAATGGAAAGGACCAAATATGCTATGGAAGATCTGAGAAAATATCCATCTATTAAAAGTCAGAAGGGTGAGCCCAGTGGTACTGAAAAATCAATCTTAGAAAGTCAAGTGGTTATAGCTGAGAAAGAAGTGTCTGCTTGGTGGCTTCTTCAAAGCAATTCATTTTTATTGAGAGTACTAAAATCTCAAGGGTGGATAATCTGGTTCTCAAACAATGAAAGGCCTTATTATCCTCAGTTAGTACATTAGTTTTATCAACATTTTAAGATAACCCTAGATAAACCTGAGGAAGCAAGGATGAAGTCTGTGGTAAAGGGATAGGAAATAGCTTTTTCGTCTAAGGAATGGGTTGAGTGCTTGGAGATTCCTCGTGAAGGTGTCTATGATGATTATCAGGGTAATATTCCACCTTCCTATGATTTTTTCTATTATGAAGATGCTTTGAAGGAGATGACTAGAAATGGAGAATCTAGGAGGACTATTGAAAATGAATTTGATGGAGAGGTAATGTTACTTTTTAAGTTTATACAACATCAAATCTTCCTAAGGAAGGGATATTTCTCTACTATGAAGTATTAGGATGTATTCCTCATTTATCTGTTCAAAAATGGGATAAAATTTAACCTATGTAGGTATCTAATGGTGCATGTTTCTGATATGATAAATCCAACCAAGAAGGAAACATGTTTGTACTATCCCAATATTATCTCTTCTATGTTAAAAAGGGTATGTTATGTTAAAGATGGAGATGAATTGATAAGTGCATGTAGTGGGTTATACCTTCAAAAAGGTATTTTTTAAAAAATAAAGATCTTCTGGAACCCATGGAATAAATGTTGGGAAGGAGATTAGGAAAGGTTGTATGAGGAATTCAATCCAATTGACCATCCTACCAGACCAAAGGATCAAGTTGATCCAGGCCTCAAACTAGGTGAGGAACCTGTTTATTCTAATGAGGAATCTGAGACTAAGTTTCCAAGTGAATAAGGGTCTCCTTTTGATGACAATAGTGATTCTGATATTTTTGAAAACTCTAAAGATATGTCTTATGGACCTGCTAGTCCACCTTTGGACTTACCCTCAAGAGAACCTTTGATAGGTGATGAGGATGATGAAGAGATTGAAGTTACTGAATTTAAAGGTTATGTGAGTAAATCAGATGAGGAGTCTGATGATGATGATGATGGTGGTGATGATGATGATGATGAAATAGGAGGAAATGATGAGCATGTAAGTGATTCTTTAAAAGTGGTACAACAAGTAGTTAAAAGATCTAATGAGAAATCTGTACATGGAGATAGTGATGGTGTTGATCCTATTGAATAGGAGGCTATTCATCATAGAGATACTAGTCATAATGACAGATCACCCCATACTAATGTTGAAAATCAAGAAATCATTCAAGAATTGAATGAACTTATGGCCGGTGGCCATGATTAAAGAAGCTGAGGATCAGGTGCCTCAAATTGTGGAAGTGTCGTGGCTGGAGGACATACAGAACCTCAAGTTCAGTTGGTACCTATACCCAAAAATGTTATTATGGATAGAGGAAAAGATGAAGAAGAAGATTAAGAGGAAGTTTATCTTGAGCCTCAGGGAAGAAGGGTCAGGATTGACATTGTCGAGCCAAGAGACTAGATCTGTACTCTGGAATAGAATAATGATCCAGGATACATTCTTTTTTGGTTGGAATATGACTCGGATGAGGAGAGGGTGCCTCCTCCTCCTCTTCCACAAGCCCGAGCTGTTGTAGAACCTCTCGCACCTATTCCCCCGATTACACCTCCTGCAGTAGAGCCAGTAGCACAGACAGTGCCTAGTGACTATGTCACTAAGGCTGATTTGGATCAATTCAAAAATGATATATGTGAGTCAGGGAGTGCCTCAGTTGGATCCATAAGTGATGCCTCTACTTTAATATGTATTTTGGATGCAGTTGCAACAAATATTGCAAGGATGGTGATCTAGTAGATTTAACCAAATCTCATTACCACAACAGAAATGATCATTAGACATAATACCTTTCTGAGAGAATAAGTAAGGAAGATGAGAAATGAGTTATATTCTATAATATTTGATTTCAATACCTCCTTTAGGGGTGTACTAGAAGTTCTTAGGAACTTGGTGAGTCATCTACTAAGTGTAGATCTGAAGAAGTTGAAAGTGGGTCTTGGAAAAATGATTACTGGCCCATCCAGTTCTAGGAGTGGGAAAGGTGATGTTGTGGATTTAGAATCTCTCAAGGATGTGATGAGAGAGGAAATCCAAAAACATCAGAGTGTTTCAGACAAATAATCTCTTGAAAAGGTACATAGAAATATAGACCTTGTGTATAATATGGTAAGGTAGTGCACAAATGAAGCCTATACTGCTCAGAAAGATATTAGAGAGAAAGTGGATAAGTAATTTACAAAGATCTATACCAAACATGATCTCGTCAATAGCTTTAAGTTTTTAGTAAAAAATCTCCTAATTTTTTTAGACATAGAAGCTTTCAAGAAGAAAGTAACTCAATTGAAGGTGTTTACCCCTCTGCTGAATAAATTCATGGAAAATAAGGATTACTTCGAGAAATCCATGCAATATAGTGGTGAAATCATCAATGATTTCATCAACCTCCTTAAGCCATATCTACATGTTCAGGTTGAAGCAATTGTGGTTCCTCCTTCTGCTTCCATTGGTACTACCTCTCATCCTCTTGCTCCAATGACTATCTCTGTAACTCTTTCCTAGATTTGACCAGTCATTACAGAGAAATCTCTTAGTATTTTGTTGTCAGAGAGAATGCTTAGACTTGCGGAAAATGTTCCTACATGTGTTTCCTTGCCTGGTGTTATCTTTAGGCAACCTTTTCCCTCTACCCCTCCCAAACCTTCTCATCCTACTATGTATCCTTCATATAAAGGAAAATACCCTCGGAATCCAAACCCTTAGGGATGGATTGGGTCTTTGATAGGGATTTGTCCCTTATTGTTGATTGTACTCTTTTTCTTATTAATGGAACTCCTTTTTTTGTCTTCTCTCTATCTCTCATTTTTTTATGATATTTATCTTCTTACTTTCTCCTTTTTTTCTAATCCCAAAAGGGGGAGAAAAGGCGTACATTATAAATTTTAGGGGGAGAAATTATGGCATAAGGCACATGGCATGTACTCAACATAATCTATATACATTTATTGAGGGGGGAACTTTGTTTTAAAAATTCAAACAAGGGAACGCTTTTAGTTATATTGACTAATCACATTCAGTTAAGTATATGCTAAGTCAAGTTATTATTATTCCTTATATTTACATGTATGCCATAATTTGTGATTATAAAAAGGGGGGATATTGTTGGACCCTCTATGTTATAGTAGTTTTCATAATCACAAATAAGGTCAATCTAAAGATTCTACTATTTCATGCCATTTAATATCTCTAAGTAAATAAATTATATCATACAGAATAATATATTTTAATAAGTCAATAAACTATATTTATGAATCCATATGTTTACAAGTGTATATTTACATGTATTTTTTGATGTCACTTAATCTAGTAATGCTATGTGTAAGATAGACACTTCATTAGTTTCTGAGAGTCCCTGGAACTGATACGATGTTTGACACACCGATGTTCGACACACCGATGTTCGAGACACCACTGTTTGACACACTGTTGTTCGACACATGGATGTTCGACACACCGATGTTCGACACACAGATGTTCGATACACTAATTTTCGACACACCGTTGTTCGAAACACCGATGCTTGACACACTGATGTTCGGCACACTGATGTTCGACACACCACTGTTCGACACACCGATTTTTGACACACTGATGCTAACACACTGATGTTAACAGACCAATGCTGATAGACTGACGGCACACCGATGTTGACAAACTGATGCTAACACACCGATGCTAACAACCCGACGCTGAGAGACTGATGATGACACACATATTCTAACAAACCGATGCTGACAGACCGATGCTGACACACCAATACTAACAAACCGATGCTGACAGAATTATGCTGACACATCGATGCTAATAGACCGATGATTATAGAATGATTCAAATGACTCACCGATAGTCATAAATAACTGTTTCAAATTAATTAATTCAAATTTATTTTTAATGGTAATATTTATACAAATTAATGTTTCTGGCATTATTTAATGTTTTCTGTAGGACTATCCATAGACAGTACGAGGTACATGCACATGGGGAGATCTTCATGCCTACTGAAACTTGAAGTATAAATGGATTACAAGCTCAACCTATAAGATATACTAAGAACCCGTGAGAAAAACAAACCAAAAGGCCGACTGTGTGAATATGAAAGATATTGAAAATAGAAGAAATCGAAGATTGAGTACCCAATAAGTTTGATATTACAGGCTTCAAACTGCTAAAGCTTGCTGAACATCCTGGCATCAAAGAGTTGAGCCTTTTCACACCTAGAAGCTAGATTATAGAGATTGTGATACTCTGTTCTAAAGCCAACTTCCATAAGAGGACTCGAATATCATCTTCTCTACATCCATTGAGTCCAGATCTTTACTACAGAACACATAGATATTTCTAAACTCTATTCTTATTTTATAACTTTGTTCTGATCTTGTGTTTAATTTTTGAGTAGTGTGTGCATCTTTTTGAGTCACACACTGTCTTCTAAGAATAACTGAATGATACCAAAATATCCTCATACTCAATATCTTTTTACTATTTTATCCCACATAGAACAGTGGAAGAGATCTTGTGTGATCTATTTGTTAGTTTTCCCATGAATAACTATGGTAGAGGTCTAGTGTGACCTCGACAGCCTTGTGTGCTGTTGTGAACCCTGATCTTGGGTGTGGATCAAAAGTTTATTAATATAAACTGCTTGGTGTTAGGTGAGAACCAAGTAGAGAGAACTAAGTCTCAACTTGAGACTGAACCTCTTTTTTATCCATTTTATAGTTTTTCTTGTGTTTTAATCTGATTTGTGTTTAATTAATTTAACATTAAGATAAATTGAACTTTGATAGTTGGTTTAGCATGTTCTTATATATGTTTTCAATTAGTATATTAGTTTCAAATGTTTGACTAATCTCTGGATTGGTAAATCTGAGAACTAATAAATCTTTTGAGAAATTAATTGAACATTCTGGACTTTTATAAATTCACTAAAAAACTGAATTTGATTATATTTTTAATTGGGGGATGTTATTTTAAAGAACAAATTTTAATAGAATTTTTTATAGATACTCAATTCACCCCCACTCCCCTCTTGATTCATCTACTCCGACCAACATTATGTTATAGAATTATTATTTTACCAATTGTCCTTTTTTTATAAGAATCATGAAACATAAAAAATTTGTTGATGTTTGAAGCATATATGACTCCATATAAGATTAAATTAATATTTATGGATACCATTATAATTTTATTCATTCAAGTTCAACCATAAGTTAAGATTATTAAATAATGCCTTTGAGGTTTTAAGTGATTTTATTTTCATTTCAATAATTTCATTTTGGTATATATTGTATAGGGACAATGTATATGTTACCCTTAGGTTCAACATGAAGTATTACTTGAGATGAAGGCTTTTTTCATAATTTTAAATGTATTTATAGCTTAAAAGTTTTACATTATCTTTGAGTATTAAGGTTATTTACAAGGAAATTCATCATATTCTTTGGCACATTATAAGAAATATATTAAGATAGTTTTTTGTGAAAAGTAAAACTTTTCAAATATGAAAAGGCCTCAAAGATTGATCCAACAACCAAAGGGTGATAAGTTTGAAACACCTACCACCATCCTTCGTGATTTCTTGGTTAGTATGATTCTTTTTTTTAATGATTTGATATATAAAGATTGATTTTTTGGGGGAATATATTTTTTGTCATAGAGATAATTTGGGGATTGAAAAGTGACTTAAGGATTAATGTTATTTTATATGGATTTAACTATTACTTAGAACCTTATTTGATTAAGGATAATTGAAAATAATGGGATTTTATTATAGGAATACAGTTTGAATTATCTATTGGAAGAAAATTTTATTTTAATGTAGATTTATGCCGATTTAGGTAATTTATGGAAATTATTAGCACATATATGAGATTATATGAATAGGGAATATTAATTTTTTGTATGATACATTAATAGTGATTTATGTTATGTGAAGATAATTATTATGTTTATCTTGGAAAAATATTTAATCAATTCATTATAGTATTTGGGTTTCAATATGATTCTGGTATATTTTGAAGAATTTTAAGGACAATTATTTATCAAATGATCTAATATAAACTTTGTGTGTTATTATTGAGGATTTGGTGATTACTTTTGAATTTATTTATATAGTGGTTTATTTATTTGGATAATTATCTTATGAAAACCATTTTGGATTTGGTTAATTTTTATACACATTAGAAAGATTTGTTATCTTTATTTTAGATTATGTGATATGTAAGAAGTTAATTTTAGTGATTCAATCATAGAAGATTATTTATAGATATTTTTTTCTTATAGTAATAAATTAAGGGTTCATTGATCTAAGCGTAACCAAAGGATGAAATTGTGATTATGAAATATAAAGATATAATGTAAACATATTTTTTAGTGTTCACTATTTGATATAAGAAGAAGTATATTTTTTAGTGTTCACTATCTAATTTTAAAATAATCCCCCGACATTAGGAAAATGATCTTGAAATTAAAATGGTATCCTAATATCTTAATATTCTATGAATCAATGACATTTTCACCCATCATATATTAATAGATTTATAGTTGTTTTCTCTCTCCTTTCCATGTTCTCTAAATATCTCTATTATTCCTTGGGTGTTAGTTTTCTACCCCATGTCCATATATCAAATATTTTTTCAAATTTGGAAAAACAATGTTATTCTAAATCACCTTATTATCTCCCTTTCTGAGTTTTTTAGAGGAATTTTTATCAACCCTTTTATAATGTGGGTATTTTGAAAAGTAAATTTCAAATTTATGACCATTTATTTCCAAGATCATGTTTTAATTGAAAGAAATTTTTTTAATTAAGTTTTGTATAATTTAACACCTAAATATTTTAGAATATATTACTATTTAAATAAAATATAATTTCTTTGATAGATTTCATTACACATAAAACCATGTTTAAAAGAACCGCAATATCCTATTAAAATGTAATTATTTAATGTTATAGTTATAACATATCCTTTAAATTGGTGGGTATGAATAAGAATAACTAAATTATGAAAATAATATGGTTTACACTTGAATGAAATAAAATCATTAGTTTTGAATTGATTATAAATTAAAATACAAAGAAATTTGAAGTAAAATAATTTTTTTGGAAAAATATTTTTATGCCTGCAATGAGTTTTTATATTTATAAATTAAATTAGTCACTATTGTGGAATGGTTAAATTTTTATTTATCTATTATATATCTAAAGAAATGTTTTATCATTCATCTAATTTTTTTTCAATTCATGGGCTAAGAATAAATACAATTTTATGTTGGAAAATGTTTTTTTCCTAAAAATTGATTTCATCAAATTTTTCACAGTTAATTTTAAATTAGAATGTACAACATTTAAAAACAAATCATTTTTAAAATTAAAATTTTAAAAAAATTAATGTAAATTTTTTGAGAATTTTCTAGGTAGGTAATATTTCTAATGAATTGTGAAAATAATAATTTTTATTAAAAAATACCTTTTCATTTAAAGAATTTAAAAAAATAAATTTTGTTTTAAAATAAAAAAAGTTCAATTATATTATTATTAATATAATTTATATTATTTTGATCAGTTTCATGTTGAATTTTCATATAATAACATCTTATATTTACGGAATCTTTTATTTGGAAAACTACATGTTCGTCGAGTCTGCATGTTTAATCTTAAATTACATTATAGGATTTAAATGAATTGAATTTGGTAAAATGGATTCTATATTTTAATATATAATTATTATTATTATTCCATTATTAAGAATAGTAGAAATTAATTATAGTGGTTATGATTAAAATGTGGTTTTCCCCATTAAATTGGTCTTTATTAAAGTTAATTTTCCACACACTAAAAAAAATTATTTGATAAATTGGATTCAATATTTATAATTGGTGTGTAATTTTATCTAATAATGTTAATTTAATTTTTGTATTAATGTAAAAATTACCTTGGTATATATAAATAACTTGTTACCATGGTGAAACTAAAATGGGAAAAATAAGTAAGCTTAGAAGTTATGGGAAAACATAATTAAAACATGTGTTTTTTTGTGTTGGAGTTTTGGATCAAACATATATTCCCTAAAATCTCTTTTTTATCAATTTTTAAGATAATTAGGTTGATAGTGACTTCACATTATTGAATGGTTTTGGGTATTTACATAAATGGTACACATCCTCAACTATAAAAGAGAACCTATTCCCCTCAATTATTCACACCTGATAAGCCATTTTTTTTGGACAAAAACACATAAATATCCAACAAAAATCCATATAAATAATTAATATCTAGTTATATTCTAAAAATAACCACCCTAGGGTCCTTAATAAGAGATCTGAAAGAGGTTTCTATAAGAGAAGGTAATTGTCTTCACAAAGATCATTCTTTAACTTCTTCCCTTACTACCTTGATTCATTTTATAATAATTACAATATAATAAAACCAATATATAACATATAATGATATGTTATTATTTTTTTATTAAATATAATATATCAATATCATCTACTATTAAATAGTAATTTAATTTTTGAATATTTGTATGGAGGGATACAACCTTGTGGACCGATGTAATTCGTTTTCCATCGTCACTGCTCAGAGATGGATATAATTATTAAATTAATTTTTTATTTGATATATATGACATATCTATACTCTTGTAATTATAATAATATATATAACTTATTACCTTAAAATCCTTTTCTAAATTATAATGTTTATTGTGTATATATATGGACTATCTCCACCACAAAGGGAAGTGAATCAGTTTTAATTTTATTTTAAAATGGATGAAAATAAAGAAATATTTGATACATATATATGATATATGTGAAATAAAAAATTATTTTTAAAAGGTTATATATTATTTAATTTTATTTTCATCCATCCATTGAGAAAATGGAAACAACATTCATCTGTCGTATAACTTATTATCTCAATGAATGTTGTAATTCATTTACTATATCTAACTTTTATGGACTAATATAAATGGATATATAATGTATATATATTATATTTATATCAATTTTAACATTATATATGTGATTTAAATAAGATTAATGTAGAAGTGTCAGAAATACTAAACAAAACATAAGAATAAAATGTAGCAGTTATTACTCAAAATATGATTTTTACAAGAAATTTTTAATAAATGGGTAATAAAAGGATTTATGTAAATCATATATGATATTATATATTTAATTTTGTAATTATAATAGATGTATATTAATCTTATTTCTATTATACTTGGGGTTCGACTGGGTATGAATAAATTCAAGACTTTAGGTATGGGATTTCTGTCTCAAATTGTCTTCATTGGGACATATGTTTTTATGCACCAATCTCATTTTATAAGGTGTATATATATAAACTTTTATGTGTTATATCTTGAATATAATTAATTTCATGATATTTAATGTTTCATTTTTTAAATATTTAAAGGTTCTTACAATTCAAATGTTACCCATGTGGTAAGTAATTTCAGGGTCACTTTTATTTTTGTGGGACACATTCCATATTCACCAGTTGTTTCTTTTTTGTGATATATATATAAATCCCATGAATGTACCTTTAGACTATGGTATTTAAATTTTTGTATATAAATATTAATAATATTTTATTTCTTTCATGGGTATTATGATTCAAAATATACCAAAGGTGTAAAGGTACTATGTTACAATATCATTATTTTTCTGTATTATTTACTATTATGTTTCTGATGATGAAAATTTATAATATATCATTCAAGAATGTCATGAATTATCATATCT
Source organism: Viscum album (assembly GCA_963277665.1). Lineage (NCBI taxonomy): Eukaryota > Viridiplantae > Streptophyta > Magnoliopsida > Santalales > Viscaceae > Viscum > Viscum album. The sequence goes on along the minus strand of OY728163.1, from coordinate 2,106,067,260 downwards.
TCTTAAAATTTTATTAAATTACATGTCTTTATTTAATTTTAGTCTCCTTATGTAGTCAATATTTAAAAAGAATTTTTTTAAGGAAAACCGACTTTATTTCTCTCTTCAATCAAAAATCCTTTTTTCTATCTCTATATTTTCTATTAATATTTTAAATAAATATTTTACAATTATACCATGATGATTTTATGATACTTTTAAACATGTTTTAATTTTTCAAAAATTATTTAAAAAGAATCTTTTTTTACTCTTTCTAAAAAAGCTTATTTTGAATTTTTATTGAATATGTGAACATAATATTCATTTTTATGTGTATGAAATGAAAAATATTTTCTACCATAATAACCACTCAATGAATTAATGTTTCATATGTATGTTTCTAGTGTTATTTTATTAAAAATTTAATATTTAATATTTGGTAAATTTTTATATTTTTAATATGTTTTTTCAAAGTGGAAATGTTATGTTCCTCAATAAATGTTTCAAGTGAACTTTCAAAATAATTTTCTATCTAAGATGACATCCTTTGATGTTACATACTATTTAATGGGGATATTATCCAATGGTACCATCCTTATTCCCTATAGGAATGATTTTTTATTATGATGAAAAATGTTTATGAAGTCTATTTCTTTCCTATTTGTTATGATGCGATAGAATATTTATAAAACCAATATCATTTTCATGGGTATTTATATGATGAATATTTTTTTCTCTTGTATCACACAATTTTATAGATTTTCTGATAGGTGGTATAAATATCTCCCTCTGATTCATTGGGTAATAATTAATGTTCTATGATATTAAAGGGTACGTTGGATGTTATCCCAATCCCAAAATTAGGTACGTGTGAGATTATACAAAGTCTGTAAAAGATGGTAAATAGGAATTTAGCCCAATACCAAAAAATAGGCTACAAATAAGATTATCCCAAGACCATAAGATGGTACATGTGAGTGTATAAAGATGTTTATCCAATTCCTAACATGTTATGAATTATATGGTGGTAGCCTTGACTTATGGATTTCTATGCTTATTTTTATTACAAAAATCCATTTCTTATGTCAATTTTATTCTAGTATGGATTAAATTCTTCAATTCTTTTATGATTCATGAATTATGAATTTCAAATATTTATTCCATGAATCGATTTTATGATCTATGATATGCAGGGTATGGTTTTTAAATGTTTTTCTCATGTTCGCATACCTTTTTTCTCATGTTATATTGATATCTACCTATTTTACCCTTACATAAAATATTAGATCACAGTTTATTATGTTTTTTCTCTACGTTATGAAGTTATGTATTATGTATGATATTTATAAGAATGATGATATTTTTAAATAAATTAGTGGGAGATGATATAGTTCACCTATGATCCAGTTGTTTATGTGTAAGAACTCAGATCTTCTTTTCAGGTATGTTTTCCTTTTCTGGTATTCTTGATGAAAAATAGTAGTTTTCTAGAAATTTCTTAAGTACACACCATTTACTTTATAAGTACATGCCATGTACTCGGTTACTGCATGTAGTCGGGTGTTGGTCATGTCACGGGCATGCACACGGCCATGTGTGGTGACTTGGAGACTGCCTAATGTGTGGGCCGGTGAAGGCAAGTACATGTAGTGTACTTATAAAGTACACATCGTGTACTTTTGTTTTTTTAATTAAACGCACCAGGGTTGTGTCTGATGGACAGAACTATCTCTTTCTAGGTCTGGTTCATCCAACAGAAATCGTACGGCCGTGATACTTCCCCGAGCCCCTGATCGAGCATCTGGTATCCAATTTGATTGCCATCGATTGCGTTGGGATAGCCTTGGAAAGATCTTCATTCCTCTAGATATTGGTTTCTTGATTCCTCCTCTTTCCCAAGTTATCCTCTGTTGAACATTTTGAGCATTTTTATAGATCTACAGTGTTCTTGGGTGATTCAAGGCTTTAGTTTCACATATAACGATCTCCCAACACCGAGGTATGTGGTTTGTGCCTTTCAATAGAAATTATTTGAGTTATATGTTCAAAATTTTCCAATAACCTTGAACGGGGTATTGCGTGTTTACTGTTTTAGCCTGGTTAATTTCCTTCTATGCTTTTATTCTTTGGTAGAGGTTGATTAAATGTGAATAGGGTTAATTTCTATGCTTTGGAAGTGTTTTTCCATGCCTGCCTTGTTTTAACAGTTTGGTCCTGCTTAGCCTGTTAGGCCGCCTTGTTGTTTTTTCCATGATGAGTATTGTAGGATAGATAGATTTTTTTATCTCACATGCTCATATTCTGTAGACTGCTATCCAAGTAGATCTTGAGGTCTACTTTGGCTGATACGCATTTCTATTCTTGCTTGACTTACACAGGACCGTGAGAACCAAGTGTAGTAGACCATATGGAGAATAGATGTAAGGGAATCTCTAGAGTGTCTGTTTTATTGTTATGATGCAAGACCATAGGGGGAATTTATGTAAGTACTTCCTCGGAGTGTCTCTAGTTCCTCGACGCGGGACACATGGGGAATGTGACATAAGTACTTCCCCAAAGTGCCTTTAGTTACTGATACAAGACTATAGGAGGAATTTATGGTGAGTGCTTCCTCAGAGAGTATATGCTTAAGCTGAACTAGAGGGGTTAGACTGATTGTACTTCCCAGAGGGTTGCTTTTCTTGTTGGGTTGAACCAGAGGGGTTAGGCTGTGAGTACTTCCCAGAGGGTTTCCATTTTTGTTTAGCTACTTTCTTGTACTTGTTT